>CM053789.1:228130102-229330102 GCA_028749045.1 Cupressus sempervirens | reverse complement strand
TGTGTCAAGCTTGATAGATGAATCTACTGATGTTTGTATTGAAAGTTGAGCACTAGTAGCTAAAGGAATGGAAAAAGGTGGTTCTTGTGTATTCACTTTATTCCTTGTAATTTCAGCTACTACCTTCTAAAGTTCATCAACACTAACCAATATTGGATTTCCACACAATCTGGTTTGTAGTGTAGATTGGTCAAGGATCTTCTTTAGGTCTTCTACAGTTAAGGGGTTGATGTTCTGAGTTGAATTATTAGGAACATCCTTAATAGTTATAGTTTCTACAGGTATTCTTGTGTCATACAAAGGGCTCATGCTCAGCATTTGTATTTCTCGCACACACTATTCTTCCTATTGCTCTTCAATTGTAGTCATCTCATCTATCTTCTTTTGTGTCTCCTCCATAGTAGTATCATCTTTTCCTTTTACTGCTTCATCTTCCTTGTCTTCCTCTTCATCTCCATTGTTTCTCCCCTCAAAGGGATCCTCTTGTCCTTGTTTGACAGTTGATGATCCATAAATCACTTTCCACATTTGGGTGGATTTCTTGACAACATCTTCAATATTGTTCTGAAGGATGCTAAATGCCCTATATTTAGGTGCAAATATGCTACCATACTTATTGTTTGCTTTAACAATTTGACCTTTTGTCAGATCAGGCATCACTTGGGCTAGTGTTGATTCCCTTATTTGTTTCTCCAAGTTTAGGCAATAATGTCACTTATTTTCAACAATAGTATACAAATCTTTAGGCACTGTATTGTCTAATTCAAGTGGAGCATTTTTTAACTTAGACATCATTGCATAAATTGATTCCTCAATCAAATTTTTCTCTTCTCTATCAAGTTTCCCAAAATCAATATTTTCAAACCAGTCATATTTGCATTATTCTTTACATTCTCATAGATATTTTCAAGGTCAAATTTTGGTTTGTGACTTACCACTTGAAACTAGCTAATATCATCTGATTCAGTTCTTTCTTCATCTAACTCTGGTGGTGCCACATACTTTCTTTTCTTCTTTTTTTGCTCTAGGCCTTGTTGTTCTGCTTGCTTGGTTTTCTCCTTCACCTTTTGAATGGTGGCTCTAGTGCTTTCTCTAGTGGTTGGTGCTGATGGCTTTGTTGGACTTGGCTTGGCAACTTTCTTTACTTTGGCTACAGGCTATGCCTTAGCCTTTCTCTTCTTTTGCTTGGCCTATTCTAGTGCTTCATTGGCTTCTTCTCCCTTGGCACCTTCTTCTTCTTTTTTTTCCTCACCCATGCCTTGGGTCAATGCAAGAGGTTCTTGTGCTTGTACCTCTTCTTCCTCTTCATTCCCTTCATCATCTTCTTCTTCTTCTTCTTTAGCACCCTCTTCAAATTTTGCTTTAAGTTTCTTCATTAGTTTATCCTTTTTTTTCAGTGTGGAGAATGTCTTCAACTCCATCTCAACTTTAGATTTCATGACATCATAATTACCAAATATCTTGGAACCTTTATCAAGCCCCTCTACTAGGAGTGCAATGATGGTAGTTGAGGCTTCATCAACATTGATCTCATAGCCTAAGGGTCTTAGCCATCTTACCCTAGGTACTACTGTATGTATGTATGTGTAATCAATATGCACAAGAAAACATATGTCATTGAAGTTTTTTTCAACTAAGGAGACATGTATCCTTAACCTCTTCTTCATAGAATTCTTAAAGTCTTCAAAATAGCTTGTCATAATTGACTCAAAGTTCTCTCCCAGTTACTCAATATATTCATTAATTTGAATAGCCACTAATCTATTTGTCTTCCATCCAACTTTATGAAAAGATGAGAATTCATTTTTTACATAGAAGAATACGCACACAAGTATAAAACCAAAATTACACTGTGCACTCTTGATTTCCCTGATGGCACCTAGGTTTTCATTTATCTGTTGTAATTGAAGTTCTGCAAGATCATAAGTATGATCTTTCTTCACAATTTTATATCCAACATCAACAACTATGTATGGCACACTATTTAACCTTCTTGACTAACAAAATTTATGAGAAATAACCCTAATTGCAAAGTCAAGTAGAGGATCAGCTATGGTGTCACTGGTCATTCCTCTTTTGTTCCATTTAGCTCCTATGTTTTTCTTATTTATCTCTTTTGAATGATCTAGGGTTGGGTATCCAGTTACCCTATGCATTATTCTCTTTGAAATCTTGATTGGCACTCCTTCCAATCATAGGCATCCATCATGTATTCTACTTAGTACTATCTTGATCCATTTAGTTTTAAACACCATGGGGAATTCTAGGGCATGGGTCAAACCCTTTCTCTCCAAAATCTTAAATTCTTCCTTCAAGAAACCATTTTCACATAACTCATCATAGACTTGTCTTATTTCCATATCACCTACACCTCCTACTTTGGAGTTGTAACATTTTCTCATGTCTTCAACCATTATGACCTCGGGTGGAATCATTGATAACATGCTTCACAAGTCATTTTTATAGGAAATGTCTAGGATGACTTTGAAATTTGGTTGTTTGACTTCATTCTTGACTAATTGAACATCAAAATATTCTACCTCCTTCAAATTTCTTGAATTGGATGCCATTTGATAAACTACAGTTTCTACAAATTTCAAACTGCGTAACTCAACTTATGAAGAATACCTTTGAGATTTGAAGAACATGAGTGAGATCAATGTTGGAATCATTGTAGTCACTTCAAACAAACTTTTGAATTTCCTTCTGCACCTTTAGCTCTTGCATAAATTCAAAATGATGAGAAATGAATGAAAAACTTGATCATATACCCTTCAAAACCTTGCATTTAATGCTTAGTGCATGTACAACTATAAAAATTGGCATCAATATAATTTTAGCTTCACTTGGCATCTATAGGTATTAGCTTCACTTGGAAACTACCATAGAATTGACATCAATTAGCCAATCTAGCTGCTCAACTCTAACTAATATTCCACTCAACATCCCTTCGAAACTTTTCATGCACAACAACAACATGAAAACTGAAAAGATTTATCTTGAATTTTCAACAGCATCTTGCATCTTCATTCATGAGAATGTAGTCCTTTCAACACTAGCTTCTTTTAGAACCGATGTATGATGTGATATTCTACGTATCAGTCCCACATACCTCTTACTTTCTTAGTTTGATGAGGTGTGATTACTTGACCCATTGGGTGAAGTGATCCCTTCATTTTATGTACTAAAACCATCTTTCTTCTTCCATGTCTTATTGATCTCATCTCTGATGTGTTCAACATCTACCTTGCCTTTGCCTTTGTCAAATTCACAACTTGGTGCTTTAGACCTAGTTTGACAATACTTGCTGATGTGACCAGTCTTGAAACAACTAAAGCATGTGGTTTGGCTCAACCATCTTTTGTAGTTACCACTAAAGTGTGTTCTAATACAATTCTCAAGAACATGTCCATATTCTTGACAATAATGAGAACTATATCTTGTATTATAATCTCAATAATAAGAGTTGTCATTGTTCCTTACCTTTGCTTGCTTGTTTGATGACCATGTTGACTTGGATTTGCATTCAAAAGCTCTATGTCAATACTTCTGATAGTTATAGCAATATCCTTCAAATCTTGGTGCATGCATGGTTCTAGTTCTACATTCATGTGCCTGATGACCTTGCTTTTTGCATTTTTGACAATGAATCATGCTCTTAGGTCTAGCATTATGTTTTGTAGTCTTACTTCTGCATATATTAGTAGTATGTCCTTTCTTACCACAATTATGACAAGTGGGTTTGGAGTTCTTACCTTTGTTTCTGCTCCTTTCCTCTGCACTTTTAGATGACTCTTCTTCTTCAGTGCTTGAATATCCCAGTCCAGATGTATCATTGTTAGATCTAGGGGATTTTAGTAGCTTTTCAAAGTACTTGATAGCTTCATTTGGTTTGTTGAAACTTTCAACAAATTCCTTTTCTCTCTTTAGGTAATTCTTTAGTTGTTCATTCTGCAACTTCAATGTAGTAATCTCAATGCCCTTGACATTCAATTCATAGTTGGCATTCATCATTTGACTTAGAGTGCCTAGTTGCATGTTGGAAATCTTAGTTCTAATGATGTCTCTTCCAATCTATGAGACAAAACTCTTTTGTCTTCTTCAATCATGGCTTTGTCTTCCATTGCTTTCTTCTTTTGTTCAATTACCTCACATAGCATTATGGCGTGTGATTCTTTCTCTAACTTGAGATTTCTAATTTCCTCAACTTGGATCTTTTTCTTTTCCATCATAATTGCAGCTCCTACATCATACTCACTTGAGTCTCCATCTACAAATAGCTTAGTAGTGTTGATATCCTTGTATTGTGTGTCACTCTCTGCACTAGCAATGTCCTTCCTTCCTTGTATTTTTTTCAAGGAACTCTTTAAAGCTTCTCTTGCATCATTCAGCTGCTAATGAATGAGATGTATTTCAATCTCCTGGTTCTCAATAGTTTTCCCTAACTTGTAGAATTCTATTTCAAGATCTTTCCTCAAAGCTACAAAGCTTCCCTTTTAGAGAGAAAGGCTCTCATACCAATTGTTGGAATTACAAGTAGGAAGAGTAAACTTCTAAGAGGGGGCCGGGGGAGGGGGTGAATCAATAGTTAAAACATGTACCCATAAAACTTTCACCACACATCCATCTCATACATTCAATTGAGAAGCAAAAATAACATGTAAAGAACATACATCTAAAACATGTAAACATATAAGCAATCACACATTTGATACTACATATGATTACCCAGAAACCCTCCAAGTGAGAAGGTAAAATTGGGGTGGGGATGACACCCACAAATATTCACTACTATAGTTTTAAAGTGTATCCAATTAAGTTTACAATGGTTTGACCATAAACTATGATTTTTCCTGTGGACGGCCTACCCTGTTAAAGGCTTACAAAGACTGTTAAGTCCCACTTTGGTAGAGGATTTGAACACCCTATTAGAAGTGTGCCTAGTTAAAGGACTTCTGATCATCTAGCTGGAATGCCACCCTGTTAAAGGATTTACTACAGCCTATTAGGATTAATCTGTTAAGAGATTTTACCAAAATCACTTGTTAGGATGTTTAAGCATAGATCATACAGTTGGAACTTACTTTCCTGATAACATATCACCTCTAAACTCTTTTCTATTTGATCCTTCTCAATTAGATGTCTCATTGTTGTATCATTCTCTTTATCCTTTTTTCTTCTCTAAATAATTTTGCAATTCATCTCTTCTCAATAACTTCTAAGTCTCCATGAATGCTCAGTTTGTGCATGAAAAAATCTCCACACTTCTCTTTTAATCCTTACATGCACATATGAAGTTTAGGGTTTCATCTTCCTTAAGAATATTAGGAGACCTAGTGTTAGGTATGAATCTATGGCTGAGATTCATCCATATTGCTGCTTAATCCTTTTATCTAATTGGCTGCATGCAAATACATAGGGATTTTGCAAATAGATTTTTCCTTATCTGTAAAGAATTGAAATCTATCCTTAAGTTGGCTTGAAAATGGTTTACATAGTTATTTGTGCAATTATAAAAAAGTATGGAAATTTTGTGTTACTCAGCACTTCATGATACTAATGCTTGACACATACTGTAATTATGTTTCTAACTCAGCTCCTGAACTGTCAACATCCACTATTTACTTGACACTTGAATCACTCGGCATGGTCTATCTGCTTGGCACTTGAGTGACTCAGCACATGAGTGGCTTGACACTCATTACACCTCGACATGGTCTAACATTTGTATGATGTACTCGACATGTATTACTAGTTCGACATGAACTAAGCAAATTGCTCAAGTGTGTTGACACTCACTTGTCAAAACCAATTTGAGATCAACATATTATAATTTCAATTTAATTTCAATGTTAATTCCAAATTGGGGTTTGCATAAGGAAATACCCCCATCCAAACAAACAAACAAACCATTTTTCTTGCAGATACATGTGTGCAATTGTTGATACAATTGATTAATTGTGTGTTATCTTTGATGTTACACAAATGTCATGTCAGTTTCTATCAATATATACTGAGATCACTCAGGTAGTGAGGACAATTTTCTATGTCTACTAAGCATTCCTATGCTTTCCCAGTTTAGAAGGTAGTGTCTATCGAGTTCAGTCAGGCATCAAAGGAAAGTCTATTAAAGATGAGTGTTCACCAAGCTCAATCAGTTAATGAAGAAAAAGTTAGATGGAACCAGTGCTAACCAAGTTCACTTGATTACCAAAGGATTTTCATAAGTTTGTAGTGTTAACTAAGCTTCTATTGGTTAACACAGGAAATCAATTCTTAGTTTTTTTCTACCGAGATAGGTCGGCTAATGAAGGATTTTCTTATTTTGGCATATTAAGCTTAATTGATTTATCTATTGGTTCTAACTGACTAAAATGATGAATATTGATTATTCTAAGTTGTATTTGAGTCGACTTGACAATGTGAATGATATAAGTATAAGGTCAAGTTGTGAAAGAAATATCAAATGGATGTATGGAAGAGTGTATTAGTGAATTGAAGATCTGATAATGAGCAAAAGAAGTGAAGGATACATAGAATATCCTTGTAGAGCTAAAGAGATATATTTGATCAGAAGGATAAAGTATAAGCCAAATAGATATCTATAATCAGCAAGTTAGTTGCATTCAATTTAGGTCATCTCATTGTTACTTTCTAACCATTGTAGTAGTGATCTAAATCTCTTAACAGAGTTAGCTTAATAGCTGTTTGTAAATCTTCTAACAAGGTGGCTGTTCTATTGAATTTTCTCAAGACCTCTAAAAATGCCACTTCTAACATGGTCACACCTAATAGTGTGTTTTGTAACCTTTAATAGGTTTGGCTCCTAACAGGTCTCACTTTAGAAGAGTGAAAGTAGTAGCTAGTTGTAATTGGTGCTTTTCCCAAATTGCATTTCCACATTAAATCTTGGTGTCAAATGTGTTCATTCTATTCACTTTTATGTGTTTGCAACTTAGTTAAAGTAATAGTAATCATAGATAATATCTAAATATTTGCATGTTAATGTTTACTAAGAAAACATAGTGTTTACCTAGTTAAACATTTCTTTGTTTTTTGAGCTTCAATAGTATTCAATTTTTAATTTTTGTTTTTGTACTAACATCTAAGAGATCTAGGATTTATTTTAGTGGTAACTGATTCACCCTCCCCTCTTAGTTACTCCTCTTATATTTCCAACAATTGGTATCAGAGCTTTTGGTGCTTGCTAAGAAGGTTTCAAGGACCTAAGCTAAAGATTAGGTTGTCTTACAGAAGAGAGCTTCCCAAGAAAAATAGAGACAATTTTGTAGCATGGAAAGGACTAATGAGACTACATATGGGTAATATCAGTGATTCAAGTTGCACATATCTTGATGTTGAATACAAGAATCCCATTGGAACATTATCAGTTGAAGATATTGCTGAAAAGAAGAGCCATAACATCATGATGACTGATATTGCATTTGCTCTCAGTTATACTGAATTTGATAAGGTAAAGGATTGCAAAAATACTTTTGAAATGTGGAACAAACTAAAAGATATCTATGGAGGAGATGACAATGTAAAAAGAGCCAAAGCAGAAAGCCTTAGAGGACAATTTGATCAAAGCCAGTATAAGTGCAATCAAGGCATCTGGAGGAGACATCAAGGAGGAAACTATTGTAAGTAAAGTTCTTAGAACTCTTCTTCTTGTTTATGCATTTAGAGTATCTTCTATTCAAGAGATGAGATGTAATCCAAATTGTAAAATATCTTTGGATGCTCTTGTTGGAAGATTGATAGCTTTTGAGTTAGATAATTTTTATAACTATGCTCCTGCTTCAAAAAATATTGAGTTTGCATTTGAAGCTAAACTTTCACTCAAGAAAAAGGGTAAAAAGTAAAAATCTAGTAAATTAGAAAGTGAAGAAGATGAAACATCAAAAGAAAGTTCAAATAGTGATCTTGAAGTTGTTGAAGCCCTACTTGCAAGAAAATATTCCAAAGGCAGAGGAAAGTACAAAGGTAAAGTTTCTTTGATCTTCTTTTCTTGTGAAGAAGTTGGTCACATTGTTGCAAAGTGTCCAAACAAAGAAAACAAAGAAGAAAAGAAAAGCCATAAGTACAAAGGCAAGAAGGATTTCAAGAACTACAAGAACCATAAGGACAAAGGTAAGAAATCTTGTTTTATGGCTAAAGATTCTAATAATGGTGAAGATGAAATGGTATATATTGTTGTGAAGGAGATAAAATGGCACTTATCTCTCATGTTAGCAAGAATGATACATGGATTATTGACAATGGTTGTTCACATCATATGACTGGAGATAAAACAAAATTTGAAAATATGGAACCTTATGATGAAGGTAGTATAAGATTTCAAAAAAATGAATCTTGTTGCATAAAAGGTAAAGGGCCTATCTCATTGACCAATGAAATTGTATGTGACAATTCTTATTGGGTTGAAGGATTAAAACATAATCTATTGAGTGTAGCATAGTTGAAAAACATTGGATTTAAGGTAGAATTCATAAGAGGCAAGGCCAAACTACTGGATAGAAAAGGAAATATATTTGGATCTGGCAAGCAAACAAAAGGTAATCTATTTTATCTTGATCTTAGTGAAAGTTCATGTTTTATTGCTCAAGAAGAAGAAAGTTGGTTATGGCACAAAAGACTATGTCATGTATACTCTGATAATATGGTTAAGATTAGCAAACATAAGAGAGTAAGAGGTCTTCCTAGTTTGAAGAAACCTGACATGGGTCTATGCAAGAATTGCCAAATTGGTAAAATGGAAAAGACTAGTTTCAAAAGAAAAAACTATTAGTCTGAAGAGGTCTTGGAAATTGTTCATACTGACTTATGTGGTCCTATTAGAATAGAGAGTTATGGTGGAGAAAATTTTTTCATTCTTTTTTTTGATGATTACTCTAGAATGATGATTGTAATGTACTTGAAAGAAAAATATGAAGCTTTTCAATAATTCAAATGGTATCTTTGAACAAGAGTAGAAAAAGAAACTAGAAATAAAATAAAATGTTTGAGATCAGGCAGAGGTGGTGAATTCATCTCCAATGAATTCAATAATTTCTACATTGAAAGAGGAATCAAAAGATAGGTATTAGGTCTTGCTACACATCAACAGAATGCTATAGCTGAAAGAAGGAATAGATCCATCATGGATTGTGCAAGGACATTGATGACTGAAAAGAACATTGCTCTCAAATACTGGAAGGAAGCTATTAGCACTGTAGTTCATACCTTGAATAGAGTATAGTTGAAGAAAGACACAAAACAAACTCCTTATGAACTATAGTATGGCTACAAACTAATGTAAGTTACTTGAAAGTATTTGGTAGCAAATGTTATATCTTGAAAGAATCTAGAAAAGAAAAATTTGATGTAAAAGGTGATGAAAGCATATTTCTAGGATATTCCTATAGAAGTAAAGCATACAAATATTTGAATCTGTCTACTCATAAAATCATAGAAAATGCACATGTTAGAAATGATGAGTTTGCAGAACAAAGTAAAGAAGAAAGTAGCAAAGAACCAAAGGATTACAAAAGATTTGTTTATTATGAACTTGATGCCCTACCAAACACATCTGAAGAATATAAGGTTTCACCTCTTGAGTCCCCAAAATCTCCAACTATTACTGAGTTGCATACAGTGCAACCCAAGTCACAGTCAGAAGGACACGAGTCATAGTTAGAGGCTACCGAGCTAGTTCAAACTGAGTCCGATGGACTTGGACCTGAGCTTGACATTGAAGTTCATGTTGAAATTAGTAAAAGTCATTCATTATCCAAAGTGCATGTGTTAGCAAGATATGCCAGAAGGCATCATGCACCTAATTAAATCATTCGAGACAAATCTAATGGAACAATGACATAGAGCAAATTGAAAGGTACATGTTTACTTGCTGAATTTGAACCTAGAAATGTTAAAGATGCATTTTGAAATGAAATTTGGGTTAAGGAAATGAATGAAGGAATAGAACAAATTGAGAAGAACAAAACTTGGACTCTTGTTCCTAGACCCAAGGATAAAAATTTAATTGGCACAAAATGGGTGTTTAGAAATAAGCCGAATGAAAATGGAGAAGTTTCAAGAAGTAAAACAAGATTAGTATGTAAAGGCTATTCTCAAGAAGAAGGTATTGATTATGGTGAAAATTTTTCTCCTATTGCAAGATTAGATAGTGTTAGGACTTTACTAGCATATGTAGCACAAAGAGGATTCAAAATATATCAAATGGATGTTAAATCTACATTCTTGGATGTAATTCTTGATGAGGAAGTCTACATTGAACAACTAGAAGGTTTTATAGATCCTAATAAGAGAGACATGGTTTTCAAATTACACAAAGTATTATATAGTCCTAAGCAAGCTCCCAAAGCTTGGTATAAAAGACTAAATGACTATTTGTTAGAAATTAGTTTTCAAAGAACAAATGATAAAAATAGCTTGTATATCAAAGAAGGACCAGACAAGAAGATTGTATTGGCAGAAATATTTATTGATGATACTTTATTCATAGGGAATGATGACTTATGCTAGGTATTTTGAAAAGAAATGAGTAAAGAGTTTGAGATGTCTATGTTTGGTGTGATAAAATTCTTTGTTGGATTGCAGATTTAGCAAAGCACAAATGGTATCTACATCACTCAATCAAAATATATTAAGGAGATAATGAAGAAATTAGGAGTGGAAGATTCAAAACCTATTGGAACCCCTATGTCTACTAGACATAAGCTTTCCAAAACTGATGATTCCAAGGTAGTAGATTAGAGCACATATAGATCAATGATTGGAAAACTACAATATACAGTGCATACAGGGCCTGATATTGCATTAGTTGTTGGTATGGTGGCAAGATTCTCAACAAATCCTAGAGAAAATCACATGGTGGAAATCAAGACAATTATGAGATATCTAAAATGTACTCAAGACTATGGCTTATGGTACAAACTTGGAGGCAATTTGGATTTTACTAATGTCGATTGGGCAGGAAGTATTGATGACAAAAAGAGCACTAATGGTGGAGCATTCTTTCTTGATAAAAGACTAGTTTCTTGGACAATAAAGAAGAAAAATTGTACATCTCAATCCTCACCAGAAGCAGAATATGTGGCAGTAGTAGTTAATTTTTCAAACATTATTTTGTCCAAACAACTATTGGCAGGTATGAAGATAGAAATCAATGATCTAGTTGTCATATACTATGATAACACTAGTGCAATCAATAAATCAAAGAACCGAGTGATGCATTCCAAAAAAAATCACATTGCTATAAAATATCATTTCTTAAGACAATTGGTGCAAGATAAAGAGGTCAAATTGGAATATGTGAGTACAAAGGAACAAATTGCAGACATATTCACCAAGCCATTACCTAAGGATGCATTTTTGTATCTAAGAGGTAAGCTAGGGGTCATTCCCCTATCTGAAGCTCACTAAATGAAGTTTAGTGATGCATCAACTAGAGCATGTTGAAAATCATCAGTTGATGTAGAATTGGAAAGGGTACATTGCAAATGAATTATTACTTGAGGTACGTTGATATTAATAGAGATTTTTTTCTTTGGCATGTGTTGTCAAAGAGGGAGAAGTTATACTATCATATCTCATAAGAAATTTCTCTAAGAGGGAGAAGTTTGCAATAAGAGTGAGAATGAACTTGGCAAGAAGTTTTCTAATAGAGGGAGTTATCATGGTTGAGAATCTGAATGAAACTTAGGATATGTTCCTTACTTCATTCTTGATCTAGAAATTTTATTGTGCTATGACATGTTGTTTTGCCATCAATGCCAAAGAGGGAGATTGTTGATACAATTGATTAATTATGTGTTGTCTTTGATGTTACACAAATGTCATATTAGTTTCTATTAGTGTATGCTGAGCTCACTTGGGTAGTCAAGACAATTTTTTGTGTCTATTGAGCATTCCTATATTTGTTTGGTTTAGAAGGCAGTGTCTACTAAGTTCACTCAAGGATCAAATGAAAGTTTTCTAAAGATGAGTGTTAACCAAGCTCACTCAGTTAATGAAGGAAAAGTTGGATGGAACAAGTGCTAACCGAGCTCACTTGATTACCAAAGGATTTTTGTAAGTTTACAATGTTAACCAAGATTCTATTGGTTAACACAAGAAATTATTTCTAATTTAGTGTCTACCAAGCTAGGTTAACTAAGGAAGGATTTTCTTATTTTGGCATATTAAGCTTAATTGATTTATGTATTGGTTCTAGCCAATTGAGATGATGAATATTGATTATTCTAAGTTGTATTTGAGCTGACTTGATAATATGGATGATATAAGTATAAGGTCAAGTTGTTAATGAAATATTGAATGGATGTATGAAAGACTATATGAGTGAATTGAAGATTTGATAATGAGCAGAAGAAGCTAAGGTTAAGTAGAATATCCTTGTGGAGCTGAAGAGATATATTCAATCAATAGGATCAAGTACAAGCTAGAAAAGAGATCTATAATCAGAAATTCAGTTGCATTCAATTTAGGTCATCTCATTGTTACTTTCTAATCATTGTAGCAGTGATCTAAATCTCTTAACAAAGTTAGCTTAATAGCTATTTGTAAATCCTCTAACAAGGTAGCAGTTCTATTGAATTATCTCAAGACCTCTAATAAGGTCACTCCTAACATGGTTATTAAATCATCTAACATGGTCACACCTAACAATGTCTTTTGTAACCTTTAACAGGGTTGGCTCCTAATAGGGCTCACTTTAGAAGAGTGAAAATAGTAACTAGTTGCAATTGGTGGTTTTCCCAAATTGGGTTTCCATGTTAAATCTTGGTGTCAAATGTGTTCATGCTATTTACTTTTATGTGTTTTCAACTAAGTCAAAGTAATAGTAATCACAGATAATATCTAAATATTTGCATGTTAATGTTTACCAAGCAAACATAGTGTTTACTATGTTACAACATTTCCTTTTTTGCTAAGCTTTAGCAGTATTTAGTTTTCAGTGTTTGTTTTTGTACTGAAATTTAAGGGATTTGAAATTTATTTTAGTGGTAACTAATTCACCCCTCCCTTCTTAGTTACTCCTCTTATATTTCCAACATGGAACAACAAATTGAAGAGTAGTTTTGGATACCCTTTTAATTGAACTTGTGAGATCCACAAACAAAAATTTCATTGGAGCAGTGTAGGTCAAGGTCAAATTTTTGGGGTACGATTGTGCCTCGAGGTAAGATTGTGCACCACTATCAGGGTCAAGGTTGACCTCCCTTCAAAATGACAATATATTTCTAGGTTTTCTCCACCTTGACATTTCCAATCTAAAATAGGTTGTAGAATTCCATAAAACTATACACAGACATCAGAAAACAACACTTTCCATATGTAAGGTTAGTATTTGTCTTTTATCTATTTCCAGAATTAATCACATACTCCTCAAAATAGAAAGGCCATTGAACCTCCTTTCTCTCTATTCTCCATCACATGATCCATTTCTACATTGATCCCTTTCTTGTGCTTAATCAATTTGGATTATTCATTTTGGAAATTAGGGGCAAGAAAGGGAAACCTTATTTTCTTTCTATTCAATAAGTTTTCAAATTGATTTATGATAGAAACCATTATCGCTGATTTCACAATCTTTACTTAACAAAATCCAATATGACTATGAGGAGATGTATTTTTCCATGAAGACCTTAGATTCAAGTTAGATATGGTGGCATCTTGTACATGACTTTTAGTGTAAATCATGAAATTTGCTAATCAATGAGTTTGGAAATCAAGAAGCATTATATATCAACTATTTTATCATTTTTTTAATGAATTAGTTAGAGCCACATGTTGGCCTAGTTTTTCACATATTAAAAATTCTGAAATGTTTTAGTGAAAATCTAGTTTGCATTTAGAAATTAGGGTTATATGCTTTTGAATCATTGTTGGCCCTAGAAAACCCCTAATTTGGTGTCATTGTTCCATTATTTTGGTTTTTCCCTAAAGTCCTTACGTTATTTTTACATGGTATGCATTTTAAAGGAATGCACAAGAAATTTCTGAATAATCTTTTTAAAATCCTTTTTATCTTTTCACACATACCTTTCAATTTTATCTACACTACCTTTACTTTACCCTAGGTCCTATTTTGAAGTATAACCCAAGCTTTTGTTTTAATTACTACCCGAGTTAAGTTTTATAAAAAATAAATACCAAGTCTCAATAACCCTTAATTTTCCTTAAGATCAAGGGTCATCACTATGTCATCTTAGAAAGTTGTGAGTTTTTTACTCTTGGTGATGACAAAGTGACATCTGTTTGCAGGACCCAATAAGAAAGAAAGGTTTCAAAAGCAAGATCATCATTGTAGATCAGATGGTAGATCAATGAAGGTCATTATGTTGCTAATGATAGTTGCTTATTCTTTATTCTTAGTGACATAGTGATATTAGCATATGTGGTTATGTGGGCCATTCTTCCTTGCAGTTAATGGTTGTGTTAGAATGAGATGATAGTTGTCCATGTCCCATTTGTTCTTTATGATAGTAGGCTAGTTTTTCAATATACCTATGTCTACTGTTGATCTCAAATTAAATCTAGGGTTTTTGCTATGTTGTTATCTAGAATTGATTATTCTTTAGCCTTGGCAACATAGCAAGAGATTGACACATGGAATATGGAGGGACCAACCCTCATAGGAAGTTGTTGTACATTCCAAGTCATTAATAGGTTTCTAGCTATCATATTTTCATAGGAAATGAAGATATACATTATGAAGAAGAGTTATCTGGTCCAAACCATTAGATCGTTTCAAGATCAATAGATGTCAATTTGTTGCCAGTGAAAGTTACATGGTTTTTATTCTTGGCAAAATAGTGACAAGATGACACATGTCTAGCGGGTCCATCTCAGTTGTAATATGTTTTTTTTAATTCCTACCATCAGATTAAAGGTTAATCAATCGATGTCACTTTGTTGCCAATGAGAGTTGAAAGGTCTTTACTGTTGGTGACATAGGGACAAGGTGATCCATAGCATGGTGGCCCACTTTCAAAGGAGTTTTGAAGTATCATCCTTGATCATTTGATGCATAAGAGATCAAAGGTTGTCATTATGTTGCTATGGAGAACTGCTTGACGTGTATCCATAGTGACATAGCGAGAGCTTGAAATGTGTCTGATTACATATATGAGTAATACACAAGTTGCTAGTGAGGTAGAGAAAGGTACATATGTCAATTTTTAATTGGGTTGACTCCTAGGTCAAAAGTTTGAAGCTGAGTTATGTTGTGTTTTATTTCCTGATTGCCATATTTTTATAAATCAGTGGCCCATTTTCAAGCTCAAAAGGGAATGCCACTTTGTTTCTCCTCTGTAACAATTTATGGGAATTAAAACCTTCTTGTGTGAACTAATACAGGGAATTTAGTGAAGAAGGTTGAGAATTTCAATCTGAAAATAGAATTTTTGAAATTCTGGAGCCTAGCACTTACCAAAGAACTTGTTATTTTGCCTTACTGAGTCATGAAATTTTCTATGTCAATAATCCATTACAACATGTAGAGAAGAAGTGGAAAGGCAAAGTAAGTATCTCCCTCTACACATAAATAAGAATTCTAGTATTTTCTTCATTGTTGTTCATTATGCCTCCAAAGAAGGGTTTTTCTGGGAAGATGGATTATGCTAGTAGAAATACCCGTGATGATTTTTTTTAATAATTAAATGAATCTACCAATGATGCTACGTAGATAAAGAAATTAGTTCCCATAAACCGTAGGTTGGGAGTTGTAGATGGTTTATTTGACAAAGGGAATTGGATTGGGGATGCAATGACTTCTAAAATGGAATTAAAATTATTCAAAAAATGGTTTTCAAAAAGAAAGTTATTTTCCTCCCATAGAAATATTTAGAATTTTGACCTAGGAAAGTTAGTGGTTCCCAAAGTCTTCATGGATTTAGACCTCCTCACTATTGTATTATGAAATTATGATCCAATAGCTAGGATGGTGAGGGGGATAAATGGGGAATTATTGGTGAAGATTACTGCTAAAGAAATTCAAGGAGTCTTTGGAATGGATCCTACGATAGATTATCATGAGGTTATTGATTTTTAGGGATTAGAGAAAGAATATTTGTCCCGCAATGATCAAATTAGGTAGGGAGCACTGAGAGGACATTTGGTTGCAATAGGGAATCTAACTTTTCTCACTGCTTGCACTAAAGAGCCTTTCAAGAAACAAATTATGAATTCTAGAGCTATAAACATATACATGACTTTGTGCAAGGTGTTTGATGAAGATGAACAAGAATTTATGCCAATAAAATTCATGTATATGATGGTGCAAATTTTTTCCTTTAGAGTTGATATTATTCTTGATTTTACATCTCTCCTAGTCAAAGAATTTCATGTAGGTTTTATTGGAATAGCGAAAGAAAAAATTGAGAAGACATTTGGTTTTTACTCTTTGTTCATGCATATGTTTCTGTATAAAGAAGTCATAATTTTTGAGAAAGAAATGGTGTTCACAAGAGAACATGATGGAGAATCTCTGCCAGTCCAATTATGGAGTGTAGATATGACTTGGGATGCAGAGGAGGCCATTTTGTGAGATTTGATAGATATTTTGCATCTATACTGAGGATCCTATTATTGAAAGATAATCCGAGGATACCCAAGGAATTGTTTGATTTCATCAGGCCTCTGGATAGCCCCAACAATTTAAAAATTTCCTACAATTGGGTGGATATTATGAAATATCCAATGTCAATAGTATTCAAAGTATATGGATTCTAAGGAACTCCACATGTGCTTCCCTACTAGGTAGCTCTTAAGGTAGGGATAGTAGATATGTTGTGGCAGATTGATGGTTTGGAAGAAATAGAATTGACTAGTAGGTCAAGAGGCTCTATTTTCCCATCCTGCATAATAGCTCATCAATTTATAGTCACAACGGGTGGTTGGTTATTTTTGTACAAGACTTTAGACCCATACAAAATGGTAGTGTCCCATTCTAGATTTAATGATAATGAAGGATTTTTTGAAATATTTAGACAAAGGGCCAAGACTAGTGCTCGTAAGCATCAATTCTATTTCCCTGAGGATGTAATAAGGAATGAATTTTCTCTCCAAGAACAAGAAATCAAGAAAGAAAAGTGGAGAGTCCAGCCTAAGATTTTAGAATTCATTAATTATTTTGAGAAATATTAAAGCCCATTGAAAGATGCAAAGACATCAGCAAATAGAGTGAACAAATTAATAATGACCTTCTCAGAGATCATGGATGCAATGAATGAAAAGAAGGCTCGTCTTATCAATAGTTATCCTACCAAAGAAAGGGAGATAATGAAGAAGTTGTCTTTTACTCCTGTAGTAGGATCGGGAGAATTGGTTATCTAGAAGAATTATGGCTATAGCATAATTAGGAATAGAGAGCATGTAGCTGGAAAAGGAAAGAAAGTGGGTGGGTTAACTAGTACTATTTTGACAAGGGGATTCCAATTGGAAGAAAAGCCCATAGAGCCAACGTTTAAGAGGTAGAAGATGTTAGGATTTAACCATAGACAGAAATAACAATTACATGCAAACAAAAAAAATATTAGAAAATAATAGATCACACAGAAGAGAACACAAGACACCAAGATTTAGCATGGTTCACCCAAACCTTGGGCTATGTCCACCAAACAACAAGTCCAATATTATTATGATCCAGTGATTACAACCTAATTACAATCAGTAATCCCTTATGGATCAATATCGCCACAAGAAGAAATTTCACATCACACCTTATGAAACAATCCCTAACCTTAAGCCCTTTCATACAATTATTTTTACTACTTTAGGGTTAAAATTAGTTACAACATGTCGGCCATAAATTGGTGAATAAAAATAATAGCCAATTGGCAAATATTAGCCATTAGTGAATAGTAGCCAAAAGAATTTATAATGTATAGTACTTCCCTGATTAGTCACCACAAACTAACAATCACCCACTTGGGGACCGATCAACCTCTACACTAGACAATAATCTCCCACTTGGAGACTGATCCTATGGCAATACCACTACCACATGGGCTCCCACTAGATCAAACCATCGTAGACTATGTTGTTCTTTTATTTTGTTTAGTCTAGAAGACCAACCAAAGCTGAAGAGGAATTTAGCTTCTCCCTTGTCACTACCTTTGTAAAAATATCTGTTGGATTATCATTTGTATGTATCTTATCTAGCTTTGACTATCCATCATCCAAAATTGATCGAATGAAATGGTACCACAACTATATGTTTTTTGTCTTTGAATGCAGAGTTGAATTCTTTGCAAGATGAATGACACTCTAACTATCTATAAAAAAATAATTATCCCTCTAAGGGTGTACCAATTATTCCAAGAAGAACTAAATCCATATCATCTCCTTGGTTGCCTCTGTAGCAGCAACATACTCTGCCTCTGTAATGGATAAAGCATTAGCCTTCTGTAACCTATAGTACTCCTCCTAGAATTAATATCCCCTTCCAAATCTGAGTCAACCTATCCCTATAAGTGAGTAGTAGATCCCCCAAAGTGTAAAAACTTACTGGATGTTCCTCTCCAATATCTAAGAATCCATTTGACTACATTCCAATGCTCAATTCCTAGATGACTCATATAACTACTAATGACTCCCACTACATGCGCACTATCTATCATTCTACATACCATAGCATACATCAAGCTTCCTACAATTGAAGCATAGGGTACCTTGGACATCTTATCCTCCTCTTCTTGTGTCTTTGGACACATCTCCTTAGTCAACTTCAAATGACCATGTATAGGTGTGCTGATAGTTTTAGCATTGTCCATAGAGAAATGTTGCAACACCTTCTCAATATAATTAGCCTGAGATAAAGTCAATTTCTTTTTCTTCCTATCTTTGCAAATTTTCAAACTAAGGATTGTTTTTGCTGCCCCCAAATCCTTCATAATAAATGCATGTGCTAACCGACGTTTCAACCCCTTAATATGATCCATATTAGACCTAGCTACAAGCATATCATCAACATATAAACATAGAATAATGTAGCTATCATCATCCAACCTCTTAAAGTAAACACAATGATCCAAATGACACCTACTATATCCATGCTCATGCATAAAACTATCAAATTTTAGATACCATTTCTGAGGTGCTTACTTCAAGCCATATAAACTTTTTTTCAATCTGCACATTAAGTTCTCCTTACTATTGACCTCAAATCCCTATGGTTGTGTCATATATATATCTCTTAATCCAAACCACCATGAAGAAAGGTTGTTTTAACATCAAGCTGCTCCAAATGAAAATCTTCAGTCACCACAATACTTAAAATAGTATAGATAGAAGTCATTTTAACAATAGGAGATAATATCTCATCAAAATCAATGCCTTTTTTCTATGCAAATCCTTTTACAACTAACTTGTATTTAAATCATTTATTACCTCCATCCTCTTCTTTTAACCTATAAAACCACTTATTTTGTAAAGCTATTTTACCTTCAGGCAACTTGCATAAATCCCATGTCTTATTTTTCAGCAAAGAGTCCATTTCATCTTTCATTGCAGACTCCCACTAAATCTTAGTATCCACCTACACAACTTCATCATAGCATTAAGGTTCACTAGCATCAGTAAGTAAAAGAGAATACAAGGAAGGAGAAAATCTTTCTGGAGGTCTACTTAGCCTTGCTGATCATCTAACATTCACTGGTGTGTGTGGTATTTGTTGGTGAGGTTGTTGAACATCATCGAGAATTTCTAGAACATCATCTTTTAGAGTATCATCCAACACTACATAATCATCTTCTTTTATCTCATGTTGCTACAATAGATCTCTTTAAAACACTTTCTCATTGAATATGACATCCTTGTTGCTTACTATTTTACAAATTTTTAAATCCCAAAGCTTATAGAAATATTTATCAATGTCATATCCAACAAATACACATTTCTTTGACTTAGCTTCCAACTTGGTTCTATTTTCAGAATCTATGTGAGAAAATCTTCACAACTGAAGCTTTTGAGAAAAGAATAACTCATCTTCTTACCAGTCCATGCTTCCTCTAGAATACCACAACCCAAAGGAGTAGAGGGACCTCTATCAATCAAATATATAAAAATATTAACAACCTCTACACACATGTTTAAGGGCAACCCAACATGCAACTTCATGCTCCATTATAGTCATATTCATGCATTCAACCACTCTATTTTCCTATGGAGTCCTTCGAATAGTTTTTTATCTATGAATACCATTAGTGGAGCAATAATCTTCAAATTCATGACTACAATACTCACCACCATTATCAGATCAGAGACATTTTAATTTCTTACTAATCTCATTTTCAACCAAGCATTTCCTTTCTTAAAAGTTTGAAATACATTGGATTTCTATCTAAGGAAATAAACCCATAATTTTTTAGTTGCATCATCGATAAATGTAACATAATAATGAGATCCACCAAGGGAAACAAGCTCTAATCTCTCACTTTTATTCTCCTTCCTAGTGTTCACAAAACTCACTCATTTTTTTTTCTATACACACAACTTTTACAAAAAACTATATTAACACATTTGAGACTTGGTAAAACTTTCTTTGAATAAAGTATTTTCATACATTTCTCACTCATGTGCCCAATTCTGTTGTGCCACAACTTTATATCATAAACTATAGTGGCTATTTGTTCTCCCTACTCAAATATTGCAATTATTCCTGAACATTCATTTTTCTCTAAAACAATTATAGTAGAAGGAAAAATGTGACCTGTACAAAGATATAAGGTGCCTACTTTGAAACCTTTTTCTACTACAAGGGAACCTTTTTAAACCTTCCAATTTGTATCATTAAAAGTAACTACACAACCCTCATCACCAAGTTTCCCTTCTGAAATTAAATTCCTACTCAACCGTGGAACATGTCTTACTTCATGTAGTAGCCAATGATTCCCATTCTACAACTTAATCTTAATTTTTCCTTTTCCAACAATCTGATAGGGTTCATTATCCCCCAAATAAACAAACCCAAAATCCCCTTGGACATAATCAATGAAATAACCACTATGAGGTGTAGCATGAAATGAATCACTAGAATCTAAAATCTATGAATCATTAACACTTTCTAAAGAAAGAAAAAAAGAATCCTCTTCAGATTTGTTACTTACCACATTTGCCTCCTTCTCTCTCTCTTGCTTTTCCCCTTCATTTTTCTTTCAAGTCCAACAATCTTTCTTCTCATGCCCTGGTTTCCCATAGTACTAGCAATCATTTTGTCATCTTGATTGAGACTTCCTCCCTTTTGACTTTCTTCTTGATTTCTCACGATTTCTATAATTACTTCCTCTTTCAGTTGTTCTACCTTGACTTTATGCATTCAAAGCACTTCTAGATGTAGATCTTCTTGAGGCTTTCCTACAAGTTTCCTCACTCAAAATAACATTGATTACATCATCATAATTTAGAGTATTAGATCCAGAAATGGAATTACTCATAGCCATTACCAAGCCACTCCAACTTTCAAGAAAAGAACACAAAACCAAGAGAGCCCTAATTTCTTCATCAAAATTAATACCCATAGAAGATAACTAACTAGTAATAGTATTAAACTCATTTAAATGATCTACAAGAGATCTACCTTCTGCCATCTTCATATTAAATAAACACTTCATGAAAAATACCTTGTTTGAAGCAAAGGGCTTTTCATACAATTTCCCTAGGGTTTCCATCAACTCTTTTGTCATCTTTCCTTTTGTAATATTAAATGTTGCTGACGGTGCTAGGCATAATCAAATGCTTCCAAGTACCTTTCTATCTAAAAGACCCCAATTGTCATTTGTCATAGATCCTTGATTCATGGTTTTTCTTTCCAATGGCTTCCATAAATCCTTTTGATAAAGATAGTCTTCCATTTGCATCTTCCATAATTAAAAGTTATGCCCATTAAACTTGTAAACCCTCAACTTACCCTCATCTTCCACCACTCCCACTCAACCATGAGACTCCAACTCAACTACAAGACTTTCTTGCAGAGGATAATTAAAAAAACAACCTTAGTCTAATATCACTTGTTAGGATTTAACCATAGATAGAAATAACAATTACATGCAATTATAAATAATATTAGAAAATAATAGATCACACTAAAGAGAACACAAGATAGCAAGATTTAATGTGGTTCGCCCTAACCCTGGGCTATGTCCACCAAACAACAAGTCAAATATTATTATGATCTAGTGATTACAACCTAATTACAATTCTTTATTCCTTACAGCTCAATACTGCTCCAAGAAGCAATTTTGCATCACACCTTATGAAACAATCCATAACCCTAAGCCCTTTTATATAAGTATTTTTGCCTCTTTAGAGTTAAAATTAGTTACAACATGTCAGCCATAAATTGGTGAATAAAAATAATAGCCAATTGGTGAATATTAGCCATTGGCGAATAGTAGCCCAAAGAATTTATGAAGTATGTATAGTACTTCCCTAATAAGTCACCAAAAACTAAAAGAATATAGAAGAGAAGCAGATGTCACAAGAAGAAGATTACATGCCTTCTCAAACTCCCTTGCATATAGGAGAGGAACAACTTACCAGAGAGAAAATTAAACAATTAGGATCCCAAGGGGGAGTGTTTATTACTACTATAGAATTATATTAGGGAAATCCCTAGGAACCTCCCATGCCTACCCTTGAACTAATCATTGTTAGTTATAAAGGGAAAGAGTTAGATCCTATAGTAAAAAAATCTAGTCATGAATTTTTTTTAGATGAAAATTTTGTCAAATCAAGTGCTTTCTACTAGTTTTCTTAGGGAACTAATATTGAGAATTTTGAAGAAAGGTGTAACAAGAGGAAGGTCGAGCATCAAGAAAAGGAGGATGTAGTTATACAAGATGAAATAAAGGATGAAATGATGCAAGAATTTAGAAGTTTGACTCCTAAAGATGGAGGAAGAATGATCAAATCATCTGGAGTTCTACTTTTCCCAAATTGGGATATCATAGAGGCCATGCTTTTTAAAATTGTCACTAAGAAGCTGAGTGTTGAAGAGAATGTAGAAAAGGGACTTAAAGGTGCTAAGATTAGTGAAGATCATGTTGCTTTAGTAATTTGGACTCTAAATAGAGGATATTTAGAGCCAATTTTTCTCAACTTGATGATATTGGATTAGTTCAAAATTTGATTATTAAGAGGGTAGAAGATACTCCAAATGATGAGGTAGCCGAATTCAATGTTGAAATAGCTAGCCTCACATTAGCCACTTCCAGGAAGGAGAAAAGACAAAAACTAAAATTACAAGAAAAATATGAATAGGTTCTAGATGCTTACAACAAGGAAGTACAGAAGAGCATTGAGCTTCAAAATAAGATGAAGGGGTATAAAGGACAATCTAGAAAACCCAAGATTACTTATCCTCCTCGTCCTCCAATTGTACCCTTCAACATAGTTCCTCTAATATAAATACTAGCCACCCCACAAAGACTCCAAGCATGTACAACTAAAGAGCTTGAAGAAGAAAGGACTAAAAATGGTCATTACATGTGGAGCTGCATGTTCAATATAAAAATAAATTAAGAGACTCCATTATGTACCTGATAGACAAGATAGGTTGACCTGTTTCTATGATAAGTTGTCAAAACTAATGGATACATGGAGTGAGTTAAAAAGTAATGAGGATACCTTGAAGCCAATTGTGAAAAAGTGGAATAGTAGGGATAGTGACATTAGAATTTTATGGTGTTCAGTTATCAATTTCTCTCATGAACAGGTAGAGAAAACTTTTGATATGACAAATGTCTTATCTAATTTTGATAATGACAAAATTATGTTGCAAAGGAGAATTAAATTAAATATTTTTGAAAATATCTTGGTAAGATTTTTGGACTTTTTCCTCATGCACTTGAGGTTGTGGATAAATTAAATGATAAAGTAGAATAGGCTAAAGAGCTAGATGAATTAATGTGCATTAGATTGAATAATGTCATCGTTGGAAAGGGTGACATATGATTTACCAAAAAAGCTGAAGAAGCTTTTCAAATTCATATATTCTTTGATTCTTTCAAAAAGGAGGTTGATGAAATTGAGAAATTGGGAGAGGAATTTTTGAAGAAGTAGTGGGAGATATTGAATTTTAATTGGCTAGATGACTCACTTTTCAACAAATGGATGGAAGATCTTGCCCAATCAAATCAATTTAAATCTAAAGAAACTAATGAAAGTTGTGTGGATCTAGATAAGTTACAATTAATAGATGCACTACAAGAAAGAAAAGAAGATCAACCAGTTGCAAAAACATAGGCAATCAGTTAAACTGGTGATTTGGTAGCAAAATTGTAACTATTGGCTTGATAGTTCATGATGATTTGGAGGGAGATCAATGTGTTGTATTAAAATTCTAGATATTAATACCTGACACTTCATATACAAATCAAGTTGTCCCAAAATTGGAAGAGTAACAACAACAAAAGGTTAAAAAAAAGGTAGTCCCACCCCAAGAAGATCATTGATAAAAGATATTATGTTGGTGGCAATGACCTTTTTGTTTGTAAAAGATCCTTTTTTCTTAAGGATAACTATCTATTTTCTCTAGGCCTGAAGCTTGTTGCATCTCATGCTATATAAATGAGATCCCAAGGCTGGAGAAAGGGTCTGAACTTTTATGTGATTTTTAGTATTATGCTAGTCTTGTATTCAGTCTAGTGGTCTTGATGTTAACTTGGAGATCGTGTATCTTTCTCTAAAAATCTGAGAATACATTAACATTGAAAGATAAAATTGTCTTGTCTTGAGTTATTATGAGATTACATTAGTATGGTATAATTTTCAAGAAAAATTAATACAAAAGGGAATTGTTCTACCATATCTTTTTCTTTGAATTGTGTCTCCATTGTTATGTGTTGGTTATATTGAGATTGTATGAGCAATGTTTATGAAATTTAATGCAACTAGGATAGGTTGCATGTTAGTTTACTATTGCTTTTAATTCAAAGAATTAAGTAAATGCTTCATTAAGTTGACAAGATTTCCAGTCATATGAGAAGGATATTAGTAAGAATGGGGTTGTTAGAAATAGTAGTCCATCGAGATAACTGGGGCTGGGGAGGGGGCTCAATCAGTTCTCCAATAATTAAAACATTTATCAACTTTAAATAATCTTAACCATTCATCTAAAGTAAATAGCAACCACAACAAGATTCACATAGACAATTACCCCAAATTTTTTAACTAGGGAAACCCTTGATTAGAGGGAAAACCCGAGTTGAAATGATTCCCACAAGATGATGTACTAATTGAAATAATCCTTGTTAGAGGATAGACCCTATTAGGAGTCTATTACAACATTTAGTACATATGAGTCCCTGTTAGGAGACTTTGAATCCTTGTTAGAAGATTCCAACCCTATTAGGAGTTATAGAAGATAGAAGTACACACTGACATCGAAACAACTTCTAGGGAAAGACCACTAAACTCACTATCCAACTGATCTCTCAACTATTCCTTGTAGAATAATTGTATGTATTGTACTTAAACTTCCTTCCTCTATCCTATCAACTAGACTAATCAATGTCAAACCTTTTAGACCAGGTTATAAACCTCAAATACAAGTATCCAACTTCGGATCACACAATAAAACCTCAACAATGAAGTTTCCTTCACCTGCGCTCTACACTAATCAACTTTGCATTCCACTCTTCATGCTTCTTACAATCATTCACTTCATATATATGATAAAGGAAAATTTCCTTCCTTTATACAGAATCCATAGAAAAATTTCCTGAGTCAACTATTACACCTTCTCAATTAATTATTATAGGACCACATTAAGAACAGATTACACTTTGCGATAACATTAATCTTTCACTTTTCAACTTAAATAACTTTCCGTACACATAACATTATGACAAGCAAGATTAGCCACATCATCACTGACATGTCTTCTTCACATCTTTAACTTTAGCTTCTTATAATAACAAATCTACTAAGAGATATAACAAATTTGCCAGAACATGCCTCTGTAAGATCTATCTAAGAATAGTCTCCAACAAAACTTTCATAACTTCTTCCAAATTGAATATCTTATGCTTCAAAGATTAGCTTCATATACTAGATACTTAGTAGTATCTTCCTTTAACCTTGCTTAGTGAAAGTACTCAACAACATGTCTATACCAGCTTGATCCTTCCATTGTTCTTCTGTCAGATAACACAAAAAATTTCTATTTTGACATTAATGACAAACACAATCATGAATGTAATATATCATCATGATAATGATCTAATAATGTTTCTACAATACTCCCCCATAGGAATATCATCAACATTTATGTTTCGAACAATCTCCCCTTTTGGCATTGATGGAAACATAGATGAAAAACATCTAGTTCCAAGAATACCAATTGCAAAAGACTGTTAAACTTTCCTTTCAAATCCTCTTCATCAATCGTTCTCCCTATTGATATACCTCAATGTTTTTTTACATCAAATTATATTTCATGTTGTAATCTATTTTTCATGCAACTTCTCCCCCATTGAAATCAATGTCAAAGGTTTCAGCAACCATCAAACTCTACAACAACTATTTCTGACTAGCTTGAGTGTCCAAAGACATTGTTCAAAAACAACATCCAACAAGAGTCCTAGATGACTCTATCCATCATAGATACTCCCCCATACAAGAATCATCAGAATTCAATCTAGACAAATAATAGTGCTCTATTACACTAGACTAATACACTCTTGCATCATCTACTCTAATGTAGGAAGTGGCATAACCACTAGCATACCTCGTAAATACTCAAAAGTCTCTTTAGGAAGAGGCTTAGTGAAAATATCTGTAATCTTCTCTTTAGTGCTCACATACTCCAATCTAATTTCCTTTTCTACAACTTACTCTCTCAACATGTGATACTTGATAGAAATGTGCTTGGTCTTAGAATGCAACACTGGATTCTTAGATATATTTATTGTGCTTGTGTTGTTACAACCTATGATAATAGGTTCATTGAATTCTATCTTTATATCCTTTAGCATTTGCTTCATCCAAACAACTTGATTACAATTGTTTGTTGCTGAAATATATTATGCTTCTACTATACTTTGTGAGGTACAGTCTTGTTTCTTTCTTAGCCAAGAAACCAATCTTCCTCCAAGAAAGAAGGCTCCACCACTGGTTCTCTTTCTATCATCCATACTGCCTGCCTAATTAGCATCACTATAAGCATATAAAGTGAATTCATTAGATTTATCATACCACAATCCAAACTTTGATTTTCCTTTTAGGTATCTAAATATCCTTTTGACTGTTATATAATGTGCTTCTCTGGGATCGTCTTGGGATCTTGCAATAATTCCAACTACATTTTCTATACCTGGCCTTGTGTGGGTCAGGTATTGCAATTCTCTAATCATAGATATGTACTTCTTCTACTCAACAATAGGTGTCTCATCCTTTGTAGATAACTTGTGTCCAATTACCATAGGTGTTCCAATAGGTTTACATGCTTCCAAACTAAACATTTTCAGTAAATCTTTCAAATACTTAGTTTGAGAAATAAAGATTCCTTCTTTATCCTACACAATTTGTAATTGTAGAAAATATTTCAGTTCTCCTATCATACTCATTTCAAATTCCTTCTTCATTTCTTCTGCAAACTTGTCACTTTCATCATCATTTCCTCCAAATATGATATCATCAACAAATATTACCAAGATCATCAATCCATCATCAATTTCTTTCCAATAGAGATTACTATCTACCATACCTTTGCAATATCCAATCTTTGTCAAATGCTTGTCCAACCTTGCATACTAGGTTTTGGGTGCTTGCTTCAAGCCATATAATATTTTCTTCAATCTACATACTATGTCATTGTAATCTGTTAAAGGAAAACCTTTAGTCTATTCTATGTATACCTCTTCTTCAAGTTCTCCATTCAGAAATGTTGACTTGACATCCATCTGTACTTTGAATTTCTTATATGTTGCATATGCTAGGAATAACCTTACTACTTCTATTCTTTCCACATGAGAATAGGTTTCATCATAGCTTATTCCTTCTTGCTAAGAGTGACCTTTACATACCAGTATTGCTTAGTTCCTTACAACTTTGCCTTGTTCATTCATCTTGTTCCTGAATACCCATTTTGTTCCTATCACACTCTTGTCTTCTGGTCTAGGAACCAATTCCCGTGTCTCATTCTTTACTATTTGATCCAAATCTTCTTTCATGAATGCTTGCAATAGTCATCTTTATATGCTTCATCTACATTCTTTGGTTCAACTTGAGATATCAAACATAGTTCTTCATTGATTTTGCTTCTTGTCATCACACCTTTATCTCTGCTTAGGTGGATGATTCTTTGTCATATTCTTACCCAAAGTAGTAGATGTTATCTCAATTCTTAACTCTATTGAAGGTTATAAGATTTGTTCCTACCTTAGCTCTCTTTCATTCTGTAAATCATTGTTAGTCTCAAAGAATACTTCATCATTCCTTGGTTTATTACAAACATCATCATCTGAATTATAACCAACTACTATTTCTTGTATCCTGAATTTCTCATCAACTCTTACATTTGCACTTTGCATAATAGTCTTAGTTCTTAGATTATAACATCTATAAGCCTTTCTTTTCAATGAATAACCAAGAAATACACCATCACTTCTAGCATCAAACTTACCAATATCATCATCTCTTTTGATATAACACTTATTGCCAAAAATTCTGAAATACTTCACTGTAGGTGAGTGACCAAACCATAGGTCATAAAGGGGTCTTGTTTGCATCTTTCTTGACTTGCACTCTATTCATAGTGTAGACTATTGTATTCATAGCTTCTCTCTAAAACATCTTAGATACATCATTCTCAGCTAACATAGCTCTTATTGCTTCTATTACTGACATGTTTCTTCTCTTTGCTATACCATTCTGTTTAGGGGTTCTCAGAGTTGATAACTGTCTTTTGATTCCATTAGCTTCAAAAAAGATGTTAAAAACATTTGAAGTAAACTCTCCTCCTCTATCTGATCTTAAGAATTCAATCTTCATACCTAATTCATTCTCGACTCTATTCTTGAATATCTTGAACTTATCAAATGTCTCATATTTTTCTTTAAGAAATGCAACCCACATCATTCTAGAAAAGTCAGCAACTAAAATCATGAAATACCTTTCACCATAGAATCCTTTAGTCTTCATAGGTGTAGTGAATCTCCCATTTGACTTTTGTAAGTCGTCCTGATGGATGCGACCTTGATGATCTTTTGTTGTGATGGGATCATGATTGTGACCCTGAGTGGTCTACACTGTTGAGGTGTTTGGATTTATGCTTCTTTATCAGTTACATTGATTATGCTTTTGACTGATCTTTGAGATTATGATGTGATTTTTGGTTCACTGAGGTTTGTGCCAGTGGTTACCAGGAGCGATGTGGTATCATGAGGTTGTTCCATGATTACCCTGAGATGTGTGCAGAGATTGCACTATGTTCTTTTACCATGCTACACTGGACTAGGTTCCTGTAGCAGTGGTTAGTCATGTTTATGACTGTGTTTGCTTATGTGTTTTAAATGCCTTTTAATGCAGAGTAATCAATCATTATTAAATGCTTAAGTAATTAGAATGGATTGTTCTTGTTGGATTATTTGGTTATGTGCTATAGACATTTACCTTATTTTATTTTGATCTGAGAGATATCTGTTCTCATGTTATGTTTACATTTGAGATGACCTGAGGGTCAAATGTTACTCTTTGATTCCAGTATCATAGATATTAGACTACTATGCTATTCAGTTAATCATATTGCATGATGATGCTATTTTGAGATGACAGTGTGTTTTGTGATGTTATCTGGTTATTTGGTATTTGGACATACCTCTAATTTTGTTATATGATGGATTTAATGCTATGGTTATTTACTTCATTCTTGCGTTGCTATGCCTTTTGCGAACGTGAGTGATGTAAATAGATTATTTTAATATAATTAATTAAATGGTTAAATTAGGCGATTTAATGCATTTATTGCTTCGACTATGTTATTATATACAATTGCAATTGATCGTGTTGTTTATTGTGCAGGATTTATATCCCTGGCAGTGGCACATGGAGTTAGTGATTCAACCGTTCATATTTTACCAATGTCGTCCTTGTATGGTTGACGTATCCTTAATTAAATGTTTGAATTAAACCTTTTGGTGATTATTAAATCCGAACTCATTTGCATTATGTGATTAGACCAGTAAGCGTGTGTGTGCATTTAGAGGTTCGCATTGTCGTGAAAGTTGTTAAGGAGATTTATGTGTTTTTGGGTTTTCAGGCTTTTTAATTGATTTATTTTAATTTCTGGCAGCTTTGCCATAGATGAATTCCTATTTATAGGAATAGCCTATTTTCGTTTGGGTCGATTCGGGGTTTAACTGGATTGGCTAGTTAAATGCCCTAATCGATTAGTCACTTGATAAGTGAATAAATATCCAAAAAGGAATTTAATTCCTCACTTCTCACTTTCAAATTGGAAAGTTGGAGAGTAAAACCCAAAATCCTCTTCATGAGGATTTACTGTTTTGTTCATTGTGGAAGCTACGGGCGTGGGATCATCGCGAGGTTGGGCTCATTGGATCCAGCTCGGGGAAACCTCGGATTGCTGCAATTTTTAGCTACTTCGGCGGGATATTTATTTTATGGTTCAGATTCCCATTTTGCCCTTTTGGCTATGAGGTAGGGCTTTCCCGTTTTATTGTTTCTGCTCCGTTTCAGCTTCTTTTTTTCGTAGTCATTTGTTTGTAGGCTAAGAACTAGTGTTCCCCTCCGTTTCAGTATGCTAGTTCTACCCGGTTGGGCGGGTATGAACATTTCCCTATTTTTTGGGATGAGGGTTTGGGATTTTGCACCGTTATGCTGGCCGTTTTTGCATACGGTGTCCGATTCCATTTATTTTTGGATTTTTGGGGTTTTTGAACCCAAAGGCCAAATGGGTTTTAATGTTGAAGTTTTTTCAAAATTTGAGATTTTTACCTCGTTTTGCGTGCTACCCTATTTTCTCAAGTTTTCTTGGCACATTGTGGTTTTTGGACTTGGATGATCTATTTGGATATCAGTCAAACAACTTTTGCACTTTTATGTTGCATTGGGATGCGTGTTGCATCCGTACTCCCGACGTGTTCGGTTGAGTGATTTTATACCTGTTATGGTTTTTGTTGGACCTTTGCTTTCGTTTCGTGAACCCTAGGATTCATGTAGAATCCATACTCTCAGATTGAGGCCGGTTGAGTAAGTTCATGACTTTTGGTCTTGTTGCATCATTAGGATTCATATAGAATCCATACTCTCGGATTGAGGCCGGTTAAGTGATTTCATGATGTATGATTTTATTGGCTTTGGGATTCGTGTAGAATCCATCCTTCCCGTGTTGCTTTTAGTTGGGTGTTTTCTTTGCATTGTGTTCTCATTCTTGTCCTTGTGTTATGATCTTCGTGATGGTGGTGCGCCACACACGAGTACATGCGCGTACATTTGTTGTGTGACTTGCGAGGCCCGATCTTCCGTGAATTTGCTGGAAGTTATGATCATTGGGGTTGGGATGGGAGTATGCATGCCCATGGGCACTTGTTGTAGGATGAGCATGGGTAGGGTAGGGTAGCATCTGGAGGGGCTTCTATCTCATAGCCCGATGATCATGGCGTCATGGGTTGGTAGAGGACGCTTTAAATAAGTGATAACTAAATAAAATGTGTGATTGTTAATAAAACTTAAGATAAGTAAAATGTGTGAGCACCCGATTAAGTTCGAGGACACAATGTGTGAGCACCCGATTAAGTTCGAGGACACAATGTGTGAGTAGCCATTTAAGTTTGAGGACACACGATCGGAGCTTGGGCTTTTTGATGCCAAGCGACTCTCTAGGATGTTAGCCCCTCCATAGTAGCCTATTGAGTTTTTGACCAGGACCTGTACTCCTTGCATTGTCTTAGGTTCTTGGTTCAGCCATCATACTGTCTGGCGTGAGTGTTAGCCATGGATGTTGTGTTTTATGTGTGGTTGTGGTTGGATCATTATATCCATCAGCACGGCGGTTGTGGACCTATGGGTGCCACGTGGTTGGGAGGCGTAGCTACCTTCACCACTGCTAGGGATCGGTGTACAAAGATGATCTTTTTGCCTAGTGCGACTGTTGTTGGATGTTTTCACTTGGTACTTCGAGTTTAGGAGTATGCTTTCTTGTGATTTATGCTTTCATTGGGATGCTTGTATATCATGTTTAGATGATGTTAATTTATTTGGCGCATTCCCTTATTATGATGTTTAGCATATGATTAGATGATGTGATTTTCTTTAGTAGTATATTTTTTGCTTACTACTGTTTAGCATGTGATAGGTGATGTTATCTAGTGTAGGATTATCTTATGCATTATCACTAGCATGTTAGATTTTCTTATGCTGTTATTATGCATATTTTAGTAGTGACATCCCTATTATGACAGTACTAACGATGTGGTCGGTGGCTTGGGATGTTACGCACGGGGGATGGCTAGGGCCCACGATGGTCTTATGATGCTATTGACAGTTGGGAGGAACCGCATACTTAGTTTGGTTTTTTTGTTCTTTGCGATGTTTATTCAGTGTGCTCTTTGCTGCAGTAGTTTAGATGGTAGACGTTCTTCTTTCTGTGTTGTTCTTGCACTCGAGTGTTCATTCCTCGAGCCCTTGTGGATCCGGTACTCCCCGGTGTGGAGGTTCTTTTGTTGGTTTTTCCCCATTTTTGAGTTCTGGAAGTGTTTTTACTTTCTATGGCGACATTTGTTCAGCATTGTGCGACACTGATAAAGTATCGCACGCCCATAGAAAGAATATCGTACGATACTATAAAGTGTTGCACGCATTACTAGAGAAGTGTCATACGACACTGGAAGAGTGTCACACGGCTTTATGAGAAATGTTGCGCGATACTTTTCCAGTATCGCACGCCTTCTTGAGAAGTGTCGCACTCAGTAAGGGAGAAGTGTCGCCCTCCCTTAGTAAAAAGTGTCGCACGGTATTTGTGAAAAACTTGTGCGTGCCATCAGCGGGCACTTTTCTTCATGATCTGATCTTTTTGAGAGTGGATTTGGATACCCTTTTGGGTGTTCTTCGAACCTATGTTGTTGCATTTTGAATTCAGGAGGTTTCTTTTGAAACCTAATTTTTGGGTTTCTGTTGTAGTCCCTTGGGGTTTAAAATATATCGTCTAAGTATAAGTTGACGTATATTTAATTCCTTATACTTAAGATATATTTTAATATATGCAAAAAATCATTTGAGATAGGTTTCAGACCTCTCAGAGATAAGTTATGGATTCTAGGAAATTTCAGGGCTTCAAAAATCCAGACTTAGCCAATTTTTAGGGCTTTAGGATTTCAGGCTTAGCCAAATTTCGAGATTCTGCATATTACCCCAACTTGGTGTTTTGTTGATGAGTGTTCATTTCTTATGCCCCCATCTTGTTGTTTTCGTTGTTGGCTTTGTTTGTGTGTGTCAGTTTGGTAGTGGCGTTCGGAGATTCGTTGGTTGCTGGGATTGTGTTGAAGTCTTCCGTTGCAATTGTTGTGATCCCTGTATGATGTTGTCTTGTGCATTCATACTTGTAAAAAAAAAAATCTTGGCTTGATTTGAATCCTTGTTTCCAAGGATCTCCGGGTGGGGCATTACATCTGATATCAGAGCCCATGTTCAATCATTGGGATCTCTGTGTTATGTTGCCCTTGTAGTTGTTGTTGCATTGGTTGAGTGCAAGTGTCTTGGCAAGAACTCGTGATCTTTGTTGATTTGGTATCTACTCATGATGGACTTGCTTGTCCAGTAGATGCAACTAGAGCATTGTGTGGAGAAGGAAGTGAGTCTTCCTGGCCTTGTAGGTGGGATCGATGTTCCTTGTTTGGTTGGTTGAATGTGTGACCCTTTTTGGATGGAGCCACTGATTGGTTTTCATGTGTTGGCTTGTGTGCCTCTTCTTGTTTCCCCTTGTGGGGTTAGGTGCATTGTTTCCCTATTTTCTCCTTATTGTAAGTTGATGAATGAATCTTATTTGTGATTCTTTATTTTGTTGTTATAATGATGAAATGGTTCCTTTCATTGTAAATGAGTGTTTATTGTGAATCATTGCAAAGTTGTAGTTTTGCATTATATATTTGGGTTAATGACTTAAGTCCCCAATTTGATTGCTTCTTAAGCATATGAAAATTTGCATTAATTGATGAATATCTAAATGTTGTATTGCATGGAAATTATTGTTGTTTGCATATGCATGAGGTTACTAATGGTATACTGCTTGATGTGTGTGAGTGTGTTCTCTAACATTTCTAGGAGGATGTATCCCTTAGCATTGTGTGGTGATTTATCCCTCTTGTGTTACTATACTCAGTCATCACCTGTGAGGTGATTTGTTTGATGCCTTATTTTATTTGGCTGGAGGTACTTTCCTCATGTTGTTGGGCTAGCATTGGTTTTTAGTATTTTCCTCTCTTGGAGTAGTCATCAAATTTTATCTATCACTCCCTTTGTGACAATTGTCACATTTGACTTATTGTTGAAGTGAGCTCTTTTTGGTATTTACTGTTGGAATCGGCAATTCTCCCATTTGGGCTCTTTGATTATGTTTCATGATGACTATTCTAGATGTGTTTTATTGCTGCCCAGTTGTGTGTTGTAACTCTATCATGTTCATCTCGAACCTCTGGTAGTACGTTCAAGGGATAATATCATGGAGAACATGCTAGTGTGTCTTGGTTAGCTCTACAGTTGTTATTGTAACTAAATGGTTTAAATGGTGATTAAACTTAATGTTATTTTTGAAAGAAATTGAAAGGTATGTACTTGTTTTATATTGACTCTTGGACCCTTGCTTGAAATCTTTCAGTTCATTATGCATTAGTGCTTATGTTATGCTTAATTAATGAATTTATGAAAGAAAAGTAATGATGGTTTCAATGTGTGATTTACCTTTCTTTCCATGCCTTATGTTGTTTTGGGCATGTGTGCTCTTGTGTGGATTTGGACATTTTGTCCATTTCTTGTCTTGGTGACCAAGGCTGTTTGTTTTGTCTTTGTTGTTTTGATTTGAGTGGTGGCTCAGATTGTAGGTCTTGGTCTCTCTTAGCTTCTTCTTGTTGTAGTCCTTGTCGATATCTTTTCGACGCTTTTCAAATGGATTCAATTCGAGTCTGGCTATGTGGCTATGGCTTTTGGAGTTGTTGATCAATGTTCTGAGTACCTTTTCGAGTAGAGGCCAATTCAATCATGACATATCGTATTCATGGCCATTGGATAAGTTTAAATCCTCATGTTATTCATAACGAAAGAGTTACCTTGGCTTCATAAGCTACTAGGTACTTGTTGGAGTTCGTGCTTGGGTTTTTGTGTTCCCTATTGCACTGAACCACCCTTGTGAGGTGTAGTGTGGTTTGTGAGCATTCCTTGTTGTGGATGATGTTGCCTTATCATTTGGGAGTGACTCAGTTCTTTAATGAGTCTACATTCTCCTTTCTAGATGTTGACCTTGGCACATCTTCGTATTCTTTCTCTCTTTAGAGAGTAGGCTAGTGTGGTTATGCCACTAGCTCAGTTAGTGTTCTCTTGTGAGTATGTTGATGGTTGGGGGAATTGTGAGTTCCCTAATGCATCTTGGGCTGATTTTGTGCAGAGGTTGAGAGCGGCTCCCTCTCAGTCCTATACTCTATAGTATCCTTCTCTCTAAGCTTATATCTTCATGTGGATTGTCTCAGTCAAGTCTTCTCTTTAACTGTTGACTTGAGGCTAGAGATTGAGTTTAGCAGTCGTTTGGGTGTAGTTTTCCTAGCATGGTGCTAGAGGGACATGGTATTGTTGGACACATGTTACCATCTCGTGAGTTGGTATGCATACATTTCGTGATTGTGTATACTGATGAAAGTCTTTGAACCTTGTGAGAAGGTGATATCTTGTCTGGTTGGGTTGTGTTGCCCTAGTTTCCAGTGGTAGTTGAGCTTTTGTACCTTGGTGAGGTGTCGTGCTCCTACGCTTGGTGGCGAGTAGTCTTTTGGAGTGTTTCCTTTTGTTGGTAAACTTTCATCCTCTTTTTTCTAAGGGTGAGTTTACGTGGATTCCAGAATGATCATGTGTGACATGATAGTATTCTTGGAAAGTTTGGGATGGTTATTCCCCATGATTCCAACTTTTGTTGGAAGAGCTTAGTGTTTTGACCTAGTTTTGTGGTCATGTGGTTGGTGCATGTTGTGGTTGGGCACATGTTGACAAGGTAGAGTGGCTTGTTCCTTACCTTGTATTGTTGACTCTATGGCTAGATGGGTTCTTCCTAGTGCATAGAAGGTTCCTTGTTGGAGGACCTTGGGTCTGTGTGACACCCATTCTCTCGTGGTTAACCTATTTGAGGGTTAACGTGATGGTTTGAGAATGTTGGAGTGATTTGGGTTTGACTTGTATAGAGTTGTTGAGTCATTCCTATTGCTTGCTTTTGATTTTAGTTCTTGAGTGTTTTGGGTTCTATTCTTGGATTGCAGGCTTCCAGGAGTAAGCCTAGTCTTTGGGGGGGGGGAGATGATGTAGTGCCTCTCCCATTTGACCTTTGTAAGTCGTCTTGATGGATGCGACCTTGATGATCTTTTGTTGTGATGGGATCATGATTGTGACCTTGAGTGGTCTACACTATTGAGGTGTTTGGATTTATGATTCTTTATCAATTACGTTGATTATGCTTTTGACTTATCTTTGAGATTATGATGTGATTTTTGGTTCACTGAGGTTTGTGCCAGTGGTTACCAGGAGCGATGTGGTATCATGAGGTTGTTCCATGATTACCCTGAGATGTGTGCAGAGATTGCACTATGTTCTTTTACCCTGCTACACTGGACTAGGTTCCTGTAGCAGTGGTTAGTCATGTTTATGACTGTGTTTTCTTATGTGTTTTAAATGCCTTTTAATGCAGAGTAATCAATCATTATTAAATTCTTAAGTAATTAGAATGGATTGTTCTTGTTGGATTATTTGGTTATGTGCTACGGACATTTACCTTGTTTTATTTTGATCTGAGAGATATCTGTTCTCATGTTATGTTTACATTTGAGATGACCTGAGGGTCAAATGTTACTCTTTGATTCCAGTATCATAGATATTAGACTACTATGTTGTTCAGTTAATCATATTGCATGATGATGCTATTTTGAGATGACAGTGTGTTTTGTGATGTTATCTGGTTATTTGGTATTTGGAGATACCTCTGATTTTGTTATGTGATGGATTTAATGCTATGGTTATTTACTTCATTCTTGCATTGCTATGCCTTTTGCGAACATGAGTGATGTAAATAGATTATTTTAATATAATTAATTAAATGGTTAAATTAGGTGATTTAATGCATTTATTGCTTCGGCTATGTTATTATATGCAATTGCACTTCATCATGTTGTTTAGTGTGCAGGATTTATATCCCTGGCAGTGGCACGTGGAGTTAGTGATTCAGCCGTTCATATTTTACCAATGTTGTCCTTGTATGGTCGACGTATCCTTAATTAAATGTTTGAATTAAACCTTTTGGTGATTATTAAATCCGAACTCATTTGCATTATGTGATTAGACTAGTAAGCGTGTGTGTGCATTTAGAGGTTCGCATTGTCGCGAAACTTGTTAAGGAGATTTATGTGTTTTTGGGTTTTTGGGCTTTTTAATTGATTTATTTTAATTGATGGCAGCTTTGCCATAGATGAATTCTTAGGAATATCCTATTTTCGTTTGGGTCGATTCGAGGTTTAACTGGATTGGCTAGTTAAATGTCCTAATCGATTATTCACTTGAAAAGTGAATAAATATCTAAAAAGGAATTTAATTCCTCACTTCTCACTTTCAAATTGAAAAGTTGGAGAGTAAAACCCAAAATCCTCTTCATGAGGATTTACTATTTTGTTCGTTGTGGGAGCTACGAGCGTGGGATCATCGCGAGGTTGGGCTTGTTGGATTCAGCTCGGGGAAACCTTAGATTGCCGCGATTTTGAGCTACTTCTGTGGATATTTATTTTATGGTTCAGATTCCCGTTTTGCCCTTTTGGCTATGAGGTAGGGCTTTCTCATTTTATTGTTTCTGCTCCGTTTCAGCTTCTATTTTTGGTAGGCATTTGTTTGGAGGCTGAGAACTAGTTTTGCCCTCCATTTCTGTATGCTAGTTCTACCCGGTTGGGCGGGTATGAACATTTCTCTATTTTTTGGGATGAGGGTTTGGAATTTTGCACCGTTATGCTGGCCGTTTTTGCATACGGTGTCTGATTCCATTTATTTTTGGATTTTTGGGGTTTCTGAACCCAAAGGCCAAATGGGTTTTAATGTTGAAGTTTTATCAAAATTTGAGATTTTTACCTCATTTTGCGTGTCACCCTATTTTCTCGGGTTTTCTTGGCACATTGTGGTTTGTGGACCTGGATGATCCATTTGGATATCAGTTAGACCACTTTTGCACTTTTATGTGGCATTGGGATGCGTGTTGCATCCGTACTACCAACGTGTTCGGTTGAGTTATTTTATACCTATTACAGTTTTTGGTGGACCTTTGCTTTCGTTTCGTGAACCCTAGGATTCGTGTAGAATCCATACTCTCGGATTGAGGCCGGTTGGGTAAGTTCATGACTTTTGGTCTTGTTGCATCATTAGGATTCGTATAGAATCCATACTCTCGAATTGAGGCCGGTTGAGTGATTTCATGATGTATAATTTTATTGGCTTTGGGATTTGTGTAGAATCCATCCTTCCCGTGTTGCTTTTAGTTGGGTGTTTTCTTTGCATTGTGTTCTCATTCCTGTCCTTGTGTTATGATCTTTGTGATGGTGTTGCGCCACACACGAGCGCATGCGTGTACATTTGTTGGGTGACTTGCGAGGCTCGATCTTTTATGAATTTGTCGAAAGTTATGATCATTGGGGTTGGGATGGGAGTATGCATGCCCATGGACACTTGTTGTAGGATGAGCATGGGTAGGGTAGGGTAGAATTTGGAGGGGGCTTCTATCTTGCAGCCCGACGATCATGGCGTCATGGGTTGGTAGAGGACGCTTTAAATAAGTGATAACTAAATAAAATGTGTGATTGTTAATAAAACTTAAGATAAGTAAAATGTGTGAGCACCCAATTAAGTTCGAGGACACAATGTGTGAGCACCCGATTAAGTTCGAGGACACAATGTGTGAGCACCCATTTAAGTTTGAGGACACACAATTCGAGCTTGGGCTTTTTGATGCCAAGCGACTCTCTAGGATGTTAGCCCCTGCATAGTAGCCTATTGAGTGTCTGACCAAGGCCTATACTCCTTGCATTGTCTTAGGTTCTTGGTTCAGCCATCATACTGTCTGGCGTGAGTGTTAGCCATGGATGTTGTGTTTTATGTATGGTTGTGGTTGGATCATTATCTCCATCAACATGGCGGGTGCAGACCTACGGGTGCCATGTGGTTGGGAGGCATAGCTACCTTCACCGCTGCTAGGGATCGGTGTACAGAGACGATCTTTTGTCTTAGTGCGACTATTGCTGGATGTTTTCACTTGGTACTTCGAGTTTCAGAGTATGCTTTCTTGTGATTTATGCTTTCATTGGGATGCTTGTATATCATGTTTAGATGATGTTATTTTATTTGGTGCATTCCCTTATTATGATGTTTAGCATATGATTAGATGATGTGATTTGCTTTAGTAGTATATTTGTTGCTTACTACTGTTTAGCATGTGATAGGTGATGTTATCTACTGTAGGATTATCTTATGCATTATCACTAGCATGTTAGATTTTCTTATGCTGTTATTATGCATGTTTTAGTAGTGACGTCCCTATTACGACAGTACTGACAATCTGTTCGGTGGCTTGGGATGTTACGCGCAAGGGATGGCTAGGGCCCATGATGGTCTTATGATGCTATTGACGGTTGGGAGGAACCACGTACTTAATTTGGTTGTTTTGTTCTCTGCGATGTTTATTCAGTGTGCTCTTTGTTGTGGTAGTTTAGATGGTAGACGTTCTTCTTTTTGTGTTGTTCTTGCACTCGAGTGTTCATTCCTCGAGCCCTTGTGGATCCGGTACTCCCCGGTGTGGCGGTTCTTTTTTTGGTTTTTCCCCATTTTTGAGTTCTGGAAGTGTTTTTACTTTCTATGGGCGAGATTTGTTCAGCATTGTGCAACACTGATAAAGTATTGCACGCCCATAGGAAAAATGTCGTACGATACTATAAAGTGTTGCACGCATTACTAGAAAAGTTTCATATGACACTGGAAGAGTGTCGCACGGCTTTATGAGAAATGTTGCACGATACTTTTCCTGTATCGCACGCCTTCTTGAGAAGCGTCGCACTCAGTAAGGGAGAAGTGTTGCCCTCCCTTAGTAAAAAGTGTCGCACGATTTTTGTGAAAAACCTGCGCGTGCCATCAGCGGGCACTTTTCTTCGTGATCCTTTTTTTTTGAGAGTGGATTTGGATACCCTTTTGGGCGTTCTTCAAGCTTGTGTTGTTGCATTTTGAATTCAAAAGGTTTCTTTTGAAACCCAGTTTTTGGGTTTCTGTTGTAGTCCTTCGGGGTTTAAAATATATTGTCTAAGTATAAGTTGACGTATATTTAATTCCTTATACTTAAGATATATTGCAATATATTCGACAAATCATTTGAGATAGGTTTCAGACCTCTCAGAGATAAGTTATGGATTCTAGGAAATTTCAGGGCTTCAGAAATCCAGACTTAGCCAATTTTCAGGGCTTTAGGATTTCAGGCTTAGCCAAATTTTGGGATTCTGCATATTAGCCCAACTTGGTGTTTTGTTGATGAGTGGTCATTTCTTATGCCCTCATCTTGTTGTTGTCATTGTTGGCTTTGTTTGTGTGTGTTAGTTTGGTAGTGGCGTTCGGAGATTCGTTGGTTGCTGGGATTGTGTTGAAGTCTTCCGTTGCAATTGTTGTGATCCCTGTATGATGTTGTCTTGTGCATTCATACTTGTAAAAAAAAAAATCTTGGCTTGATTTGAATCCTTGTTTCCAAGGATCTCCGGGTGAGGCATTACAATAGGAGTAGCAAGATCTGTATGTACAATCTCCAATTTTTCTGTAGTAGTAAACTTCTTGTTGGGAAAATAAGTTCTGTTATGCTTTGCCAAAACACACTCCTTGCAAATTGTGTTAGTAGGCTTTATAATTTTAGGCAAATCTCTAACTACAAACATACTAATAGTGTTCAAAAAGCTATCAAAGTTTATATGACAAAATCTCTTATGCCATAACCAACTGTCATCTACCTTTGCAACCAAACATGTCATTTCAGGAGGATTCAACTAAAATACATTACCTCTAGATCTGGTTCCTATTCTAATTACCTTTCCATTTTTGTCTCTTATCATGCATGTCTTTTCTTTGAATTGCAACTGATAACCTTTGTCTACTAGTTGTCCAACACTTAGAAGATTGTGCTTCAAACCATCAACAAAATATACATCCTTAGTTTTAGTCTTACCATCAAGAGTTATAGATCCAATACCTTTAACATGGCATGATGCATTATTTCCAACTCTAATAATGCCTCCATCATGACTTTTGAAGTCAAAAAACTTGTTCATATCACCAGTCATATGATGTGAACAACCACTTTCAATTATCCAATCTAATTTCCTTTCAACCTATGATACTAAAGACATTTTCTTTGGAATTTCTTCTTTAATTTCAACAAATCCTATTTCATCATCACTAACACTTAATGCATGTTTATCAGAATCATCTTCTTCATTTGCATAGAAACATTATCTATCTCTTCTAGATTTGAAATCTTATCTACATTTTTTGTCTCTTTTAGGACACTTAGATACATAATAACAAAATTCTTTACAAGTCCAACATTGAAATATTTTCTTACCATCATTTTCTCTTCTTACTAGAAGGGCTACTCCTTCTTCAATCTTTTTGTCCTCATCAGGTCTATTGCTACTGGCAAAGTCTACTCTAGCACTTGTGCTCGATGATAAAATAGGTTGAATATTCAAGGCACTGAAAGCTATTTCTATTCTAGTCAATTCTCTAGACTATCTAAGCTCATTTTCAATTGCTTCAAGTCTTACAAGCAATGTCTCCTTTGTGAAATCTTTGGTACAAGATATCAACAACTGTATCATTTAAACTGCTGACTTAAATGGTGGTGTTAAGCTCTTCAATATCTTCCATATAACCTCATCATCTTCTTTGGTTCCTCCTTGAGATCTAATACCTACAATAATTTCTAATATCCTACCTACATATGTCCTTATAGATTCATCTTCCATCATTTTAGCATCTTGAAATGCACAAATCCAACTTTGTAGCCTCAATTTCTTAGAATGTTTGAATCACCTTCAAAACTATTTGCCAAAGCTTTCCAAATCAAATGATAAGTAACAAGTGACTTTACTTGATTTTATTCAATTTCAAGAAGTGAAAAAAATAGCTCCTTTCTAGCTCTCATGTCGCACATGAAAACATCTTTATTCCTTGGTACAAGTTTCCAAATCTTCTTTTAGTAATGATTGTCTTTCATGATTTTGTCAAGATCCAATATCTTGGACCCATGCACAATAGATATGTCTTCATATTTTCCTTCCAACTATCATAATTTTTTTCATCAAATTTTAGACTATCTTTTCTAAACATGTTTTCCATGGATCTCCCAAAGTTGTTAAACTTTATCTTCAAGGACCTGATACTTTGATACCAATTGTTAGAAATAATAGTCAACCAAGATAATTGATAGGGGGGGTGGGTGAATAAGTTATCCAATAATTAAAACATTTATCAATCTTAACCATTCAACTAAAGTAAACAACAACCACAACAAGATACACATAGACAATTACACTAGATATGTTAACTAAGGAAACCCTTGATCAGAGGGAAAACCCTGGTGGGAATGATGCCCACAAGATGATGTACTAATATAAATATTCCTTGCTCAAGGATAGACCTTGATAGGAGTCTATTACAATTTTTAGTACATATGAATCCCTATTAGGAGACTTTAAATCCTTGTTAGAAGATTCCAACCCTATTAGGCATTGTAGAAGATAGAAGGACCCACTATCCAAATAGCTTCTAGTACAAAACCATTGAAGTCACTATCCAACTAATCTCTCAACTATTCCTTGTAGAATAATTATATGTATTTTACTTAAACTTCCTTCCTCTTTCCTATTGACTGGACCAATCACCATCAGACCTTGTAGGCTAGGTCACAATCCTTGGATCCAAGTATCCAACTTCAGATCACACAATAAAACCTTGGCAACAAAGTTTCCTTCACCTTCACTATGCACTTCTCAACTCTGAATTTCACTCTTCATGCTACTTGAAATCATTTTATTTATGTCTATGATAAAGGAAAATTTCCTTCCTTTATACTAAATCCATAGAATAATTCCTTCAGTCAATTGTTACACCTTCTTAATTAATTATCATAGGACCACAGTAAGAACACATTAGACTTAGCAATAACATTAATCTTTCACCTTGCAACTTAAATAACTTTCCATACACATAACATTATGACAAGTTAGCTTAGCCATGTCATCACCAATATTTCTTCTTCACATTGTCAACTTCATCTTCTCAGAATAACAACTCTACTAAGAGATATAACAAGCTTACCAAAACATGCCTTTGTAAACTCTATCTTAGAATAGTCTCCACCAAAACTTGCATAGCTTCTTCCAGACTTAATATCTTATTTTTTTGATGTTAGCTGCATATACTGGACACTTAGTTGTATCTCCCTTTCACCTCACTTAGTGAAAGTACTCAATGATCTATCCGTACCAATTTGGTCTTTCCATTGTTCTTCTGTCAGATACCACATAAAACTACTATGTAGACATCAATGACAAACATAGTCATGAATGTAACATATCATCATGATAATGATCTAATCATATTTATACAATACTTATCCATAGGAATTTCATCAACATTCATGCTTCTAATAGGGGTATAGGGTTAGTTGCTGAATAAATTTATTGTAAGGAAATTAATTAGGTCACAATTGCTGGGTAGACTCTAAATACCAATAGATAGGGCACTGATCATATATTTAATTGCATGTTGAATAGATCATGGGGTTACATCAAGCAAAACTTCAAAAAAACAAATTAAATTTACTTTCATTAAAGAAGAGTGAAACTATTGGTCAATACTTATTTACAATAATTCATTGTATATCCATTTTAGTTGATGTTGTCAAGGATTATTTGTGAACTATACAAGAATTGTGATCATTTTCTACTATAAGGAATAAAAGTAAAGTAGAAAGATGTTGTTAATAAGTATATGTTAAAGTCAAGAACAATAAACCATTTATATATCCATATATCCCCCAGGTGCACCCACCTTGGTTTTGTAGAACCTAAAGAGTGGAGAATCCCTATGATTCTGTTGAAGTTGGATCCAAATCTGATCTATTCTTAGTTGAATATAGAAGGTTGCTAACCCTTAGACTAGGTTGTATTTTTAGAGCTCTGGTATCAAGTATTTTATTGCTTGGTAGTTTTGAAACTCCAACACCACAGATGAGTGACTTTGTTTAAGAGAATAGGAAAATTTTAATTGTGTTCAAATAAAGCTACTTATAGTAGAATTAACAACCACCAAAGAAGTTGTCCTTACATACAATAGGCACATCCATGGATATTTAAGACAAACACAACATATACATTTGTTATGAGATCTTTGTTAGACATTTGATTGAAATAAGACCTTTCACATTATTTAAAGAGGTTTGAATCAAGAAAAAAAACTTGGTCAGAGGGCTTTTGTAGAAGATAACTTATGTCAGGATCAAGTTTTAAAGTGTAAATGTCCAATTCACACCAATTCATCTTAGCATAATTGAAATCGACTATAATAGAATAAAGCACGTAAATATCTCATAAAGTTGATAGGAAATTCTTTGTTTCAATTACAATAGTCTCTGCCATAATTTTATTGATTTGCATGCATTGGCATGAAAATGCTTTGTTGTTTAGTAATTTTAGTTAGGATTAGTCATAGTTGCATTAGAAAGAGAGGAGTTTATGTTTTTTGGATCTACTGTGAACCTCTTTCAACCTTCATAGTTATTATTATTAGCATTTTTTTCAAATAATTCTAGTTGTATGCAGTAATAAAATAGATTTATCTATCTTCCATAAGAACATAGTACATTCTATGTCCAATAACAGTTTCCTTTTTTTTTCATATGTTGTTTTATTGAGTTCCTCTGTTTTCTACTGCTATTTGAATCTAAATCTTTTGATTTGGTTTGTAAGGTAAAATTTACTAATAATGTCTATATATTTTGCACAAAATTTTGTTATGGTAGATAGGATCATCAAATACATATCTATCTTGATACATAGAGTTTTACCCAATCACAAGGAAATTCCCATAAAGGTACTTTTATTCTTCAAAAAATATCAATGGTGTGAAGGAAAATTTGATCAAAGTGAACATGATAAGCAGTGTTGGGCACAAGAATCTAGTTAAATTGTTGGGATGCAATGTCAAGGATCAAGAAAGGCTCTTGGTTTATGAAAACCTACCCAATAAAAGCTTTCACTAGCATCTATCAAGTTTCCCCTCTATCTCCACCCAATTTGAAATCTTCATCTGAACATAATTTACAAAAATGCCCTACCCCATTTTGAAGTAGATCCAAGTTCCAAAAATGTACTCAACTAGGAAAAGAGATTTGAAATAATACAAGTAGTATCAAGTAGGGATAACACATCTACACCACATAACTAAATTTTTTATTATAGACAGAGATATAAAAGAAAGCCATATCTTGTTAGATGAGAATTTCAAACCCAAGTTCGCATAACCCCAATATTTTTGTGATTTTCCTACAAATTTCACAGATTGCATCAATTTGTTTTTAGGACAGATTCTGTAGTGTACGATTAGAAATGGAAGTGGAAGAGCTTCAACAATAATAGATCTATTATCAAGTATAATAGTCATTGTCAATTTAATTTCATGACTAATTATGGAGAATGAGAGTTAATATTGGGAGATTTGCAACAATATTAGATAGATTATCAAAGTGATCTATTAAACATTCTTGTCCTATGATCTAAATTATTGGTGAAGAAAACAAAATTAACATAAATTCTTTATAATATTGATGAAAAATGATCAATTTATTTTCATGACAAAATGAAGAACTAGTAGGTGTGACAGGGTTTAAGCAATAATAGATCTATGTAACCATTTCATTCTTTGATCCAAAAGATTGATTTAATTGACACTAAATTGTTTGAAATATTGACAAGAATATGAAATGTACCCAAATTGTCCAAAGAAAAAAAAATAAGCCATATATTGTTAGATGAGAATTTCAAACCCCAAATCGCATAACCCCCAGATTTTTGTGATTTCCTCAAATGCTCTGTAATAATAACCATTAAGAATTTATATAAATTTTTAGAACTAATAAGGAAACTATTATATATGGTAATGGGAATTATTAATTAGGAGATCATTTCCACAACAAGTCAAACTATGATATTGCTACAAGGATTTAACTATGTGATTTTGAGTCAAACTCATTAACCCATGTTTTCACGAGTACTGATTCAAAATGAATCCATCTCTCATGAGAATAAATGGAGCACTTTTCACAAATTGGATCTAGGTGATGCTCACACTAGTGAAGCACCTAAACTTTCTGAGAGGTCACCCATCCCAGTACTACTCCAGCTTGAGCACACTTAACTATAGAGTTTCCTCCATTGTTAAACTCAAAGCTTGCAACCCCATTTGCAAAACATTCAAAAAATGTTTTTCCTTATGAACCATTGATTAGAAAGCCCCTTAAGCTCATCAATTGATAAGTAGGAGATAATTTCCATAGAAACTCAAACTATGATATTGCTATCAGGATTTAACTATGTGATTTTAAGTCAAACTTATTGACCCATGTTTCATGACTAGTGATTCAACATGAATCCATCTCTAATGAGAATAAATGGAACACTTATCACTCATTGGATCTAGGTGATGCTCACAGCGGTCAAGCATCTAGACTTCTAGAGAGGTCACCCATCCCAATACTACTCCAGCCTGAGCACACTTAACTACAAAGTTTCCTCCATGGTTAAACCAAAAGCTTGCAACACCATTTATAAAACCTTCACTAAGTGTTTTTCCTTATGAAACATTCATTAGAAAACCACTTAAGCTCATCAATTGATAAGTAGGAGATAATTTCCATAGCAAGTCAAACTATGCTATTGCTATCAGGATTTAACTATGTGATTTTGAGTCAAACTCATTGACCCATGTTTCATGAGTAGTGATTTAACATGAATCCATCTCTCATGAGAATAAATGGACTAATTATCACTCATTGGATCTAGGTGATGCTCACAGGGGTGAAGAATAGGAACTTCTCAGGAGGTCACCCCTGTGAGCATCACCTAGTTCCAATGAGTGAGAAGTGTTCCATTTATTCCCATGAGAGATGGATTCATGTTGAATCACTACTCATGAAACATTGGTCAATGAGTTTGACTCAAAATCACACAGTTAAATCCTAATAGCAATATCACAGTTTGACTTTTTGTGGAAATTATCTCCTACTTATCGATCAATGATCTTAAGGGGATTTCTATTGAATGGTTCATAAGGAACAACACTTGGTGAAGGTTTTGATAGTGAGGTTTCATGCTTTGGGTTTAACCATGGAGGAAAATATGTAGTTAAGGGTGCTCAAGCTAGAGTAGTACCAGGATGGGTGACCTCCTAGGAAGTCTTGGTGCTTCACCTGTGTGAGGATCACCTAGATCCAATGAGTGATAAGTGTTCCATTTATACTCATGGGAGATGGATCCATGTTAAATCACTACTCATGAAGCATGGGTCAATGAGTTTGACTCAAAATCCAATAGTTAAATCTTGATAGCAATATCACAGTTTGACTTGCTGTGGAAATATCTCCTACTTATCAATTATTGAGGTTAAGGGGATTTCTAATGAATGGTTCATAAGGCACAACACTTGGTGAAGGTTTTGCAAATGGGGTTGCAAGATTTGGGTTTAACCATGTAGGAAACTTCGTAGTTAAGCACACTCAGGCTGGAGTAGTACTAGGATGGGTGACCTCCCAAGAAGTCTCAGTGCTTCACCCCTATGAGCATCACCTAGATCCAATGAGTGATAAGTGTTCCATTTATTCTCATGAGAGATGGATTCATGTTGAATCACTACTCATGAAACATGGGTCAATGAGTTTTACTCAAAATCACACAGTTAAATCCTGATAGCAATATCATGGTTTAACTAGTTGATGAGCTTAAGGGGTTTATTAATGAATGGTTCATAAGGTACAAAACTTGGTGAAGGTTTTGAAAATGGGGTTGCAATATTTGGGTTCAACCATGGAGGAAACTTTTTAGTTAAGCCTGCTCAGGCTGGAGTAGTATTGGGATGGGTGACCTCTCGGGAAGTCCCAACGCTTCTCCCTTGTGAGCATCACCTAGATCCAATGAGTTATAAGTGTTCCAATTATTCTCATGAAAGATGGATTCATGTTGAATCACTACTCAGGAAACATGGGTCAATGAGTTTGACTCAAAATTAAACAGTTAAATCTTGATAGCAATATCACAATAGAGATTATGTTTTTGCAATCTCCTACAAAATCTCAAATTAGCTATGTTATAGTTGAAAGAGCAAATGGGTTTGGATTTATTACCTGATATAAGGGATTACATAGGAAGATTCCTACTATGAAATTACTTTGTGATGCACTCTGGTACGGATCCCTTGGCTAGAGTAATAATACAATATTTGGTAGCTATTACATAAGATATAGGGGGAGTTAAATATTAATAAATGTGGATAGGCAAGATTTTGAGGTAAAAAAAAGAGTGCTTTTACCAAGAAAAAAATGGGGGAAATACATAGATGATATGGTTAAAATTTAAGGGTGGTTTGAGTTAAAAGTGGGATCCATGGGGAGTGACATGGAAGTCAAAGCTTCCAGTGTGCCCGTTAAGCCAAGCGGTTTATAAGTGATTCACATAAAAATGCGTTGGAGTAAATTTGATGGTTTAGGTGATATCGGAATGTTTGTCTAAAATTAAGTGGATATAATCATAAGTTGTCAACATATTATCGTGAAAGGCTCTCCTTTCTAATGTGTTGGTTTTATCATTTTCCATCTGTGACCTAAAGTTTAAATTTGAACTCTACACAACCCAACAATGGATAGAGAAAAATAATTATATACATTCAGTTGAGATTAAGAAAATAATTCATCCATATTATATGTAAAACAAAATGCCAGCAAGGCAACATTTTGTTCACATATTGCAATAGTTCCACTATGAGCACGAAAAAAACAAGTGCCACGTAGTGGCATGTACTTTCCGTTAGAATGTATTGTAATAGAAACAATATTCAATATTATAATAATGAATATGTATAGAAAATTGAAGTTAAAAAAGATTAGATATATAATACAATTATTAATTATTAATTATGTACTATAGAATATTTTAGTATTGTAATATGTATTATAAAATAATATAATAGAAATTAACTTTATATGTTGAACATTATTTTTACCATGCATTATGCATTATGTATAGTAAAATATTAAAGAAAATGTAATATATAACTTGCTAATTATTATTTTTCATCAACAATTAACTAAAATTAATTAATTAATGGTAATATTTTATATTTTAAATGATAATTCAAAATTTAAATTAGGGGTGCTTCTATTTCAATTTTACTATTATATTTTTTTAAATATGAATATAAAATTTAAAAAATTTTTAAAAAAAACTATGAAATAAACATTTAAAAAAATTTACATTGTGTTTTCAAGAAGATTTATATACATTAGAACAATAACTTACTTCACGGTATATTTTCATGTATTAGTTTCTTAATAGTAGTTTGTGAATGTAATAATTGTGTATATATCTATATTTATTTGCGAAATTCATGCCGTTAAGAAAGCAATATGGTGGAAGCTCTGAGAAAAGGGGTCTTATAAGAGAAAATGAATTCGACCAATTAGAATGAAGATACATTTTTTTTCATAATATATTATATTGATTAAAAATATGAAAACTTTATAAAAATTGAAACGAGGTAAAAATGCTTGCATATAATTGGTTGATACATTCAAAACTAATTCACTAATGAGACATAGTAAATGCAATAGTACATTGCCTACAACAAGTACAATAACACATGATTAAGAACAAAACCTAGTACCACTTAATAGTTCCAATCTACTTGTTTAAAAAAATTCCTCAATCTCTCCTTCTAGGCATTTTTCTTTCGTGTTGCTTCTTGTCCTCCGTGTGGTCTCCACATGCATAATGACATTATTTTTAATAATCTCCCAAAAATGTACTTGATCCAATTTTTCATTTTTTTCCCTTATCCCATTAGGTTGAATAACAATTCATAACTTAACTAATTGTTTCATTAAAAAAAAAAGGCTATCATTTTAATTAGTTAATCTAAGTGTCACTAAATTTTCCACTTTATTCAGGTTGAGGAAAAAAATAGGTTGTGACATCCTCTCTCCCTTATAAGATGCATTGTCTTGATGCATTGATATATAAGAATTGCAATCTAATCTAAAGACAGTTAAGAAAATCAATTTTATTACTCATAATAAGACATACACTACATTCATTTCTATCATTGTATAGATTTCCATCTAATACACAAGGTCAAAATGCATTATACATCATATGTGCCTATTCTACTAAGTAAGGTAATGTAATTTATTATTTATCCTCATATATCATAAGGCGTGAAATAAACTAATTATCTACCATTTAGGTTTCCTTCATAAGGTATCACAATGGTCAATAAGGAAACAATAATAATAACTATGTGGTGTGAAAAGCCTACCAGACAATTTGACCTTCCCCTTCCAAGGAAATAACCTTCTCTATACTTCAACCACACTCTCACCTTCTCCCTAAAACCACTTAGACAGACTTAAAACCACATTGATAGGTTGGTTCTCATAGAAACATGATCAAATATATTAGTCCATCATATATCATAAATCTGATAAACTATCTAAGGAAATATCAAATCAAACACTTCCTTACCTCAAGAATTGTCAAATTAAGTAACATGTTACCTTAAAATTTCTTAATTTCACACTCATATGTGTGCTTACTTATCATACCTTGGCATCACATGACTTTATTATTTTGGTAGATGCTTCATATCCACTTCCTACCATACTCATACATATACACTCAAAATACGTTTAGCTCATTCCCAATATCAGTAGCTCAAAAGATAAGTATTCATCTATAAGTATCAAGAGTAAATGTTTCCTTTAAACTCATCTTTAATCACACCTTAATGATGAGTAAAAAAATATCAACCATACATACCAACTAGCATGTGGTTTTCCCTAAGTGACTAAGCATCCACAACATTGGGTTAGTATCCACAAAACATAATCAAGTAATGCAATCTCATTACATTTAATTCATCATTATTTAAATCATCATAAAATATAATGACATCCACATATAAAATCATAAATATACTTATTAACATTTAAACATCATTATGCATCTAAATGTTTGTAAAAGTTGACATTTTACATAGTCAAATTGGTGGTCAACGTTCATTGACTAAGTTGACAAAGTCAAAATTGTTAGCGGATTCCTATTAAAAAGGAGTCACAATATCAACTTCTTTTTAGATTTATACTCTTGTAAAACCATATGTTCATACGCATGGCACATAGGCCAAAGATCAAGTCAAGTCAAAATTGATTGGATATAGTCAAACAAACTAGTAATTAAATATCTTCCAATTAATTATGTATCTTTATACTAGTTTTTGACCTACATGTCAAAATGATAGATACCAAAATGATTACATTTTATATGTTTATTATTGACCAAACTGTTGAACACAACATGTCATCTCAAAAATATGACATAAATGAATACACTCAAGAAGTTGATCTACATGTCAAACTTTGTTCCATCATATGTTTACATCATGTATAATCTTAAGTCTCATACCTTAATGAGAATCATAGAAAATATCAACATAGAAATTAGACATAGAACAATAATTAAATCCTAAAACTACAAAACCATATGTCATATGATCCTCTCAAATTTAGTAGAGCATCTAGGTATTCCCATGAGTGACATGTAAATATTAGTAGACCCTATTGTCTCATTTTTGTGACCTAGGGCCTCAATCACGTCTTGTCACCACAATATTTCAAGGAAATTCTAAGTAAAAAATGTTATATATTAACATTAATATTCATATTTTCATTTAAGTAAGTGTTCTTAACAAACATATAAAGCACAAGTTGTGATTTATGACCTACTCACCATTCAATTATCACATAAAATATGGTTTAGATTCTTTCCTTCCCAAAAATGAAGCCTTACACTTCCTTAGGATCCTACCTAACACATAGAATACCCAATCCTGGAATGCCCAAATAATACAAAAGAGAATTCCCAACTGTAGAATGCCCATACAATAGAAAAGGTAGGATGTATATGGTACAACCATGAAACATACTACTTCCCACATATGTCCAAGTAGCCAAAATCATGGATGTGGTAAGGTGATTGGACATGGGAAATCATATTAAATAAATATATGCACATAGCTTTTCCTAAAGCATTTTAGTACTAGCATTACACTAGCACGTGTGGAGTAAAAAAAGAAAGAATCACTTCTAACACTCCTAGTATGTCCACATTTAACACCCACACCGGAAGGTAAGCTTTCCAAATCTCATACATAAAAGGATAAAAATTTAATGCATAAGGAAGAATGGCGTGTCCTATATAATCTACTCTCTTAAACATCCTATTAATGTTCCACACTAAACATGATAGATAACATTACCTCAAAACATATGACTAGCATCATAAAAAATACACACCCTAGACACCTCAAGATCAAAGAAACCTTGAATAAAGTTTCACAATTCTCAAATCAAAATCCCAAAAGGAGAAACAAAGTGAATAAAAGTTGTAGAAGATAGATCACCAAGAAAATAGGTGGTTAGGCAGTCACAAGAAAGATTGAAAAATTTTCAAGCTATCCGTTCATTACATTAAAATTCATAAAAATTGAAAGATCACATGATCAAATGACAACCAATTCACTCAAAACATAATGACTCTCACTAGTCACCATAGATAGTAGATTTTTCATGACACGTTCCATCCAAGGAGCACTAAGAACATGACCAAAGTTCAAAAACATTCATCACGTCTTGTTAATTATACCTTTTCTTTTACAATTTTGTGCATTGATCCTAAATGAAAAATGCAGTATGCAATATCTTTACAAAAAAAATCCCTTATCTTCCTTATATGATACTAGATTATTCCAAGAATCTCATCAAGATAATATCAAATTTCTTGCACCACCTATGCAACATGTGCCACATTAACAATCTAAGACATATTTCCAACCATCAATTTACTACCTCAAAGGATAATATCAATTTACACCCTTCTTGTTTCACACATCCAAGAATAAAATAATTTATTTTTGAACCTAAAAGGCATATTGTGTAGATACAAAATGAGATACAAAACTTACCACTCATTAAGGAAAGTTCCATTGTGACAATCTTTACAAGTTTTTAGGGTTAACCTAATATCATGACATACCCAAGGAGAATCCCATCCTTTCTTGTTGGAATTAATCATAACTTAGAGAGAAAATAAAAAATCCATGAGTCTATAACTATACACATAGACTAAGATGAGTTGATTCATAATTGTGTAACCTAAGGTCATGACTAAACATAGTGAACTCAACACCCTAGTGTGGAACCAAGAGCTCTTGCACTCATGGTAAAGGATCAAACACCCACACTCATACAAATTTGAGCACATTAGCATAGTAACCCAAGGCCCTAGGGTTTAAATACCTCTCTAATACTATGTCTAAGATCCATGCCCTACTAAGCTATGCCACATCATCAAATGTGCGAGATATGAAAAATTTCAAATAAGAAAATCCTAGTTGACTATTCAATAATCCAAGTAATTAAACCATAATCACTTCTCTAAGGGGTAAAAGCACAAACCTGTGTCACCTTTTTATAAAGAAAAGTGATATCAGAATGTGACAGTTCAACATTAATGACAAAAAAAATGGTATTTGCATTTAAAATATAAAGATGATGTAAACTGATGAAATGTGTAGAATTGTATGAATTTTATGCCTATAATTTTTATTATTTTTTTGACTAAGAATTTATTCATTTTATTTTATTTTGAAGTCACTTTTTTAACTATAAAAAATATAGGATGTAGTTCCTGTCAAACAAGTATGTGCAAATCATCTTTTTTTGTTATGATTTGAAGATATTTTATAGATGACATGTATAGCTAGTGCACGAAAAAAGAAATAATTATTTTTGATGTATATTTTCTTTGTTATAAGTACTCAAGTTCGACCTTGTTAGAATCCAATAGTTTTTTCCTCCCGTCAAAACTTCCCTATCAAATCTATACCTTCTTGAAAAAAAATTACATATTCATGAAGAGGATTCTCTCCTCTAGTGATAAATATATATTTTTTATTTTTTTGATATGATTTACTATTTTTTTTCATTTTTTGAGAGAGCATCTTCTGAAACGTTGAAATATCGACTTATAATATTTTTAGATTATAGCATATTATAACTAATAAAAACACTCAAAAATTTATATAATGATGATATTGAATCTGAAATCTATTAAAGGGTATTTTTTTTTTTTTTTTTTTTAAATTGAGCTTTAATAGAGAAATGAGATTTGACCAAAACAGGTTTGTGTATCACAAACGGTGACACAGATCTATGCTTTTGAGATTATCAATTAGTTATCCATGTTTTTAATCAATATCAAAGATAAACACTATTTCTTATTAATTAAGTAATTAGGATATTAATTCAATGATATTGACCTACAGATCATACATCCATGACATAAAAATACAAACTATATGTTTGGTTGTACAATGTACCAATGGATACATCTAATTATTAATTAAATGATCAATGACATGATTTTATACATTACGTCACTTGAAGAGTTTTTAAAACAAGTTCCTTTAAACATGTGTCCATCTTCATGCCCCATACTCCATAGTCATCAAACATCATTCATCCACTATCTAAGATGGGAATGTCATCCAAGTGCTTTTACCAAACAACCATGGAGTGTTTAGCTCTCTTAGGGTCCTTCCTGACATGGAGAATGCACTGACCCTAACATGAGAAGCCTAGAAACTCAGAACAAGGGGATCAGAGGGATCTAGTGTAGTCGTAAAATATACTTCTTTCAACATATATCTAAGTAGTCTAATCACATAATGTAGTAAAAAAAATAAAAATTAATAAACATATCTACATATTAATAGCATATCTACTCATATGCAGTAAAATTAATTAATAACATACCTACACATATGCAATAAATAGAAAGGCTTTGACCAAAGAACTTATAAAACCAAATTTAGCTGATAGTTCAGAAACAAAACACATTATATCCATTCTAATAGAACTAGTAGACAAGAAGAAACAAAACATACTCTATCCATTCCTACACTCCTGAATTTTCACATTATGCCAAACCATGAGGAGACTATATGCACTTAGAGGAAATTAAGTAATTGAATTATTTTCTAATAATGAGGAGATATGCTATTCACATGTCCTATCAATGTGTTGACATCCCACTTAAAAGAAGTTATTTTTCAAATAAGTAACAATTTCTTATAGGAAAATACCGTACATTATTAATCACATGCGATTATTAAAAATTTAATAATACTTCCTTATGTACTTTTGATTCATAAGCACAAAGAATCTCCCAATTTAAATAATTGAATTGCATTCAAGGTCTCATGGGTTTATAGACAACAAGCCTATACATAGGTTCACAATTTGTTGTTTTCTAATGAAGAGACCATGCTAAATTTCTTCTATGTGGATTAAGCATTAATCTATCAATCACTTATGCAATAGTCTAAAGTTAAAGGATACATGAGAATTTGCTATACTATAAGAGTTAAAAGAAACATTGATTTATGATGTTTCAACATCCCCTTTCATTCCCAACCAGATGACTTGATTTCATTTCATAATACATAGGAGTTATGAGTAGGTGTTTTGCTTTACATTTGTTTTCATATTGTTGTGTAGTATTTCCACATTTGGCATAATAGTAAAACTAGATTTATGTATTGGTTTCATCACAATATAAAAATTATAAGAGTTGGAAAAATGTTACTAGTGGTTTAATCCATTCCTAGCTAGGTTTCAAGTCTTTTAATTTGAACTAAACCTATTTTAATGCTAAGTGATAGTACCAAAATTAGTAATGATTTGAATGAGGAGGCTCATTTCCATTAACTGATGGCTATAATTCTCATTGTTGTAGTTCAATTATCAATTTTAAATCTAATCAACAACTAAGTTTTTTTTAGCACAATGATTCCTCACAGCTACAACGATTTTCAAACCCATTAATAACCAAAAAAAAAATGACTTTGTTAATGGCTAATGAGTTTTCTAGTCCACAAAGTCCAAAGTATGGAATTACCCAATCTTAAAGCCTTCTCTTGTGAGACCCCAATCCCATACATTTTCCTATATGGGTTTGGGGAAAAGAAAAAATATTATACACCAACCATGTTGATGTGTTCTTACCATATGGTAATACTAACAAGTTAATTGGGCGTAAGAAATGAATGCAAGATAACAACCTGACCTTATTCCACTAACAATGCACCAAAATGCTCAGGGTACAAAAGTTTCCTTCTCTTCTTATAATAGATAACACACAATTAATAAAGAAAGACTATCCAAATTACTTGCAAAAACTATTATGTAGGGTAATTTGTTAGAATTTGAGTGTTCTCTAGTTTGAAGTTGAAGATATACTATTTCTATCGCAAACTTGTTTAGTGTAGAATTAAGAATACTAAATTCATGTGTTTAACAATTTTTGTTTTTGTGTAGTTCTCCTTGGTCTAAACATAGTAGGACACTATTCTGAGTAGTGTTACACTAGTATGAGGGTAGTTTGGAATTGCGGGATGACAGGGCAAGTTTTTGGGACGCTAGAAAATGGGCCTCATTTTTGGGACAATGGAGGATAGCTTGTGGACAACGGAAAAGGGAGGATGGACTAGAGAGGGGTGTTGTATAGTATACATATAGAAATTGAAATGCTAGTTTTGAAATTATGTTTTAGTAGTTCACTCAAACATACCAAATTAAAATACTTGAACATAGAAAAATTGCAACATGGATTAGAACCATTGATATTCAACATAGTAACGTATTACATACCCAATATTAACATTCCAAACTCAAAATTCAAATAGAAATTCAAGTACACATCCCAGAGGTGACATGGTTTTGGAATGGCAGAGGTGGGGGTGCTTGGGTACTCAAGTACCCAGTGCAGATATGTCTTGGGGATGGGTACTTCAAGGTTTGGGAGGGGGGTGCAAGTCTCCGAGTTACACTGATTCTAAGTGATTCACACAGAAGCATTTTGGAATAAAATTGATGGTTTAGGCGACATGGGAATGTTTGTTTGAAATTAAGTGGATAAAATCATAAGTTGTCAACTTATTATGGTGAATGTGTTGTAATTATGATATATTTGTCATTAGTCACAACACTTATTCAATTTTGAATGTTTACTGAGCTCCTCACCTAATCCACAGTTCACATCAAGCATTCAATGGTTACCTTATAAAATCCACAGATAAACAGATTGATGCCGACCATTCCTTTGGAAATCGAGCATATGGGAAGTTCAGCAGTATTTACCAAGTTCATAATGGTTACCGAGTAGAACAGTGGTTACCAAGCAGAACAATGGTTAACGTGTAGAACAGTGGTTACTGTGCAGAAAAGTGGTTACTGTGCAAGAACAGTGGTTACCGTACAGATAGTGGTTCCTAAGTGGAACAGTGTTCTGCAAGCAGTTAGTGTTTATCGAGTGATCAAGGTAAATAAAGGAATCAATGTTTACCAAGTAAACAAGGTAAATGAAGGAATCAGTGTTTATCGAGTAAACAAGGTAAATGAAAGAATTAGTATTTATAGAGTAAACAAGGCAAATGAAGGAATCAATGTTTACCAAGTAAAGAAGGTTATCAATGGATTTAGTTTCTATCGAGTGACACAACATTCACTGAGTCACCAATGGTTACCGAGTTTCAAGCTACTTAGAATGATTAGTATGGACTATGCCTCTACTCTTACCTAGTGCATGACAATGCAGAGTATTGTAGTGGATGTCGAGTATCAGAAGGTCACCGAGTCAGTTTGTGGAACCCAAGTTTTCTACCATCTGGCCGAGTCAATAATGTTTGTTCACTTGTGTTTAGTTGACCTTGCAAGTGTAAATATTGAATGGTATATATCATTTAAAATGATGAGATGTTGAATATCGTTGGTTGCGTTGTGTTGCAATATTTTGAGAAGAGGGAAAGCGAATCACCAGCAGAACAGAGGAATACAACAAGGTCAACATTGATACAAAAAAGATATATCCATCACATCAGGTGATTAGAGCACAAAGGATCTTATAAGCAATCAGTTGTAACTAGATCCACTGCTTCATCCTAACAGGTGAATCAGTTCTCTAAATCCTTTAACAAGGTAGACTTGACAGTCTTTTGTAAATCTCCTAACAAAGTGCATACTTCATTGTATGTTTGTAAATCCTTTAAAAAGGTGGATCTAGCAATCCTACTTGCTCCTAATAGGGCAGATCATCAGAAGTGATCATTGTAAGCCTTAACAGACCAACTTTATACTGTAGTATTGAAGTTTTGTGGGCATCATCCCCACCCCAGTTTTACTTTCTAATTGGAAGGTTTCTGAGTCACTAAATCTGTGTGTTTATGTGTTAAAAATGTTTATCTTTTCATGCATACAGTAGATTAGATGGATGAATGGTAAATATGCTATTATATGGTATTGAATTAAAGTTTTAGAGTTACTGATTCACCCCTCCCATCTCAATAACCTTGTTAGTCTTGATTATTTCCAACAATTGGTATCAAAGCTTTTTGGTTCTCAGGATAAAGTTTGACAGCTTGAGCAAAGATCAAGGACAATGGAGATATTCAGACTTGACAAATCTATTAAGAATGAAAAGTTAGATCTGGAAATGGCCATGGCTCAACTCAAAGAAGCAAAGGAGCATCTTTCTCAATCTCTGAAAAGAAGGAAGGAACTTGCAAGACAAATGAATGATCATCAGTATATTGAAGAAAGGATTGAAGACCTTTTTCCATCAAGCAGTTCAAATGAAGCTAATGAAGCAATCAAGGAACTCCTAGCAAAGAATGGTTCTCTACAGGAAGAAGGAAGAAAGATCAAAAGAGAACAAGAAATCCAGTCCATTAGGCTATGTGAAGTTTTGGAATAGAGAAACAAGGCAAATGAAGACTTAGAGGTAAGAAATAATCTATCTCTTTAGCATGAAGATCTTGTAGGACAATTATCTGATGCAAATGAAGAAATTATGAATCTAAGATCTGAGAGTGAAAGTTTGAGAAATGATTTAATCACTGAAAGACAAATCAATGCAAGCTTACAAAGTGGTCTGAGATCTGAAAGACAAATCAATGAAAGTTTTGAAAATGACTTAAATGTTGAAAAACAAGTCAATGAAAGGATGATAAAACCTCAAGCAGATATGAATCAATTGAATCAAAAAAATGAGCAGAATCTTCATAGACAAAAAGGTAAAGCAGGCCTTGGATACAATGAAGAAGGTGAATCTTCCCAACAGGGTACCCAAAAGAATCAAAAACCTACTTGCAATCACTATGGTAAGGTAGGTCATACATCTAACAAATGTTGGAGCAATGGTAAAGGAAAATTCAATGGCAAATGCTACAATTGCAATCAGCATGGTCACAAAGCCAATGAATGCAAAGTGAAACCAAAGTTTGAGGGCAAATGTCACAAATGCAAGAAACAAGGTCACAAGGCATCTAAATGTAGATCCAAAGCATTCAATCCAGTAGAACAGGTTATAAAAGCAATATTTGGTTGGGGCTACAATACTTGGTGCAGATGTCACTATTGTGGAGAATACGGACACATTGGAATAAACTGTGCAAGGCATCACCTAAGGAAGAAAGATACTACTATAAGATGTTATACATGTACTGAACTTGGTCATATATCAAAGAATTGCATGAACATAGGAAGAGTTGAAGATGAAAAGAAAGCTAGAGTTGACAACATTCAAAAATAGATGAGACAATAGTAGATTCCTAAGTCTACCGAGCCAGAAAGTTCAAATGATGGTAATGTCACTCAAGAAATGGGTGACTCCACCATTTCTAATTAAACCCATCAAGAAGGACTAGGGACTACATCTTCAAGCAATATCATAAGCAGTTCTAGAATATAGGATTACAAAAGACAAATTAGTATTTTAGATATAAGACATAGTTCACTATGGTGCTTTTACCGAGCAAGGTTAGTTTCAAACTTAACCGAGCTAGGTCGGTAATGTAAAAAGGTTTTGTTTGTTTACCGAGTTGCAAGTTTTACCGAGTAGGTCGGTGACTATCTGAAAAACCCTAGGTCATCTCAACTACTTTAGTACTCGAGCATTAATGGAAAATTTTTCATCAGAAAGGCAAAATTTGATCTCATTCTTCACTGCGAATCTAGAATATATAGAGCGAAGAAGTTTCCAAGAGTGCGAAAGTGAGTTCAAGCAATTTAAAGTGATTTTTCGACGAAGAATTTGTTCAACGAAATCATTCACTCACCGAGCAGCAATGGCATCCACAAGCACTAACAATAGCAAGGCAAAAAGAGGTTCTAAAATGCTTGTGAAGGGAGTAGAATGGAAAGCACCCAGCTTCAAGCTCGTTCCCGCCATAGCTGAATCGCTCAACCCACATGGAGCCTAATCGAAGATTCCACCAAAAGTACTACTTATAAACAACATTCGTACTCATTTCAAATGCACTGTTCAAGAAATAGGGACACTAGATATGGATAATGCCCTAGCCAACTTGTGTATGGATGGAACCCTCAAACCCGAGTTCAAACATCTAGAAACCAAAGGTTTGACCCATATCCCACACCTGCCAAGGAAATTTCAAATGAAATGGATAAGATACATTTTGAGTCGTGTGCATAATGGTCAGTTGTGGTTAGAGCAACCTGTCCTGATAATGAAGAAAATGATTCATAAGATCATGGGTTTGCCAATGTTAAGCAAATCAAAAACCACTAAAACCCTAAGTCGGGATGAATTTCAGAGGTTAACCCTAGCCGAATGGGATGGCAGAGGATTGAAACCTAACAATGTATCTGATGCAGAGTTAAGATTCAAAATTTATTTAATTGCATATAAGATGTATAGTTCCAGTAGATTGAATAGTGTGCCCTATGAGGCCGTAGATTTAGCCTATAAGGTTGTGAAGAAAAACATGGAGTTTGACCTAGCAGATGTGCTACTGTAACAACTTAATAAAAACATGGACAGTATAAGGACCTCAAAAACCAACTCTTGTAAATTTGGTTCTTTGTTAGTTTGTCTATTTTTCTATGTACAAAGGTTTTTCCCTTCAAAAGGTATAGTAGTATGGAGAAAAGACATTCCAGTTTTGTATCTAATAAATGAATTCATAGCAGAGATGCGAAAATTTTTTGATAGTATTATGGATAATTATTTTGAAGACTTCAAAGAGAGAATGAATAACAGATTCAAAATTCCTCCTAAGCTTGTTGAGGACTACAAAGATGATGTGTGCTTCATGGTTGACTGTGACAAGGTATACATTCAGGCAGTCACACCCTGAGTTGCATGGATAAAACCTCTTCCTTATGAGGTAAATATTGATGAAGCTAGAGACATAATAAAGGCACTGGTAAATGAGCCAGTAGACCCAAGGCAACAAATTTTTGGAACATATGATGAAGCTAAGGCCAGAATTGAGCTTGAAATCAAGCTACCACAGGCCATAAGCAAGGGCAAGAGGAAAATAGCCAAATTGAAAACCTCTAACAGTCCTCTTATGCTCACCGAGGGAAAAGGTGAAGATGAAGAAGCTGAAGAAGAAGAAGGAGAAGAAGGAGGAGGAGAAGAAGGAGAAAAAGAATTTGCAGAAGAATAGCTAAGGAAGAAAGGTAAGGTAATCATTACCAAACCTAAAAAGAAGCCTACTGCAGTATTCACCAAAAGAACCAGGAAAGATAAGAAGGAACCTATACTAGTTAGGCCTGCACCCACATTTGAGCAAAGGATCAAACAATTGGAGGAAGGAGCTGGCATCACAAATTTCAAAGCATTGAAATTTGAAACTAGAACTGATGCTAAGAAAATGCAGATTGAGGAACTGGTACTCAACAAAATGGGTAAATAGAAATACTCCCCAGACCAGATTGCCCCTCAAATCTCAAAAGAACTATTGGAGAGATTGTAGTTGAGATGGGAATCAACCACCCAAATGGTGAAAGATATTTATGAGCAATCTCTGAAAAATCTCCAACCAAGTCTCACTGGAGTAGAAGTAAAAAATGAAATGAAAAACCATGAAGGTAAAATGATGATCAGATTCCACACTTGTTTGATTTTGATTAAAGACATTGAACATGTTGTAAATGATGCTACAAACATGTGGAAAAACATCTATCATCTACATAAGCCCAGTGAAGACCCAATAGAAATCAAAGATGATGACAGCAACAGTGATGATGAGCTTGATAGCACTCCATCCATCATAGTCTCACCAGGAGAGCTGTATGCACTGATGGAAGATAAAGAGGAAGAATACAAGGAGGAAGATGATCCAGTGAAAATTGCAGCAGTAGTTATTGCATCCCTTCCTCACTCTCCACCTAAAACTGTGACATCATCAAGGTTTGATCCATCCTCAGCAAGTTTGGTCACATCTACATCAGATATATCATCTGCACTTGCCACATCTCAGCTCTAGGTATCATCAATGGAAGTGTCTACCACTTCATCTACCGAGCTGCATTCCTCTTCTTCAGTTACCGAGCAAGCCTTCTCAGCTCCATCATCACCAATCACAATAGCAGTAAGTTTCACAATTTTGTCAATTCCAATTTTTTCTACAATTTTTTCAGCAATATCTGCATCTACTTGAAACCCAGTTAGTTCGGATACTGCATTACCGAGTGTATCATCATTTTCAGCAAGTACTTCAGTTTTTGACCTGGTATATACTCCTATTGGAACTCCACCCTCAAGTATCCCAGTTTTCGCTGCTAGCCCTTTCATCTCTACTATTGTGTCTATCCCCAAGGTCAAACTAGTCATCACAGAAGTCAAACAAAAGCAACCATTAAGACTTATGATCATAGGAAAGGAAATTCTTGAAAACATTGACCTAGACACTGAGACAGTAATTCCAAAGATTGACTATGAAAATGCTACCATTGAAGAAATGAGGTATGCTAGTCAACTAATTGAGATGAAGGCTACGCAAAAGTAGCTAAGGTCTGAAAGGGATAAGGAATATAAAATAATTTAGAATGCCCAAAATATAATTATAGAGGCTATAGGTGTTGATGTAGATTCTACTCAACACATTTTGATCCAGTTAGAAGAGGCAGTCAATGAATTCAAAGAGGATACCTCTAGTCAAGAAAAGTTGATGGAGAAGGTAGAAAAGAAATTTGATAATAAGGTGCTTGAGCACATTGCTCAGCACATAGCAATGAAACAGGTTGAATTAACCTCAGTTTTAGCTAATATTGAAAATTCTTTTAATAATGTAACATCTCTATTTACTAAGCTTTGTGATGTTACCGAGTATACTAAGGAGATAAGAGAGCAATTGAATAAGATAGATGAGGATTTGAAGGCAAGCACACAAAATCTGATGCTTGACCCCAGTTCAACCTCATCTCATCACCTCAGGATCAAATTTTTGTCAGAAAAACAAGCAGAATTGCTGAGAGAAGAGTCAAGGATCTGATCTACTTTCTTAGATATTCAAAATATGATCCTTCCCATCATTGATACAATGCAAAAGCACATTGACCATTCAAAAACATTGATCCATGATAACAATTTCTCCGTTGCAGACCATGTGATTGAACTTTTTGCAGAAGTTCAAATAGCTCTATCCACATGCAAAATCTTGCAAGAGAATTCGGATAAGACTCTACAACTCATTCTTCAGGTACATTCAGAGTTTACCTCACGTTTTGGTGTTTCTATGTAAATACATTTGTTTTTATTCTTTGGCATTATTGTCAAAAAGGGGGAGAAAGAGATACTCAAAAAGAGTTATTGGTGAGATAAATGTACAAAAAGGGACAAAGAGATACTATAAATAAAAGTCATATAGCTCATGTAAATACCTTGTGTATATTGTATGGGGGAGTCATATGTAAGGAAGCCATGTATATTCAGCAGAATCAGTTGTCAGCATCTCAGATATTGTATATAAGTTTTGGCTCATAAGTGTTTTTGTCACTAATGCCAAAGGGGGAGATTGTTGGAATTATGATATATTTTTCATTAGTCACAACACTTATTCGATTTTGAATGTTTACCAAGCTCCTCACCTAATCTACAGTTCACACCGAGCATTCAACAGTTAAGTTATAAAATCTGTAGATAAACAGATTGATACTGACCATTCCTTTGGAAATCGAGCATATGAGAAGTTCAACAGTATTTACCAAGTTCATAATGGTTACCGAGCGGAACAGTGGTTACCGTGCAGAACAGTGGTTACCATGCAGAATAGTGGTTATCGTGCAAGAACATTGGTTACCGTGTAGACAGTGGTTACCAAGCAGAACAGTGTTCTCCAAGCAGTTAGTGTTTACTGAGTGATCAAGGGAAACAAAGAAATCAGTGTTTACCGAGTAAACAAGGTAAATGAAGGAATCAGTGTTTATCGAGTAAACAAGGTAAATGAAGGAATTAGTATTTACCAAGTAAAAAAGGTAAATGAAGGAATCAATGTTTACCAAGTAAAGAAGGTTATCAATGGATTCAATTTCTACCGAGTGACACAACATTCACCGAGTCACCAATGGTTACCGAGTTCTGAGCTACTCAGAATGATTAGTATGGACCATGCCTCTACTCTTACCGAGTGCATGACGATGCAGAGTATTGTAGTGGATGCTGAGTATCAGAAGGTCACTGAGTCAATTTGTGAAACCCGAGTTTTCTACCATCTGGCTGACTCAGTAATGTTTGTTCACTTGTGTTTAGCTGACCTTGCAAGTGTAAATATTGAATGGTATATATCATTTGAAATGATGAGATGTTGAATATCGTTGGTTATGTTGTGTTGCAATATTTTTAGAAGAGGGAAAGTGAATCACCAGCAGAACAGAGGAATACAACAAGGTCAACATTGATATAGAAAAGATATATCCATCACATCAGGTGATCAGAGCATAAAGGATCTTATCAGCTATCAATTGTAACCAGATCTATTGCTTCATCCTAATAGGTGAATCAGTTCTCTAAATCCTTTAACAAGGCAGACTTGATAGTCTTTTGTAAATCTCCTAACAAAGTGCATACTTCATTGTATGTTTGTAAATTCTTTAACAAGGCGGATCTAGCAATCCTACTTGCTCTTAACAGGGCAGATCATCAGAAGTGATCATTGTAAGCCTTAACCGGCCAACTTTATACTATAGTATTGAAGTTTTATGGGCATCATCACCACCCCAGTTTTACCTTCTAATTGGAAGGTTTCTGGGTCACCAAATCTGTGTGTTTATGTGTTACAAATGTTTATCTTTCCACGCATACAGTAGATTAGATGGATGAATGGTAAATATGTTATTATGTAGTATTGAATTAAAGTTTTAGAGTTACTGATTCACCCCTCCCCTCTCAGTAACCTTGTTAGTCTTAATTATTTCCAATAGAATGTCTGTCCTTTACAATGAGCTAGTTTAATCATTTTCCATACGAGAGCTAAGGTTTCAATTTGAACTCTACACAACCCAATAATGGACAAAGAAAAATAATGCTATACATTCAAGTGAGATAAACAAAACCATTCATCCATATTATATCTAAAACAAATCATGAACAAGACAAGATTTTGTTCACATGATGCAACAACTCTGGTATGAGCACAAAAAAGGCAATGTATGATCCCAAATGGATCCTGGTATTGCTTAATAGTGCCAACCTCCTTGTTGAAAGTCATTCCCCAAGCTCTCCTTCTAGGCCCTTTTTTTTCACACTACTTCTTGTCCTCCATGTGATCTCCTAGCGGATAAGGGCCCATTTGGTTACAAGCATAGGAATACAAAATTAGAATGGAAAATAGGAATGGGAGTGGAAATGGAGAATGAGAATGTAAATAACAATCCTATTCTTGTTTGGTTCTCCTAAAATGTATTTGGAAATTCATATAGAGGGATGAGATAAAACTTTCAACTAAGGCGCCTGCTACACAATCTTACCCCAATCCAAATTTCATTCTGTAAATCCCTTAGGAAGCACCACCGCCTTTCCCTAAGCTATATCAGGATGTATCACCTGCATAAAATGGCTTCCCTCCACAAACACAAAACTACCAATAAACAGAGCAACTCACCCCCGAAACCATCAATTTCTATTAAAAAACTCAACAATCGCTTCTACTCGTCCATGGTTGGGAGGGAGGCCATCGAAAATAGTGAGAAAGCGGATCTCAAAACCCTTCTACTGCAACTCAAAAAAAAAGCCAAACTTCTCTCCTTGTCAAACTTCGAAAACCAAAAAACCTTCGGCCTATTAGAAAAGAATGAAAGTATGTAAAGAGGTACAAATCATCTTGGCCAATATTTTAATGTAATATTTGCCAAATAATGGAAAGAAACGTATATAATTTCACGCAATAGATATAGGAAAGTGCATTACATATATCAGCAACTTGGCTAGAATTCAAGAAACTCTCACATAGATTCTCCTTTAGGCCTCATGTCATTAGAAGTTTTCAACGTTCTCTTACTCGTAGAATTAGAAATAGGACTTCTATATTGTTGTGTGGGAAAATCTCCTAGTTTGATTATTTGAATTGCTCATTGCTTCTTGGTTGCACAGACAGAAAAAAAATAAAAAAATCATTTCTATTGAAAAATCTCAGCGATCACTTCTACGCGTCCATGGTCGGGAGGGAGGCTGTCAGGAACAGAGAGAAAGTGCATCTGGAAACTGTGCTGTTGCAACTCATAAGAAATGACCGAGAGGTTCGACAATGGCATATCTGCTATTGGAGCAACCCCAGATATTCCTATTCTCCATTCTAAAAGGTATTTTTGGGAATGGACATATGCTCATTTTGGGGCTAAAATGGAATACTTATTGCTATTCTCCATTTCCATTCCATGCATCAAACAAAGAATACAATCAGATATTCTAATTTTCAATGACTATTCTGGTTGTATTTTAGCAACCAAATGTTTTCAATGACTATTCTAGTTGTATTCTAGCAACCAAATGGACCCTAACGGTATTGTTTTTAATAATCTCCCTAGAATGTAACTGACCCAATTTTTTTCTTTTTCCTTATCCCATCAGGATGGATAACAATTCATATTTAACTAATTGTTTCATTAACAAAAGAATAAAGCTATCATTTTAATTACTTAATCTACCTGTCACTGAATTTCCCGCTTTATTCGGGTTGAGTAAAAAAATGGGTTGTGATAGTGGTGCCGATGATTGCGAGATCTATGTAAGGTCCATTTATGGATTAAAATCTAATAATAGTCTAACATTTTGATTGGAAAACAAAGAAAAATTTGAATCCAATGAGTTAAGACGAAGCAATGGGTTATACAAACAATTGCGCTTCCTTCCTTTATGGTGAGATTAATTAAAGAACAAAATTTTGTCCATATTGCTTGACTCTTTAGCGCAAGTTTGTACTTCTATCTGTTTTTCAGAAAATGACAGTCAATTCTGTGAAGAACAACTTTATAATAGAAAAATAGACAGCCGCGTGAACAGATATGCATGTGGAAAATTAGCAGAAAATGACAGTCAATTCTGTGAAGAACAACTTTATAATAGAAAAATAGACAGCCGCGTGAACAGATATGCATGTGGAAAATTAGCATACTTCAAAGGTAGCGTAACACATAAGTTCAGTTTTTTAATATTGAAGTTTGTACTTCGATTTGTTTTTAAGAAAATGACAGTCAATTCTGTGAAGAACAACTTTATAATAGAAACATAGACAGCCGCGTGAACAGATATGCATGTGGAAAATTGGCATACTTCAAAGGTAGCGTAATACAGACGTTCAGTTTTTTAATATTGTATAGGGTTGATCTTTGTATTACAATAGACAGCGATAGAGATCTTTTCATCAATATAAAAGTATTGTAACCAAAGGCAACAATGTGAATATGTATATAGATGTGTTTGAAAGGTAAATTGGTACGGCAGACGATGTTGTTGAGCAATTTCAATCTCCATTTTTTCAAAATTCTATACTAAAAATTTTTTAAATTTTTTTTTTTTTAAGAGAAGCTTCTTATAAGGCAGAATTTAGGGTGATATGATAAAAAATGATAATACATTATTATGTTTCTTGATTAAGTGTCTAAAATTGAGTCAATTTTTTTTACCAATGGTTGTACAATATGAAGACCAATAGTTATGTAGCTAATGTTGCTTCTCAGAACTAAGGGATACGCAGGTGTTATATACAATGATCAAGTTTCTCATTCCTTTACTATTATCAAAGGTTTCTCTCCATGGTTGCATATATCTTTGTGTAAGTCATCTCCATGCCCCATGCCTTCGACAAGTATCAATCGAATAGAACCTTAAAAAAATGGCTGAAAACTACTTGATAGGAAGATCCTTCACCTTGAGTCGACTAGACTCATGAATAGGTCCCTTCATAGAACTCTAAAGTTTGTATTCTCTAACCCCTACTCCTTGGGGAATTCACAATATTCTTCCCCAATTTTGAAGAACCTCTCTACTAATGAAACAATTAACTTCATGCTTTGAACTCACCAAGGTAAGCTCAATAGCTCATGTTCTTGTGCTTCCAGCATGATCTTAGAGGATTTTTGGGCTCCTAAGCTTACTAGTTCAACCATTTTAGAGATCATCTTGCTTTCGCTTGCAATATACGTCTTACCGATTTCATAATCCACAAGTTTAAGGGCTAGTAGCCCTATTAGGCCTAATTGGGTCTACAACTTGGGTTTTTTTTTAATAACTCCTAAAGTCCTCAAAGAGGGTCTATGAGTGTTTGTGCGCTCTATTCCATAAATGAGCCTATTTAGAAAGAAAAATCCCTAAATCACTTATTTAAATGGAAAATCCTCATAAAATATTGTCATCCAATCTTGTCAATATCGTCATGGCTTCCCTCAGTGTCAAAAAATTCCTCCAAAGTCTTGGAATTCTTTTACCAATCCACACCTCAAAGATCCAATAGTAACCACTTTCTCCTAGTTGGGTAACCAAGGTGCTTGCCTAGGGAATGACTGAACACAAATAAAAAATAGCAACTTTAGGGTATTTTCTTCATATCATACACTATACACTAGCAATATTTTCATGTAAAAATCCCACCATGGATATTCATGAAAATATCATTTTATTTTCTAAACCCTAGAACTTGTAGTGAACAGGCTAGTGGGTTTGAATTTTTATTTGACTATACAACCCTAAACTAAAAATTAAACTAAAACACAAAGATAGAAAATTAAGTCTTCTAACTATTCCCCCCAAAAAACTGTAGATTCTATCCATCTAGATGTAGATGAAATGAAATTGCATTAACAATTAAAGTTTGTACACTACTCAGTTATCTTAGGCATTCAATTTCATTATCCACACCATCCAACCTCTCCACAATGACTTAGGATGTCTTAAATATGCCCCACAACATGTTCAATGAAGAGTTTAGGACCCATAACTAATTTTGTGTGAGATGCTCATTTTGCACAAATGTTGTGATGACAATGCTACAAAGTTGTAATGTTGTCATTAACAACCTTTTAGCAACTTTACTAGATCATCACTTCACTATGAATTCAAAATAGTAAAAAGTGACTCCCTAGTCATCATGAAACATATTTTCCATCATTTCTACCCCTTACAAGCATTGCGAGTTCATTGAACATAATATTCCCAACTTAGCCAGACTAGGCAACCATTAGGCCATTATTGGGAACTTGTGCCCGAAGTCACACTTCTTCACTCTTGATAGTCAAACTTATCGACACATTCCTATTAGACCTTTTTGGTGTCTTTATTATACTCATGACTTGGCTAGGGTCATTACAAGATAGATATTCATTATTATTTTTGTTAGTCAAACCCAAGGTGCTCCTATACCATTCTTCTGCTATAAAAACAAAGTCAAGTCACACTTGGTGATAACAAGGAAATGCAATCTCTTAACTTCTTAAACTTAGTCTTTGTGGCCCAAATAGCCTCTGATTTAGTTTCGAGTATTTTAATTGAATTTTCCATGTAGACACCATGCCAACTTTTCAACTTTATTCTTGAGTGTAGGATCTTCTCAGCTTGAGGCTACTTTCTCTTGGTTAGCAAAGATACATTAGTAATGACTTCCTTAGCTTCAGCAACTTGCTCATCCTTCTCTAGAATAAGATGTTTTTACTTCACCAAATATTTTGCATTGAAAATAAGAGATATAGCCAAATTTCAATGTATTCCAAACTTGTAGATATTCATGCCATATTTAGCCAATATTTTGCAGGGTCCAATTCTTTTCATCTGAAGTTTGTTTGGTGTGGTCTTTTGAAGCATGGCTTTATTGAGATGGACCATTACTAAGTCCCCAACTTCAAATTTTACCTCCTTTTCATCCGCCGTAGTTTTGAGTCTTTGAGTGGCTTCTATTTGGGTCTTCTTGACTTAATCACATGTACCACCTTCATAATTCAGAAAAAGTCTTTAGGATGCCCACTTATATCCTCTATTTTCCAAGTCCTCTAAGTTCATGCACACCCCTACTATAGATTCTATGTAAAACCTCAAAAGGACTTTTTCTAGTAGTTTTGTTCAGACTATCATTCTAGGAAAATACTACTTGTGGTAGTAATTGGTCCCAATTTTGTCCATACTCTTTAGTCAAACAACTTAATAGGTTTCCCACAACTCTATTAATGGCCTCTTTTTGGCCACTAGTCTATGGATTTTAGGCTGATCCAAATGATAAGTTTGTTCCCGATCTTTTCGACAAGGTCTTCCAAAAGTGACCATAATTTACCATTCTGGTGAGAGACAATGCTAAGAGTTAGTCCATGCATTATAACAACTTCCACAAAGAATAAATATGCAATGTAGCTAGCATCATGTGTTATCTTGCAAGGAATAAAATTACTCATCTTACTGATCCTATTAACAACTAAAAAAATTCTATCCAAAATAGTGTTAGTCCTTGGTAAGCCAATTATAAAATCCATACTAATATATTCACATTGTCTATTTGAAATTTGTAAGGGTTTGTAAAGATGAGAATTTGATGCAGCACCTTTATCTTTTTGGAAAATAATACACTATTGAACATACCTCCTAGCATATATGTGCATCTTAGGCTAGAAATAGAAAATTTGAACCAAATCTAGTGTCTCGTTAAGGCCAAAATATCTGCTAAAACTTCCATTATTCTTTTCTTCAATAAGATTATCTCATGGAACCTCTTGGTGCACATAATTGATCACCCTTTAACAATAGTCAATTTTTTAAGGTATTATCTGCAAGTTGACTATGAAAGTAATTATTAAATTCAATATACAACTTGTAAGCCTTAGAAAAATCCTCCTCCTTGTAATTTCCTTGAAACTTTCCACCCCTTTGCTCTAAAATTGTACTTCTTGGCCTAGAACTCTCCTTCATAATGCATCAACCAATTTTCTACTTTGATCATTCTTATTATTGATAGTAAAGGTGTATTCTTAACTCCATCCATTTGATATGTCTATGGATAAGCTTGGACCTTGTATATTTATGAAACTCAGTGCTTGGTTATCAGTGAATAGTACAAACTTTGTGGGCAATAGATAGTGTCTCCACTTTCTAAGGGATTGAACTAATGCATAGATTTATAGATCTTATGAGTATTATCACTTCTTGGCTCCATTCAACTTTTCACTATAGATCCACCAATCTACTATCTTGAGTCAAAACTTCTCCTACTATCACACTACTTGCATAGATGAACACTCTATGGTAAACAAATCTTCAAAAATAGGTAGTACCAAGATAGGTTGGATAGCTACTCTTTGTTTCAACACTTTAAACCCCCTATTAACTTCTTTTATCCACTTGAAATTTAGTTTTCACACCATCCTTAATGGTAGCCAAGATATGAGCACATATTTCACTAAAATGTTTAATGAATTTTCTATAAAATTGTGCAAGTTCGTGAAATATTCTTAGCTTTGTCCCTATTCTAGTTCTAGGCCAGTTGAGTACAACTTCCACTTTTCTTAGATCCATCTTCATATTTTGACGTAAGACCACAAATCAAGGGTATACAAGCTATTCTTTCACAAATTCACATTTCTCCAAATTAATGGCAAACTTCTCCTCATACAATCTCCTTAGCAAAGTTTCCAAATGCTCAGTGTGTTCTACTATAAATATGAGTATATCATTAGAAGAGACTACCAATAGCCTTCCAATGAAATATTTGATAATCTCATTCATCAACATCATGAACGTGCTAGGGTTATTAGTAAGGCCAAATAGGATAAAAAGCTATTCATATAGACCTTATGCTATTTTGAAGGCTATTTCCCATTCATTCCCTTCTATTAACCTAAATTTGTGGTAACTACTCTTTAATTATATCTCACTAAATTATTGCACTCCCCTAAGAAAATCCATGAAGTCTTCAATTCATGGAATTATAAATCTATATCTAATTGTTATCCCATTAATTTTTCTTGAACCAAAACACAATTTCCACTTACCTTCTTTCTTGGGTGCTAATAGCATTGGGACTCCACATGGACTAATGCTCTTCCTCATTAGGCCTAGGTCAAGTAACTATTGTACTTGCCTTTACAATACTTTGTTTTTTTCTAGAGTCTTCTTGTAGGCTTCCTTGCCAGATAATGATGCCCATGGTATGAAATCAATCTAATGACTCACTATCCTTCAAGGTGGTAAAGTATTAGACTCTTCATTACTAACTATATCCTTAAACTGATCCAATAACCATTGTAAATGTATACGTAAAATTAAATTCTTAGGATTCTCAATTCTTCTATAAGTTTCACAAAAATAGAAAACCCCAGTCCATGTTCTTTCTTTAGGTTAAATTGAAAAACTCATTTCCACTAACAACTAGTTTATCTGGGTCACTAGACTTTGTCTCTCCTTCATCCACCAAATATTGGATCTTATATGTAACTCCATCCTTTTGAAAAGATTAGGAGTTCTTCTCCCCATGGTGTATTAGTTTTCTATTAAACTGTCATGATTTTCCCAATACTGGATGGATGACATCCATGGGTAGTACATCACACAAAATCTTGTTGACATTACCACCTATTACAAATTCAACCCATGCTTTCTCATTGACCAAAGCATATTACCCCTTATTTAATATTTAACTCTATGTGGACAAGTGTGTGATATTCTAGTTAAGCCTAACTTATTTACTCATTCCTCTAAAATTATATTATTAATATACCATAAGTCTATTATTTCCTTACAAATTTTTCTATGTATTTCTCAGCTTACCTTGAAGATAGAATTATATTGTGGCTCCTCTCTGATAAGTTTCTTGATAAGGATCATTCTTATCATCATATTCCCACAACTCTCTGAATTGAGATTCACTTGAGGAGATTTGACACTACCAATGTTTTCTTGTGCATGTAGTTTACCTTCTTCTCTAATTCAGGAGATGTTATCCTCTGAAGTAACATATAAGTTCGACGAGTCAATTGGTTGCAATTATAGAATTTTATATTGGCACCATATGACTTTGCTAGAGGCTCCAAATCATTCTCTTCTCCTACCACTAAAATATTTCTACGTGCCTTGAGTTCCTCTTCCACTTGATTCAATACTCTATTCTATCAATCTTGACTCACCTTGGGATCATTTTTCACTTCCTCTATCACCATAGCCTTCTATGTGACCTCTTTCATTTTTACCTTTATCTCTATCCCTAATGATTCTTGCTTCTTCTTATTCTTCCCTTCCACTTTAAGGGATAACTAATGGTGTCTATGGACTATAGTCAAGCTCAAGGGATTGATATCCTCTTATATATTCCATTGTAACCCATTCAAATATCTAGCTACCTAGTTTCTCTAATCTTCTTGTACCTTACACCTAAGGTAGAATTATTGGTACTCCTTGATGTATGCATTCACATCCAAATCCTTTTGCCTTATAATCTTCCTCTTGTTGTGTAGTTATATCTCATAGTATTTTGGAAAATAGGTTTCTTTGACCTTAGCTACATTTCCCATCCATGCATTAATAGTGTGTTTACCTTCTCTTTCTCTATCCACTCACACAAATTTCCACCATATTAAAGTTAATCCACTCATTCTTGATTTTGCACCTTCATATTGTAAGCCTCATTTCTACCTTCATATTCAACGTGATTCTCTATGCCTTCAATCCATTCCATCCCTACCTTTGGGTCTATTTTTCTACTCAAAATAGAATTCCTTCAAGAGTCTTTCCACCTAAAACTTTTATTTCTTTAAGAGATGATTTTTCTTGTAACATTAGGTTAGGTGCAGAGATCTTATCTTTTACTAGCACTTCCTTTCCTTTCTCTCATGTTTTTCTACCATCTTACTATCTTCTTCAATCTTTACCTCAACTTTCCCAAGATTTCTTTCAATTACTACTAACTTATCCTTAAGGGGTCTATTTACTAACTCCTATTCTTGGAGCATCTTGGCCAAATCCACATTGGTTTTTATGGTTTTTGTCTAATTGGCTCCGACATATACTACGCTCTTGCCCAAATATTTAAGGATTCTAATACCAATTTGATAGGGACGTCCTTCACCTTCAGTCATTTAAACTCACAACTATATCTCTCCATGGACCTAAAAGGGTTCTATTCTCTAACCCCTACTTCTTGGGGACTCACATTGTTCTTTACCAACTTCCAAGAACCTCTCTATCAATGAAATACTCAACTTCTTGCTTTGAAATCATCAGGGCAAGTTTCAATACCTCACATTCTTATGCTTTTAACATGATCTTGCATGATTTTAGGGATCTTAAACTAACTAGTTCATCCATTTTAGATATTATCTTGCTTCTACTCATAATAATTTTCTTACCAATTTCACAATACACAAGTCTAAGCATTAGTAGCCCTATTAGGCCTAATTAGGTCTACAACTTTGGTTTTTCCCATAAAATCTCCAAAAATCCTTGAAGAAGCCCTATAAAAAACATCCAATTAGGATATCCTTTTTAGATGGATTTGATATTTTGAGGGTTAGAGGGTCTGAAAATTTGTACAACTTTTATTCCATAATTTAGCCTATTTACAAAGGAAAGGGCACAAATTAATAATTCCAATGGAAAAACCTCATAAAATGGTTTCATCCAACCTTTTCAAGATTCTAAAGTCTTCCTTAAGTTTCAAACAGATCATTGAAGTTCTTGGTTCTCTTTTACCAATCTACACCTACAAGATCATAGCCACTTTCTCCAAGCTATGTCACTAAGGTACTCTCCTAGGACATGATTTGAAAAAAAGAAAAAAGGAAAATTTGGGTCTCTACTTGATATTATACATTGGACACTAGTAGTACATTCATGTCTCCAAGGGCCTTGAAAATCCCATAGTGGAGATTCATGAAAATACTATTTTATTTTCCAAACCCTATAAGTGATAGTGAATATGTGAGTAGGTTGAATTTTTTATTTGACTATATAAGGATAAACTAAAGCTTAAAATAAAACATAGAGACATAGAAAATGAAGTCTTCTAACTATTTCTAATGGAAATATTGCAGATCCAATCCATCTAAATATAGTTGTAAATGGAATTGCATGAACTTTCAAAGTTTGTACAATGCACAATTAGCTTAGGAATTCAAGTTCATTATCCACACCATCTAATCTACATACAATGACTAAGGATCTATTAAATATTCTCCCACATAAATTTCCACTAACTGGTTAGGACATATAACTAATTTCGTGTGAGATTCTCATTTTGAACAAATGTTGTCATTGACAAGTTTTCAACTTTTTAGCAATGTTTCTTTCCCCACTCCACTATGACCAAAAAATGATGCAAAATTAGATCCTAGTCATCATGAAACATATTTTCCATCATATCTACTCCTTCAATAATTGTGATATCATTGGACATAATATTTCTAACTTGGTTGACTATTATGCAATTATTGGCAACTTGTACCCAAGTCACACTACTTCACTCTTGACCATTAAACTTAAGTAGACATACCTATTAGACCCTCTTGAAGTCTCTATTGTACTCATGACTTGGCTAGGGAAAATAAAAGAATAAAATGAATTAGGTATTTTTTTAGCCAAATCCTACGTGCTCTCACACCACTACTCTCAATGATGCATGTTCCTACGACACGTGGAAGAATAGGGCACATCCTTCAAGGAAGTGACCATATGTAGTATGAACACAAAAAAATCTAAATAATTCCATAAAAACATTCCAAATGAAAGATATTTTTATATAAATGTCAAGGATTTTTTATTTGCTAAAGATAATAATTGGAAACTTCTGAGAATGATTATGATCTAGGTAGAAAATGCACAATTTCTCCCATGTTTGTTGTGTAACAACTGTAAAATGATATTTTTGCATCTATAGTGCATGTAACAAACTATTCATGTTTAATATTTACAAGAATATGGTTGTAGCTTATGTAATGGTTGAAATGATAAAGTGATATCATGTAAATAAAAATGGGTTTAATTGAGAAAGCCATAGAACTGCAATGTAACTATGGATTACATATATTTAGAATTTTAGGTTTTCATGGTTTAAATAACACTAAGATTTGAAAAGGTAGCTCACAATAAAATAAAATTTTACAATCTATAGTTAAGGGATATTATTTATTGTATTTATATGTATTATGTAGAATTTAGAACCTATGGCTTTATTTATAGCCTTATTATGTTTGATCTTAATAAACTATGTATATTATTCCATGATTACCTTTCTTTTTATTTTTGAAACTATTTGTGTTGATTTTTATTTTGTCTAGTCTAGTTTAGTTATGTGGTTCTCTATCTTCTTCATACCCTCAAAATGGATGAAACATTTAAATTTTTAAATATTTCATTTTTCTCTGACAAAGAAGATGAATTAAACAATTTATAATATGATTCTTTAGAGAATAAACCCCAATGGTGATTGTGCTCCCATAAGGTCCTTATACTAACTATTTCTATTTTGAAGGAATGGATACTTTAAGGCATCTCTTTTTTAGAATCCCCTAAAAAATAGTTTCCACATACCATTTTTCTCTTTTTTTGAGAGTAATACATACCATAGGTGGATTTTGCCTCATTTTTTTTTATCCATGTAGTACTTCTCACAATTAGGATCACGATACATATTTAATATCCTAGTGACCTCATATGTTATGTTCTCTTGGTAAAACATGAAGGGTATATGACACATCCTATGTGTTACTTAAAGTTCAAAAATCTTTAAGCCATAAAGTATTAGGTGTTATAAATATTATTTGATGAATTCCTTAAATTAAATTAAGAAGTGTTTTTGATTGGTTAATCACCTAGCCAACAATATCCTATTTTTGAGTGGTTATCATTCCCTTTCAATCTCCTCAATGTGTGAATCATTAGCTTCTAAAATCTTGGATGTTATTACACATGAAGTACTAAGTCTCTTTCATATTTTACTTCCCAATTGCTGCTATATTTTAAGAATGAGCCCATTAGGGATCAACAATATTTTCTAGAAAATTCAATAAGACATATTTGAAATATCATCAATGAATTTAGGCACCCATTTGTCTCATAATGCTTAAATAATCTATAAGTACACCTATTGAATCATCCAACAAATATGACTATTATGTTAAGTAAACTATGACCTAGAGTTATCAAGTTTCCTATTTTTTGGCCACTCTTATGCTATATATCCTATTAAAGAATATATAATACACTTAGTTTTAAAGAACTAATATTAGAAATTTAACATAATATGAAAGTGATTGAAGGGGAGATAAATGATAGGCTCCCCTATTTTGGATTCATATTCTTGTACAAGTTATTAATGTTAAGGAGGTTTGTGTCCACTCATTAGATGGATTAATATGTGATCAGGATGCCTCTAACACAAGATAAATCTTACATTTTTTCTTCAATATTTTATATTAGGTACCATCTCATTTTTTTAAGATAGACCACTTGTATGGATGGAAAGAGATATTAGAGATAAAATGCATGCCTCATTTCAAAAAGAAATGTCCAATATCTTGAAGTAAAGACAATGTCAATCCCTACATAAAATAGAAGCTTTCATCTACAAATGAATGGAATAGATCAAGAATAAATTATATACTCTCCACGATCTCTCACTTCCCTAAACTTAAAGAAGAAGGCATGCCAATTACATCAAGGGAGGATGTAGAATCAAAAAAAGGGATTCTAGAGTCATCTCCAATGGTATTGGTTAAAAAGGTGAGTAGTAGAAAAAGGAAGACCCTTGCCTCTATGATTTGAATAGAAAGGATGAATAATGCATGATTCCACATATGTTATAAATATATGTAGAATATAGGGATGCATAGTTTTGAGATGACATTTTTTTATAGACTTATTGTTGAGGATTTTAAAAGTTCTTGTGAGCAAGGAACATGTCAAATAAGAGTCATAAGCCAAGAGGTACATCTATTAGTTAACTACAAAAAGGGGAGATCAACATTGTAAAGAAATATTCCATACTTATATATGAATTTTTCTTTAGGTATTTATCAAAATTTCTAGGTCACTAGACTATTCTCATCGAGCTCATTTTAGAGTATAAGTGAAATATATTTAAAGAAAATTAGTATGCACAAGTTCCATTAGGAAATAATCTCATCATGTACATAGTTTTTTAATTTTCTAACTATGTCATAAGTTGAAAAGTGTAACTCTATTTTGTTAACATAAATAAATATTCACTAATTATATTTTACTTACTTAAGATATGCATTTGCATATAAGTTTCCATGTAGACACATAGGAGTTTGTATTTAATTTTAGCCTATAAATTTATGATGTTGGAAAATAAAAAACCCTTGAGATATACATTTAGTGCTAGGAAAAGTTTAAGAAACTCCCTCCCTTGAGAAATTGTAAAATCTTGGTGAATCCTACATTATTTTGAGTAGAAAATATTAAATTGTACTCGTGACTTTTTTATTTTTTTAAAAATATTATTTTTATTGGGAAATTTTTTTCACCATTTGAAAATTTTGATAAATTTTGGCAAATATTTCATTATGGAGCCAAATTAGTTATCATACTTGAAGGTTAATTTTGACACAATTTCATTGCTGCAATTCTTCTCCACATTATTGAATGGGGGTTTTGGGGAAATTCCTCCAAGATAGAGTCAAAGGTACCTAAGTTACTTTTATATCGTCTAACATTTGGAAACTCTATTTTTATTATATATTCTTTAATCAATGGAAAAAAATCCTTATTCAGGTGAAACTTTAGAGGGTACCAAGTTTTTGAATTCAAGTCTCCAAAATAGAGATATGACTCTTACATAATTTAATGTCATATGATATATGCTAACATATTTTTTTATAGTTGTTAGATGATCCAGTATCAATGTTTTAAATTATATTTTTGGGGTATGTGCAGGATCATGGTGTGCCAAAAAGTGGCAATCTGAAAAATTTGTAGTTTTGAAATATCTCAAACCATTTCAAAATCTATTCCAATTTTTTCCCCACCCATCCTAATACTAAATGAAAAAAATTAGTATCTTTACAAGGTCTACTATATTTTTTTATACCAAACCTATATGGTGAACTTTAAAAGCATCCTAAGAATGTTCTTTTGGCCTATTTTTATGTGATTTTTACTTCAAATATGTAGGTGACGACCTTTTTTTCACCAAAATTTGATGAAATGAAAACCGTTTCTTAAGAATGTTCTTATCTTTCGATAAATGTAAGGTTTGTCGAATTATGAGTTGAGTAAGTAATTATTACTTATTTTCTAATGGAGTTATGTATAAAATGTTGACTGACACACTACTTGAAAAACAACTATAACTTTCAAATGGTACAACATTTTCTAAATCCAAAAGATGCATCACATTCTATGTTTCTTCCACTATAAAGAAAAAAATGAAAAATTGAATTTTGTAGAGTTTTGAATTAGTTAAGGTGGTCAAACACGAGAGTTTTTTTATTCCAAAAATATTAAAGTCAAAAATTAATAATTAATTATTTTTTAAGAATAAAAATACACAAAAATATGTGTCACATCCAGACATGAGTCTACTGTGTATATCTAGAGTATTATTAAAATATATTATCATTTGATTTTGATTAAGGTGGTTAGACATACATCTACTTCTTATTTTTGTTCTAAATTTTTTATAATATTGCATTAAGATTCAAAATTTTGACCAATCAGTTTTTTCTTTTGAGATAAGTCCTAGTAGTTTGGATATTAGATTCAATTTTCTAGAGATTCTTTTATCTCAAATTTTTGATATAAAGTTAATAACAAGTAGAAAATTGCACGTCAAGTTGACATAACCCTATTTTTTTGATTTTTTATTGCCACTTAAGAGCATAGTTTGGTTGACCATGATCCTACACATACCCCTTGACCAAAAATTTAAAAGGTACAAGATTTTTCATAAAGTCTTCAAAATAGAGGCACATGTCCATTTTAAATGCATTTAAGGTCAAAGTTTAAATGGTTAAAATATTCCATATAATGTTTATGGAATAGAGACATGTATAAAATATATATACTTGTTCTATAGCCATAACTCTTGACCACATATTAGTGAATATGATTGTGGATTATGAAAAGATTCAGACATTGCAAGCAAAAATATTTAGTTTTCCTCCTAGAAAAATGTGATTCTATTGGTGAAGTTATTGCCTAAATAAAGATAATTATGTATAGCTCTTTTTTTTTTGCCTAGGCATGGGACCCATTTATTATAAATCTATACCCAAAAAGTGCATTTTTTTTCCATATTCAAGGTCTGTGATGCATGGAGCTATCCAATTGGAAAAAAACTTGCCACTAAAGTTGTCCTTGTTTAGTGCTCTTATCACATTATCATCCTCTCATTGTTACACGTGTCACATACCTTGTTGTATAATGGAGGATAATCCACCACTGGTTGACATTTGATTACAACTTATCTTATAAAATGTAATTTCTTACATCAATCCTTATTGTCATTCATTGTGTAAATATGTAGGCACATCTACTTTATGGAATAGAGATTTTATTTATATATTTGATAACATTATTGAATAACTGTAGTGATATTTTATTTATCCAATATCTCTTGTTCTATCAATTGAGCTTTTAGATCTTGCCATTTTCATTCTTTTCCTTTGGAAAAATCTAACATAGTATCAAATCTATACGAGTATCATTATCTAGCTTATATATAGAGAATTTTATTTGAAAGTCAAAATTAGAGGTTAATATCACATTGAGACGATCCAAAAATAGATAAATTAACTTCTATTTCATGCAAGTCAAACATTTGAGGCCAAATCATGACTAATGAATCTCATAGGTGTGGTATTAAAAATAAATAAAAAATTATAGAGATTATTCTCTCAAGAAATGATATCTTAGTCATTTGGACTCCTTTTGTAGATTTTGTTGTGGGTAGTGTTTTATAATATACACAATGATGTAGGTCATGCATCATCTTTGTTTCTAAGTCTTTTTTTAAAATTGCAAATCTCAACTTTTGTGACTTCAGAGGCATTTTTTGAGATTATGTGGATTTATTTTCAGAATGTATTCTATTCATGTATTCTTTATCATTATTAAATAAATAAATTCATCATAATTTTACCTATCTCTCTTGTGATATCAATTGATATTATTTACACTTTCATTTTTTTCCTTTCTAAAATTCTTACATCATATTAGAGTAGTAGCAGCATCAATTTATAGCTTATTTAGAGAGAATTTTATTTTCAAGTAAAGTCTATAACTTATTGACCCAACGCTAGTCCAAATCAAATCTTGGCATCACATTGAGAAGGTCAAAAAAACTCTTGTTCAACTTTTTTTTCATCTAAATAAGAAATATAAGGTCAAATCACGTGCCATTTGAATTAGAGAAGTTCAAATGCCGAGTAACATAGTTTTTTCATAGTTGTATGTATTGGCACAAACCACTATGTAAACCATTTTTGGGTCGACTTAAGGATTGAATGACGATATTTTGTTGATAAGGATGAATATTAATTGGGAATCCCTATGTATTACATGCACCCAATCAGATAAAGGGAAGGTTTAAGTGGCAAAATGGTTGAATCACAACCATCAATTCATACCTAACCCTAGGTCACCTAGGTCTTCTTAAGGAGGAAAAACCCTAAACCTCTTATGATGAGTGATATGGGAATGAATGATCAAGGAGATTTTTGCATGTGCAAACTAGGACATTCATGGTGATCAAGGTATTATGATCTAAATTCCATTGCAGAATCAGTTAAAGGAGAATAGAGGAAGGAAGAAATGAACAACAGAGAGACATATGATCAAGAAGGATCAAGTATACATTAGTATAGAGGTGATCTGTCATCAAGCAACAAATTGCTAATTGTAGAGTCATTTCTGAGATATTATAAAAGGTGAATCAATTATATCTCTTAATAGAGTATTCCTAAAAGGCTATATTGAAATCCTCTAACAAGGTGCTTACTTAATTGTGAGTTGAAGTCCTTTAACCAGACAGACTTCTAACAAGGTGTTGTAACCCTTTAATAGGGTAAGACCTAATAGTCTTTATAAGCTTTTAACAGGGTAGACCTTTCATAGGGTATCTATCATGTTTCATGATCAAACATTGTAACCTTCATTGGATACACTTTATTACTACAATAGTGAAGATTTGTGGGTGTCATCCCCACCCCAATTTTACCTTCTCATTGGAGGGTTTTTGGGTAATTATATCTTGTGTCATATATGTGTGAATGCCTAATTGTTTACATACTTTAGATGTATATGCTTTACATGGTATTTTAGTTTACTTATTGAATATGTGAGATGGATGTGTGTTGAATATTTTTATGGGTTAAAGTTTGAAGCACTGATTCACCCCACCCCCCACCCACTCTTAGAGTTTACCTTTCCTATTGTAATTCCAAATCATCATTCAAAATAATAATTATAGAGATGATTTTCAAATAATGATATCTCAATCATCAAGTCTTGTTTTCTCTATTTTTTAAAATTTTGGGTAGAATTCCATAATCTACAAAATGATGTAGGTGATGTTTCAGCTATCTTTCTAAGGCCCTTTTTTGTCAAATTAAAATTTTTAATTTTTGCAACTTCAAAGACTTCATTCAGGCTCATATGCACTCATTTCTATGTGTCATTTTTTAAGTGCATGATTTTTTATTTTCTTTCCATATATCATTTTCATGAAATTTTGATTCGGAAAAGTACTTCCATTATTTTTCTATTCTGGCCTCTTTTGGTACTTCTAATTGATAAATTCCTTAAGTGATCTTGTGTCTTGTTTCATTGATTCTTCTATAGATTCATCAAAAGTCCTATTTGACAAGCGAAAATTATACATGTACTATGTATAAGGTGTTAGAATAAGTTATTTTGTGTGATGTGGGGTGGTGGTCCTTTGATTGAGTAGTTTTTATTTGTGGGGTGGGGGTCATCTCGTGTGCATGGATTTTCATAACTAACTCCACATAACTATATTACAAGGAAACAAAATGTATGGATAAATTCAATGGTTAATGGTTTGAATCATTTTGTAGACAATAAAATATATATATTGGTGATGAGAGTGAAGATAAAAAGGGATTAAAAAAAGGGGTTGTAGGTATGTTAAGAAAATGTGTTCATGTTGATGTCATCTATCACATCAAAACCATTGACAATATAAAGGAAGCTTGGGATAAAAATGCAAAATTTTATATACCTATTGTATAAAATTGCTTGAACAAAGAACCTTTTGGGTTATGCTTATGGATTGTGAGGTAGAATAAGATATGTTTACTATCTATGTAGAGGATCTATTGTACAAATTGTGATATAGAAGTGTTCCTAAGTTCATGACATTTATTCATAATGGTATAGAAGTATTTAGTATGTTAAGCCAACCAGTCATTGAGAAGATAATACAACAAGCAGACTAATTTACTTTAAAGTAAGTATTTTTTGAAGGTCCAAATAAATAAAGAAAGAGGTAGGTACAAGGAAGATAAATGTGACACAATTGCTACTATACCAAATGATGAAGAAGTTTAATTAGTATCATACAAATTGGTATATCTCCAATAAATAGACAAACAAGGAGGCTTGTAATAAAATAAAGGAAAACCACACCTCTTATCCAATTGATATTAGAAAATGAAATTAGTCTAAGGATGATAAGGCTAATCCTTCTAAGGCCAAAAAAAAATATAAACTAGTAAAGGAAATAAAATAGACGAAGAAGGAAAAGGATCATAGTGAAAAATATGTTGACAAGAGTAAAGAAGAAAGGACTAAATCTGAGGAGGGCAAAAAGGAGTTAAAGTCCAATGGAAAAAACTATAATGTAATTGGTACCCCTATTGTGAATAATTACCAACCTAATATGAGTAAGTTCATTACTTGTGATATAAGATTATGAATAAAGTTAGGACATGGGGTATTTTGATTGAACTTGAAAAGTACTATAATAAATTTAATGATGAAGAATGAAAGAAAATTTAAGATGCAGTAGTATTTTGTGTGAAAAAAATAGATAATGATATGATTTAGTTAAAAGGAAAAATTATCATATCCTTGTATGATAATATTTAATCTATATGGAAAGATACATTAGAAAAGGTTAGAGAACTAATTGAATATGTTCTAGTTTAGAAGCAACTAGAAATGTCCAAGGAGGAGATCAAACATATTTTTGTAAGACTAGACCAACATTTTAAACCAAGGAGAGGTCAAATAGGTTCCTAAGTGTTGAGTCCCAACTAGTACAAGATAAGATATAGAACTTATATTGAAGAAATATCTTGGACTAGAGGAGCCAAAATAAGATGAATTATGTGAGGTAGAAGATGAACCAAGACTAGAGGAGCTAGAGATTACTCACATTGATGAAGGATGGAGTATTGGAGGTGTCAAGGTCACCATACATGAAATTACCATCTGAGAAGGAGGCAAGATTATTTAATGGTCTCTCACCTTACAATAGGTCCTTTTACCTATGTTCTATTAAGGGTTACTAACAAGTCCTTGGAGTCACACTATCCTTCTTTTTTACTTTATCAACATTTATACTCCTTGAATTCAATATATACACTTCTCAAGACACCATTTTGATAGGTTTCTTGGCTTCAAAACATAAGTATGTTAGGGGTTATCTCACTTCCACTCTCCACCATGACTCTAACCACAAGGATTATCTTTCTTAGGCCAAAAGAACCCAAAATTGTTTTTTTTTAAGGATCAGATGTTCTTCAAGTACCCAGTTTCACCCTATTATTCAATTAGGTTAATTGGCCCCAACTAGGTTTGCCTAATCTGTTTCCAAGCTACTACTCCTACAAAACAAAGGATCCTTCCAAAAAATCACAATTTTGTATAGCCATTTGGACACTCTATCAAACTGCCAAGATTCATGACAAGGTCACCATATTTGATTATGGTTTCTTCTTTAAGGTGCCTATGAAGCCCATACAAGTGAGTTATATGTCATCTTGATATCCTTGTATCTCAAGGTGGCTCTCTACACAAAATAATTCTTCTAAAACTTCAAAAGCTAAGAAAGCATCCCAAATAACCTTTCACAAGTGTTCAAACTCATTTCTTGCATCATTCACACAATAAATTATACTTTGTTTATACAAACATACTTGTCAGATATGGATGCCAAGCACTAGGGTTGGTGTCCATAAATGATCATTTGAAGTAGTACAAAAAATAAATCTAGAATTCTTTAGTACTATATTAGACCTTATAAATTCTTTAGTTTCAAATATTTTAAATTGTGGATGTGAGCCCAATTTCCATGTTTCATTGACAAACCCTAGTTTACAAGAGCTTCATCCTAGCAATACAAAATTAATTTTCAATACCTTCTCTTATCACTTTAGAGACTAAAAATCTATTCATTTGAAAGGAAAATCTATGAACTAATATTATTGGAAGATTAATATCACTTTCCATTTGAAATGCATAAGAAATATGAGCTCTTACACATAAAGTGCTACAAAACCTTCATTTTATTATGCTTCAACCTTGTCAAAAAATTCACCAAAAATAGTTGATCCATTACTAAGGTATTTAAACCATTTTCTAATGTTTTTCAACCTAGTTTTCAAATTATTTTCCATTATAAACTAAAATCCTCAACTTGACATCATTTTGCAAAATGTTATCAATGTTATTATTGAATTTTTTTTGATAACTTGACACCTTTTGCAATTTACACATTTCTATCTATCATAAAATTACTAATACCATGAAATGACTTCATACATCATAAATAATTAAGAGGTAATTATATTGTTTTGTCCCAACTGACCATTTATGTGCAACTTTCCCTAATTTGTCCTAAAGTACATTTTCATGCCAAGCTTATCTTACACAAATCCATCACCTAATTGAACCACCTAATCCATGTAACAATATTATTGTTCTCCTATTATACTTGGAGTCCAATTCACTTTGCACCTTATTGCATGACTTGGTTGCTCCTCCACAATACTCCCAAGGAAAAAAAAAATATCAAGTCCTCTAAGAGACAAATTGATGCAAACCCACTCCTTTCTTCTTGATGTCTTCCTCCAGTATCGACGTATTTTGTTTGAATCAAGGTTTCCAATCCATTTGACCAAGTGGTCAAAATATGTAGCGTGTCTCATCTTTTTGGTTTGTTTATTTCCCAATATGCATTCAATCCATGGCGGTTCCTTTTGAGGCATCTCATTGATCTAGTATTAAATATTTATAGATGATTAAATATTTTGAGTCCCTCCATGAGGAAGACCTTGATAAATCTCAATTCTGCGACATCTAATATAAGAGAAAGACATATTTTAGGGTGTAGTTTCAGTTTGTAGGAATTGGCTGTATAAAATTTTAGTATTTTATTGGGACAGATATTCCTCATCATCATCTTACTATGACTAAATTTGGAAAGCCTTTCCTTTATTAGTTGAACCATAACCAGATCTCCTAATAAAGATTAAACAACACACTTTCTCATACATTAAACATATATATATATATATATATATATATATATATATATATATATATATATATATATATATTTTAAACTTTAGATGAAGTAATCGTTGACTTTCTCATGGAATTTTCTTATTGTCACTACCATGTCTTTTTCATGTGCACTCTTTTTGTCCAAACCTTGCATATTCCTTTTTTAAAATATCCCCCTAGGATGTTTTTGATGGACTATTTTAAATAGACTTGTACAAGTACCTCTATTGTTGGAGTCATTATAGGTATACAATACCTATGGTAGAACTACATCCCAACTATGTCCATGATCCTTAATTAAGAATCTATGTAGGTTTCCAAGAGACGTGTTTACCACCTCAGTTATCCTATAAGTCCAAGGATGATGGGGATAAATGAATCCCAACTCTGTACGTATCTATTTCATTAATGTTCCCTAAAAATATTTGACAAATTTCCTATCTCTCTTAGACACCATGCTCAAGGGTAATCCATGTAACCATACTATATCTTTGAAAAAAAAAACTTGTCATATAATTGGCATCACTAGTGATTTGACATGGAATATAGCAAGCCATCTTCTTGAATCTATCTAATACTACAAAAATGATATCACAACTATCCTTCGTTCTAGGTAATCCCATCACAAAGTTTGTTCTTAGAATTTCCCATGCTATATTTGGTTTTGGCAATATTTTAAATAATCCTAAATTATTTGGACAATCTTTAACCCTCTAAAAAATAACACAAATCATAATTAGCTTACTTACATCAAATTTTAACTTAGGCCAATAATAAAATCTCCTTACTTAGCCTAATCTTTTATTGAGCCATAAATGGCCTCCTAGAATAACTTGATTATTTTACTTCATAATATTGTTCTTCACAGAACATGTTAGAACACAAAGTTGATGTAATCTCTAAAAGAAATCCATTTTCCAATGTATACATAGAAAATTAACCATGGCAATTTTTCTAAAAGCCTCATATATCTCCTTCTTATCAGTTTATTTAGTATACATGTCCTTGAGGGTTTCAAAACCCATGCTTTGCTGTTATATTTCTTGCACTTTCAAAACCCTTCTTCTAAGTGTATCTTCTACCTTATTATCTTTCCATTTTTTTTAATAGTGGATTCAAAGGCTTGAAATCTCTCTACCCACTCATGTTCCTATAATTGATTTTTTCATGTCCATAAGAAAAATGAAAGTGTGATAGTTTTTATATACAATATATACTTTGGAAAGTAATTAATGCCTCTATTTCTTAAGAGATTGAAAAATAGCATATAGGTAAAAGTCATAAGAACAGTATTTTTTTCAATCAAAATTTTCCTAAAGAAAGCCTCTATTGGATCAATCATGCACCAATCACCAATCCTCTAGCATCACATTCAATGGTGAAAACCTTGACAAAATTTGGTAACAGCAAAATGAATACCAGGAGCTAGCATATTCTTCAATTGTTCAAACCTTTTATATACTTTCTCAACCCATACACAATTTACTTTTCAAACATCTCTAATGGTCTCAATGATTGGAACATAAGTGTGACTAAATTTCTTAATGAACTTCCTACAAAATGTGTCCATATAATAGAAACTCCTCACTTATCTTGCACTTTTAGGTGTTGGCCCGTTCAAGATAGCCTCCAAATTACATGGAACCATTTTCAAATCCCCTTTAAATATCATAAATCCCAAATAAATAATCATCTTATTCATGAATTAACTCTTATTAAGATTGATCTAAAACTTTTTTGTATGCAAAATATTAATCACTACGTCCAAATACTTGATATTTTATTCCTTACTCTTTCTATATATTAGTCTATCATCTCAATATAAAATTATAAATCTGTAAGTGAAATCCTAAAACACCTCAGTCATAAACCTCAAAAAGGTTCTAGGCACGTTAGACTAAATAACATTACAAGACATTTGTAGAGACTATCATTTGTCTTGAATGCAGTTTTCCAATCACCATTATCTTTTATCATAATATGATGGTACTAAATTTTGACGTCTATCTTGGACAAATAAGAGTCTCCACCTAAAAAACCCATCACATATTCAATTCTAGGGATAGGAAACCTATATCTAATGGTTATCCTATTAATCACCTTATGATTAGTACAAAACCTTTAAGTTCAATCCTTCTTGGGTGCTAAAATTGTAGGCATTGCACATGGACTAGGGATGTTTTTAATTAGGGCCTTATTCAATAAATATTGAACATATTTGGCTACTTCTACATTTTTCTATGAATTTATCATATATATATATATATATATATTGGAAAGTACTAATCCTAGGATAAGGTTAATTTAATGACTTATATCTTTTTCAAGGAGTAGAGAATTAGGAATATATCTTGTAATAGTATCCCTATACTTCTTTAGAAGTTCTCTGACTTCTACAGGGACTACTTGAAGTTGAAAATCTTTCCTCTTATTTTCTTCCCTAGCTATTTTGACCAGGGTGAAACCTACTCTCTCTTCATTCAGGGTCTCTACAAAGTCCCTTTCCCCTGCTAGCATCACACTCCCCCTAACTTCTTAGTGTTTTCTTCCTCCAAAAAGGATTGATTCTTATTAACTAGCCCATCCTTCTAAAAAGAGAGAATTTTTCTCCCCATCCATATGTAATTTTATATCAAATTGCCATGGTCTACCAAGGAGAATTTGACAAGAATCCATAGGTAATATGGCACATAGTATTCCATTCTTGTAACCCCTAATATTAAATACTACCCATGCTTGTTTATTGACAACTAAATATTTTTTCTTGTTCAACCAAGAGACTGTATATAGAGGATTTTATGGTTTTAGTGTCTAATTTCAATAATTTGTATCTTCTTTAGAAACTATATTATATTTTGTACCAAAATCAATAATTATCTATCAAAGCTTACCTTGTACCTTACAATTGATTCTAAAAATGATATCCTATGGGGTGGATCAATCCTCTCTACCTTGACTTGTTCTTTGAACAATGTTTTTCTGCTTATCAAGGTTTCTCCAACATCTGAAACCAACTTTATCTCAAGAGAATTTACACTCATAGTATCTTGTTGGGTTAGTGTGGCTCTTATTTTAACACCATGTAAAGTAGATGAGTTCTCTAGAAACCTATACCAAGGGCATCCAAAATTCTTTAAATTGAAATATTTCATATTATTAAATCTAGATGCTCTGCATAATCTATTCCTTTATCATTAGGTCTTCTTCCCCTATACCCACCTCTTCTACTTGAGTCCCCTACTTTCTCTACTTTACTAAACTTCCCAAAGGACTTTTTAGCTTGATTTTCATCCAAAACAACCTTTGTGATTCCTTACCCTTCCTCTGTCATTCTACTTTTATCTTTATATTGCTTTCTCCTCTACACTAAAATCAACTAATATCACTTATGCATATCATTAGAATGCAAAAGGTTTAACACCTTGTCGATGTTCATTTTAATGTCATTCAATTAACTGCCTACCTTCATATATTCATATTTTATTTTCCTAAATCTTATTCATACATTCTAGATCTCCTTAGTATAAGTATTTGCATCCATATCCTTTCTCCTAAGTTAGGTATTTTTCTATGAAATTATAGCTCATAGTACTTAAGGAAATATGTCTCCTTTATCTTGGACAGATTTTTCTTCCAAGATGTAGTCTTATTATTTCCTAAATCTTCCCTTTATATTTGGATAAATTTTAACCAGGTGAGGTGTTCTCCTCTAAACTTTTATCTAGCAATCTTCACCTTATGAATTGAAGGTGTTCCTTTGAAAATTCAAATTATTTCTCCAATGACTTTAACCAATTCATATTAGCATCAGTATGCATTTTCCAACTTAATGTTTCTACTTCTATGTTTCCTTCCTTGGGTCTAACTTCGATGGACTTAAAGAAATTAAGGATTGGCTTTTATTTTGTAGGAACCTGTCCAAGGGTCACTTCTTTACTTGTTGGAAATGTATGCAGTCCCAGGAGATTGAGAGTCTATTATTATCTAATTGCATGCATGAAAGACTGAAAACAATAAAACATTCAGAACACTTGATAGAATATTTGGTAACCCAGAAACCTTTCAAATAGAAAGTAAAATTGGGGTGGTAATGACACCCAAAAGCCTTCTGACTATAGTATAAAGTTAGTTTGTTAAGGCTTATAATGATCATTTCTAGAGATCTGCACTATTAGGAGCAATAAGGACTATTAGGTCCACCTTGTGAAAGGATTTATACAATACAATAAAGTATGCACTCAGTTAGGAGATTTAGCATAAGACTATTAAGTCTACCTTATTAAAGGAATTTACTGATGCACCTATTAGGATGAAATAGTAGTTGATCTCTGATCTACAACTTGATTTGATGCATGATTTTCCTTTGATGTAAAATGATCACCTTGTTGTGATAGATGAGACTCTACTTTCCCTTATACTTCTTATAGCCTTTGTCTTCTAATTCACATTCATTGTACTTGTTACTCATTAATCATTAGATATGATAAGATGTATTACATAAATACCAATCTAATTAGTTACCTTTTGGAGTCACCTACAACACCAATTTCAAACAATCTTCACTAAGTTGGCTTACTATTATAACTCAAGATATAATGGGCACTCAGGTGATATTATGACACTCCACAACAGTGTCAACTTGGCAAGTTATAGCATTTAGTTCACATTGTACTCGATCCACATTGGTCACTCTAGAGTAGCATGAAATTGATTAGCATTGGGTGACTTGTTGAACACTGGAGAACTTAGTAGATATTGAAGGGCTCAATTGACACTATAGCCCAATCAATGCTACCTTCATTCTGCTTCATTAACATTGCTAGCTCAGTAGACATTGATAAGTATGAAGATGCATATTTTGGATTTGATTGTGTGCCATATTTTTGCATCAATATGGCACACAATTGAATCCAAAATACACATCTTCATACTTTATTTGATTGTGGAAATCTATTCTTGTCAGACATTGATAAGCTCAATTAAGACTACAGAGGTTGGTTAAACTACTTCCTGCATGGGTTTCACTGATGATCTCGATAAAGTTTGTGAAGCTCGACAGATACGACTATCTGAATGTGAGGCTTGGTAGCAATAGTAAAGCTTAGTAGCAATGTAACCAATCAAAATGATTAAGTGGTTAGTCACTAACTGACAAATGATTTGACCATAATGTCAACAAACTCCCCCTTTTGTATTAGTGATAAAAACACTTATCATACCAAAATTCTAAATACCCAAAATATAAGTCAAAACTCCCCCTATCAATATAATTGGGTCTGCAACATAGTTTTGACAATTGTGCTAACAACTTAGTAAACACTGACTTTATTCTTTAATTTACAAGATTGTTTTTGTAGCTTTGTTGTACATAACTACTTTTCCCTTTTCTCTATTTCCCTTAGGATGCCCTTCCATGTGTGTGTGTGTGTGTGTGTGTGTGTGTGTGTGTGTGTGTGTGTGTGTGTGTGTGTGTGCATGTGTGTGTGTGTTAGAAATGTTTTAGAATAACTGAGAGAGGGGGTGAATTAGTTAATGGTTAGTTTATAATAACTTGCTAACTGGTTAGTTTGGATGCTTGGTTTGTTTAAATGGGCTCACTTAGCATTATAAACTAACCACGCATCCAAACTGAACTTTCTACTTAACAAGTTACTGTAAAATCAAAATGTAGGGAGAAGACATGAAAGATCAACACATAACACAGTGATTTATGTGGAAACCCAATTTGGAGAAAACCACTAGTAACATGCTACTCAATTCTCACTCTTCTAAAGTGATGCCCTATGACAGGTCTGCCTTGTTAATGGCTACAACACACTATTAAATGTGACCTGGTTAAAGGATTTAACTACCCTATTAGAAATGGGCCTGGTTAAAGGACTTTAGAACATTCACTTGGAATGCCACCCTATTAAAGGATTTACAAAGTGGCTATTAAACCAAACTAAGTCCATAGGATTTTTCCCTAACTGATACAATTGCTAGAGAGTAACAATAAGGGCTTTTTGATTTGATACAAATTGCAACATAACTTGTAGATTTTAAATCTCAATTTAGCTCATAAATTTTCCTAGCTTTCAGTCTCTGCAGCTTTGACAACTTGTCCTCCTTTCAAGCTTTGTCTCCTTGAGTCTCCATGCTCATTGTGCCAATGCAATCACTTTTGTGGTCACCTATCTAAGTAGAGTCTCTATACTCTATTCCTTCCTCTCAATGCCTTCTCCTTGACACAACATACTCTCTCCAACCAACCACTCTTGCTTCTTGATCTCTAACTCCTTAAATAGAAGTCTAGAATACTTTTCCCACTGTAATGTTTCTGCTCTTAATTTTGGTTCAAATGGATTAGGTAAGATTCAATGAATCTACCGTTATTCTTTTTTCTTCTAGAAACATCATGTATAATTCACTTGTATTCACCTAAAAAATGGTTTACCTAAAATTCTGTACCACTAGCTCATCATTCTTATCTTCCATCTGGTTCACAAAATTCAAGGTAACAAACTTATTGTCTCAGATCTGGCAAATCTTTGACTCTTCAAATAATGTAGTAGCTCGACACTATTGACTTTTTGATGCTCAACACATACTGTGTTACTCGACACCTACTGTGGATTCACTTGACATCAACTAACTTTTATTGATGCTCAACACCTACTACATTTTTGTCTAGCTCAACACTTGAACTTTCTCAACACCTTCTATTTAACTCGGCACACACTAGATTTTAAATTTTCTCGGCACTTATTGATGATCTACTCAGCATGAACTAACTTGCTTGGCACCCACTAATGAATTTAGTCAAGTTTTGTAGATAGTTTTGTTACAACTTATTCTTCTAAAGTTTCTAAGTGTAGCCAACCTTTGTATCTTCAAGTATATTATCAATACATCATTTTACCATTTTCTTAACTAATCCTTGTAGTTCATTACAAAACCATAACTAAACCTTTCCCTTAGGTGCTTTTGTTACATATTATTGATTAAATCCTCTTCATCAATCAACTAAGTGATAGTACTTGGATCTTATAAGCAATTGTCTTTCCAGCAAATACCAAGTTTCATATCCGTGACAAAAAAATGATTGGAAACATTCTTTATCAACAATCTCCCTTCTTTTCAACAATCTCCCTTCTTGAATAGTGACCTTTTCAATCAGATTTCAATAATCGCCCTCTTTGGCATTGATGGCAAACCAAACTGATCAACCAAGTTATCAAAATGCTAACTAGGTTAAAACAAAAAATCAAATGCCAAAGAAAAAAAATTGTATCCAAACTTATTTATTCTACCAGTAACTTTGAATTTCTTATGACTCCCTCTTTCAAAGTATTAGGGATATCTCTTTTGCTGATACACTATCTTCTCCTTTTTGTTCTACTCCCTCTTTGATTTTGTCATCCTGATTGATTTTTGTTTGTTTTGTTTTCTCCCTCTTAGCTATTATTTCCTTTCTCCTTCCTTTCTATTATTTCTCCCTCTACACATTTGATTATTTTCTCCCTCTTAGATACTATTTCCTTTCTCCTTCCTTTCTATTATGTCTCCCTCTACACATTTGATTCTGTAGACTTGATCAGTTTTTTCTATTTCTCCCTCTTTGACAACAATGCCAAAGACATACTAGATATCAAAATCTTGTGATGCAAATGTAGCATTTGTAGGAACACATGTTTCTCCTTCTGTTACCTTGCTTGTGACTAATTTGGAAGTTCATTATTTTAATCACTTTAGGAAAAACCGAAAGTAAGTATCCTCTGCATTGATTTATATCATTTTAGCAATCAACTCATTTGATGCAGGGTAGTCTTGTTGTTACTCAGATAGCCTTGGTTTGAGGTATCACCCCTAACTTACCTCTAACATATTCAAATACATCTTTAGGTAATATTTTTGTGAAGATGCCAGCAATTTGTTCCTTTAAGTTGACATATTCCATCCTCACTTGTTTGTCTTCCATCAATTCTCTTACATAGTGATACTTAATTACAATGTGCTTTGTTTTGGCATGCATCACATGATTCTTTGATATGTTGATGGCACTTCTATTATCACAATAAAGTATCACAAGTTTAGTTATCTCTACCTTCATACCTTTCAACAGGTGCTTGATCCATACAATGTTGGTGTAGTTGATAGCAATAACAACATACTTAGCTTTAGTAGTGGACTGTGAGGTACAACTTTTCTTTTTGCTAGTCCAAGTGACTAATATTCTTCCTAAGAAGAGTACTCCTCCATTGGTGCTTTCTTTGTCATCTATATTACCTCCCCAATATACATCAGTGTAAGCATTCAACTCAAAATTTTCACTCCTCTTGTAGTATAAACCAAAGTCATATGTTCCTTTTAAGTATCTCATTATTATTTTTATTGTCATAAGATGATTTTCTCTTGTATTTGTAGAGAATCTTGCCACTATTCTAACACAGAATGTGATGTCTGGTCTACTATGCACAACATGCTATAACTTTCCAATCATTGATTTGTACATTCTTTGATTTACTTTAGCTGACTCATCATTCTTGGATAACTTATGTCCTATTACCATTGGTGTATTGATTGGTTTTGAATCCTCTAGGCCAAATTTTTTGAGTATCTCCTTGATATATTTTGATTGGGTTACAAATATTCCATGTGTTAGTTGATGTGCGTGTAATCCAAAAAAGAATTTGATTTCTGACATCTCAAACTCATGTTTCATCTTATCAGCAAAATCTTTGCATACTGCATCCTTTCCTCAAAATATTATATCATCAACAAAGATTTTAAGTATCAAAATGTCTTTATCTATTTCTGCCTTGATATATAGGTTGTTATTGTCATCTATTCTCTCAAATCTTATCTTCACAAGATATTTGTGAAGTCTCTCATACCATTCTCTAGGTGCTTTTTTAAAGCCATAAAGTTCTTTATGCAATTTTCAAACTATATCCTTGTCCTTGTTATCAAAAAATCCCTCTAGTTGTTCTATATAGACTTCTTCTTCTAGTATACCATTCAGAAAAGAAAACTTTACATCCATTTGGTAGGCTTTAAAACCTTTGTAAGTAGCATATGCAAGTAGAGTTCTTACTCCTTCCATCCTTGCAACAAGGGAAAATGTTTGTCCATAGTCTAGTCCTTCTTCTTGTGCATAACCTTTGCAAACTAGTCTGGCCTTATTTCTTGTGATCTCACCATTCTCATTTAGCTTGTTTCTAAATACCCACTTGGTACCAATCACATTCTTATTAGTTGGTCTTGGAACTAAAGTCCAAGTTTTGTTTTTCTCTATCTACTCAATATCTTCTTCCATAGCTTTACACCAATTATCATCTTGTAGTGCATCTTTCATTGTTTTGGGTTCAATCTTGGTTAGTAAACATACTTGGATAGCCTTGGTTTTGTCCTTATTTCCATGTTTGGTCTTTTAGCTTCAAAGTCACTATGCACATCTCTTTCAAGTAACTCATCATCTTTTTTGTGTGTACTAATTTTAGAATCATAATGTGCATTTTCTTCATTTTGCAACTCAACTTCTGAATGCAACTTGACATTCATTGGTTGTGACTCGGCTGATACTGAAACTTGTTACTGATTTCCAACTTGATTGGCAACTTCTTCTTTAGTAGGCATTCCTTCATAGAAGTATACAAAGGATCTATACTCTTCTAGTTTCTTGAATTCATCAACTTGAACTTCTACATGTTCATCAAAATTTACATTTACACTCTCCACAATTTTGTTAGTGTTAGTATTCAAACACTTATATGCTTTACTTCTAGTGGAGTATCCAAGGAATATGCCTTCATCACTCTTTGCATTAAACTTGCCATTTCTAGAATCAAAATTCAAAAGGTGTTGCATTTGTACCTTTCTTGACTTGTACTCAATTTAGGGTGTAGACAATAGTAGTAACAACTTCTCTCTAGTACTTTAGAGAAACATTCTTCTCCATCATTAATGTTCCGGCATAGTCTATCATTGATCTATTATTTCTTTCTAAAATTCCATTTTTTAGGGGAGTTCTAGGTGCTGATGTTTGTCTTTAAATTCCTTTGTCATTGCAAAATGTCTCAAATTCTTTTGATGTAAACTCTCCTCCTTTGTCTGATCTTAGGCCCTTTAGACTCTTTCCTATTTCTTTCTCAATCCTAGCCAAATACCACTTAAACATTTGAAATGCATCATATTTTTGCTTTAAGAACATGACAATCATCATCCTAGAGTAGTCATCAACAAACACCATTATACATCTATCTCCTTTGTAGCTTTGCACTTCTATTGGGCCACATAAATCTATATGGACTAACTCTAATACTTCCTTCGAAGTATGGGTTTTTCTTTTGAAACTTGACTTTGTCATCTTTGCTAGCTGACACTGTTTGCACATTGTATTGTCAGGCTTCTTTAGTTAAGGTAAACCTCTGACTTTCTTCATTTTGCTGATGTTAATCAAGTTATCAAAGTTGACATGACATAGTTTTTAATGCAATAGCCATACATCATCAAATCTTACAATAGGACAGGTTGCATCCTCCATATCTAGGTGAAATAGATTACTCCTTGTTTGGTCTCCTTTTCCTATCAGATTTCCATCAGTGTCATAGATTTTGGCAGTTTTGTTTCCAAATTCTACTTTGCATCCTACATTTCCTAACTGTGATTCACTCAGTAGATTGTAGTTCAACCCTTCAACATAATATGCATTATCACATGAAATTTTCTCTGTAAGCTTAATAGAACCTTTTCCTTTGATTAAACATGGAGCATCATTTCCAAATCTAACACTATTTCCATCATACTGAGTAATGGTAACAAACTTACTTTTTTCTCCTATCATGTGATGTGAGCACCTAGTGTCTACGATCCACCTATAGTTCTTTTTTACATAGGTTACTAGTGTTGTTGCCTCATCTTCATCTAACTCATCCTTCATGGCTACATAGACGACCTCATCATCATTTTCATCAGAATCTTCTTCTTCAACAATGTAGCACTTTTTACCTTTGTCTTTATAATCTCTACTATCATCTTCTCTTTTGTTCTTGTGTTTGTTGCCTCCTCTTTAGTTATTTTTCTATGTACACCATGTAGCAATATGTCCTACCTCATTACAATTTTAAAAAAATGATAGGCAACTTACCTTTGAATTTACCTTTGCCTCTGCGAAATCTTCCGGCCAACAATGCTTCCAATTGTTCCACATCTTCTTCATTTGTGCTCCTATCAATAGAGGCATATTTTGTCTTTCTTTGTCTTTGTTTCACCTCCTTAGTGTCTTTCAACAATAGCTTATCCTTGAAAGAAAATTCAAGATTCTTAGGTCTGTAGTTATCAAAGTTGGATAACTCAAATGCAGTAAGTCCTCCCACGATACCTTTAAGAGTTAGCTTATTTCGTGGTATGCATCTTAACTCTTGGATGGATAAAACTCTAATAGCATAGATGGGGAGCAAGGTTCTTAAGAATTTTCTATTAATAGTTTCATCATCTAAATGACCACCCAAACTTCTTATTGCACTTACTACTTCCTTTATTCTAGAGGCATATTGAGAAATGTTCTCACCTTCCTCCATTCTCATGTCATCAAACTTTCCTTTGAGGCTTTTTATTTTTGATCTTTGGACATTCTAATCTCCTCCATAAATATCTAACAAGGCTTTCCACTCAAATTAAACATAGTTGAGAGCAAAGGCAATTTCCAACATTGCCTGATTGTGTTTCTTCCTTTTCTTCATATCTTCTGTAGTAGGGACACTAGTTGGATCAACATTTTCCACTTCAATTGAGGTTTGTGCATGATCACCTATTGATCCAAGTTGTAGCTTTATTCAACTTTTTCATGTAGCGAAGTTATCTTTGTTGAGCTTGGGAACTTCTCTCTTGGACATCTTGATCATTTCCACTTCTAGTACCTTTAAACCAAATCAATAGATGGCTCTGATACTAATTGTTAGAAATGTTTTAGAATAGCTAAGGAGGGGGGGGGGTGGGGGGGTGAATCAGTTATTCAAGGTCCAAATGTCCTATTTAAATTTTTTCACTAAGTATAGTGAGCCCATTTTAAATTAACCATGCATCCAAACTGAACTTTCTACTTAGCAAGTTATTGTAAAATTAACATGCAAGAATAAGACATGACAGATCAACACATAACATAGTGATTTACGTGGAAACCCAATTTGGGAAAAACCACTAGTAACATGCTACTCAATTCTCACTCTTCTAAAGTGATACCCTGTGAAAGGCCTGCCCTATTAAAGGTTAAAGCACATTGTTAAATGTGGCCTAGTTAAAGGATGTTAGCCACCCTGTTAGAAGTGGGCCTAGTTAAAGAACTTTAGAATATTCAATTGAAATTCCACCCTGCTAAAGGATTTATAAAATGGCTATTAAACCAACCTAAGTCCATAGGATTTTTCCCTAACTGATTAAATTTATAGAGAGTAACAATAAGGGCTTTTTGATTTGATACAACTTGCAACATAACTTGTAGATTTTAGATGTCAATTCAGCTCACAAATTTTCTTGGCTTTCAATCTCTGTAGCTCTGACAGCTTGTCCTCCTTTCAAGCTTTGTCTTCTTGAGTCGCCATGCTCATTGCGCCAATGAAATCACTTATGTGGTCACCTATCAAAGCAGAGTCTTTGTACTTTATTCCTCCCTCTTAAAGACTTTTCCTTGACATCACATACTCTCTCCAACCAACCACTCTTGCTTCTTGACCTGTAACTCCTTAAATTAAACTCTAAAATACTTTTCTTGCTCTAATATTTTTTCTCTTAATTTTAGTTTGAATAGATTATGTAAGATTCAATGAATCTACCCTTAATCTTGTTTCTTCTAGAAACATCATGTAGAATCCACCTGTATTCACCTAAAAAATGGTTTACCTAAAATTCTATGCCACCAACTCATCATTCTTATCTTCCATCTAGTTCACAAAATTCAAGGTGACACACTTATCATCTTAGATCTAGCAAATCTTTGAATTTCCAAATAGTGCAACAACTTAGCACTATTGACTTTTTGTTGCTTGGCACATACTATGTTACTCAACCACTATTGTGGATTCACTTGGCATTAGCTAAGTTTTACTGATGCTCAGCGCCTATTACATTTTTTTCTAGCTCGGCACCTAAACTTTCTTAGCACCTTCTATTTCACTTGGCACACACTATATTTTGTATTTAATTAGCACTTATTGATAATCTATTTGGCATGAACTAACTTGCTTGACATCCACTAATGAATTTAGGCAAGCTTTGCAGACAACTTTGCTACAACTTATTCTTCTAAAGTTTCTAAGTGTAGCCAGCCTCTATATTTCCAAGTATATTATCAATACATCATTTTACCATTGTCTTAACTAATCCTTGGACTTGATTAGAAAACCATAACTGAACCTTTCCATTAGGTGCTTTTGTTACATCTTATTGGTTAAATCCCTTCATCAATTAACTAAGTGATAGTACTTGGATTGTATAAGCAATTGTCATTCCAGAAAATAGAAATTTTGACATTAGTGAAAAAAAAATGATTGAAAATTATTTTTTATCAACAATATTCCTTCCTGAATAGTGATGTTTTAAATCAGATTTCAACAACATATGCATTGTATAGTATAATAATAACTATTTGTCCCTTGATTTTGACACAAATCCAAAAATGAATATTGACAAGGTAATTCCAAAATGTGAAAGGAAATCACTATGTACCTTCAAAATCATGGACATGGTTTTGTCTCAATTCTCTTGCAAAACTTTGGAACTATGCAAAGCTATCTACACTTCAGCTGATAGTTCCATCATGTTATCCGCAATTGAAAAATTGTTCTCATGGATTAATGTTTTGGAATGCACAATATGTTTTTACATTACATCCATGTTGGAAATTATCATATTCTATATATCTTCTATTGTAGCCCTTATCCTAGCTTCTTCCCACAATAATTCTTCCAGCAACTCTGTCAGATACCTGATTTTCACAAAATATGCAGAACTAGTGCTAGGGTCAATTGATGTGCACTTACCTTCAAATTAGTATCTATCTGTGACAACTTATCCTTTATTTCCTTCGTGAAATTTGATATATCAATCAACTTAACAAATAAAGAAACAACATTATTTACATAATTTTAAAAATTAGAAAGAATGGTGGACAATTCCACTTGATCAATGAAAACCTTCTGAGTCATTCTCTCCAAAACTTTGTTCTATATTTCCTCTCTACACTCTATATAAGTTTGTCTATTCCACTCAATCCTTCATTAAACTTGTGAACAATATCAACAAGTTTATCCAAAATGGGTTTCTTCTCATCAACCTCTATGCCTTTAATGTATTCAAGCACTTGATTTTTCTTCTTCCTTTTTTCTTTGAGCTTTTTTTTTCTACCTCTTTTCTTCCATATCTCACCAATGGTATCCATTTGATTATGAGTTAGATTGGAGAGATCCCAATATGGTATAACAATGTCTTTCTCTAGATCAATTCCATCATTAGAGGCTTCTACCTCTTTACCCATTTCTTTTTTAGCTATAGAGGGAATAATCTCCTTTATTTTACTCAAATATTCAATGCTCAGTTGAGGCTTAGCCTCAGCTATCATTGTAGTCGCAATAATTGAAACAATAGTAGTAGAAGCAAAATTTCTCAATGGAGAAATAGTAATAGTAGGAGAACTTATTATTCCTTGTTGAGACTTGGTTGAGCCTTTTGCTAAGAAGAGTTGATTTTGCTACTCAATAGATGAAGTGGTGGAATTAGCAGTCATCATTGCACTTGGTAGAATTGCTCCAATAGTCAATTGGATGATTGATGGAACAATGTTTAGCTCAATTGACTTAGTATTAGCCCTCTTTGAGCTAGATGGCACTAAGAATTTTATCAGAGAGAGTGGGAGGGAGGCAATTATCTCTATTGTTATCTTCTCAGGGTCCAAGTTGTGAATTCTCTATATTTTATGAAGATCTCCACTTGTTGCTTGTTGCTCCTCATCTTCTTCATCATTTCCTTCTATATTATCTATCTCCTCATCATATTTTTCTTCATCATCTTTCTCCACATCCTCTTTCTCATCATCCTTTTTATCATCAATTTGTACAACCTCCTTAGTAGGATTATGCAATCGATATATGTTTCTCCATGTAATTGTGTTTGATTTCACAATTGATTCAATATCATTTGACATAAACCAGAATGCATTGGAACCAGGAATTAGTTCTTGTTCATTCTTTTTCAATTCTTCCTTCACTTCCTTGTTAGAAATATCTAGTATAACCTTTCTTGAGGTTTGTTCTCTGATGTCTCTAGTAACATTTAGTGCATTTTCCCAATGATGTGTAACAATATTTAGTAAGATATCAAGAACATTCTTTGTCAATTCCTTAGAAGAGTTCTTCTACTTAGTCATTTTAGCCACTAAGGATTCTTTAGCTTGCTTCTGTACTTCCTTAGTTATTGATTCATACTTTAAAAATTTGAAATCAGACATACCTTGACCATCTTGTAGTCTTTTTAGTCTTTGTTCAAAGGTGAGGGTAGAACTTTTGAATGTAACTTGTTCTTCTTCATCTTCTTCTCCATCATCTTGAGTTTCTTTAAGGATTTTGTGGGTCTTCTTGTGAATACTATAGGAGATCACCTTGTAGCTTAGAAGTTGTGATTTTAACATTCCCCTTTTTGTTAGGAGGCTTTTCTTCTATAGGTTCCTCTTCTACATCCTCTTATTCAACATCATCTCACTTGCCTTCTATCGATAGAAGAGGGGAGCTAGATTTCTTGCTTTCCTTCAGAATCTTCTCCACCTAATTTCTTCCTCTCTTCAAGGATTGAGGAAACTTGATTTCCAAAGAAATCCTAGCCTTAGCTTCTTGACAAGTACCAAAATATGGTGCCTCAGGGTCCACTAGTTCATTTAAAAGATCCTCAATTATGTCTCTTGTGTCATCAATATTCACCTCATGTCGAAGAGGTTTCACCCATACCACCCTTGGCCTAACTACCTCTATATGCACATTTTCACAGTCCTCAAGGAAACATATATCTTTCTCATAGTCATCAACTAGTTGTTTGAGAATTATAAATCTTCTCTTCATTCTCTCCTTGAATGTCTCAAAGTATGCATCCATGATGCTCTCAAAATTGTATCCCATATTAGCTTTAAACACATTTATCTGATATGCAATAGGTATATCCTAATTCCTTTACACAATGCCTTTGGAAGGGAAAAACTTCTGAACATAGAAGAATAGGAAGGTTAAGAGTGATCCAAGCTTAACAAGGATTTGTCTTTGATGACTAGATACTCTCCATATTTTTTCTTAGTTAATTCAGTTGTAACTTGGCAAGGTCAAATGACATGTTATTCTTGACCACCTTGAATTCTAGGTCAAAAAATTCACATAGAATACTATTTAGTTTGCATGTATTGTAGATTTTGTGGGCAATTAAATGTATCCCGAACTTGATTTCCATATCTATGAATCGATTCAACCTTATACCTCTTCCATCCCATTTGGCAAGAGTCTTCTTTTCCTGTTCAGTCTGACCTAGGTTTTTCTTCTTCTTTGTTTTGCTCAGCATTGACAACCCAATAACCCTATGTATCATTTTCTTGGTGATATGAATAGGCTGATCAAGTGAAAATTGCATGTTGTGGATATGAGTTAGTATAAATCTGATCCATTTGATTTCAAAATCCCTTGGGATATGTAGAATGTGAGTTAAACCCTTTGTCTCCAAATTCTTATGCTTGAGTTTCAAACATCCATCCACACATAACTCCTCATATGCTTGACTAATTGAAAAAGTACACAATTCCAAAATTGAACAATGATAAAATGACCTAATGTCATGAGTCAAAAGTACCTTTGGAGGGATTTGCTAATGAGCTCTGACTAGATCAATTTCCTTTTTAATTACTAGATATAGTTTGGACACCGAGGCTCTAGGTTCAACACCTCTAATCAACATCTTAGAACCTTTCTTCACTTTGTTGTTGGATGAAGATGTCATTATGCTCAGTAATTGATTGATAAAACCCTCATAAACTTCATATCAAATCACTTTAAATGGTTTGGGGGCTCAAGAATGCTCTACTTTGTTTGCTCTAAAATTGGTGGTGAAGAATAAACCTTTTGATTTCATCTTTTAACCAAACATTTTCTTCAAGTGGCCATTAATGCATTGTATAATAGATAACTCAGTGATAGCCTATTCAACTTGGTAGTCATAAGATTATTAGTTAAGCCCATCAACTTGGTGTTAATCTTAGATTGGTTTTTACAAGGCAGTGATAAAACACATAGTCATTATTCAACAAAATTATAGTGTAAGTCGAGTGATAAGGGAAATCTAAGTAATCAGTGCTAGCCGAGTGATCAAAGCACGTCGAGTATAAGTCACCACACAATACATCCCGGGTAATATACATAGTCAATGTCGAGCACCAGTATGTGTTGAGAAGATAGTTAGTGTCGTTTCACTCAAGAGCTAAGTAATGAAAGTATCTTGAGTCATTCAGGAATAGAGTTATAACATTTAAGATATAGTGTATGCTGAGCATCAGAGACTTTAATTTTCAAGTGAATAGTTTTGGACATAGTTTCTTGTAATGGCAAAATCTTCTATGTAACCTATTTTTTTTCTGACTTAATGATTATTTTACGATTCTAGAAGATGTATACATATGTATATGATGAATTCCTATGTAGTACATGCAAACAATAAAATTGAGGGATTATCTAAGGAAAAAAATGGATCAACATCCATAGTTGACTCTAACCTAACCCTAGCCATCTTGTTTTTACTAAAGGAGACAAACCCTAAATAGTTTGTAAGTGCATGAAGGAAGAGAAGGATGTAGGAGAGACAAATACTAAATGTAGAGAGCATTCATAGTGGCTATGGAGGTTGTGATAATGTTATGAATTGCAAAGTCAATTAGAGAGAATAGGGGAAAGAAGAGAGAGGATAGAGGAGACATATCTGATTAGAATGACCAAGTACCATAGGAAAAGAGAAGATTTGACATCTAGTAGCAGAATCCTAACTGAAGGATCATGGCGCTAAAACATTCTAACAAGTGATATTGAGAAAATATCCTAACAAATTAGTCTTAACAGGCTTATGTAAAGATCTTAATTAAGTGCTTATTTTATTATAATTTTAAGTCCACTAACAAGGCCACTTTTACTAGGGTGTTCAAATCCTTCAATAGGGTAAGATCTAATAGTCTTTGAAATCCTTTAATAGGGTATACCTTTCATAGGTTAGATCATAGTTTATGGTCAAACTTCTTTTAACCTTAATTGGCTACACTTTATAGCTATAGTAGTGAAGATTTGTGTGTGTCATCCCCACCCCAGTTTTAGCTTCTCATTGGAGGGTTTCTAGGTAAAAAAATTATCATGTTATGTGTTTATTTGTTTCATGCTATGGATGAACATGAGTAGTTAGCTATTTTACTTTACATGTTAAATTGTGAGATGGATGTGTGGTGAATGTTTTATGGTTAAAGTTTTGAAGTATTGATTCATCCCCCACCCCGCTTTTAGAGTTCACTTTTCCATTTTTATTTGCAACAATTGGTATTGGAGCCTAGTTATTTGGAAAGGAAAGCTTTGCAACTTTGATGAAAGATCTTGAAGATGGAAGTCTACAAGTTGGGAAAGACTATTAAGAACCAAAAGATTGAAATCTAGTTTTCCCTACATGAACTCATGTAAGTAAGAGATTAACAAAAGAACTCATTGAGGAGAAGGAAAGAGTAGCTATTGAGAAAAATGACACTCATTACCAAGAGGAAGACACTACTAAATTATTTGCAAATGGAAACTCAAGTGAGTTTGATGTAGTTGTTGCAAATCTAATGGAAAAGAATGGTGCCCTAACTGAAGAGGTCATAAATCTTAAGATAAAACAAGAAGTCCAATCAATATTGCATTAGAACACATTTTAGAGGAAACTACAATAGATACTATTGCTTTAGTTGTTTGAAGACTAGTCATATTAGTAGAAACTATCCAACTATATCACCAGCACCAAGTAATGGAAACAATAAAGGCAAAGAAAATGTAAATGTTGAGAAGTTCAAAGTGTAGATGAACAAGATATGAAAGAAGAAGGAAGATTGTAGCACATCAAGTTTAGACAAGGTCACTTAATCGAATGGATTAGGTGATCACATCACCCCCAACTAGGCAATCAATAGGTATGTGAGGGACTGATATTTCAAAGGTATATTATACTTTTGTTCCAATAATATAAGTTCTAAAAAGATAATATATGCATGAATTAAGATGCAATGTATTTGTTAGAAACTAGAAGAAATCTATAGTTTTGTTAAGTTTTCATGTTGTTGTCGAGCATGAAAGGTTTCATAGTTACTACTGAACATGAATAGAATTTTAGTTTTTACTAAGTTATAAGGGTATGGTAATATTGGCCAAATTTTCTATGTGAACCAAGCATATTGGAAATCATGTGTATGGTGAGTGAGTTGGAAACTCTATGATGACAAAGCTTACAACTATGTAAGCGTCAAGCATTTATTGCATAATTTTAAGGGTTATATAGTTATTTCTTGACTCATTTTCATTCACCAATGATCAAAGAGACCAAAAAGAGCATGAAGGAAAATTGCAATAAGAGATTCTTATGTTTGTGAACCGAATTCAACTACAACTCAACATATTCATCAGATTGGAAAGGTATTTTACTGGTACCAAGTTTCGTTGCTTAACTTTTCATGAACCCCAAGTTTCAAATATGGTAGCTAGCTCTTCTAAAAGTGTTAGGAAAGAGGGAAAGGAATTGTTTAATGTGAAATTAATTAGTAATGATGTAACAAACTTTCTAAGCAATACCTAAAATTTCATATAAAGGAGATCCATCTAGTGTGTTATCGATCATACCACCACAAGTTGTCATAATTTAGGATGTCAGGTGTTGTTATAATTGCAAAGTTGGAAGTATAGGAGATATGGAAATAGGGGATTTGTAAAATCAACTTTGTGATGATGGAGTCTTAAGGGAAGAGAACAAAATTGTAGAAAAGAAAGGGTTAACCTATGCCCTAGATTTCCCTAATGTATTCAAAACTGAATGGATATGGATTGTTCTCAGTAGAATACATGATGACTTCATATAGTTGGAAAATGGACCAATCAAGATCACTAAAGGGATCATCAACTGAGTGATAGGGTATCCTACCCTAGACAAACCCAAGAGCATGCAAAGTGATTCCAAGGAGATAATTAAGAAGAACATAGGTGTAGTATGGAATAAGAGGGAAATGTCTATAGATTCTATCTCAAATCTCCTAATTACCTTTTATGTGAGAGTGGTATCTCAAAAGTTCTTTCAATCTAGCAGATTGAATAGAGTGTCCTGTATGACTATAGATTTGAGATACAAAATAGTGACTTGAGAGACCACACCTATGACCTTAGCCAGTTAGAACTTCATCAACTACCTAAAAACTTGGAGACCATAAGGAAAATGAAGAGTGCATCTTGAATATTTGGCTCTTTACTAGTTTGTATATTCTTTTATGTGTAGAACACATTTCCTCAATTTGGAAAAGTTTCTTGGAAGACCAATAGGTATATTATAGTTTAGATTGCAAAATTCATAGAGCAACTTGGAGATAACTTTGAATCGGTAATGACTAGTTATTTTGAGGATTTTAAGAAATCCATAAAACAAATACTAAGGATTCCTATGTCAATTGTGGAGAAGCATTGCATTGATGTTTTCTTTTTAGTTAATGCAAATTATACATATGTGCAGACATCTATTCCTAGGGTCAGATTTCTTAAACCCTTTCCATATGAGATCAATGTGGATGAGGCATCTACAACTATGAAAACTCTACTAGTAGAAGAAATAGATAAAAGTGCCACCTCATTTGGGAACTATGAGGAAGCCAAGTCTAGAATTACAACTAACTTGAAAATAACTTTTGTGTTAAGGAAGAAGAATAAACTTGTGAAGAAGATGAAAGAGAGATTTGGAAAAGGGGGAGAAGAAGAGGAAGATGAAGATGATGAAGAGGATGAACAAGCTCAAAACCCTTTGGCACTCACTCAAGGACAAGTTGAAGATGAGGAAGTAAATGAAGAGGGTGCCAATGGAGAAGAAGTCAAGGAAGCACCCAAACTAGTTGGGAAGAAGAAGAGAAAGGATAAGGAGCCTAAAGTGGAGAAACCAAAGAAGAATCTTGTGAAAATTTCACAACGGAAGCCAACAATACTTGTTACCAGAGCTAGGAAAATGGAAGCCACCAAGAAAGTGAAGGTTACTGAGAAACTAAAAGGTAAGAGGACTATTGTCTTAGCAGAGATGAGCCAACTAACAAAGAAGACATATGTGATGAAAAAATACACTCTAGTGGCTAAGTTAGATGGAAAGAAAACACAATTAGATGAAATGAGTCGATTCAAGGTGGTAAGCCACAATCCTTCCTCTCACTTAGATAATTTGTGTGACAATGTAAAATCAAATGTAGATTTATTTGACTTTGCACATAGATTTTGATAAGTTAATAAAAGTTAAACAAAATACTATAGATGAAGCTATATATGTGATGATGGATACAATTAAATAAACTCCTATTGAGATTGTCAACTCCATACCTAAGAGTCTATATGACTGAGTTGAGAAAAAATGGCAATACAATTTATAAATAGAGAGACAAATCAGGAAATCCACTCTAGCCCAAATAAATTCACAATTGGATAAGAGGAAGATCACAAAGGCTATGGTAAAGCACAAATATAAATTTTCCCCTAAATAAAGAGCTTTCCATATATTGAATAAGAACATTGAGGATGTAGTAACCAAAAGCATGACTATTTGGAGATCTATTTATGGGTTACCCACTCCTGCAATTAAAGAGAAAGGTGAGAAAGTTATGCAAGAACCTAATAAAGTTGAGAAAGAGATAAAAAAAACAATACAAGAGGTATCAGTAAAGGATGGTAGTGTGGGATGCACTAAGGAAGCAATAGTAGAAAAGGCTATAGTTGAAGAAAAGCATCAATATGTAAAGAATGTAAAAGATGTATAAGTGTTGAATGATAATCCCTCACATGCAAGCCAAGTGAGTCAACAATACAAATAAAGGATGTTACTAACAATTATTCTCAAAACATGAATCCTTTGACTGATGATGATTTGAAGAACATACTAAAGGATTCCACCATGGCAGTACAGAGTTATGCTCAAATCCTGTATTGGTGAGAATAGATGAAATTGAAAAGGCAAAAGTCACAGTAGTAGGGGAGAAACAAATTGACACATCTATTGTGCCCCATACAACTACATAGATAGAAGACCAAAGTGCAAGCACTAAACAACAACTTGTTATTACTGCAACACCAACAACATTATCTCTATTGCCACTCATTTTGACCAAGCAAGCCTTAGTTATAGTTGAGAAAGATGGAACTAAAGTCAAACTAGGTCAGGAATCTAGTCCTATACCTACTCCACAAACTCAAGGTGAAGTACAAATAGAAGTAAGAAAAGATGATAGGTCTAAAGAATTGAAGGTGACTACTACTTTAGAGGAAAAATTGCCATTGAGACTTTGGTTACCTTACTAGTTTTAGTGACTCCTACCATGAGTCAAGTTCTTCAGAGGTCAAGCACTCATGCCACACCATTATAGATATCAAGGCCTAGTGCAAAAAAATCAAGGATTGAACTACCCAAGTTTTATCTTAATACAATCACCATTAAGTAGATGAGAATTCTATAGGAATCTCTACAAAGGAAGAAACAACAAGAGTTGCTAAGAAGGGAGCATAAGAAGAAACAAGGTCTTCATGATATCAAAGATATATTTCTTGATGCTTTTAGTCTTCTAGCTACTAATGAAGATAAACCAATTATTGAGTGACTGGTACATATTGTGGATAAGATTAGTGAAGAAGATCTAGGTGCAAATACTAGGACGCCTATCCCTATCAAAGACTGGATCTAGCTCATGAAAAAGAAAATTTCACACTAAGGTACTTGAAAAGATATCAAGTGCCCTTGCACTATAATAGGTTGATTTAGCACCCAAGATGGAGAGTATGAAGAAGGTGTTGTAGAATATTTTCTCTCTTTACACCAACTTATGTGTTCTAAATTTTTTGACACATGAGATTTAGAGGCATGTTGACCAACTGGAGGGAGATCTAAAGACTACAAGTAATATATTCAAACTATCTCCTCATCAATGTTAGTCATAATTTTAGAGACTGTTATCCACTCAAGGTAGGCTTGCTAAGCTTAAAGCACAAGATACTAACATTCAACCTACTTCGATAAGAATCCAATCCATGTTAACCCCACACATGGAAGTATTGCTCAAGGAACTATCCTATCCTGAGACATTGATGAAGAAAGATTATCATCTTTCCACTCATGATGGCTTAGTTAACCTTGTTGCTGAGCTAGACATCTAGTATCAATCTTTGCAGGTAACATGCAACAATTGGGATGCAACATTGAAAGTCATAACGAAGATCCACAAATATTTTTTGGATAAACACACTACCAATGTACCACCCATGAAATAAGTGTCAAAAAAGGGGGATAATAATGTATAAGGGGGATATAGTATAGAAAGGGATATAGTGAAATGAAGGGGATTAATTATGTAGAAAGATGGTACAACAAATATAGTCAACCTGAGTATCAAATTCAGATACAGAACATAAACATTTACTCAGGGGGATTAATGGAGTAATGGAGGAATGAAGTATGACAATTTGTCATCCATTTTGAAAAAAATTCAATTTTTGAAATTTTGTATGAGAACCAAGTCACAAATACATATTGTCTAAGTTATGCTTATAATAAGGATTGTATATGTATGACAACATGTTTTTGCCACTCATGTCAAAGGAGAGATTGTTAATCTCAAACTGGTTTTCACAAGGTAGTGACAAAATAATTAGTCATTATTTAGTAGAATTATAGTGCAAGACGAGTATTTAGAGCAACCAAGTAATTAGTGTGAGTCAAGTGATCAAAGCATGTCGAGCATAAGTTACCAGATAATACATGCCAAGGAATACACATAGTTAGTGTCGAGCATCAATATGTGCCAAGCAGATAGTTAGTGCCAAGTTACTCATGATCTAAGTAAACAGAGTATGCCAAGTCATTCAATAACTGAGTTACAACATTGAAGATATAGTGAATGTCGAGCATGAGAGACTTTAATTTTTGAGGGAATAGTTTTTGATATAGATGTTTCTAATGGCACAAAATTCTGTGTAAACCAATTTTGGGCTAACTTAATGATTATTTTATGATTCTAGAAGATGTATATAGATTAATATTACAAATCCCTATATAGTGCATGGAACCAATCAAATTGAGGGATATTCTAAGAAGAAAAATGGATCAACATCAACAATTCATTCTGACCTAACCCTAGCTAACTTGTGTTTACTTAAGGAGACAAATCTTAAATAGTTTGTAAATGTCTAATGGAAGAGAAGGATGCAAGAGACATGAATGCTAAGTGTAGAGAAAATTCATAGTGGCTATGGAGGTTGTGATAATGTTATGAATTGCAGAATTAGTTAGAGAGAATAGAGGAAAGCAAAGAGAGGACAAAGGAGAAATATGTGATTGGAAGGTCTAGTACACATCAGGAAGGAGAAGATTTGACATGTAGCAGCAAAGTGATAATTGAAGGATCATGGTGCTGAATCATTCTAACAAGTGATGTAGAGAAAATTTCCTAATAAAGTAGTCCTAATAGGATTGTGTAAATCTCTTAACTGAGTGTCTATTTTATTGCAAGTTTAAGTCCTCCAACAAGGCACACTTTTAGCAGGGTGTTGAAATCCTTTAATAGGGTAAGATCTAACAATATTTGTAAGCCTTTAGTAGGGAAAACCTTTCATAGGGTAGATCATTGTCTATGGTTAAAATTCTTGTAACCATAATTGGCTACACTTTATAGCTATAGTAGTGAAGATTTGTGGGTGTCATCCCCACCATAGTTTTACCTTGGAGGGTTTCTAGCTAACAAATTTATTGTGTTATGTGTTTATTTGTTTCATGCTATGGATGATCATGTGTAGTTATCTATTTCTTTTTACATGTTAAATTGTGAGATGGATGTGTGGTGAATTTTTTATGGTAAAATTTTGAAGTATTGATTCACCCCCTCGCCCACCCCCTCTTGGAGTTTACTTTACCATTTGTATTTCCAACACTTGGTATATGTCATCAACACTCAGTTTGAAACTCTAAAGTCACCATATGCATCCAACCTTGGTTAGGTATAGCAACCCGACCTTGCTTGATAAGTTCTTGCAACCCAACCTTTCTCGGTAAGGTCTTGAGACATTACTCCAACTGCTATCTAACTTGGTGATCCTAGTCCATCTGGAATACTAATTTGGATCTTCTTGCTTTTGAAATAGAAATGATATGAGATTATTCCTTTGAATCATAGTTCCAGTGATCTCCATGGCTGACTAATTTGAAATGTTTGAGTTATCCAACTCATTGACTTGGGTGTCAATATTTTTAGGACATTGATTTGTATTCTCTTGATATTTCTTTATCCATTGCTATCTCATTTGACTTCTAATTTTGTTAGAATTTTCTTTCTTCTCATCCTCAAATTTACCTCAATTAATATAATTTTTAGCTAGATGTCTAAGTTCTATGCACACATAACATCTCTTTGTAGGGTCTTTCTTCCTCATGTGAGTTCTTATACAATTTTCTCCAATATGACCATGCTGACCACAATTGTGACATCTGTATCATGTGTTATAATCCCAACCAAAGATAGCTTTCATAATCTATTCTGTTGAATTCTATTTGTTGGTCTTACATTTTGAAGATTTATGCCCTGTTTTGTTCCAATTAAAACATTTTTCTTCAAACTTAGTTTTCTCTGTGCATTCACTTCCTCTATGTCCTCGCTTGTTAAAACTATAATATTTTCCACTAAATTCTTATTTCCCATCGCTCCGACACTTTTTTGATATATGCCCTATCTTTCCATAATGATTACAACTAGGTCTTTTTTTTCTTTTGAGCTCCTTGCTGAGATGATTCACCTTTATCTTTATAGCCTAATCCTTCTTTACCTTTTTGTCTAAATTGAGTTTTCTTATTGAATTGATTTATGCTTTCTTGAAATTTTATTATCCTCTCATTGGTTTTCTTTTCTATTTTGAGATCATTCTACAAACTTTCATTCTCTATTCTCAAATTGATAATCAATATTTTCTCTTCTTTGGCTTTTTCCTTTTGTTCCATGTCTTCACACATTCTAGATGATTGAGTTTCTTGTTCTCTTTTCATCTTTTTGACTTGTTCATGAGAGTAAGATTCTTTTCAAGTAGATCTTTGATTGCTACATCAACTTCATCTGAACTTTTTTCTTGGAAAATGTCTTCAATTCTTTCTTATATCTATAGATTTTCATTCATCTATGTTGCAAGATCTTTTATTCTATTCATAGATTGAGAAAATCATTCCTTCATTTTCTTGAATTATTCCATGGCCAATTGTAGATCCAAATTTTCATTCTCAATAGCTTTCTCTAGTTTGTACACTTCCATTGCCTCTAAGCTTTTCTCAAGCTACTAAACTTATGATATGAGAACCAAAAGCTTTGATACCATTTGTTAGAAATGTATGTGAGCCTAGGTGATTGAGAGAGGTGGGGTGAATTAGAAATCAATAAAACTTTAACCTCTATTCAAAAATTAATCCTTCATTATCTATTATGATCTAATTGCATGCATGAAAAATTGAAAGCAATAAATCATTCATAAAAATTGACACAATATTTGGTAACCTAGAAACCTACCAAATGGAAAGTAAAAATGGGGTGGGGATGATACTCACAAGCTTTATGACTGTGGTATAAAGTTGGCCTATTAAGGCTTATGATGATCACTTCTTGTGATCTACCCTATTAGGAGTATTACAAATTGTTAGGCCCACCTTGCAGAACGATTTATACAATAAAATGAAGTATGCACCCGGTTAGGAAACTTAGCATAAGACTATTAAGTCTACCTTGTTAAAGGATTTGACTAATGCACCTATTAGGATGAACCAATGGTTGATCTCTCATCGGCAACTTGATTTGTTATATGACATTCCTTTGATGTAAAATGATCACCTTGTTGTGATAAACGTGTTGGAAATATAAGAGGAGTAACTAAGAGGGGAGGGGTGAGTCGGTTACCACTAAAATAAACCCCAAATCCGTTAGATATCAGTAAAAAACACAAACTTTACACAAAATGTTGTAGCTCAATAAATACACAAGCACTTAGTTAATACTGATAATATGCTATAACTCGGTAACCATTGAAATAACCACTATAACTTGGAAAATGCTTAACAAGAAAATATTAGGATATCATCTATGATTAACCTTAATTAACTTAGTTACATACACATAAAATAAATAGCATGAACACAAGTGACACCAAGATTTAACGTGGATACCCAATTTGGGAAAAACCACCAATTGCAACTAGTTGTTGTTTTTCACTCTTCTAAAGTGAGGCCTGTTAGGAGCCAACCCTATTAAAGGTTACAAAACACACTATTAGGAGTGGTCTTGTAAGAGGCCTTTAGAAACTTCAATCTAGAAATGCCACCTTGTTAGAGGATTTACGAATAGCTATTAAGCCAAATTGGTGAAGAGATTTGATACACTACTACAATGGTTAGAGAGTAACAATGATATGACCTAATTCCTAATGCAACTATATTGCTGATTTTAAATCCTAATTCTAGCTCAAATACTTTATCTTTCCTGATCTAATATATCTTTGTAGCTTCTCAAGGATATTCTCTGTATTCTTCAAATGTGCTTCCTCTAAGCATCTCTTATTCTTCTATCCACTTGCACACATTCAATTCTCAACTTGACCTTATATTTATACCTTATGCATTGTCAAATTGTCTTGAATACAAATTAGAATAATTAATATTCACCTCCTCAGTCGACTAGAACCAACAAACAAATCCATTAAACTCAATATGCCAAAACAAGAAAATCCTTTGTTAGCCAACCCTACTTGGTAGATACTAACACTAAAAAGATTTTTCTATGTTAACAAAGTGAACTTGGTTAACACTACATCTTTGCAAACTTCATTTGGTAACTGGGTGAGCTCAGTTAACACTAGTTCTATCCAACTTTCCTTTGTTACCTAAGTGACCTTAGTTAACACTCAACTTCAATGAAATTTTCTTTGACGCCTGAGTAAACTTAGTAGGCACTATCTTCTAAACTTGGAAAACATTGGAATGCTCAAGAGACAAAGGAAACTGTCTTCATTACACTAGTGAGCTTGACATACACTGATTGATAAATATATGACATTTTGTCTAGCATCAAAGACAATGCCAAATTAACCAATTATTTTCAACAATCTCCCTCTTTGGCATTGATGGCAACACAATATGTCATGATATAATGAAATTTAAGAGAAAAAATAAAGTAAGGATAATATCCCTAGTTTCATTCTAATTCTCATCAATGAGAACTCCCTCTATCAGTGTGAACTCCCTCTGACTTCAATCTCTTCCTCTGACTTCAGTTTCACCCTTTCTCAACAAACATTATCTTTGACAACTTCCTTTGATAGAAAACTCTCCCTCTTTGATATCAGCTCTAAATATTTTAGGCCAACTTCTATTTCTTCGACATCTTTCCTTGTTTATAAATTTTTTGTGTTGTGATAGAAAACTCTTCCTCTTTGACATCTTGTGACAAAGACAATATACAATGAACTCCAATGTACCTCATGTACTAATTCATATGCAAACTTCTCTTTCATTACTACATCAACTTGATTGATCTTCAACATGCTCTACTTGATGCATCACTAAACTTCATTTAGTGAGCTTTGAAAAGGGGAATAACTTGTAATTTACCTCTTAGATACAAAAATGCATCCTTAGGTAATGGCTTGGTGAATATGTCTACAATTCGTTCTTTCGTATTCACATATTCCAATCTTACCTCTTTATCTTGCACCAATTCTCTGAAAAAATGATATTTTATTGTAATTTTCTTGGTCTTGGTATGCATCACGGGATTCTTTGATATATTAATTGCACTAGTATTATCACATAAGACAACCACTAGATCCTTGATCTCTACCTTCATACCTACCAATAGTTGCTTGAACCAAATAAAATTGGAATAGTTAACTACTACTGCAAAATATTTTATTGTTGTTGTTGTATGAGAAATGCAATTCCACTTCTTACTTGTCCAAGACACTGGTCTTTTACCAAGAAAGAATATTCCACCACTGGTGCTCTTCTTGTCATCAACACTTCCTACCCAATCAACATCAATGAAGGCTTTCAAATCCAAATTTCCTCCTTTCTTGTACCATAATCCATAGACTTTAGTACCCTTCAGATACCTCATGATTATTTTTATCACCACTATATGATTTTCTTTAGGATTTTCTCAGAATCTTGCCATCATGCCAACTGCTAATGCAATATCAGGCCTTGCGTGTACTACACATTGCAATTCACCAATCATTAATCTGTATGTGATTTGATCTACCTCCTTGGAATCATTATTCTTGGAAAGCTTATGTCTAGTAGACATAGGTGTTCCAAGTAGTCTTGAATTTTTCATTCCAAATTTCTTCAATATTTCCTTGATATACTTGGATTGAGTAATGTAGATACTATCTTTCTTCTGTTGAATCTGTAATCCAACAAAGAATTTTATCACTGCAAACATGGACATTCTAAAATTCCTTAATCATTTATTGTGAAAAAGCTTTACACAAATCATCATTTCTAGTAAATAGTGTGCCATCCATAAAGATTTATGCCAACACAAATTTCTTATCTGGTCCTTCTTTGATGTATACTCTATTGTTATCATTTTCTCTTTGAAATCTAATCTTCATCAAATAGTTATGAATTCTTTCATACCAAGCTCTCTGAGATTGTTTGAGACCATACAATTCTTTGTGTAGTTTACAAACCATATACTTTTTGCTAGGATCCACCAAACCTTCAATTTGTTCTATGCAAACTTCTTCTTCAAGAATTGCATTCAAGAATGCAGATTTCGCATCCATTTGATAAACTTTAAATCCTTTATATGCAACATAAGAAAGTAAATTCCTAACACCTTCTAATCTTGCAACATGAGCAAAAGTTTCACTATAATCAATACCTTCTTCTTGAGAATAGTCTTTGCATACTAACCTTTCTTTGTTTCTAGAAACTTCTTCATCTTCATTTAGCTTATTTCTGAAAACACACCTTTTGCCAATTACATTTTTATCCTTGCATATAGGAACAAGAGTGCAATTCTTATTTCTTTCTACCTATTGTATCTCTTCATTCATTTCTTCAATCTAGGTTTCATGATCCAGAGCATCTTTAACTAATCTAGGTCTAAATTCAGTAAGAAAATATGTACCTTTCAATTTGTTCCTTGCAACTGTACCATTTTACTTCTCACAAATGATCTAATCAAGTGCATGGTGCCTTCCAACATATCTTGCTAACATAGGTACTTTGGATTTAGAACTTGTTTCACTTTCCTCACCATGATCTTCTATAGTATGCTTGGGTCCCAGTGTCTGTGACTTGGGTCCTTTAGACTTGGTTTGTTATGGCTATAACTTGATACCTTCTTACTACACCTTGGGTCCTTAAGACTATGACTCAGGTTGCATTGGATCCAACTCAGGTGCTTTTGAAGATTTTGGGGACTTAGGAGGTGAATTCTACTAACTTCCAATTAGATTTGGCAATGTATTAGGTTCAAAGTAAATAAACTTTCTCTAATCCACATGTTCTTTGCTACTCTCTTCTCCCCTCTTTTCTACAAACTCATCAATTCTTACATGTGCACTTTCTATGATCTTATGAGTGAAAAAATTCAAACATTTATATGCTTTACTTCTATTGGAGTATCCTACAAATATGCCTTCATCACCTTTGACATCAAATTTACCTTTCCAAGTCTCTTTCATAATATAACATTTTCTACCAAATAATTTCAAGTAACTTACATTACATTTGTAACATTCTTTTCTATCATCAAAGTTCTTGCACAATCCATGATGAATATGTTCCTTCTTTTAGCTATACCATTCTATTGTGGTTTACCAAGGGTTGATGCTTGTCTTTTGATTCCTCTTTCAATGTAGAATTCATTGAATTTATTAGAACATAATTCACCTCTTCTATCCCATCTCAAACATTTCAGCTTCCTTCTCATTTCCTTCTTGAGTCTAGCTAGATACCATTTTAACTTTTGAAAGGCTCCATACTTATCCTTTAGATACATTATAGTCATCAATCTATAATAATCATCAAATAAAATAATAAAGTACTTATATCCATTGTAGCTCTCAATTCCAATAGGTCCACATAGGTCTATCTGAACCAACTCCAAGACTTCTTCAGAATGATACTTCTTTCTTTTGAAATTTTTCTTTTCCATCATACCAATCTAACAATTTTTACATAGGCAGCCCATATCAGGTTTCCTCAAACTAGGAATACCTCTCACTCTTTTGTTTTTTGTTATCTTGATTAGATTATCAAAGTTCACATGGCATAAACTTTTATGCCCTAACAAGCTTTCTTCTACTTGAGCAATGAAACATGAACTTTCACTAAGATCTAGGTAGAATAGGTTACCCTTTGTTTGATTACCAAACCCAACCAGATTCCCTTGTCCATCTAGTAGCTTGGTCTTCCTATTCATTAATCCTACCTTGAATCCAATGTTAGTCAATTGTTCCACACTAAGTAGATTATCCTTTAGTCCTTCAACCCAATAAGCATGATCACATCTAATTTCATCGGTTAGTGAGATACAACCTTTTCCCTTTATGCAACATGGTTCATTGTTTCCAAATCTCACACTTCCTTCATCATAGTTTTCCAAATGTTCATACCTTATTTTATCACCATTCATATGATGTGAGCAACCACTATAAATAATCCATGTATCATTTTTTCTAACATGAGAAATAAGTCTCATTTTATCTTCTTGATCATCAAATTCATCTTTTACAACAATATAGACCATTTCATCATCATCACTACTATCTGAATCTTTAAACGTTAAACAAGACTTCTCACCTTTTTCTTTGTAGTCCTTGAAATTCTTAAAATCCTTCTTTCCTTTGTACTTGATGTTCTTCTTTTCATCTTTTCTTCTCTATTTGGACACCTTGTAGTAATGTGACCAACTTCTTCACAAGAAAAATAGATTAAAGGAATTTTTCCTTTATACTTTCCTTTTCCTTTGAGATACCTTCTTGCAAGAAATGCTTCAATGGCTTCAAGATGACTATCAAAACTATCTTCCTCTTTACTTTTAGATTGTTTTCATTTAGACTTTGTATATTTCTTCTTGATTGATAATTTGGCTTCAAATGTAGACTCAATATTGCTAGAACTAGGAGTATAATTATCATAGTTATCTAGCTCAAATGTTGCAATCTTCCAACTAGAGCATTCAAATTTATTTTTCTATTTGGATCATATCTCATATCTTGAATAGCAAAAATTCTAATCACATAGATAGGAAGAAGGGTTTTGAGTACCTTGCTTACCACTATCATATCATTGATTTTCCCTCTAAAGGCTTTGAATGCATTGAAACTAGCTTTGATTCTCTCAACATATTTTGCAATATTTTCATCCTCTCTAATCTTCATCTGATCAAACTAACCTCTCAAGATTTCACATTATCATCACCTCCATAGATATCCTTTAGTTTGGTCCACATGTCATGAGAAGTAGCACATCCTTTGATCTCATCAAATTCACCATAGTTAAGAATTGATGTAATGTCAATAATCATAATGGTATGATTTTTCCTTTCAAAAATCTCCTCCATAGTCAATGATCTAGTAGGAGCTTTGTAAGTATTGTCCAAAGATTTCAAGCTTGAATCACTAATGGTTGCCAAGTGCAATTTCATAAGTTCTTGAAATACCTTGAAGTTATCTTTGTTCAACTTGGGAATCTCTCTTCTGTAAGACATCCTGATCTTTTAACTTAGGTCATTGAAACCTTTTCTACAAGAAGGGAGGGATGAATTATTTACCACTAAAATAAATCCTAGATCAATTAGATGTTAGTACAAAATATAAACTTTACTAAAAAATGTTGTACCTCAATAAACACACATGCACTCAATTAATACTGGTAATATGTTGTAACTTGGTACCCACTAAAATAATAGTTGTAACTCAGAAAATGCTTAATAAGAAAATATTAGGATATTATCTATGATTAAACTTAATTAATATAGTTTCATACACATAAAAGAAATAGCATGAACACAAGTGACACCAAGATTTAACATGGAAACACAATTTGGGAAAAACTACCAATTGCAACTAGTTACTATTTTCACTCTTCTGAAGTGAGCCCTATTAGGAGAAAACCCTCTTAAAGGTTAAAAAAAACACTATTAGGTGTGACCCTATTAGAGGATTTAACCAGTGCCATGTTAGGAGTGGCCTTGTTAGAGGTCTTTAGGCACTTCAATCTAGAAATGACACCTTGTTAGAGGATTTACAAATAGTTGTTAAGCCAACTTGTTTAAGAGATTTGATACACTGCTATAATGGTTAGAGAGTAAAAATGACATGACCTAATTCCTAATACAACTATATTTCTAATTTTAGATCTCAATTTTAGCTCAACTACTTGATCATTCCTAATCGAATGTATCTTTGAAGCTCCTCAAGGATATTTTTCTTATCCTTCAAATTCACCTCCTCTAAGAATCTATTATTCTTCCATCCACTTTCACATATTCAATTCTCAACTTGACCTTATATTTATACCTTATGCATTGTTAACTCATCTTGAATACAACCTAGAATAATTAATATTCATCTCCTCAGTTGGCTAGAACCAACAAAAGTCTCCATTATACTCAATATGCCAAAACAAGAAAATCCTTTGTTAGCCGACCCTACTCGGTAGATACTAACATTGAAAATATTTTCTTGTGTTAACAAAGTAAACTCAATTAAAAATACATCTTCTTGAACTTCCTTTGGTAATTGAGTGCGCTCAATTAACACTGGTTCCATCCAACTTTCCTTTATTACTTGAGTGAGCTCGGTTAACACTCAACTTATGCAAACTTTTCTTCAACACCTAAGTGAGCTCAGTAGACACTTTCTTTTGAACTTTGCAAACAATGGAATGCTTGAAAGACACAAGAAACTTTCTTCATTACCTAAGTGAGCTTAGCATACATTGACTGGTAAAGATATGACATTTTATGTAACATCAAAGACAGTTAACCAATTGCTTTCAACAAGATGAGACTCTACTTTCCCTTATACTGCTTATAGCCTTTATCTTCTAATTTACATTCATTCGAATTCTTAGTTGTTACTGATTTATCATTGGATATGATGATATGTATTACATATATACCAATCTAATTAATTACCTTCTAGAGTTGAATACAACTCCAATTTAAACCAATCTTCACTAAGTTGGCTTACTATTGTAAATCAGGTTTTGAAGATCACTTAGGTCATATTCTAACACTCAAAAACACTGTCAACTCAAAAGGTTCAATCATTCCATTGAAACTTGTTCTTAGTCCATAATGATCACTCTAGAGTAGCATGAACTTAGTTAACATTGGGTGAGTTTTTGAACACTAGAGGACTTGGTAGATACTAAAGGGCTTGGTTAACACTATAGCTCGACCAACACTACCTTCATTCTGCTCCATTATCACTACTAGCTCGGTAGACACTAATAAGCTCAGTTAACACTATAGAACTTGGTTAGCACTAGTTCCTACATTGATTGCATTGATGAGGTCAGTAAACTCTGCGAAGCTCAGTAGACACTACTATCTAAATGTGAGGCTCGATAGCAATGTAACCAATCAAACTAATTAATTATTTAGCCACTAACTGCCAAATGATTTGACCATCAGGTCAACATTACAACCATTCCAGTTTTCTCTCATAGGATTCTTTTCCACTAGCTTTATCTAGTCCTTCAAATTTTCGAACTTCTTTCTAAGCTATTTATTATTTTCTTCTTATATTTTGCAATTTTTTTGCAAGCTCTACATTGGTTTCTATGATGGGTTATTCTCCTTTTGATCCTTTGAATGACATATAAACTTGATTTCTTGTTGTCTCAATGATCTTCTTTCTTTAATAGAAATTTCATGAGGATGCAAGTTACTTTGATGATCTTTAATCTTACAGTAGGCCTTTATGCCTATTTTTATTTAAGGGTTACTAAAAATCCCTTAGATTCACATTATCCTTCTTGTTTACTTTTTCAACATGACATATTAACAAAAATAATTTCTATAATCCTTTGATATAATTTATCCACTTCTCAAGTCACCATTACCTTAGGTTTTAAGACTTCCAAATACAATAATATGATGGATTTTCTCACTTCCACACTTCACCATTACTACAACCATGAGGATTTTCTTTCTTAGGCTAAAAGAGTTGAAACTTGGACGGTTTCAAGGATAAGATGTTCTTCGAGTACATAACTTCACCCTAGTAGTCAATTATGTTAATGAGACCTAATTAAGACTCATTAATAAATTTCTAGATTAGTACTTCTGCATAACAAATGACCCTTCAAAGCAAATCATAATTTTGAATACTGATTTGGACCCTCTATAAAACTATGAAGTTTGATGGTCATAATATCTTATTAGGGTTTCTTCTTTAAGGTGTCTATGAGGCTTCTAAGGGATAATTCTTTGTCATGTTGATAGCCTTGGGTTCTATTTTATTTCATTGGAAAAAATAATTCTTATAACACTTCAAATACTTGGAAAATATCCCAAATAATGTTTCACAATTTTTTAAACCTCTTCTTTCTTTCACACAATCAATTCTAGTCTATTTATACAAATTTGCCTATGACAAAGGGATGCCAAGCACTAGGGTTTACTTTAATAAATGACCATTTGAAGTGGAAAAAGAAAGGACTCTATAATTTTATGGTACATTATCATGCCTTTTACACCCATATGTTTCCAAAGTTTTAAACCATGGATGCTAGCCCAATTTCTATGTTTTGCTAACAAACCCTACTTTATGAGAATTTCAACCTAGCAATACAAAATTGATTCTCAATTCCTTCCCTTATCAATTTAGAGTATCATAATAAATTCATTTTAGAGGTAGTATATTCTCTAATATCATCCAAATATTAATATTACTTACCAAACCAAATTTAAAAGAAATAAGGTTTGTTACATAGAAATTGATGCAAAGTCTCCCTTCATTTTTTCCCTTTAACTTTCCAAAACTTTCAGAAACCATATTTTAACTATCATAGTGGAATTTGAACAATTTTCTAATGGTTTCCAACCATATTTAAAAATTAGTTTCCGGTTAGCAACCAAAATTCTAAACTTGACAATTGACATTTTTCATTATGTTGTCAATGTTGTTGGTCCAACTTTTTGACAGCTTGATGACTATTGCATTTTACAACTTTCTATCCTAGGACCAAAAAATAATCAAATTACTTTATACACAATAAAATAAAATCATAAACATGAATGAGGGGTAATTACATAAGTTTGATCCAAATTGGCCATATATGTGGAAATTTCCCTAATTGGTCCTAAAGTACATTTTGATGCTAGATGTGGATTACAATAACACAAACCCATTACACAATTTGTCTACATAATCCATGTGACCTTATTATATTTATCCTACTCTGAATTGATCCTAATTGGTTTGGGTCCTTATTGTATTCCTTGGGTGCTCCAATACAATCATCCTAAATATTACTAATGAATATATTGATGCACTAAATGTGATAAGAAATTAGGAGGTGATGGAGGAAGTTATACTTGATGATACCACATGCATTGCATCTATCTGGGAGGAACACCAAATAATAGAAATGGATATCACCTAAGGTGGTGAGCAAAAGGATGAGGAATAACACTAAGGATGTGTCATTGGAAGGGTACAGAAAAATTAGAGCAATTAGAAGAAGGTATTGCAGATAAGGAAAATGAGAAAGTGGTAATTGCACAAAGCTTATCCTCTCTTAATATTTTTTTTGTTAAAGAGAATGAAGTTGAAATCACAACAATTAAATGGTCTAGTAATTTATGAAATTTGAGACCAAATGAGCTCTTCCATAGTGACACAATCAAAGAAAAAGATGCAAATGCTGAAGGAACAATGGAGGAACAAGTGATTCAATTAGCTAGAGATATTTTTTAGACTTGATTCCTTAGGTGTATTTTCCATCACATACCACTCTAATTAAAAATTAGACAAACTAGTGACTTTTTTTAGTGAAAAAATAAAAATTTATTAAGAATCAGATATGTACAAAGTCCAAAAGGATTATGAGAACAAGCGATTAGAGAAATTCATATAATATATTGTACTAGATAGAGATAAATTTTTAGTTAGTGTAAACCAAGTGCAGAAACCATTGTATGAAGATTGTAAGTTACTTTCCATTTCTTGTGAATTTTTAAGTCTACTAAAGATATTGAGAAGAGGAAGGTGGAGAATCGAGAAAATTTGAAGAAACTAATAGCAAGTTTTGATCTAGTGATTCAATGAACTATAGATTTTGGTGAATTAGTAGGAATTTTAAACCACAAGAACAAAACATATAATAATTAGTAGGAGATAAGAATTTACACACTATTAGATCTATAGAGAATGTAACTCCTAAGATGGATTTCCTGTAGAAAGGAAGACAGGAAGAAGAAGAAGTATTAAAATTACCAGATATGTGCACTCTTGATGCACTAGAGGAGTTATCTCATTCTATATGAGTTTAGATAGTCATAATAGAAAATCTATTAAATAATTTTGAGAGTAATCTTCAAGTATTTAGGACCCATTTTTCAGATGTCTTAAGTGGGATTTAAGTGTATGCTGGAGATGAATTCTTGATGTTTTATAACGATTTATAAACATTTGTCACTTTTGTCAAAGGGGGAGTACATAGTGGTTTATATTAGTGAAAATTTTATTAATAATCAAATTAGAAGTTATGGATTGACAAAATTTATATATATATATATATATATATATAAAGGGTTAGCATCAACAAAGAGGGAGATGCAATTTTGCTAGTATATAGAGACAATAAACCAATTTTTTAGTAAGTTTTGCCATCAATACCAAAGAGGGAGATGCTTGGCATGATGAAGGAGTTGAGGGAGATTATTAGGATTATAAAGTATGGAGAATCATAATAATGTTATTATTAAAGGAAAAAATCCACTCTTAAGGTCATTGATCTCCTCTACCAATAGGGAAAAAGATCAAATAATATGAATTATTAAGTGTCTAGTATATTTATGAATGAATAGCTAATTATATTATAAGTGATGTGTGGTTTTGAGTTTTATGTTTTAAAGTGTATGGTTGATATGGACTCTCTCTCTCTCTCTCTCTCTCTCTCTCTCGCACACGCACACACACACACACACACACAAAAAAAAAAAAAAAAAACCATGTAAATATGAAGTTACATCATTTAGATTGTAGTAGAAATAGGTGTTTGATGATTTGAGTGAGTGATAGGATTAGAATAGATAAATCAACAAGGTAGTTGTCTAGATTAAGAAATTAAATTTAGGTTTAATTCAAAAGTTGGATTAGAGTTTTGGAGAACTATTTTGGGATGCCATCAAGGAACTAAAAGTAAAAAAGCTTACAAAAAAATATATAATTGTTTCCACATAGCCCATAATATATCTAAAATAAATAATCACTTAAGATCTACATGCAATAAAATAGACAACATACCCAAAAAATGTAACATGAGATATACCCTAAGAAATCCCCGTTGAGGGAAAAAAATAGCCTCAAAAAGAATCCATTCCCCTATATTATTCAAAGAAAATATCATTGCAATATAACCACAGAGTCCTTCAAAGCCATATCCACCATGAAGTAATCCATGTGAGCAAGCATGAATTCACATATCCCATGTCATGCTTCCAACCTTCACAAATTATCCCTTTGGCTACCCTATCTCACCTTGACTTCCATAACTTTCCCTTTTTGCCCTTTTGTCTTTTACCTACAACTACACTTGTGGCTTCTTTTATAGTACAAAGCTCCAACAAAACAAACAAGTTGTATAATTTAAACCATGTGCTACCAAACCCATATTAACCTACATTTAATATTGTAAATTTAATATTTTTCCCGTTATTGAATAATTACATCAAATATTATAATAATGTTACAATACAACTAGTCAAGTATATCTCATGAGAATCTCTATATGTTGCATGCCCATCTACATGTTCCTCAATGATGTATTACATAGTAAAACAAAATAATACAATAAAAAAAAAAATGCAATGTGTGCAAGACACATAATCTTTGTAATTTCTCACTTGTTGTATACATTGCATAGGGTGAATATATAGCCACATGAATGAACAAGGAAATAATTCCTTCTGGAACATCCACCATCATGGATCAAAGTACACCAAGTGCTCCATCTTGGCACCCACAACAAAATAAAAGTACACAAGACCTCAAATATGAACAATTCCACCTCCTATTATGTCATTGAAACTAGACGTACATAGAAACCATCCAAAGAGAAATCCAACCAACCTATCATAAAATTATGGAGAAACTAAAAATTCCAAAAACAAACACCTAATCTAATAGTAATCACATGTACCCATAGTTGTCCAAATATATAGATGAAATAACACTTACAACAGGTTCCAACCCATCCAACTATCCATACTTCCAAAAGTATACCAAATGAATCTCACATCATTTGTTGGAAATGATAGAAAAGCTCATGCATGAAGAGTAATAAAGAATGTTTTCAATCATTGTTTTGTCATTGATGTCAAACTTGCTACTTGCAGGAATGACAATTGCTTTAGTGATCCAAATACTATCAATTAGTTGATTGACAAGGTGGAGGCAATCAATAAGATGTAACTAGAGCACCTAGAGAAAGGTTGAAGTTATGATGTTATAATGAAGTATAAGGATCAGCTAAGCTATTGATGAAATAGTGTATTGATGACATACTCTAAGACATAGAGAGTGGACACACTAAAACACATCAAATGATGCAAGGTTTAGCTAGGTCATTCGTAAAGCCTAACTAAGTTCATTAGAGAGAGCCGAGCAAGCTAGTTAGTGTTGAACAAATTCTCAGTTGAAGCCAAGAAAAGTTTAATTTTAGTGAGTACCGAGTGATCTTCAGGTGCTGAGTAAAGAACAAGTGCTGAGTGAAGATCAGGTGCCGAGCATGATACAAGTGTTGTGTGAAGATTAGGTGCTGAGCATGATACAAGTTTCAAGTGAAGATTAGGTTCCAAGCATGATATAAGTGTCGAGTAACATAGAAGGAGCCAAGCATCAGTAAATCAATAATGTTGAGTTGCTACATTATTTTGAAATTTGAAGATTCGCCAGATCTAAGCCGACATGGTAGCTATCTAGAATTTTGTGAATCAGATAGAAGATATGAATGATGAGCTGGTGGCACAGAACACTATGTAAAACATTTTTGGTGAATACAATTGGATTCTAGATGAAGTTTCTAGATAAGAGCAAGCTATGGGATAGATACATTGTATCCTACCTAATCTATTGAAACCCTGAAGTTGGAAAGGGAGAATCGAGCGAGAAAGGTATTCTAGATTTCTATTTAAGGAGTCATTAGGTCATGAAACAAGGTGTTGGTCAAGCATGAAGTGCTAAAGAAGGTGCTAAGGAGAAAGTGAGTACAGATACTCTATTTTGATAGATGACCACAGATATGATTGCATTGGTATGATGAGCAAGAAGACTCGAGGAGATGAAGCTTGAGAAGAAGATAAGTTGTCAGAGCCACAGTGATTAAAGCCAAGCAAAGGATTGAACTGAAGTGTGATTTGTAATTTGCAAGATATGTTGTAAGTTGTATCAAATCAAAAGCCATTATTGTTACTCTCTAGCAATTATAATGGTTAGGATGAATCCTATGGACTTAGGTTTGTTTAATAGCCATGTTATAAATCCTTTAACAGGGTGACATTCCAAGTGAATGTTCCAAAGTCCTTTGACCAGGCCCATTCCTAATAGTATGGTGAAATCCTCTAACAAGGTAACATTAAATAGTGTTTTGTAAGCCTTTAATAGGGCAAGCCTTTAACAGGGCATCACTTTAGAAGAGTGAGAATTGAGTAGAATGTTACTGGTGGTTTTTCCCAAATTGGGTTTTCACGTAAATCACTGTGTCATGTGTTGATCTTGCATGTTTTATTCCTTCATTTTGATTTGCTGTAACTTGCTAAGATGGTTGATTTAAGGTTGGATGGATGAATAGTTTAATGGACTCACTATAATTGATGAAAAAGTATTATTAGGGCATTTGTTGAGATAATGGGTGTTGCACACATTGCATAATATTGTTATTTTTTTTAAAAATTTTTTTTTATGTAATGTTGTACCTAGATGGACGTGCAACATGTAAAGATTCCCATGGAATATTCTTGATGAGTTGTATTGTAACATTGTGATAATATTTTATGTAATTATTTAATATTGGGGAAAAGAATTAAATGCCCAATATTAAATGTGGGGTCAGTGGGTTAGGTAGCACATGGTTTTAGCACATGGTTTATGTAATACCACTTGGTGGTTTTGTGAGACTTGCTACTATATAAGCAGCCACAAGGGTAGTTGTTCTAGTGTGAGAAAGAAAAAAGAGTGAGAAAGACAAGAGTCGAGTGGGACAAGGCTTGACAAGTTAGCCAAGGGAGCATTTGTGAAGGTTGAAAGCATGGCATGGGATGTGTGGATTCATTGCTTGTTCACATAGTTTGCTTGGTTGTGGCTATGGCCATGAAGGCTTCCATGGTTGTATGGAAATCGTATTTTTGCTGAATAATATATGGTGATGGATGCTTTTGGAGGCTGGGTTTTTTCCCTCAATGAGGATTTCCAAGGGTATATCTTGTGTCACAATATTGTGGGTATGTTGTCTATTCTCTTGCATGTGGATTTTGATTCCGTGTTTATTTTAGATCTATTATGGGTTATGTGGAAATGGTTATATTATTTTTTGTCAAGTTTCTTTACAAGTGGTATCAGAGCTATGGTTTTATTATTGTAACCCTAGATTGAATCCATGAGAATGCATGAGAGGATAAAAAAAAAGGGGCAAGATATATGAATGATTTATTGCAGATCTCTGGGTTTTGGATTTGCTGTTATGATGGGATGTTAAAATATTTGGACATGTGAAATTTTTTGGACAAAAAGATTTTTTTTTCGAATGGTTCATTTAAATGAGGGTTTTGGGGGGTAGCATGCAAAAATGACCTCCTGGGTAAAAACAGACATCACCATTGGATCTGGGTTGACATTTCCATAAATTTTGATATATAATATGCCCTAGTTTGGCCATGTTCAGAGGAAATGAAAGAGTTTTTTGGTTCTAGCCCATGATGGTTGTCAAATTTAATCTTGTCAGAATTTTCGTCACTAAAAAAAGAAAAAAAATTAAAAATTAAAAATCGTACTGAAAATGGTAAAAAGAATGTCTTAGTAAAATGACCATAACTTTCTCTTAGAATCTCGAATTTCAGAGTTCTTATAGGTGTTACAAAGCTAATTCAGAGCACTACAACATGGTGTAGGTTTGGTTCTATGATTTTGAGATTTTGTTAGGTTTTAAGAGCCCTAAAGTTAGATGTTATTTATTTTGAGCATGAATTAGGGCATAACTTGGGCATGTGGAGTCAGATTTTGGACTTCGAGCAGTCAACGGAAAGCTCTTGGAGAGCTCTACACATTGGTTCAGATTTGGTGCAGGTTTGGCATGATTGATTTGTTGATATATTGATCTGAATAGTTTATAGATATATTTTAACTATGGTAACATTGTGAGTTTATGGCATTGGAGATTTAAGTTTTGATGTCATTGTATATTCAGTTCATATTCAATTTGGTCTCATGATGATATGGTTATCAATGTTTGGATTTGGATATGCATGATGACTTGTTGGATCTACAAGTTGTGCAGTGTTGTAAGCAGTCTATACTTATAGGTTGCATTTATGGCTAGGTTATGGGTTGTCTTTGCCCATTGATCTTTCATTATTGATGCATATTCAGATTGGTGGCTTGGATTTGGGTTTTTTATACCCTAAGTCACATGATTTACTATTTTCTTCATGTAGAAGGGATGAGATGTTGTTACCAGGTATAGTCATGGTGGAGGATTGTGGTTGACTATTTTAGGCTGACAGGTTGGACATATTGAGAGCCTGATGCTCGGTTCATGGATGTGATCATGGTGTCATGGATTTTGGCATAACATGATTGGATATACAGGTACATCCTTGATGTTCATTAGCTTGGATTTTTGATTTAGTTATGGTGGTATATCTTCATGGTAGAGGATCATGGTTATTTGGTTTCTTGTGAGGAGCTCATGATGTGCACTTTGAGTTCTTTGATGGTTTAATGCCTTGGTTGATTCTCATGGTTAGAGGATGGATTTTTTCATCATTATGTCATGGATAGCTTGGATACATGATTTAGTGGGAGCTTGTGATAGTGATGGGGTGACAGTGCAGGATTAGTTCCTGGTTTGGTTTGGATCTTCATGTAGGAGATGGATTTTATGATGCCATAGGTGACTTGGTACCACGGTTGAGTGGGAGTTGTTGGCATTGATATATTTATTGAGTGTTTGTAAATGTTGGAGGTTTGTCTTAGATTCCGTTGCTGCAGAAGCGTCTTTGACATTTGCATGGTGCATTTGTTATCTTCATAGTATGTGAAGATGGTTAGATCTTGAGGACTCATGGAGTTCTTGGTTATCTTCATGGTGTGTGGAGATGGTTCTTCCTAGTATGTGGAGATGGTTTTCTTCATGGTGTGTGGAGATGGTTGCATCTTGAGGACTCACAAAGTTCTTGGCAAAGGTGTGGTTTATGCTTTTATTTGGCATGTTATCCTTAGTATGAGGATGGTTTCATTATTATGTCATGGTATACTCTTGATACGTGTTTAGAGTTGTGACATGTTATAGTATGTTCATGTGGAGCATGTTATCTCTTTGGTTGAGATGGTTAAATCATGTTGTCATGTTTATGTTCCTGAGGCCATGGTTGGAACTTTAACATTGATCTTGATTTAATTTCTTGGTATTGAGTACACTAATCATAAGATGGATACTTCATGATATTGCTATGTTGCATTTGGAGTTGGCATGGATTGATTGGTTACAGGTGCTCATGGATACTTAGAGACGGTGGTGATGATGATTTCTCTTGGATTAGAGAAGTATTTGTTGGGACAGTTGATGGTTTCAGCAAGAAGTCTAAGGGGCAGTCACCTGATATGGACTTAAGAGGAGATTGTTCTTAGATGAGTCTTGGTTGGAGACTTGGGTATCTTGATGAGCATTCTCATTCCCCACTCTTGGTCTACTAAGCAGTTTGCTACTTGAGAGGTATAGCCCATTGTTTTCTCTCATTTGCATTATATTTATGCTTTTCTTTCATGGATATGGATCTTGAGCTATGGTACATGACTTAGTTCTAGAGGGTTCATTTGAGAGATGGTTAAGCATTGGTTATCTCCATGTGCATATGTTGTTATGCTTGTTGAGTTTGGGAGATGGTTTTATATTGAGCATATTCCTTTGTTTATAAATGGTTTTACTGAGTTTGATCTTCTTGTGAGAGGCTTACATCCATGATGAGTTATATGGTATGGTTTGGGTGTCATTGAGGCTTCTTGTTGGGGTTTTATAGAGGAGATCATACTTGCACAGTTTACATCTAGAGGTGTGTGTAGAAGGACATGATACTGGTTATGATTTGCACGGTTTCTTCGGTCTTGGTTATCTTCTTGGATGTTTAGTTTTGCCTACATTGGATTTGAGATGGGTTGGAGATTGTGATCACTGGTTTGTGCTCATGTATGTCATGTGAGAGATGACATGGTTATTCCTTTATCTCTTTCCTCTATTGGTTGTGGTGAACTTGGGAGAGCATTGGAGACTTGTTATGAGAGTTGTTCTTGCAGAATATCAGTTTATGTATTGTAGATGTCCTTGAGACTACATGGATTCACTTCTTTGAGATGTTGTGAGTGGATTGGTTATAGATTTGACATTATCTTTTGCAGTGGGAGCTTCTTGGTATATATGTGGTGGGTATTGCTCTTGAGGCTTGTGATTGCAGGTTACAGATTGGATATGTCAGTGATATAAGATTCACTTGTTATACCTTTGAGGTATGGATAGTTGGATGGGTTTGGCACTTGCTATGGGTACTATTTCAGGTATGGATATTTTGACAACTACAGATACATGTGATTATCTTTGGATCAGGTTATTTGTGCTTGAAATTTTAGTTGGTATAGGATTTTATGATCTTCTAATGTGACATGTTGGGTGGCTTCCTCTTTGGATGGCTTCTATGTATGTCTAGTGGGAGTGGCATAATAGGAGGTGAGATCATTCATGTTCGAGATGCTAGATACTTTGATTTTTTTGCGGGTACTAGGATGGAGCACTTGGTGTATTTTGATCCATGATGGTGGATGTGCTGGGAGGGATTGTTCCCTTGTTCATTTTGTGTGGCTACGGATTGACCCTATGCAATGTATACAACAAGTGAAAGATTGTTGAGATAATGGGTGTTGCACACATTGCATAATATTGTTATTTTATTATTTTATTTTTTATTATGTAATGTTGTACCTAGATGGACATGCAACATGTAAAGATTCCCATAGAATATTCTTGATGAGTTGTATTGTAACATTGTGATAATATTTCATGTAATTATTTAATATTGGGGAAAAGAATTAAATGCCCAATATTAAATGTGGGGTCAGCGGGTTAGGTAGCACATGGTTTATGTAATACCACTTGGTAGTTTTGTGGGACTTGCTACTATATAAGCAACCACAAGGGTAGTTGTTGTACTGTGAGAGAGAAAAAAGAGTGAAAAAGACAAGAGTCGAGCAGGACAAGGCTTGACAGGTTAGCTAAGGGAGCATTTGTGAAGGTTGAAAGCATGGCATGGGATGTGTGGATTCATGCTTGTTCACATAGTTTTCTCAATTGTGGCTATGGCCATGAAGGTTTCCATGGTTGTATGGCAATGGTATTTTTTTTGAATAATAGATCTTGATGGATGCTTTTGGAGGCTGGGTTTTTTCCCCCAATGAGGGTTTCCCAGGGTATATCTTGTGTCACAATTTTGTGGGTATGTTGTCTATTCTCTTACATGTGGATTTTAATTTCGTATTTATTTTAGATCTATTATGGGTTATGTGGAAACAGTTATATTATTTGTTGTCAAGTTTCCTTACAAGTGGTATCAGAGCTATGTTTTTATTATTGTAACCCTACATTGAATCCATGGGAATGCATGAGAGGATTAAAAAAAAGGGTGCAAGATATATGAATGATTTATTGCAGATCTGAGGGTTTTGGATTTGCTGTTATGATGGGATGTTAAAATATTTGGGCATGTGAAATTTTTTGGACAAAAAGAATTTTTTTTCGGATGGTTCATTTAAATACCAATTGTAGGGCCCATTTGTCATTGCACCAAAAGCCATGACTGTTAGTGAACATGGAACACCATATAATTAACCACCTGTGGGCAGGGGAGCGCATCGCATCACCCAATAGCATTTAGACCTTGGATAACTGATTCACCCCCCCCCCCCCCACCCTCTCAAGTATTCTAAATAATTCTAACAATTGGTATTAGAACTTTGCTGCTAATTTAGTTTAAAGGGACTAGAAGTAGAAAAGATCAAAATGTCTAAGAGAAAAGTTCCCAAGCTCAACAAAGACAACTTTGTTGCATGGAAAAGTTTGATGAAGCTAAATCTTGGATACATAGGAGATTATGCCCAAAATTCAATTGTTACTAAACATGTTGATCCAACTGGTACTCTTACTGCAGAAGATTTGAAAAACAAATAGGAACACAATTAGACAATGCTAGAGATTGCCTCTGCACTGAAATATGCTGAATTTGATGATATCAAAGGATGTGATATTGCATTCAACATGTGGAAAGCCCTATTAGAAATTTATGAAGGAGATCTGAATGTCCAAAGAGAAAAAAGAGAAAGCCTCAGAGGAAAGTTCGATGATATGAAAATGGAGGAAAGTGAGAATGTTACTCAATATGCCTCTAGAATAAAGGAAGTGGTAAGTGCAATAAGATGTTTAAGTGGTCAATTCGATGATGATACTATTAATAGTAAGTTCTTAAGAACCTTGCTCCCTATCTAGGCTATTAGAGTATCAGCTATACAACACCTAAGATATGCACTAGGAAACAATCCAAGTTTTGAAGGTATAGTTCGTAGACTCACTACATTTGAGTTATCTAACTTTGACAACTACAGACCTGAGAATGTTGAATCTGGTTTCCAAGCCAAGCTATCACTGAAAGATACTGAATATGTGAAATCAAAGAAGGGAAGAAAGATGAAATATGTATCCAGTGATAGTAGCACTGATGAGGAAGATGTGGAACAATTGGAAGCATTACTAGGTAGAAGATTTCATAGAGGCAAGGGAAAATTCAAGGGTAAGCTACCTATCATTTGTTTCAATTGCAATGAAGTAGGACATATTGCTGCAAGGTGTACACAGAAAAAAGATTAAAAGGAAGGAAAAAAGTACAAATATAGAAGAGAAGATGATAAGAGAGATTACAAAGACAAAGGCAAGAAGTGTTACATTGTTGAAGAGGATTCTGATGATAATGATGATGACATTGTTTATGTAGCCATGAAGGACTAGTCTGATGAAGAAGAGCCTACAACACTGGTAACATGTATGAACAAGAATGACAGATGGATCATAGACAATGGATGCTCACATCACATGATAGGAGACAAAAGTAAGTTTTTTGACTTTACTTAGTATGATGGACATAATGTTAGATTTGGTTATGATGCTCCATGTCAAATCAAAGGAAAAGGCTCCATTAAGCTTACAGAGAAAATTTCATGTGATAATGCATACTATGTTGAAGGACTAAACTACAATTTTTTGAGTGTCTCATAGTTAGGTAATGTAGGGTGCGAAGTAGAATTTAGAAACAAAACTGCAAAAAGCTATGATACTGATGGTAAATTGATAGGAAAAGGAGATCAAACAAGGAGTAATCTATTTTATCTTGATATGGAAAATGATTCTTGTTTTGTTGCAAAATTTGATGATGTGTGGTTATGGCATAAAAGGCTATGTCATGTTAACTTTGATAATCTAGTCAATATCAATAAAATGAAGAAAGTCAGAGGTTTACCTAAACTGAAGAAGCTTGACAACATCATGTGCAAACAATGTCAACTAGGAAAGATGACTAAGTCAAGTTTCAAGAGTAAAAACAATACATCTAAAGAAGTACTTGAGTTAGTTCATACTGACTTATGTGGTCCAATAGAGGTACAAAGCTACAAACGAGATAAATATATAATGTTGTTTGTTGATGACTATTTCAAGATGATGACTGTTACGTTCTTAAAGAAAAAATTTGATGCTTTTCAAATGTTTAAGTGGTATGTGGCTAGAGTTGAAAAAGAAACAGGAAAGAGTTTGAAATGTCTGAGATCAGACAGAGGTGGTGAATTCATATCAAATGAATTTGAGACATTTTGCAATGACAAAGGAATCAAGAGACAAACATCAACTCCTAGAACTCCCCCACATAATGGAATTGTTGAGAGAAGAAATAGATCTATGATTGACTGTGCTAGAACATTAATGATGGAAAAGACTGTTCCTCTAAAACATTGGAGAGAAGCTGTAAGTGTAGATGTTCATACACTGAACCGAGTACAAGTCAAGAAAGGTACAAGCGCAACACCTTTTGAATTATGGTATGGTTACTCACCCAATGCAAAGCATTTCGAAGTATTTGGTTGCAAATGCTTTATCCTTAAAGATGCTAGATATGGAAAATTTGATGCAAAAAGTGATGAAGGCATATTCTTTGGTTACTCTACTAGAAGTAAAGGATATAAGTGTTTAAATACTAACACTAAAAAAATTGTGGAAAGTTCAAATGTAAATTTTGATGAGCATACAGATGTCCAAGTTGAAGAACCAAAGAGAATGCATGAATACAGAACCTTTGTGTATTCTTATGAAGGAATGCCTATTGACGAGGATGCTATCAATCAAATTGAGATTCAATAGCATGTTTCAGTTTCAGCTAAGTCACAACCAGTGAATGCAGAGCTACATTCATAAGCTGAGTTGCAAAATGAAGGAAATGCACATTCTGGTTTTGAAGTCAGTTCACATGAAAAGGATGTAGAACTACTTGACAATGAAGTGCATAATGATCCTGAATCTAAAATATCAAACATGGAAACAAGGACAGAACAAGGATTATCCAAATATGTGAAGGGACATCACCCTGCTGAACAAATAATTGGTGACAAAGATGCAAGACCTATGCCAAGGAATAGACTAAGAAATGAATCATGTCTGTTAAGAAAATTTGAACCTAAGATAGTATATGATGCATTACAAGATGGTGAGTGGTATAAAGCTATGGAAGAAGAGATTGATCAAATAAAGAAGAACAAAACTTGGAGTTTGGTTCCCAGACTAGCTAACAAGAATGTGATTGGCACCAAGTGGGTATTTAGAAACAAGCTAGATGAGAATGGTGAGATTACTAGAAACAAAGCTAGACTAGTATGCAAGGGTTATGCTCAAGAATAAGGATTAGACTATCGGGAAATGTTTGCCCCTGTTGCTAGAATGGAAGGAGTAAGAACTTTACTTGCATATGCTGCACCTAAAGGTTTTAAAGTCTATCAGATGGATGTAAGGTTTGCTTTTCTGAATGGTATATTGGAAGAGGAATTCTATATTGAAAAACCAGAGGGATTTGTTGATGAGAACAACAAGGATATGGTTTGTACACTACATAAAGCACTCTATGGTCTGAAACAAGCACCTAGAACATGCTATGAGAGACTTCACAAGTATCTAGTGCAAATAGGATTTGAAAGAACTGATGATAACAACAACATGTACATCAAATCATAAGAAGGTAAGGATATTCTTGTATCTGAAATCTTTGTGGATGACATAGTTCTTGGAGGAAAGGAAGTGCTTTGCAAAATTTTTGCTAACAAAATGAAACATGAGTTTGAGATGTCTATGTTTAAAGAGATCAAAATTTTTGTTGGATTGTAAGTACATCAACTAAAACATGGTATATTTGTGACACAATCAAAGTACATCAAAGAGATACTTAAAACATTTGGATTGGAAGACTCCAAACCAGTCAGCACACCAATGGCAATAGGACATAAGCTATCCAAAAATGATGAATCAGCTAAAGTCAATCAAACAATGTATAGATCCATGATTGGAAAACTACGATATGTTGTACATAGTAGACCAGACATAGCATTAGCAGTTCGGATAGTAGCTAGATTCTCTACTAATCCTAAAAAAAATCATCTCATAGCAGTAAAAAGAATAATGAGGTATCTCAAAGGAACTGATGATTTTGGCCTATATTACAAAAATAATGAGAAGTTTGAGCTCAATGCATACACAGATGTAGATTGGGGAGGAAAAATTGATGATAGGAAAAGCGCAAGTGGAGGAGCATTATTTTTAGGTAAAAGGCTAGTTACTTGGACTAGCAAGAAACAAACATGTACATCTCAGTCCACTGGAGAATCAGAATATGTGGTAGCAGTAGTCAATTGCACAAACATTGTGTGGCTCACACATCTATTAGAAGGAATGAAAGAAGAGGTAACCAAACCTATGATACTATATTTTGATAATAGAAGTGCTATAAACATATCCAAGAATCTAGTAATGCATGCAAAAACCAAGCATATTGCAATTAAGCATCATTATGTCAGAGAATTGGTAGAAGAAAAACAAGTGAAGATGGAATATATAAATACAAAAGAACAAACTATTGATATCTTCACCAACCCATTGGCCAAGGATGCTTTTGAATATCTTAGAGGCAAGTTGAGGGTAATGCCCCTAACTCAAGTAGTTTAAAGCAACAAAGAAGCTGCCCTACATCAACAGGAACAAATAATTGAAATATCAGAAGAATGATGCAGAGGATGACAACAGGAGTAGAAACTCCAAATCAGTCACAAGCATGGTGACAGAGGGAGAAAACATGAGATACAAAGCTTATATTTTGCATGTTAAAGATGTTACATCTTTGGCATTTATGTCAAAGAGGGAGATATATGCAAAAAATTGATCAATACAAAGTAAGAGGGAGATATATATGAAAGAGGGAGATTTATGAGAAACTGAAAGGTAAAGATATGAGGATATATGAGATTAGTAGTAAGGATGCAGCATTCAAGAGGGAGAAGCATAAAGTAGCAGAAAACGTATATAATTTTGGTGGTAACTAAGTTGATCAATTGATCAGTTTGGTTTGCCATCAATGCCAAAGAGGGAGATTGTTGGAAATGATTGAAAAGCTCATGCATGAAGAGTAATAAAGAATGTTTTCAATCATTGTTTTGTCATTGATGTCAAACTTGCTACTTGTAGGAATGAAAATTGCTTTAGTGATCCAAATACTATCAATTGGTTGATTAACAAGGTACAGGCAATCAATAAGATGTAACTAGAACACCTAGAGAAAGGTTGAAGTTATGATGTTATAATGAAGTATAAGGATCAGCTAAGCCATTGATGAAATAGTGTATTGATGACATACTCTAAGACATAGAGAGTGGACACACTAAAACACATCAAAGATGCAAGGTTTAGCTAAGTCATTTGTAAAGCCTAACTAAGTTCATTAGAGAGAGCCGGGAAAGCTAGTTAGTACCAAATAGATTCTTAGTTGAAGCTGAGAAAAGTTTAATTTTAGTGAGTGTCGAGTGATATTCAGGTGTTAAGTAAAGAACAAGTTCCGAGTGAAGATCAGGCGTCGAGCATGATACAAGTGCCGAGTGAAGATTAGGTGCCGAGCATGATACAAGTGCCGAGTGAAGATCAGGTGCTGAGCATGATATAAGTGCTGAGTAACACATAAGGAGTTGAGCATTAGTAAACCAATAATTCTGAGTTGCTGCATTATTTTGAAAGTCAAAGATTCGCCAGATCTGAGCTGACATGGTAGTTATCTAGAATTTTGTGAATTAGATAAAAGATAAGAATGATGAGCTGGAGGCATAGAACACTATGTAAAAAAAATTTGGCAAATACAATTGGATTCTAGATGAAGTTTCTAGATAAGAGGAAGATATGGGACAGATACATTGTATCCTACATAATCTATTGAAACCCTAAAGCTGGAAAGGGAGAATCAAGCAGGAAAGGTATTACAGATTTCTATTTAAGGAGTCATAAGGTCATGAAACGAGGTGTTGGTCAAGCATGAAGTGTTGAAGAAGGTGCTAAGGAGAAAGAGAGCACATATACTCTATTTTGATAGATGACCACATATATGATTGCATTGGTATGATGAGCAAGAAGACTCAAGGAGATGAAGCTTGAGAAGAAGACAAGATGTCAGAGCCACAGTGATTAAAGCCAAGAAAAGGATTGAACTGAAGTGGGATATGTAATTTACAAGATATGTTGTAAGTTGTATCAGATCAAAAGCCATTATTGTTACTCTCTAGCAATTGTAACAGTTAGTATAAATCCTATGGACTTAGGTTGGTTTAATAGAAATGTTGTAAATCCTTTAGGAGGATGACATTCCAAATGAATGTTCCAAAGTCTTTTGACCAGGCCCATTCCTAACAGTATTGTAAAATCCTCTAACAAGGTCACATTTAACAATGTGTTGTAAGCCTTTAACAAGGTAGCCCTTTAACATGGCATCACTTTAGAAGAGTGAGAATTGAGTAACATTTTACTAGTAGTTATTTTCAAATTGGGTTTCCACATAAATCATTGTGTCATGTGTTGATCTTGAATGTTTTATTTATGCATTTTGATTTGCTGTAACTTGCTAAGATGGTTGATTTAAGCTTGGATGGATGAATAGTTTAATGGACTCACTATAATTGGTGAAAAAGTATTATTAGGGTATTTAGACCTTGGATAACTAATTCACCCCCCCCTGCCTCCCCCCCCCTCTTAGTTATTCTAAAGAATTCTAAGATCATTAACATATCTAATATATAACCTGCAATCACAAGCTTCAAGATCAATAATTGCTACATATATACCAAGAAGCTCCCACTATAAAAGATAATTTCAAATCTATAACCAATCCATTCAAGACATCTCATAGAAGTGAATCGATGTAGTATGAAGAAAATCCACAAAACATAAACCAATAATCTATAGGAATAACTCTCTAAAGAAGTTTCTAAACTCTCCCAAGTTCTCCAAAACCAACAAAGGAAAGAGAAAAACAACTATGCTATATCTCATATGACATACATGAACACAAACCAGTGATCACAAGCTCCAACCATTCCAAAATTCAATGTAACTGAAACTGGACATTGAGGAAGATAACCAAGACCAAAGAGAAACCATGAAAATCATAACCTATATCATGTCCTTCTACACACACTTCTAGATGTAAATTGTGCAAGTATGATCACCTCCATAAAACCCCCACCAAGAAGCCACAACAACCCTCAAACCAAACCATATAACTAATCATGGATGTAATCCTCTGAGAATAAGATAAAACTCATAAAAAAATCCTAAACCAAAGAATAACCATTCTTGATCCAAGGAAAATTTCCAATATAAACCATCTCCAAAACTCAACCAACATAACAACATATACACAAGGAGATAACTAATTCTAAACCATCTTTCAAATGGAACCTCCAGAACAAAATCATGTACCATAGCTCAAGATCCATATCCATGAAATAAAAGCATAAATATATTACACCCAAAAGAAACAATTGACTATACCTCTCAAGTAGTAATCTACCAAATAGACCAAGTGTGGGGAATGAGAATGTTCATCAAGTTATCCAAGCCTCCAAAAAAAACCCATCTAAAAAAAATATCCTCTCAAGTCATATCATGTGAATGCCCCTCAGAATTCCCTATTGAAATAATCAACCATCCCAACAAGTATATCTCTAATCCAAGAGAAATTAGCATCACCATCATCTCTAAGTATCTATAAGCACCACCAACCAATTAATCCATGTCAATCCCAAATGCAATGTAGAAATATCATGATGTATTCAACAAATGATCAATGTACTCAATACCAAGAAACTAAACCAAAACCAATGTCAAAGCTCCAACCATGGCCTTAATAAACATAAACATGAAAACATGATCTTACCATCTCAACCATAGAGACAACATGTTCCATATCAAAATACAATAAAATGTCAAATCTCTATACACATATCTAGAGAATTACATGAGATAATAATGAAACCATCCTAACACCAAGGATAACATGTCAAATGAAATCATAAACAATAATGTTTCCAAGAACTCCATGAGTCCTCTAGATGCAACCATCTCCAGACACCATGAAGGTAACCAAGAACCACATGAGTCCTCAAGATCCAACCATCTTTGTATACTATGAAGAACCATCTCCACACAACATGAAGATAACAAGTGCACCATGCTAATGTCAAAGAAGCTTCTACAACAATAGGAACTATTTCATCCTCCAACATCTAAAAAAACTCAATAAATATATGAAGGCCAATAAATTTAACTCAATCATGAGACTGAGTCACCCATAGCATCACAAAATCCATCTCCTACATGAAGATCTCAAGGTCTACACTCATACAACAAAGTTCTCAATACCAAGTGAAGCCGAGAAGATACAAATGAAACATGAAAGTAATCATGCACTATCACCTCATCATTGTCATTTAAACTCCCACTAAACTATGTTTCCAAGCTATCCATGACATCATGATGAAAAATCATCTTCTAACCATGAGAATCAACCTATCAAAGAAATTAAAGTGCAAATCATGATCTTCTCAAAAGAAACCAAATAACCATGATCGTCAACCAATAAGATATAATACCATAACCAAATTAGGAATCCAAACCAAAGAACACCAATAATCTACCTATATATCCAATGATGTCTTGCCAAAATCCATGCCACCGTGATCATATTCATGAACCAAGCATCTATCTCGCAAACTCTCCAACCCATCTGCATAAAATAGCCAACAATAATCCTCCACCATAATTGTACCTTATAACAATATGTCATCCCTTCTACATGAAGAAAAATTGATAAATCATGTTACTAAGGGAATAGTAAACCAAAATCCAAGCCAAAAGCTGAATATGCATAAATAAGCAAAGATCAATTGGCAAACACAATCTGTATCTTAGCCATTAATACAACCTATAAGAATAGACCACTTACAACACTTCATAACTTGTAGACCCTACAAGTCATCATACATATCCAAACCAAACACTAATAACTATATCATCTTGAAACTAATCTAAAATATAAGCTGGGTCTACAATGACATAAAGCTACAAATCTCTAAAACATATAATGTCATAAACTCACAATATTACTATTGAAAGGAGATTGTTGAATTAAAGAAGATTGATGAAACCTATCATGGAGAAATAATTATTTTGTCACTCATGTCAAACCTACTACTTGTTGGTGAGACAATTTCTTGCTTTGGTCTAAATGTTATCAATTGATTGATTGATGAAGAGGATTTGAAAAGAAAGGATAACAAGAGAACCTAGAGAAAGGTTGAGTTATTTGGTGTATAAAAGGAGCACTAAGACCAAGAAATGCATTAATGATATAGTGTATTTTTTATCTACTTAAGACTATAATGAAAGCATACTTGATTAAAGACTAGAATAAGGTTAAGTAGAGAAATGTGCCTACCAAGCCTCACTAAGAAAATAGTGCAAGCCGAGAAAAGTCAATGCAGGCCAAGTAGAAAATTAGTTGAAGCCAAGAAGTTTAGTATGCTCTAAGCAAGAGAAATCTAGCTGGTTTCAAGTGAAGACTGTTAGTATGTGTCGAGCACCAATAAAGAATTAGTGGATGTTGAGCACTCTAGTATTGGCCAAGCATTAGAAGATAGTGTTTGCTGAGAAAATAGATTATTATTGCTGAGTGCTAGTAAAATGAGTTAAATCAAATATTTAACAAATATGAGATGACAAAGTTAATTTCTCGGATTGTGTGAAGTGTGTGGAATATTACTATGATGATCTAGTGGCACAAAATTCAAGATAAACTATTTTTAGGAAAATTCAAAGAGGATAGTAGAGGAAGTTTCTAAAAGGAATCAAATGGAAAGATGGGCAGATTCATTGAATCTTTATGTTCTCTATTTATAGAGATAACAGGCTAGAAACAATAGTTGAGATGTGTGAGAACCTAAGGAAGATAGGAAGTCTAGGGTGTTGCTTCATATGGTGGCTGAATATAAGAGTTTGAAATTTGCATACAAATAAAGAGGGCTAAAGGTGATGAAATCTTGAAGTGTAAACAAGTTTTTAGAGATGAGGAGAATGAATGCCAAGAAGAATGGAAGACATAATGTGAGATCTTTAATCTGCAAGTGAGTAGTATCAATCTTGATAAATCCTTTGGATTAAGGTTGACCTAATAGTCATTAGGAAATCCTTTAATAGGGTGACATTCTAATGAAATGTTCTAAATTCCTCTAACAAGGCTCACTCCTAACATGGTGATTGAAATCATTTAACTATTAAAGTTTGTAGCTGTGATAGAGATATTTATCTCTCAAATTTTGGATGTTATTATCGTTATTATCATCTTCAGCTGAAAAGGACACTTAAGTTTAATTTTTAATATTAAATGTATATGATATGCATCATTCATATGCATTTAGGTATGAATATACAAAGAGTTATAATTAATTATATGATTTATGAGAATCTCAAGAGACCTTCGGTTATAATTCGAAGAGTCTCTCATATTGATATGTATTCACATCAAGCAAAATATATTGTACGCTTGGATTCTATCATCAATAAAATGATAAGTTTTTTTGTGTGGCTAGGCTTTTTCCTTCATTCTAGAAGGGCTTTCCCAAGATTCATTCTGGTGTCTTTGTTTTAGTCTTTATCTCTTTCTTATTGTTGGTTATCTTTAGTGATTTTTGGGCTTTAGTTTTAACATGGTATCAGAGCCAAGCTAATAACAACAATAAAGATATATCTTCAATGTGTGTTGGTTCTCATTGCTTCCATCTCAATTTTATTTGGCTATTTTGTGATTTTTTTTATAGAGAAGTTGTCCCTATCTTAGTTCTAGTTATTTATTTTCTTTGTATTTGTAAAGCTTTGAGAAGTATCGAAATTATCATGTCTTGATTTATGAATATGATAATGCTTTCAATCTTTTGGTTTATTCTTTAGAGGTTTCTTTGATTGTTCATGTGATTTATTCTACTTCTTTTGAGTCATGCCATTTCATGGAAGTTATTGTTATTCCTCTTAATATTCATTCACTATTTCTTCCTATGCTATATGTATCTCTTCTTCTTTTATGTTTCCCATTAGTTTGTATTGAGGTTTCACATGTCATGTATATATGTTCTTTGCATAGGGTAATATGGTAGCAGTGATTGATTATGACTTGGAATTCATCATTGACCATTTCTTTTCTTCTCGGGCTTCCTTTATTATTCATGTTCATATATTTATTATATACGTTAGTTTCCCTCCATATTGTTTGCATCGATTCATCTTTTGACACCATCAAGCACTTCATTTTTTCCTTTGGCTTGGCAATTGATATAGTCAATATATTTTTTTAGCTCTTCTCTTTTCTATCATTCTTGTTGGGCATACTTGGAATCCACTCAAATTTTGATATGTATGATCAATGTGGCATCAATTAGTTGTTTAGGAATTATCTACCCAAGAGTCACCTCTCTATTCATGAAAATGCTCTTCTTTAGGTATTATCAACATAAGTTTTGGTTATCATCATCATGTTTGAATGACTCATTGTCTCTTACTAAGGTCTTTTTATTATTCAATGGAAGTTGGAATCATGTGGCTCATGTGATGTGAATTAATCATATCTACATTATATTTCTCATGATTAAAGGCTATGTGTCACATCCATGACTCATTATACTGTATGTATATCTTTCATTCCTTACTATTAGGTAAGTTTCTTGTACTATTTATAAGTTTGGAGGACTTACATTCTTTAAAAAAAAAATCATAATTGGATTTCATTTGGTCATCAAATATTACTTATTCTTTTACGAGTTTGATGTTTGTATCACTTTTCTACATTACTATCACGACTGTTCAAAATCACACTCCTTTTTCTTGCATGGCTTGGTTATCAGAAGTATAAGAATTTTGTCTTTGATGATCATTCTTTCTTGACACATCTTCCTAAGTGCTTGTGAGGTAGCATGTTCTCTTGAGCACTATTTTCTTCCCCTTCTTGTATCCATCATTTTTTATATCAATGTGTGTTGGCTTGGAAATGTCTTTGTGATTATATCCTTGTGATCGATCTAATTTGGTTGGATTCTAGTCATGTTACTTTTCTTATCTAGCATCATGCTACTACTAGGGATTGAGTATGTCCAGGAATAGGTGGCGATGGCAGGACTATCAGATACCCAATGCATAGTATTGTGTAGAGGAAATCTCTAAATTTGATTAAAACACTAGTCTTATTCCATTTAGGACTTAGGTCACTAACATGGATTGATTCTATTGGATATGGGTTGTACATGATGAGACCAGCTCTACTTGAGATATAACACTCAAAGGGAGATTATGATTTTTTGAGGGAGGTTTCTTTAGCTATCTTCTTATGATACTCAAAGTTATAATTTTTTTATGTTGAGAGGAGGTTTCAATCATTGAATTTGTGTTATTAATATGATTCTTTATTTGTGATATTTATTGGTATTGTAGAATTTGAGATTCTTGTTTGAAAAGAGTTTTAGATGTGATTGCATTCTTTAGCTACAAAGTGGGACTTTGCTTTGAAATAGTATGGCATGAGGTTGCAAAGTTAAGTATCACCTAAAATTGAAGAGATGGGTATTATTGTGATGTTGATATTATATTCTTATAATCACATTGATGATTTTCGATTTATATTAGCTTTAGAGGAATTATTCTAAATCTCCTTGTGTATGTGTGTTTATTGAGATTAGACCACAAAAGATGAGTATTTATGGTTATATTTTCAAAAGAGGTTTTTTTTTATAGTTGATTTTAATCTCTCTTGCATTAACATAAGGATTATAGCTCTAGAGGGAGATGTTGAGTTTTAGAGGGAGATTTTAGCTTGAGAGGGATGCTTCATTATTAAGAGGGAGTGCTTATGGAATCCCCTTCATTATTATATATGCTTGTGATGCTTGTGGTATTTATTCAATTTGAGACTTAAATGGAATCAAGTCTTAGTTTTTTATTGCCTATTTTATTCTTGTGTGAATAAATGAGATTGTAAGATCAGCTATAATAACTCTTTCACTATGCGATAGTGAACATCATGTTGAGAGAGTCCATGATGTCATCATGTTGAGAAACTCTGTGATTGGAGCTAGATGTCATGTTGAGAGATTCCATGACAGTTCACATTGAGAGAGTCTATGATTAAAGGCTTAGTTGTGAGTCTTAGAAATATTTTCATGTTGAGTGATTCCATAAATATGAGTAATTGTTATAGTTTTTCATGTTGAATGATTTCATGAATATGAATAATTGTTATAGGCTTTCATGTTGAGTGATTCCATGAATATGATAATTGTTATAGGTTTTCATGTTGAGTGATTCCATGAATATGACTCATTGTTATAGGTCTTCATGTTGAGTAACACCATGAATTATGTTTTGAATTCATATGATCAAAATTTATCATTAATTTTTTTTTGGTTGTAGCTTTGTGTGTTAAAGTTTGTAGCTACGATAGAGATCTTTATCTCTCAAAATTTGGATGTTATTACCATTATTATCATCCTAAGCTGTAAAGGACACTTAAGTTCAATTTGGAATATCAAATTTAAATGACATGTGTCATTCACATGCAGTAAGGCATGGATATTTGAAGAGTTATAATTAATTATAGGAGTTATGAGAATCTCAAGAGACCTTTGGTTATAATCTGAAGAGTCTCTCCTATTGATATATATTCACATCAAGCAAAGGATATTGTACACTTGAATTCTATCATCAATAAAATGATAAGTTTTGTTGTGGGGATAGGTATTTGCCTTCATTCTAGAAGGGTTTTCCTATGATATTTCTTGTGTCTTTATTTTATTTTTTATCTCTTTCTTATTGTTGGTTATCTTTAGTTATTTCTAGGATTTAGTTTTAACATTAACCAGGTCACATTTAATAGTGTGCATTGTAACATTTGATAGGGTTGGCTCCTCATAGCACTCACTTCAAAAGAGTGAAAATTGGTAGCATGTTACTAGTGGTTTTTCCCAAATTGGGTTTCCATGTAAAATCCTTGTGTTAAAATGTGTGATTGATTTTGTGGTATTGCATGTTTACATTTCTACAAAGTTATTTTGACATGGGACATAAAAGTGCATATGTTTAAGATATTGAATGGTCAATGCATGAATAAGAATAAGTTGCAGTACTAAAAAAAATTATTTATACATTTGGACCTTCAATAATTGATTAACCCCCCCTCTCAATTATTCTACAGTATTCCAACAATTGGTATCAAATCATCAAGTTCTTGAGAGAAAAGTTTGAAGGTACTTAAAGCTAAAGATCAAGATGTATAGAAAGGAGGTGCCCAAGTTAAATAAGGAAAATTTTCCTGCAAATTTTGATGAAGATACATCTAGGGGGTCTCAGAGATTATGTACAATCAACTATTAGCACTAATAATTTTGATCCAACTGGAGCCCAAACTATTGAACAAGTGAAACAAAAGAAGAAACACAATCAGGCAATGTTGGAGATTGCATCTTCCCTAAGCTACTCAAAGTTTGATGACGTCAAAGGATGTGATTTGCTAAGAAGATGTGGGATGACCTACAAAAGATCTAAGGAGACAAAAATGTGTTGAGAGCCAAAGCTAAAAGCCTAAGAGGAAAATTTGATGAAAGAGAATACAAGATGGTGAGACTATAGTCTATTGTTATGCAAGGATCAAAGATATTGTTAATGCAATTTGAGGATCTAGCAGATAGATTTAAGATGAGACTATGATCAGAAAAGTATTGAGAACCTTGTTTAATAGCTATGCTATTAGAGTCTCTTCTATACAAGAACTGAGGTGTACCCCTAGTAGTAATCTCACCCTTGACGGATTGGTAGGTAGACTCATTGTTTTTTAACTTTTAAATTTTGATAATTTTAAATTTGAGAATGTTGAATCTACTTTCAAATCTAAGCTAACACTAAAAGAACTTAAAAATAAGAAAAAGAAAATGATCAAACCCATTGCTAGTGACAGTGATACAAATGATGAAGAGCTAGAAGAACTGGAAGCATTGTTGGCTAGGAAATTTCATAGAGGAAAAGGAAAATAAAAAGAAAGAATGAAGAAAAAATAAGAGGTAGAAATATGATAGTAACAAAGGCTACAAGGACAAAGGAAAGAAGGTTTTTTACATTTTTGAAGAAGAATCTAATGATGAATCTAAAGATCATGATGATGAAGTTGTCTATGTTGCTATGAAGAATGATTCTGATAAAAATGGGGCAACTGCATTGATATCTTATGTGAACAAAAGTGATAGATGGATCATTGAAAGTGGATGTTCACATCACATGACTGGAGACAAAATTCAGGTTGTAAAGTTGAATTTGATAACAAAAGGGCTAAGATCCATGACATTAATGGAAAATTAATTAGAAGTGGAGATCAGAAAAGAGTGGAATCAAGAGACAAACTTCTGCACCTAGGAACCCTCCACAAAATGGGATTGTTGAAAGGAGGAACAAATCAATAATGGATAAGAATATTGCTTTGAAATACTAGAGAGAAGTTGCTAGTATAATTGTCTATACCTTGAACCAAGTACACATCAAGAAAGTTTAATGAATATAAAAAAATGTATTAAGGTGAACCAAAGAAGGAAACTAAAAACTACTGAACCTTTATCTACTACTATGGAAAAATGTTTGTTGATGCTGATGGATAAAAGCACAAACCTGTGTCACCCTTTCGTAAAGAAAAAGGCTGACAAAAGTATAACTATTTGACTTCAATGATATAATACTAGTATTATTATTTAGAATTTGAAACTGAAGTAAACTAATAAAATGTGTAGAAATGGAAGAATTTTAGGGTTATAATTTTTAATAATTATTTGGAATAAGAATTAATGAATTTCCCTAATTTTGATAGGTAAGTTTTTAGTTGCTGAAAAATGCTTAAAATTAGTAGTCTAGTTCGCACCACAAAACTATATGGAAATAAACTTATTTCCGTTTGATCTTAGAATATGTTGTAGATAAAATTTATAACTAGAACAAAAAAAAGGCTTTAGACCTATTTTTCCTCTTTTATAATGATTCAAATTTTAACTCACCTAAAATCGATAATTTTCATCTCCCACCACATTTTCCAAAATAAATATATTCTAACCAAAAGAAAAATTATACATTCTAGAAGAGGAATCCCTCCTCTAGAACATAATATGAGTTTTAAACTTTTTTGATATGATTTAATATTACTTTTCTTTCTCAAAATTGATATCATTTCGAGTGTTAAAGTACGTACTTGTAGAAAATTTTAATTACAATATACTATATCTAATTAAAACACTATAAATTCTATATGAGAATATTCTTGACTTTGAGATCTATAATTTGGTGTTTATAAGTTGTTAGAAAAAATATCATACAAAATAGTAAGAGTTATTGAAACGTAATTTTTTTGAAATAATTCTATTTCTTTAGTAATTGGATACAAACTAGTATAAAACAAGCATTTAATAGACATTTTCAATTGGAAAAGTGTGAGAACATATATAACTTATCTAGAATGAATTTATCTAGATTATATATTTAGAAAAAATTGTTTTATAGATAAAAATACTCAAGTTTAGTCATTCTGATAAGTCAACCTGAAAGGTGACACAACTATTTACTTTTACCCTGATAATTCTGAAAAACCAAGTTGTTAATCAACAAGAATTTGTGACTCTTGAGTCACATACAATGGATGCCAAGTTGCATTCAAGAGCTGAGTTGCAATTAGGAGCCAAGTTGTAGCTAGAAGCTGAGGTACATTTTGATACTGAGATTAGTTTACATGAAAGGAATGCTGAGTTATTTGATAGAGAAGAGAATAGTGAATCTGAAATTGAACTTCATGAAAGACCAAATGTAGAAAGAAGAGTTGAGCCAAGGTTGTCAGAGTATGTCAAATTACATAATCCTGCTAGACAATTTATTGGATATAAAGAAGAATGACCAATGAAAAGGAATAGGTTGGGAAATGACACATTTTTTTAAAGAATGCATGAGCCTAATTTAGTGAAGGATGCATTAGATAATGAAGACTGGAGTAAAGCCATGAAAGATGAAATTTATTAGATTGAGAAGAACAGAACATAGACTCTAGTACCTAGACTAGAGAACAAGAATGTGATTTGAACCAAGTGGGTGTACAAAAAAAAAGGATGAGAATGGTGAAGTCACAAGGAATAAGGCAACATTAGTTTGTAAAGGATATGCACAAGAAGAAGGAGCTGACTATGGAGAGACATTTTTCGCAGTTGCAAGATTGGAAGGAGTAAGAACTCTACTTTCTTACTCTACATACAAAGGATCTAAAGTTCATCAAATGGATGTTAAATCAACACTCTTGAATGGTATATGAGAAGAGGAGGTTTACATTAAATAACCTGAAGGATTTTTTGATTCAAACAAGAAGAATATGGTGTGTATCTTAAACAAAGATTTAAATGGTTTGAAGCAAGATCCTTGAGCATGGTATGAAAGGCTTCACAACTATCTTGTGAAGATTGGATTTGAAAAGACTGATGACAAAAGAAATCTATACTTTAAGAAAGAAGGAGGTAAAGGAATTTTACTAGCTTAAATATTTGTTGCTTATATCATATTAGGAGGACAAAATGCATTGTGTAAGATAATTGCAAATGAAGTGAAGAAAGAGTTTGAGACATCTATGTTTGGAGAGATAAAGTTCTTTCTTGGATTGCAAGTATATTAGATGGGATAAGGTATTTACATCACTCGGTCCAAGTATGTGGAGGAAATCTTGAAAAATTTTGGTATGGAGGATTCAAAATAGGTTAGTACTCCTATGGTAATGAGACACAAACTATCCAAAACTGATGATTTTGCTGAGTAAATCAAACATTGTATAGGTCTACGATTGTTAAATTGCAATATGTAGTTCATAGAAAACCTAACATTGCATTAGTTGTTGAGACTACTACAAGGTTTTCTACAAATCCTAAGGAGAATCATTTAATGGTTGTTAAAAGGATCATGAGATATCTAAAAGGAACAAAAGACTATGGTCTTTACTACAAGAAAAATGACAACTTTGAATTGAGAGTCTATGTAGATGTTGAATGGGCTAGAAACATTGATGATAGAAAGAGTACAAGTGGTGGAGAATTTTTCTTAGGGAAAAGATTGGTCACCTAGACTAGCAAGAATCAAAATTGTATTTCACAATCTACCGATGAAACTAAATATGTGGTTATTGTAGTGAATTGCACATATGTGGTATGGATCAAACAGTTACTCAAAGGAATGAAGGAGGAAATTATTGAACCTGTGGTACTCTATAGTGACAATACAAGTGTTATAAATGTATCAAAGAACAATATGACACATACAAAGTCAAAACATAGTACAATCAAGTATCCTTACTTGAAACAATTGGTTCAAGACAATGAAGTGAGAATAGAATATGTGAATACAAAGGAACATATAGCTGATATATTCACAAAGGATTTATCAAAGGATGCACATGAATATCTTAGAGGTAAACTAGGTCTGATATCCCTATCCAAATCTACTTAAGAAGCAAGAGTAGTGCCCTACATCAACTAAGTTGGATGGAATATTTTACATATTGATGTAGTGGATCTTACTTTAGGACCTGCCTAAAGTAAAGAAGGAGTTGAAAGTAGAAGATTTATAGTCACATGAAATGTGATAGAGGGAGAACTTAAATTGATATATCTACATGTATAGATGAAAATTCTTTGTTATTGTTGTCAAAGAGGGAGATATAAGAGAAAGGGAGATATAAGAGAAAGAGGGGAAATATACAAAGATTTGTACCTAAAGCATATATTGAGGGAGTTAGAAATATTAGAGGAAGATATTAGAGTATATAGAGGAAGGCACACATATTGATAGAGGGAGAGATTTCAATAAAAGGTATTAATTTTCCTTTTGGTATTGTAGTTGATATTTGTTTTCCATCAATGCCAAAGATGGAGATTCTTGAAAGGAGATTGTCGAAGTGAAGAAGATTGATGAAACCTATCATCGAACAATCATTATTTTGTCATTAATGTCAAATCTACTACGTTTTGGTGAGATAATTGTTTACTTCTGAATGTTAACAATTGATTGATTGATGAAGAGGATTTGAAAAGAAAGGATAACAAGAGAACCTAGAGAAAGGTTGAGTTATTTGGTGTATAAAAGGAGCACTAAGTCCAAGAAAGAAATCTATGATATAGTGTATTGTTTATCTACTTAAGGCTATAATGAAAGGATACTTAAGAAAAGAATAGAAGAAGGCTAAGTAAAGAAATGTGTCTGCCAAGCCTGAATGAGCAAACAATGCAATCTGAGCAAAGTCAGTGTAGACCAAGCAGAAAATTAGTTGAAGCTGAGTGGTAAGTTTAGTATGTGTCAAGCAAGAGAAATATAGTTTGTGCTAAGTGAAGACAGATGGTATGTGCTGAGCACTAGTAAAGACTTAGTGGATGTCGAGCACCCTAGTGTTGGCCAAGCATGAGAATAAAGTGTTGGGCAAGCAAATAGAGTGTTATTGACAAGTGCCAGTAAAATGAGTTAGATTGAATATTTAATGAATTTGAGATGATAAATTTGATTTCTTGGATTGTTTGAAGTGTGTGGAAGATTACTATAATGAGTTGGTGGTACAAAATTCAAGATAAACTATTTTGAGGTGAATTCAAAGAGGATTGCAGAGGAAGTTTCTACAAGGGATAGAATGGAAAGATGGGTAGATTCATTGGATCTTATCTAACCATGGAATGGATGATTGTGGTTAAGAAGAAAAAGATATAAGCTCTCTATTTATAGAAATAATTGGCCATATGCAATAGTTGTCATGTGTGAGAACCTAAGTAAGACAAGAATTCTAGGATGTTGCCTTATATGGTGGCTGAATGGAAGAGTCTTCAATTGGCATACAAAGCAAGAAGGCTTAAGATGATGAAGGCATGAAGGGTGAAAAACCTAGAAGAGATGAAGAGAATGAATGCTAAGAAGAATGTAGGATAGAATGTAAGATCTATAATCTGCAAGTGAGTTGTTTTTGTTATCAGATCAAGTCCTAATGTTACTCTCTAATAATTGTATTAGTCTGGATAAATCCTTTGGATTAAGGTTGACCTAATAGTCATTAGTAAATCCGTTAATAGGGTGACATTCTAATGGAATTTTATAAATTCCTCTAATAAGGCTCACTCCTAATAGCATAACTGAAATCCTTTAACCAGGTCACATTTAACAATGTGCATTGTAACCTTTAACAAGGTTTGCTCCTCACAGAGCTCACTTTAGAAGAGTGAAAATTGATAGCATGTTACTAGTGCTTTTTCCCATATTGGGTTGCCACATAGAATCCTTGTGCCAAACTATGTTATTTATTTTGTAGTATTACGTGTTTACATTTCTACAAAGTTATTTTGACATAGGACAACAATATGTGTATGTTTAGAATATTGAATGGTCAATGCATGCATAAGAATAAGTTGAAAAAAATGAATAATATTATTTGTACATCTATACCTTGGATAACTGATTCAACCCCCCCCCCCCCCCCCTCTCAATTCTTCTAAAGTATTCAAATAGTTACCTTAGTCAATATAATCATAAACCATTTAGATCAATATATTACCTAATAAACCCTGTCAAACCTACCCTAAAGCTAAACCAATGTACAAAACTCTCCAATATCTTTAAGGTGACTATTCGAAGTCCAAAATTTATCTATGTATGCCTAAGTTATGCCCAAATTTGTGCTCAAAATAAACAACATCTAATTTTTGGGCTCTTAAAACTTGCCAAAATTTGAAGATCATAGAATCAAGCCCACATCAAGTTGTAGTGTTCTAAATTTATATTCCAATGACTATAAGAAGTCTAAAATGTGATATCCTAAGTGAAAGTTATGGACACTTTACTAAGGAAATATTTTTACTACTTTTAAATCAATTTTATTTTTCCAGTGATGAAGATTCTGACGGGATTAAATTTGATGGCCATTATGTCCTGAAACTAAAAAATCTTTTGCATTTTCTATGAAAATGACCAAACTAGGGCATATTATATATCAAAATTTAAGCAAAAACCAACACCCATCCAAAGGCAGGGTCTATTTTTGCCTAGAAGGCCATTTCTACAAGTGCCCCCCTAAACTCCCCCAAGAAAAAAGCTCATTTATAAAAAAATCCAAAAAACCCTTTTGACCAACAATTCCACATGCCTAAAATCTATCAACATCTCACCATAACATCAAACCTAAAACCCTTTGATCTACAATAAACAACCTATGAAACCAATATATCTTTCCCTTCTCTTTCATTTTTTCATGCATTCCCAAAAATTTAATTTAAGGTTACAATAACAAATTTATAGCTCTGATACCTCTTGTAGGGAAACTTGTAACAAAATATATAACCATTTCCACATAACCCATAATAGATCTAAAATAAGTAAGCAATTAAAATCAACATTCAAAAGAATAGACAACATACCCACAAAAGTGTGACACAAGATATATCTTGGGGAAACCTTATTGAGGAAAAAACCCAACCTCAAAAAGAATCCGTCACCATGTATTATTCAAAAAAAATACCATGGAAATACAACAATGCAAGCCTTCAAATTCATGGCCACCACCAAGTGATCCATATGAACAAGCATGAGTCCACACACCCCATGACATGTTTCCAACCTTCACAATTACCTTTTTCTACTAACCTATCATACCTTGTCTTACTCGACTTTCCCTTTTGCCCTTTTATCTTGTCTCTACAACTACCCTTGTGGCTGATTTTATAGTATCAAGCTCCAACAAAACCACCAAGTGGTATTAGATAAACCATGAGCTACCAAACCCCTATTGACACACACTTGATATTGGACATTTAATATCTAAGAGCTTGTTGGGCTGTCATTTTGCACAATGTTGAATGGAAGGGATACTTGTGAATCTATCTCTTGAAAAGATGATTAAGGATCAACTCCAAGATTCTAGGATGTCTTTCAACCTACTACAATTTTCTCAATTGAAGATAAATATGTATGTTCATGAAGAGACCTTTGATAGTTTGAACCAATATTTGATAATCTATTTGATCTGTTGCTATTTTAAAAATTAACCACAAAACAAATATAATTTTGGTATTTTTTATTTTATGATGAATCTAATTTATTTATGCAATTATATGAATTCCTATTTTAACCGAGTATTAGAAAAGAAAAAAAAAGAAAGATAGGGTAATGAAGGATTAAAGAAAATAAGTTGAAAGGGAAATTTCCAATGTATGTAAACCATGGTAAAAACACATTTGTGAATTAAATCTTCAAAAAGATTAGGTAGGAAACCAATGAAATTAGGAATAGCACTTCCTCAACTCCATTAATGCAATCACTGATGGGAACTCAATATAAACTGGAAGATGTTTCATGTTTCATCAAATCACAAGGGCACAAAAAGTGCGCTCGTATGAGAGAAACTGCTATGCAAGAACAATAGGTGATCCTTTCCCCAATTTGTTATGTCAGCAAAATTTTTTGACACGAGGAAAAAACCATAACTAAAATATCACACAATTATAGCAACACAATAACACCATTGGCTCCATTATTATTCATGAACATGCATTCACAAAAACAACACACTATGGCGAGAATAACTACACTCATAATGAGATCACCAATAGCATATATTATTGTATCAAAATAACAACTTGCAACACATATTACATCCATGCATTTATAAGAAATTATCTACTCCCTTTTTGTTAGGAGTGAGGCTTGCTAAAATCCAAACTCATGCTAAAATCAAAATTTAACGAATCTTATTATATACAAATAGACTCTCTAAATTGTGCTAAGTAGGTCTCTACCCTTGTTTATCTTTATTAATGAGTGCATGAGCCTTTACATGACACAAAAGAGTAAAAATGAGAAGATAAGAAGAAGGAAGCTATAAGATGATTTGGGAGTCTCTAGAAGTTCTGAAAATGGGATCATGACCTTTTTAGACATTTCTTGGAGTTGAAATATCGTCAAAATATATTTCTAGTGCATTAAATGTTCTAAATTAGGATCTACAAGTTAACTATCAGTGCACTGCTACTTCTTCAAAGCTTTTAGTGCACCTCTATAAAAAGTGCACCTGTTCACTTGTGTAGCTTAGTGACAGGTTCCAAAAAATCCAAAATTCTTTTAAGTGTCAAAACTAAATTTCTAGCATCTGGGTTTTCTTCCCATTTAGACCAAAATGATGTCTAGATGTTTATTCTTGAACATCTCTATCATCTCATCCACTTGAGTAGTTTCTAGTTAAATCAAAATCTTATACTTATTCTTCACTAATTTTTGATAATTTCTTACTTTGATTCTTGTTTCTAAAAAGTCCTCAAGCTTGGTGTCCAGTTCCAACAATACTTCTTCAATTTTGAAGGCTTGTCTTATGTCATCTTTTGATGAAACTTCCTCAAATGTACCTTTGAACTATTGGACAACTGATTACACCAAAAAAAGCTTGGTCTTTGACTCATTCTCAAAAATCTCAAGGAAAATAGCATTGTAATATCTCTCCAGTTCTAAAACCTACTCTTGAGCTTTATCACAATCTGTTGAATCTCTTTGTGTAATCCCCCCATTAGTTTATTTCCCATCAATATTTTCTCTATCCAATCATCAAGCTTATCAAGATCCTCAACCACATATACCTCCATTAGAATATGATACCTTTGACCTTTTATTGATTTTAACGCCTGCAAGTCCTTGTCCTAGGTATGTACTTCATCCATCAACCCAAAATCTTGGTTCACTATAGAAACCAACTTTTCACCACTCAATTGGATGTAATGTAATAGGTTCAAATTCCCCTATATTATTTGCACTCCTTTTTCCTCAAAAATTTCATGCCATTGTTTACATGCTTCCAAAAATGAATCCAACTATGTTCTTGTCCCTTTTCTCTCTAATGTCACTGCAAGAGTGATCTCTAGATTCTCTGGGTCAATGGGGCCCACAACTTCATTCAGGTAGCCTTTTAGTAGCTCATTCTACTTTTGCAATGTGATTATCTTTGATTCATCATGATCCATATGCCTGAACACATCTTTTATACCTTTAGTAATCATCACTTTGGTTGTATGAATCGTGGGCATTCCCAACACAACCTCCTTGATTTGGTAATCTCTAGGAGTTAGTTCTTTGGTGTCAGCATGAGGAGAAGAGAAATATGTGGAAGAAGGTCTTGATCTTAGTTCTTCATTATGAAGGCTAATATTCATGCATCACCCTAAGATAGCTCAAGCCTCTTTATTTCTTGGATCAGTTCCTTCATTCCTTCCTCTCTTGTCGAGTCTAGTTGCCTCTTTTGACAAAACATAACCTCCTTCTTCAACCATGTTGATGTAGTGCCCATGGGTGACATGTACTTGGATAAAGAGGTTGCTTCCTAATCTAGCTCCTTTCCTTTATCACTCCTCTCTTGATTCTTTTCATGTTGAAGATCTTCAGTGGGAGTATCTATACTCTATCGGGCCAAGGTCCCAGCCTCTCTATCTTGAGGAGTTTTTTGAGTTTATTCTAGTACTTTTCCTTCCTTGAATACTTCATCAGTATGTTGTTGGAACTTCCCTTCATTAGTTTCTTGTTCTTCTTTTGCTTGGTTAATCAAGGGAAATGGAGTTACCAAACCTTTATCCAAAATGGCCAAATCATGAGATGGTGGTGGTAGAATTCTTAGAGGTCCTTGAGGTAGAGGAAGAAATTGATTCCAATCCTCTCTTAAAGGTTCACTTGTGGGAGTATCTTTGATTTTCTCTCCCACCATCTCAGTTTCCACTGACATAAAGTCAAAGTTAGAGAGCTAAAAGGCATCAGTTCCTTTACCCTCCATCTCTTCTATCCATTTATGTTTTTCATCTTTTGAAGTTGACACTTGGATAGAATCTCTTGGAGCCAATGGAGGTATTGTTGTGGAGCTTCTTCTCCTCTATTCCTCTATGAATTTGGTTGAGTGGGTTCTTTACCTCAAAGGAACAAATTCTATTTGTTCCCCTTCTTCTTTAGCATCTACTTCTGGGCTAGTCTTAGGAACCTATGGGGTTGGATTATTTTTCATCTTTAGTCTTCTCCTCTGTATACCTACTATAGTTGTTTCAATTCATTTTTTCTTTAGAGTGGCAGGGGAGGCTTCTTCCTCTTTAGTTGTAACTGGTGGAACTCTTTGCTCTTCTTCTTATTCCTCCTCTAGATGTTCCACTTGTGCCAGGTCTTGTGGCTCTTGCATTGGCTCTACTTGAGGCTTAGTTTGTGTTTGTTCTAGTTGTACCTATTTTGGATGTGTTTGAGTGGCTTGTCTCTTTGCCCTAGGAAGTACCCTTTTCCTTTTCTTTTCATGATCATCTTCAAAGTACTCAACCTACCACTTCTATTGATGAACCATTTCCAGCCTCATTGGGGATTAGGAAAGGAAGGTTTGTATGGTGACCTTTGCACCTTTTCCATTGATTGGCCTAGCTATGGCTTGTAAGGGTATGGCTTGAGGAACTTGATCCATTCTAAATGGCTTCTTGATCCATTCCTTTGTGAATTCAACCACATGTCTAGCCTGATGATTTATATCATCATTCTCATCCATCCTTATTTTTGCATTCATAATTGGCCTATCATAAATTTTATCTTAGTTATACAAAGGATCCATGACATCTTTGGCATCCTTTTCCATGGTCTTGAAGGGGATCTTAATTTTGAGCATGTTCTTGACTAAGTATAGACTAATCCTACAATAATCACTTGTTAGGATATCATATTCATCTATAGCATTCATCCAATGATCCTCTAACCTTCTTCGTGAATGAACTCTTTCTCTTCCAGGTGTTGAACCATCCCAATGTTATCAAAGAATGGGTGAGGGGAACTTTATTCTTCTAAGGGATGTTGATCACATTCAGAGTCAAAGGTGGCAATATCATGCTTTTTCTTCACCTCGAAAGCACAAATTGTAATGGGTCAAACCCATGTCATCTTATGTTTTCTCCTCACTCTATGATACACAAAAGTGAGTTGGCAGGCTACCTCTAAAAGTATGATCTTATTTGATGGGTATCTTGGGAGCTTCTTTGGTCACAAAAGAGTGCCAACGACCTGAAGATATGTAAAGATCTTAAATTAAATATAGTAGGCATTGATCTCTATAATTCTAGTTTCTACCCCTACTAACATTCTATTTGCATAATCTCCTTCAATGAAGTTGATGATTGCAAAGATATACCCATAATTGACCACCTTGTATTCCACACTTTATAGTGGGAGCTTCTTCTTTAAGAACTCAAGGTATACCACATAGGGCCAAGAATTTGCATCTTGCACGCTTCCCTTTCTGTAGAGCACTGGATAATTTATGGTTCTAGCCACCAATAAATATACCATGTATCATGTCATATAGAAGCGCAGGTCAGCTTTGATGATTACTAATTTCTCATCGGAGTTGTCACTTTGGATGGTAGCCCAATCAATTGGCATCTTTGTTGTTTTGATGGTTTCAATGAAGTGGACCATCCAATTTTGAAGATGACCTGTTGTAGGGAGACCCATGACTCTACTCAATAGGAAAATCACACATACAATATCATCCTTCATGTATCCCCTTGTCATATCTACTTTTCCCATCCTATAGCCCACTAGTGTTCTGTCAATTAGGAAAGAAGATCATATTATTTCCTTTGCATATTTCTCATTGTCTATTTACCATCTCTCTGCTCCATCATACAAGATTTACAAGTGTTGATCCACCCTTGGGAAGTGAAATATTTTTTCTATGTTATGGAGCTGGAGGTCCAAAACTATCTCTCTTGTTACACTCTTATGACCTTCTCTTTGGTCACACAATGCTCTACAAGGGTCATTGTCAATTTTGAGGATTAAATTGACATTGGGTGAGATGTTACATTCACAAGCCCAAACTATATGATAGAAGATACCATTGTTGACCTTTCCCTTAGTTTATTACAGATTGTGAGGAGTGTGCAATAGTCTATGTGTTTGAGTTATATAACTTTGATCTTTGCATGTCCATCTTTGAACCTTGACTTCTTCAGTGCTCCTTGATACTTGAATGAAACTAGTTTTGGAGAAACTTTCTCGACCATGGAAGATGATGAGTATGCCATGTGATTTGCACAAAAGAGGAAAAAATTAATCTATAGGTAAAAACTAGACCTAAAAGAAACTCCAACTGATTCCCAAATAGGTTAAGACCGGTCAAAATAAATAAAAAAGTAGCTCCCCCAGAAAAATACTTGGTTATGCACTTCAACATACCTAGCATAGACTTACAGGTGTATTGGTGTGCTGAATTAGCCTTGAAATGGGATTTTAGCGTAGTTACATAGTTGCACACATGCACACCTTGGTGATGTGTGTACATGCACGTGTGCATAGTGCAAATAGGGGTAAAATAAATGCTTAGATTTTCTTATCTTTAAAAAGTGTGGAGGTGCACACATGTGTGTATTATTGAGGTGCACATGTGTGCACCTTCCTAGTGCCTTACATGTTCTTATCTTGGGTCTTATTTGTTTTAGATTTTTGCAAAGGTACACATGTGCACACCTAAGGGGAAGTGTTTGACCTTTGTGTCATTTTTTGTGTAGGGGAGCAATGAGGTAGAGTTATGCATAGGGGAAAGGTGCAGAGGTGTTTTCTTGGGAGGTTGGAACATGTGAATGAGAAGTGGTAAGGGGACCTAGGTCTAAAATATACCTCAAAAATAGAGTGTAACCCTGCTAGTGCGCACTTGTGAAGGTGCACACCCTTTGGGGTTATGCACATGAACTTGTGTAGGCCTGCATCCACTTGATTCTTTCTTGAAGCATTTTTTATAGAATAGGGTAGCAATTTTGGAATGCATATCCCCTTTTATCTAATTATGTGCACACCTAAGGGGAAGTGTCTAAGCTTTCTGTTGTTTGTTGTGTAGGAGAGAAATGAGGTAGATTTATGCATAGGGGAAAGGTGCAGAGGTGTTTTCTTGAGAGGTTGAAAAATGTGAATGAGAAGTGGTAAGGGGATCTAGGTCTTAAATATACCTCAGACCCAGAGCGTAACCCTACTAGTGTGCACTTGTGAAGGTGCACACCCTTTGGGGTTATGCACATGAACTTGTGCACATGCATGCATCCACTTGATTATTCCTTGAAGCATTTTTTATAGAATAGGGTAGCAATTTTGGAATCGGTGTCCCCTTTTATCTAATTACCTTTTATAATTGTTTGAAATCTTTAGATTCAAGACCACCTGTAATTTTTTCTTTTTTTTGTACCTTGAGCATGCTTAGGCTATGTGACCAAGGCATTGGTGTTGCTTTCTAGTTTTGGTCTTTAGTTTAATAAATCTTGTGTTCCTCTTTTAAAAACTCTTGAGAGTCTCTCATGCCAAACAATGATCATAGAAGTCTTTTGAAGAGACCCTTTTTCTGAACTAATAAGTTTTTTATTATCCCTTGCTACTATCAAGCTAGATTCAAAAATCACCAAGATATTCAATTCTTAAATTTCTAAAGTATTGAGAGCTATCAATCTACAATTATAATTTTAAGACTAAGAGTCCTCTACAACTATAGCCATTCTTGTTTTTAGTTCATACAAGAAAAAAAATCATTAGAATACTTTGTCAAAGAAATACCTCTTCCCTAAAGTCAAAACCAAAAGAAGTGATCTATTTAATGTTTCAAGAAAGAGTCTTGATTTTGCCTAAGCCTTGGACTGAAACTAAAAGATAGACATAAATATAAAGAAAAGACACGACTTAAATTAAACACACTTGTAGAGAGTAAACACACATGTAGAAAGTAAACACACAAGCAGAAAGTAAACACACATACAAAAAGTAGATTTTTTTTTTAATGTTTTTCACTTTTAGGCCTCAAAATAATGTTTCAGAAACTGGCCATTGAATGACAATGGAAAAAATTCCCCTTGTAGATAACTTAGCCTAAAATTATTTTCTCCCAAAATCTCCACAATCTAATAAGGGCCAATGCATAAGTGTTGAAACTTGATGTGACTACCTAGTTTTTCTTTCACCTTATTCCACAAGAGAACTTGGTCAAAGATTCTTAAAGATTTGATAGTAGCTCAATTTTCAAACCAAAATTTTATGTAAACCTAATGTTTCATTGTATTCTCTAAAGAGTTTGTCATTTTATCATCCAATTCCAAGAGATTCATCAATCCGATCTAAGCTCTGGTAGCATCCTTAGCATGTCATCTCATGAACTTCAACACTTGAATCTTGAGGTTGAGTGGGAATGTTTGTTCCTAAATGTAGATGAGTAGATATGGAGATGTCCCCAAAGCATTTTTAATCCCAAGTCTGTCCATCCACAATGCATATTTCAGCTAAGTGTCCCAATCCTTTGGGTTCTCCTTTAGCAAGTGCCTTATCACTGTTATGAAGTTTTTATTGGTGGGCTCAGCCACACCATTCCCTTGGGGATAGTAATTAGATGAGAACCTTATTATAACCTGATTGTATAATGCCCACTAAGTAAGGAAGATTGACATAAAAGATAACCCATTATTGCATACAACAAAAAATAACATTCAAAACCTAGTGACAATGTCCTCTTCCAAGAAACTAGTAACCACTTTTGATGTACAATTTTGAAAAAACCTAGATTCTTTCCAACATGTGCAATAGTCTATAGATGTTAGGATGAATGTATTTCCTATAGATGATGGTGGGATTATTGGTCCATTAAAGTCTAGTCCCCACTTGGAAAAAGGGTGTACCTAAGATACTAGTTGTAGTGGCATAGTTGGATGTATCTCTCTATTAGCACTAGTTTGACAAATGTGGCAAGAGAATACATGCTCAAATGTATCCTTGAAGATGGTATGCCAAAAGAAACCTAATCACAAAATCATGTGGGTTGTTTGTCAAGGTTGGAATAGTTCAATTTAACATTCTTTAGTAGACAACTCGAGAATGTGATGGGTCTCTCATCTTCTTTGTCTTTCTTCTGAGTGGGAATCCCAACACATGAGTGTTCTAAAGAAAATGAATAGATTTTGAAGGGAAACTCATAATCTAGATTGACAAGTACTAGAGTCATGAAGATAGCTACTTAGATTTCCTTAAAAGATTTCTTTATTTCAGGAATTGATTCATTTTTTGCTCCTTTTTTCAGCAAGTCATTGAGGAGGTGATTATTGATCTTAGATTGGTTTTGACAAGTGAGTGTCAACATGCTTAAGTTATTTACGATATTTTGGAGATAAAGGTTGAATCTTGAGTTGGATTCCCAATGCAATTATATGTATCCAATTAGGAAATGAGAATGATTAAACATCAAAATGGATGAATCTTAGCCATAGATTCATACCTAACCCTAAGTCACCAAAGTCTTCTTAAGGAGGGAAAACCCTAAACTTTCTATGAATATTGATGGAGTGAAGAGAGAATTTTGCATGCACAAAAAAAGCATTCATGGTGACTAAGGAGTTATAAAGTGAGATAATATTGCAAAATTAGTTAAAGCAAAATAGAGGAAAGGAAAAGGATATAACAAAGAGACATCTGATCAAGAAGGATCAAGAAGATAATTGTTTAGAGGTCATTTTTATTAGAGAATCAAGTTCTAACTATAGGATCAATGCCAAGACATTTTAACAGGTGATTTTAGTCAAAATCTCTTATCAGAGTAGTCCTAACAAGTTGTATTGAAATCCTTTAACATGGTGCTTACTTAGCTATAAGTTAAAGTCCTTTAGCAAGGCACACTTCTAACAGGGCGCTGAAATCCTCTAAAAAAGTGAGACCTAATAGCCTTTGTAAGCCTGTAACATGGAAGAAATTTCATATGGTAGATTATGTCTCATGATCAAAATATTGTAATCTTAATTGGATACACTTTATTATTGCAATAGTAAAGATTTGTGGGTGTCATCCCCACTCCAATTTTACCTTCTCACTTGGAGGGTTCCTGGGTAATCATATCTGGTGTTATGTGTGTGTGAATTTTTACTTGATTACATGCTTTACATGTTATTTTAGTTTACTCATTGAATGTATGAGATGGATGTGTGGTGAAAGTTTTACAGGTCCAAGTTTAAGACTATTGATTCACCCCCCTCCCTCAGAAGTTTACCTTTCCTATTGTAATTCCAACAATTGGTATTAGATCTTTGTTCTCTAAAAGAGAAGCTTTGTAGCTTTGAGTAAAGATCTTGGAAATGGAAGTTTACAAGTTGGGAAAGACTATTGAGGATTAGGAGATTGAAATGCATCTCATTCTAAATCAACTAAATGAAGCAAGAAAATAACTAAAGTAATCCTTGAATAGAAGGAAGGAAATTGCTATTGCAGAGAATGACACACAATATAAAGAGATAGACACTACTAAGATATTTGTAGATGGATACTTAAATGAATTTGATGCAGCAGTTGTAGATCTAATGGAAAAGAATAGAGCCCAAGTTTAGGAAATTAAAAATCTCAAGTTAGAGCAGGAATTACAAGCCATATTACTATGTGAGGTGACTAAACAAAAGAAGAAAGCCATGGAAGACAAAGCAATGATTGAAGAAGACAAAAAAAAATTGGCCAATAGACTAGAAGAGAAGTCAATAGAACTAACCAAGATTTCCAACATGGAATAGGATACTCTAAGTCAAATGATGAATGCCAACTATGAACTAAATGTCAAGGACATTGAGATAACTATAGTGAAGTTGCAAAATGACCTAAAGAGGGAAAAGGAATTTGCTAAAAGTTTCAATAATCCTGATGAACCCATCAAATACTTTAAGCAACTATTGAGATCCCCTAGATCAAATAATGATATACATGGACTAGGATATTCAAGCATTGAAGCAGGAGAGTCATCCAAAAGTGTTGAAGAAAGGAACAACAAAGGTACGAATTCTAATGCTACTTGTCATAATTGTGGTAACAAAGGACATACTGCTAATGTGTGTAGGAGTAAAACAACAAATTAGAATGTGAAGAACAAGAGCATGGTTCACTGCCATAAGTATAACAAATAAGGTCATAAGGCCCATGAATGTAGAACTAAGACCATGCACACACAAATATTTGAAGGAAATTGCTACAATTGTGAAAAGTATGGATATGGAGCTTTTGAGTGTAGATCCAAACCCATGTGGTCATCAAATAGGAAAACAAAGGTAAGGAACAATGGCAACTCTTATAACTAGAATTATAATCCAAGATATAGCTATCATTATTGTCAAGAATATTGACATGTTCCGAAGAATTGTATTAGAACACACTTCAGAGGTGGCTACAAGATGTAGTTGATTCAAACCACATGTTTTAGTTGTTTAAAGACTAGTCACATTAGTAAGTATTGTCCAACAAGGTCATTGCCACCAAGTTTTGAATTTGATAAAGGCAAAGGCAAGGCAGATGTTGAAAATGTTAGAAATGAAATGAAAAAGACATCGAAAAAGAAGGATGATTGAAGTACATCAAATGGAGAAGGGATCACTTCACCCAATGGGTCAAGTGATCACACCTCATCAAACTAGGCAATCAAGAGGTATGTGGGACTGATAATTAAAGGTTATATCATTCATCAGTTCCAAAGGAGTTAGTACTGAAAGGATTACATAAGCATGAATGAAGATACAAGATGTTATTAGAAATCCAAGATAAACATTTAAGTTTTTCATGTTACAATCGAGCATGAAATATTTCCCATCTATGTCGAGTAAATGTTGGAAGATGCCAAGATAGAAAACTGGCTAGTTGATGTTGAGCTTGTAGTGGTTGTTGAGTAAGTAATTGAAATATTAATGGATGTCAAGTGAGCCTAAAATTTATTGATGTTGACCTTATAGCTATGTAAGCACTCAACATTAATTGTAGAGTTTCAAAGGGTATTTTATTGATTTTAGCTCATTTCACATCATTTCAAATTTGAGAAAAAGTGAGCAGAATAGAAGGCAATCTAGAAAACACATTTAAAGAAATTGCAAAAATTTTGAGCAATGTTTCATCACTAGTTTGTTAGATTTCATAAGGTATTTAACAAGAGCCAAGCTATACAATTTACATTTTTGCAAACCCTAGTTTCACATTATGGCATCAAGTTCAAATAATGTAGAGGGAAAGGAAGTTTTGAATGTTTAGTTAGTAAGTAATGAGGTCCGACAACCCATTTTCAAATCTATTCCTAAAATTTCTTACAAGCAAGACCTTTTTCGTGCATTATCTATGATACCACCAAATGTTTTAATAGTGCAAGATGTAAGGAAATGATATAACTATAAAATTGGTAGCATTGGCGATATGGAGATTAGGGAAGCATACAATAGACTCTGTGATAATGGTGTACTAAAAGAATAATTCAAAACTTTTGAGAGGAAAGGGTTGATACAAGCCCTAGATTTTTTGAATGTATTCAAGACAGAATGGATTAGGATAGTGCTTAACTAAATTCATGATGGTTCATTATGGTTGGATAATGGACCTATCAAAATTAATAAGAGAATAGTCCATAAGGTTATTGGTTACGCAACCCTAGATCAACCTAAGACACTAATAAGTGACTTGAATGATGTGATTGAGAAAAGCACTGGAGCTGTATGGAACAAGAGAGGCATGAAAATTGACACAATCATTGATCCTTTGATAGAGTATGTTGTAAGGGTTATATCACACAAGTTCTATCAATCTAGTAGATTAAATAGTGTGACATGTATAGCTGTGGATGTGGGATAAAAAATTGTTAATAAAGATCACATATACCTTGGAATATTCATATGAGAAGAGTACTTTTTTTTTTGGGGGGGGGGGGGCGGGGGGGGGTGGGGTGGCGGTGAATCAAAAGTAATGCATTTTATCCATTAAAACTTTTAACTAAAAATAAACATCATGCATGTAACATATCAAATAACCATAAAGTAAACACATGCATCAACAACACATAATACCATAAATTTGGTAACCCAGAAACCCTCCAAAATGACAAGGTAAAACTAGGGTGGGGATGATACTCACAAAATTACTACAACAATAATATTTTGACCACTTCTGGTGGTCTGCCCTATTAAAGGCTTGCCTTGTTAAAGGCTTTACATTGTGTCAATAGTGACCTAATTAAAAGATTTAAAACACTTTACATGAAGTGTCACCCTGTTAATGGATCTACAAAATAGTTGTTAAGCTAACCTATCATCATAGGATTTTCACTATCTAATATAATTGATATTTGCTCATTCTGATGTGATCCTTGCTTGACCTGATATCTATTTGTAGCCCTTGTTCAGTTATGATCAACTGGATATGTAATTGTTGTTCAATTCACTAAGTCTTTGATTCCTATTGTTTGCCCTATTTTTCAATTTTCCTATTTGCATAGCAACTTCCTTAACTTCTATTTATCCACTTGAAATCATGGGGTCTAAGCCTTCTTATAAAGGCTTTGTAGACTTAGGGTTTATAATGAAATCACAAACTCAAATTTCCCACTCAAATTCTTAGATTTAGCCTATTGTTTGCATGTTGTCTCCAATTTTTTGATTGGTTGCATGCTGATAACGTAGGTAAAACAAAAGATTCGATATTATCTTCTAATCCCGTCGTGAATCATACAAAAATAGTTTTACATCTAAGTTTGTAAAGGAAAAAAATTGTATGTTGATTATGTGTTATTCGGCACATACTAAATTACTGGTGCTTAGCAAATATTTGATACTAACTTTCTCGGCACCTATTACATTTTGTCTTGCTTGGCACATGCATAGTTGGCTCACTTAGCACATGAAGTATTCTGACTTGCTTAGCATCAACTATGACTTGGCACCTATATATCACTCAACACTTTTATAATTCTTGGCACCTAAAGTCACTCAACACCTATTAGAATTCTGGATCAGCACATATTGTAGTTCAACATAAATAGTGTACTTGAGTTCTATATAAAAAGTGGTCAAGTGTGTTGACACTCAAATTTCAAAACCAAATTTAGACCAACAATCTCCCCCTTTGACATGAGTGGAAAAAACACTTAACTAGAAATTATTCATCTAACCTTATGAGTACCCTATCTAATATTATAAATTCCCCTTAGTTGATTGTGCCATTTCATTCTTGCAACCAAAATTCTTGTGCTGATGTATCTAACACTCTTTGTCTTTGCCCTATTTGTATTTCCTAGGACTGCTTGCTGAGTTGTTCTATTTGTTCTATTTGCTCTATCTACACTTGTAGGTTTTTTTCATATCTCTCCCAAAACATTATTTCTTCCCACACTATTTACAAATTATGTCTTATCTCCCCCCTTTTGGCTATCTGCAATCTTTTCCTTTTTATTCTCCAAAAGAATGAATGAAAGACTGTAATCACTAGAATACTTAGTATTCTCCCCCTTAATTATATTTCACTCTTTATTTTCTTTCTCCCCCTAAACATGATATCTATCTCGCCCTTTTTCATACTTATGTCAAAGGGTGCTAAGGAGTAATACCATATTTCACCAAAAATGTGTTTTTTACCTCCATTATCATCTTGAGAGTTGCATACCAATTCTCCAAAGAAATTTTTAGTGACTTATGTTGGATGGTAGTCTTTACAGTAAGATGTACAAGCCCATCAAGTGTAGAAAGATTATGATCTTTCTTTAGAACATTCTATGCATAGGCTTGCTCTTTGTGGAGGACCTCTAGATGTGGGGTAATGGAGGACAGTATCTTCATCAATTCGGCCTTTATGTTGGCCTCTTCACTTTCTAGTGCAGCTAATTCTCTTTGACTATGAAGTGATTGGGTAAAATGCTTCTCACTTTGAGTTGGATCTCTTGGTAGCTGCATGCTAGAAATCTTTAGATTTCTCTCCAAGCTTATTATCCTTTGGCCTATCTCCTGTGTGGAAAATGTGAAGTCACAGAACTTGTTGTACACTGAAAAGATATTCTCAAGTACAGTTTTTACCTTTCCAATTTTCTTTGCCAACTCTATCTGTGCAAGTGCTATATCACTTGATATCTTCTTGTTGACCTTCCCTTGAAACTTCCTCTCAGACCACTCCATAAGTTTGACATTGGTATCCTTGTCTTCACTTGTCACCTAGTCAACTATATCTAATAATTGTTCCATTATAGGCTTTGACTCATTTGGTGACTGCAACCTAAAGATATCCATAAAGATGTCCTTAATCTCATGTAGTGCTTGCTTATTTTTATACTCTTTTTTGAGTATTTCTTGTCTTCTCCTTTTATTTAATGCATCATGCATCTCTACTCAATGGTGATATTCTTTGAGTCATAAGAAGGTATTACTATCTCTTCATCTAGCTCAAGGTCTCCATAGTGAAGTACCCTGGTCAACTTGGTTGAGCTTGAGCTTGCTGTTGATATTTGTAAAGGTATGGCTTTAGTGCTCATCTTCTAAAAAGTTTTTGTAGGAGTGCCTATTTTTGGTAGCTCTACTAGTGTTTGTATTGCAACCTACTCCTCTTCTTTTGATTTGTCCTCCTTTTCCTCATCAGACTTCCCTTGATTAATGAAAATTACTTGGGGTGTACCCTGGAGTTGTACTATAGGATCAGATGTATCAATCAATCATGTTGGCTCTATTTTTGTATCCTTCCCTTCTTCTCCGCTCAGCTTCTGAATGGTGTCACCTACTCTTGATGTGTCAATTGTTGCAATTGTTGGAGATGGTGGTGGAAGCATTAAAATTTGAGTACTAGTAGTTGTAGGGACAGAAGGTGGTTCTTGTGGATTCACCTTGTCTCTTGAGGAGTTAGCTACTACCTTTTGTAACTCATCTACACTGACCAATAAAGGATTTGTGCATAACCTGGCTTGTTGTGTTGATTGGTCAAGGATCTTGGAGACTTCCTCTACAGTTAGGGGATTGATGTTCTGACATGATTTGTCAGTAACATCCTTGATGGTTATTGTTTCTGGAGGTGTGATGGTTAAATGAGGAGGGCTAGGAGGTCAAATTTGTGTGTCTTGCACACTTTCTTCTTCTTTTGGTTGTTGCTTAGCTATTGCCATTGCATCTCTCTTTCGTGTTTCCTCCTCTTCTTTTTCCTTATCGTCTTCCTCTTTCTTCTCCTTTCTTCTCTTCATCCCCTTTTGTTTTTTTCTCCTCTTCTGCCTTCTCTTCTATTTTCATTTCCTCCTCCACTACTTTGGCTTCCTTTTCCTTCTCACCAGCTTTAGCCTTATTTTCTTCTTCATCCTTGTCATCAGTCAATTTGTATATCAACTTCCACAATTTTGTGGACTTATTCACTACATCTTCAATTTTATTTTGCAAAATACTGAAGGCTCTATATTTTGGTACAAATTTGCCACCATGTTTCTTAGTAGCCTTAGTAATTTGACCTCTTGTCATATCAAGCATCAGTTGTGCCAGTGTTGATTCTCTAATTTTCTTCTCCATCTTGAGACAATAGTGCCATTTTTCTCCAATGATCTCATATAATTCCCTAGGCATGGTATTGTCTAACTCTAGAGGTGTGTTCTTAAACTCTAGCATCATGGCATACACTGATTCCTCTATCTTCTTTTGGTCCTCTCTACTTAACTCATTAAAATCAACAATTTTCAAATTAGTAAAATTTGCATTTTTCCTAATATTATCATAGATTTTATCTATGGCTGATTTGGGAGGATGACTTATAGCTCTGAATTGGCTGATATCCTTTGATTCAGTCTTTTCCTCCTCATCAAAATCTAGTTGTGCTACATGCTTTCTTCTTTTCTTTTGCACTTCACCAGTCTATTCAGTGGCCTTCTTTTTCTCTTTTTGTTTCCTCCTTGGCCTTTTGTGTAGATTCCCTTGTGGTAGCTCTTGTTGTAGATGTCTTTGGTTTGGCTTGTGCAGGCTTGGTTTCCTTCTTGGCTTTGGGTTGAGATAGAGGCTGAGCTTTAGCCTTTCTCTTCTTTGACTCAGCTTGTGTAGGTGCTTCCTTGGCTTCTTCTTCCTCAACACCTTCCTCCTTATCTTTTCCTAAGCCCTGCGTCAATTCCATGGGGCCTTACCCTTGTTCTTCTTCTTCTTCACTTTCATCTTCTTCTTCTTCTTCCTCTTCAACACCTATTGCCCCTTTAATTTCTACTCCAAATTTCTTCTTTATTTTCTTCACCAATTTATCTTTCCTCTTGATCATAGAGGTTGTCTTCAATTTTGTTTCAAATTTAGATTTGACAACATCATAAGTACCAAAGGGTTTTTTAGCTTTATCTATGTATTCTATAAGTAATGCAGTGATTGCAATTGATGCTTGATCCACATCTAGTTCATAACCTAAGGGTCTGAGCCATCTGAACCTTGGAACTATTGCTTGGATATATGTGTAGTCAATGTCTACCAAGAAGCATATGTCATTAATATGTTTTTCCACTAGGGAAACTGGTATCCCAACCCTTTGCTTCATAGATTTCTTAAAATCCTCAAAATAGCTTGTCATTTGGGCTCCAAAGTTGTCACCAATCTGTTTAATGTATTCATTGATTCGAGTGATAGAAAACTTGTTTGAATTCCAATTTACCTTTCCAATTGAAGGAAACTCTTCTATGACATAGAAAAATATGCAGACAAGGATTGAACCAAACTTGCATTGAGCTTCTTTTGACCTTCTTATTGCTCCTAGGATCTCATTTATCTACTGCAACATCAATTCTACTAGATCATATGTATGATCTTTCTTCACAAGCTTATAGGCTACATCCACAGCAATGCATGGTACACTGTTTAATTTGCTAGATTGATAGAACTTGTGAGAAATGATTCTCATAGCAAAGTCCAGAAGGGGATCTATGATTGTGTCTATTGTCATGCCCCTTTTATTCCATTTAGCCCCTGTGTTCTTTTCAATGGATTCTTTAGAATCACTGTGTATGGTCTTGGGCCGATCTAGGGTTGGAAAGCCTATAACCCTATGCACTATCCTCTTTGTTATTTTGATGGGTCCTCCTTCCAACCACAAACAACCATTGTGTATTCTACTCAAGACAATCTTTATCCATTCTATTTTGAAACCTATGGGATAAACTAGGGCATGAATTAAACCCTTCTTCTTGACTATTTGAAATTCATCATTGAGTATTTTGTTATCACACAGTTTATCATATGCTTGAAAAATCTGAAGGTCTCCAATTGCACCTATCTTGTAATTGTAACATTTTCTCACATCTTGCACCATGACAACTTTGGGTGGAATAATGGACAATGTGCTAGTAGGGTCATTTTTGTAGGTGCCTTCTGGGATTGGCCTAAACTCCGGTTGTTTGACCTCATTACTGACTAACTGGACCTCATAACCTTCCTTATCTTTTGGGTTCTTGGAACTAGATGCCATTATACTGATCTAGGGTTTCAAAAGTTTAAACTTTAAAAACTGTGTAACTCGACACTTGATGAATACCTTAGATCGACAAAGATGATGTTGAATCACTACTGCAATCGATGCAAATGGCTTCAAGGTTCCTCTTTGATCTCTTCTACGCTCTTCTCATCTTTGCTTTGTGTTCGAATGGCATAAAAATGATCAAATATTGACCTTATACCCTTTAAAACCTAGCATTAAATGCATAATGCATACAACTATAAACTCAGCTCTTGAAGATTTCAACTTGATACCACATCTATTGATTTTCATTCACTTGGCATCAACTAGATTTCCACTTCAGGGTATGTGTAGGATCATGGTGTGCCAAAGAATGAAAATCTAAAAAATCTATAGTTCTGAAATATCTCAAACCATTTCAAAATCTATTCCAACTTTTTCCCCACCCACCCTGATACTAAATGAAAATAATTAATATATTTATATGGTCTACTATATCTTTTGATACTAAACCTATATGTTCAACTTTAAAAACATCCTTAAAATGTGCTTTTGGCCTATTTTTATGTGATTTTACTTCAAACATGTAGTTGATAACCTTTTTTTTTACCAAAATTTGATGAATTGAAAAGAATTTCTTTAGAATTTTCTTATATTTCCATAAATGTAAGGTTTGTCAAATTATGAGTTTAGTAAGTAATTATTACTTATTTTCTAATGGAGTTATGTATAAAATGTTGACTAACACACTACTTGAAAAAAAAAACTATAATTTTCAAATGGTACACCATTTTTTAAATCCAAAAGATGTATCACATTCTATGTTTCCTCCACTATAAGGAAAAAAAAATGAAAAATTAAATTTTGCAAAGTTTTGAATTAGTTAAGGTGGTTAAACATGAGATTTTTCTTATTCCAAAAATACTAAAGTCAAAAATTAATTTATTATTATTTATTTAGAATAAAAATACCCAAAAATATGTGTCACATCGAGGCATGATTCTACTACTTATATCTATAATATTATTAAAAAATATTATCATTTGATTTTGATTAAGGTGGTCAAACAATGTCTACTTATTTTTGTTCTAAGACTTTTGTAATATTGCATTAAAATTCAAAAGTTTGACCAATCAATTTTAATTTTTTTGAGATAAGTCATAGTAGTTTAGAAACTATATTCAATTTTCCAAAGATTCTTTTCTCTCAACTTTTTGATTTAAAGTTAATAACAAGTAGAAAATTGCACATCAAGTTGACATAACCCTAATTTTCTAATTTTTTATTGCCACTTAAGAGCATAGTTTGGTTGACCATGATACCACACATAACCTTCACTCAGCTTGCATTAACATCTACTTGGCATTTGAGGACAACTTGATAGTATTGCAAAAATTTCAAGTTTTGACTTGGCATCTTTATTCATGTCGATTGGTTCTTTGAAGTACTTGTATGATTTGGGACTAATGTATCATATAGCTTTATATATCAATCTCATACACCTGTCTATGGCTTAGTTGGATGAGGTGTGATCACTTGACCTCTTGGGTGAAGTGATCCCTTGATTTGATGTGATGGCCCCATCCCTTCTCTTCCATGTCTTATTCATTTCTCTTGTAAATTGTTCAACATCTACTTTCTCTTTTCCTTTGTTGACTTCTGACTTGGGTGCCTTGGCTCTTGTTGGGCAATACCTACTGATATGGCTAGTCTTCAAGTATTTAAAACATGTGGTTTGGCTTAACCACCTACTATAGTTCCCTCTAAAATGTGTTCTTATACAATTCTCAAGAACATGCCCATACTCTTGACAATAATGATAGCTCTACTTAGTATTGTAATCCCAGTTGTAGTGGTTTCCATGATTGTTTCTCCTTATAGTTTGGTTAGGTGTTCACATGGGCTTTGATCTGCATTCAAAAGCTCTATGTCCATATTTCTTGCAATTGTAGTAGTGGCCCTCAAATCTTGGTGTTCTGATAGTCCTAGTCCTGTATTCGTGTGCTTGATGTCCTTGCTTCTTGCGCTTATGACAAAAGCTTGCATTCTTAGGCTTATCATGATGATTGTTCTTCTTACTCCTACATACATTAGCAATGTGTCCCTTTTTACCACAAAAATGAGAAGTAGGTTTAGTGTTCTTACCTTTATTACTCCTTTCTTCTGCAGTCTTTGATGATTCTCCTTGTTCAGTGCTGGTGTAACCAAGTCCTCAAGTATCATTACTAGCCCTTAGTGATTTTAGTAGCTGCTCAAAGTACTTGATAGTCTCATTGGGTTTGTTGAAGCTTTGTAAGAATTCCTTCTCTATTCCCAAATCATTTTGTAGTTGTTCATTTTGTATCTTCAGTGTAGAGATCTCAATGTCTTTTATATTCAACTAATGATGTGCATTCATCATTTGGCTTAAGGTGTCAAGCCGCATGTTTGAGATTCTTTCAAACTCAATTTCCTTCTCCTCTAGTCTATTGGTAAGATTCTCTTGTCACTTCTATAATAGCCTTGTCTTCAATGGCTTTCTTCTTCTGTTTAGTTACTTCACAAAGAATTATTGCTTATGATTCTTGATCAAGCTTGAGTATTCTGATTTCTTCTACTTAAGCTCTATTCTTCTCCATCAGCTCTGCTATTGCTGCATCAAACTCTTTGGAATCTCCATTGGAAAAAACTTTTGTGGTATCAATCTCCTTGTAGTGTATGTCATTTTCAGCTATGGCTATATCCTTCCTTTTCTTCAAGGATTTTCTCAATTCTTCTCTAGCTTACTCCAAGTTCTGTAGGGTGAGTTGCACATCAATCACCTGATTCTATATAATCTTCCCAAGTTCGAAGCCTTCCATCTTCAGATCTTTTCTCTAAGTTGTTAAGCTTCTCCTTGAGAGAACTTAGCTCTAATACCAATTGTTGGAATATTCAAATAGGAAGAGTACTTCTGAGAGGTGCGGGGTGGGGGGGGTGAATCAAAAGTAATACATTTTATCCATTAAAAATCTTAACTAAAAATAAACATCATGCATGTAACATATCAAATAACCATAACATAAACACATGCATCAACAACACATAACACCAAAAATTTGGTAACCAAGAAACCCTCTAAAATGAGAAGGTAAAACTATTACTGCAACAATAATTGTTTGACCACTTCCCTATTAATTGCTTTACACTATCTCAATAGTGACCTGATTAAAGGATTTAAAAAACTTTACATGAAGTGTCACCCTATTAAAGGATTTAATCACCACTTTAAAGGATCTACAAAATAGTTCTTAAGCTAACCTATCATCATAGGATTTTCACTATCTAATACAATTACTAGAGAGTATTAAAAATCTTTGACGTAATTGCTTACAATCTTCAATTGCTAATTTCAGGCCCTTGATCTGCTCATTCTGATGTGATCCTTGCTTGATCTGATATCTATCTATAGCCTTTGTTTGGTTATGATCAACTAGATATGTAATTATTGCTCAATTCACTAAGTCTTTGATTCGTGTTGTTTGCCTTGTTCTGCAATTTTTCTATCTACTTAGCAACTTCCTTAACTTATATTTAGCCACTTGAAATCATGGGGTCTAAGCCTTCTTATAAAGTCTTCATAGACTTAGGATTTGTAATGAAATAACAAACTCAAATTTCCCACTCAAATCCTTAGATTTAGCCTATTTGTTGCATGTTGTCTCCAATTTTCTGATTGGTTGCATGCTGATAACATAGGTAAAAAAAAAGATTCAATCTTATCTTCTAATACCTTCATTAATCATCCAAAAATGGTTTTGCATCTGAGTTTTTAAAGGCACAAACTTGTATGTTGATTTCGTGTTATTCGGAACATACTGGATTATTGGTGCTTGACACATGTTTGATCCTGATTTTCTCAACACCTATTACATTTTGTCTTGCTCGACACATGTATAGTTCTAGCTAACTTAGCACATGAAGCATTCTAACTTTCTTAGCATCAACTATGACTCGGCACCTATATATCACTCAACACCTGTATAATGCTTAGCACCTGAAGTCACTCGCCACCTGCTGGAATTCTGGCTTGGTACATAATATAGCTCGACATACATAGTGTACTCAACTTCTATATGAAAAGTGGTCAAGTGTGTTGACACTCAAATTTCAAAACCAAATTGAGACCAAAATTTTATGTTCAGAACACATTCCCTTCATTTAGCACTATGGGACAGAAAACAAACAGATCAGTAGCAGTGCATATTGGTGAATTTATTGAGCAATTAGGTGAGAATTTTGATTCTTTAATGACAAATTATTTTGAAGACTTTATGTAATCATTGAAGAAGAGGTTGAGAATACTAGTGTCACTAGTAGAAAAAAACTATGATGACATTTGTTTCCTAGTTGATGTCAACTACACTTTTGTACATGATGCTACACCAAGGGTGAGATGGTTGAGATCCTTAAGTTATGAAATAAATATGGATGAGGTCTCTGTAGCTATAATTGCATTACTTATAGAAGAGGTGGATAAAAATGTTAAGGCATTTGGAAATTATGAATTGGAAAATTCCAAAATCACAATGGAACTGAAGACTACCTCAGTTATCAAGAAGAAGGATAGGATAGTGAAGAAACGAAAGGCCAAATTTGGAGAGGGTGCTGAGTAGGAGGAAGAAGAAGAAGAAGAAGAGGATCAAGAGGAAGAAGACTCTCAGACACAAGCACATCTTGCACTAGCCCAAGGTATGGGAGAAGACCACAAAGAGGAGGAGACTAAAGGTGTCGAGGGAGAAGAAGCCAAGGAAGCACCTACTCTTGTCAAACCAAAGAAGAGGAAGGCTAAGGCCCAACTAGTGACTAAAGCTAAGAAGGTAGCCAAATGAAGTCATCTCAAGCCCACTACACCTACTATAAGGGATAGTACACATTTAATAGCACAAAAGGCCAAGGAAAAGACCAAACTAGTAGAACAAGGAGGTCAAGTGTAGATAAAGCCAAGAAGTAAATATGTGGAACAAGCTGAGTCTGATGAAGAGAAAATAGAATCAGATGACAACAACCAATTTAAGATGGTGAGTCATAATCCTCTTCCAAACTTAGAAAATTTATGTTAAAATGTTAAGAATAGTGCAAACTTACCAGGATTTACACTTGTTGATTTTGATAATTTGGGTAAAGTGGAGAAAAATCTAGTGGAGAAAGCCATATATGCCATGATAGTAAAATTCAAAACTACTCCACTAGAACTTGCCAACTATATGCCAAAGAATTTATATGATAGAGTTGAGCATAAATGGCACTATTATCTAAACTTGGAGAGAAAAAATATAGAAACATCTCTAGTAGAAGTGATGCCTGAACTAAATAAGGCACAAATTTCTAAGGCTATAAAGAAATATGCAATTAGGTTTGTACCTAAATACAAAGGCTTCAGCATTTTACAAAATAATGTTGAAGATGTAGTTAAGAAGACCACTTAGATATGGAAGTTTACTTGTGGGTTAACTATAGTAAAAGAAGGTGAGGAAGAGCCCATAGATGTTAATGATAATGAAGAAGATTATCAAGAAAACACAATTGAGGGAGGAACAAAAATGAAAATAGATGACAAGGCAATAGCTGAGGAAGAGCATCATGAAGAACAGAGTGTGCAAGACACATAATTGCCAAGTGTTAGTCATCCACATGTTGCAAGTGAGAACACTAAAATAGTAACTACTAAGGACGTTTTTGATGTCATAGCACAAAACATTAATCCCCTTACTAAGGAACATCTCAAAAATATATTAGATTAGTCCACATTATAGGAAAAGCTTTGTGATAATGTTGTACTGGTTAGTGTGGATGAACTATAGAAGACAGTGATTGATACTGCAAGGGAAAAGGTGAATCCATAAGAACCACCTTCTATCATCCCTCTAGTCACTAATGTACAACTTTTGGTCTAAATACCAAAAAATACATCTGACAAGGTTGATACAATTACCAAGATTAATACAGTAGATAAGAGCATAGTGGAAACATAGGTTTCTACTATAGAACAACAAGAAACGGGTCAAATAGACTTATCTACACCTAAAACAAAAGATCAAGGTGCAAGTCAAGTCATTGTGGTAGAACAAGGCAAGCCTGAAGAGGCATAACTGACACCTAAGGCAAAGGAGCAAGTTGCCATCCAAGCCCTTGTAACCTTACCAACATCTGGCACTCCAACCACTAACACTCTTTAGAAGCCGAGCACAAATGTTACTCCATTGCAAATCTTAGAGTCAAGCCTGAGTTCATCAAAGGTTGAAGAAGTAATTCAATATGGATATGTGAGCCTTGATGAGGAGATCATTTTTCCCAAGAATGACTATGACACCATGACTATGGAGTAGATGGGCATACTCCAACAAGCCCTAGCAAGGAAGAAGCATCAAGAAATTCTTATAAGGGAGCATAGGTAGAAGTAGGCACTGTGAGATATAAAAGAGATCTTTGTGGATGCATTTAGTCTACCAACTCTAGATGAGACTAAGACACTAATGGAACAACTGACAAACATAGTGGAGAAGGTTAGTAATGAAGACCTAGATACATATGCTAAGTTATTAGAATGGTCAGAAAAGAAGTATCGAACCAAATTCAATGAAAAGATATCAGATGATATAGCACTAACACAAGTTGCATTGGAAAATAAGGTTGAGGATGTGAAGAGGGTACTGGAGAACATATTCTCATTGTACACTAAATTGTGCAGTCCCTCACTCTTCATCCAAGAGACTAGAAGTCACATCTTGAGCTTGGAAAGTCAGATTAGCACATTAGGTGCAAAACTACCATTGACACTAGCTCAAAGTGAGAAGCATTTTAGGGCATTGCTTCAAACCTAGAGTTAGTTAGTTGCATTTTCAGTAGATGAGGCCAACATAAGGGCCAAATTGATTAGCACCCAAACAAATCTCACCCCTCATATGGAAATTTTGCATAAGGAACTAGGCTATGCTGAAACCCTCAAAAACTTTCTACCTTAGATGGTCTAGTTCACCTTGCTACCAAGCTAGAAATCCAAATCAAATCTTTGGATGTAGCCTGTTAGAACTGGGATGTAGCTCTTAAGATAATCTTAGATGTTCATAAGTCTTTTATGGACAAACACACTATAAGTGTATAGCCCATTGACATAAGTGTCAAAAAGGGGGAGAAAATTTTGGGGATGGGAGAAATATTTTGGGGGAGAATAATAAGAATATTTTAGAGATCAAGCTAAGGGGGAGCAAGCACAAAACAAAGCATGAAGTCAAAGAGTATTAGTTGAGGAATATTTACTTAGTAGGGGTACAAAAATTTTGGATACAAAATAAACATATCAACTTAGGGGGAGTTATCAAATTTTGAGGTATCCAAGTTATTGCAAAATTTTGAAATTTTGAAGTTTTGTATATAAGTTGAGTTAAGATATGTTATGCTCATGAGATTAAGGATGTTAATGTATACTCAAGTGTTTTTGACACTCATGTCAAAGGGGGAGATTTTTGATCTCAGATTGGTTTTAACAAGTGAGTGTCAACACACTTAAGTTATTTACTTAGTTCATGTTGAACAAGTAGTAAATGCCAAGCAGAACATGTAAATAATAGACCATGCCGAGTTTACAGTGAGCGTTGAGCCACTCATGTGTCGAGTGAATAGTGGATGCTGAGTGATTCAAGACCAAAATGAAAAATAGATGTTGAGTGATACAGATGTTGAGTCATAGTATAAAGGTTAGTGTATGCTAAGCATTAGAGACTTCAAATGTTGATTAAGATAGTTTTGACATATTTGGTTGTAATGGCACAAACAACTATGTAAACCATTTTTGAGCCAACTTAAGGATGAATTACAATTTTTTGGAGATAACAAGAATCTCAAGTTGGATTCCCAATGTAATTACATGCAACCAATTAGAAAATGGGAAGGATTAAGTGCCAAAATGGATGAATCTCAATAGTAGATTTATACCTAACCCTAAGTCACCAAAGTCTTCTTAAGAAGGAAAAACCCTAAACTTTGTATGTATGTTGATGGAGTGAAGAGAGAAGTTTGCATGATCAAATAGAGAATTCAGGTGACTAAGGAGTTATGAAGTAAGACAAGCAGAACAAAGGAGAGGAAAAGGATACATCAAAGAGACATTTGATCAAGAAGGATCAAGAAGACAATTGTTTAGAGGTGATCTATTATCAAGCAATCTAGTGCTAACTCCAGGATCAATGTTGAGACATTTTAATAGGTGATTTCAGTCAAAATCTCTTAATAGAGTAGTCCTAACAGGCTATATTGAAATCATTTAACAAGGTTCTTACTTAGTTGTAAGTTAAAGTCCTTTAGCAAGGCACACTTCTAACAAGGTGTTGAAATCCTCTAACAAGGTGATACCTAATAGTCTTTGTAAGCCTTTAATATGGTAGACCTTTCACACGATAGATCATGTCTCATGGTCAAAACATTGTAACCTTAATTAGATATGTTCTATTACTGCAGTAGTGATGATTTTTGGGTGTCATCCCCACCCCAATTTTACCTTCTCACTTGGAGGGTTTCTAGGTAATCATATCTAGTATTATGTGTGTGTGAATGTTCACTTGATTATATGCTTTATATGTACATGCTTTACATGTTATTTCAGTTTACTCATTGAATGTATGAGATGTATGTGTGGTGAAAGTTTTATGGGTCCAAGTTTAAATTTTTTGATTCACCCCACCCCCAAGAAGTTTACCTTTCCTATTGTAATTCCAATAGTACTAATCCACTGATGAACTTAGACACAAAATTAATCTTCCCAAAGAAATATTTGATCTATTTATGACTATGAGGATGTGACAACTTAAATTGCTTCTATCCTCTCAGGATCAATGGATATCACAACTTCAACAATGATGTAACCTAGAAGCTTTCCTTTGGTGACTTTGAATGAACACTTCTTAGGATTAAGTGATATTCCATATCTTCTATATTGGTTAAAAACTTGTCTCAAATTAGAAATATGAGTACTCTAATTTTTTGAAAAGATGGTTAGGTCATCCATATAGATAACTATACATTTTTTTATCAGCCCCTTGAATTCTATGTCCATTTCTCTTTCAAATGTAGCTCTTGCATTTATCAATCCAAAGTGCATCCTTAGGTATGCAAAATTCCCCCATTTTGTTTTGAATCTAGTCTTCAACCTTTTTTCCTCAACTACCATCACCTGGTTGTATCTTGAATATCCATCTAGAAAAGACATCATTTTGGATCCATTCACAATTTGTAATACTTCATCAAGTGAGGGAAAGGAGCAATTATCTTTTTGAGATGCTTAGTTTAAGTTGTTAAAATCTACACAAAGAATAATTTCTCTAGTATTTTTCCTTACTAGAACCAAGTTAGAAACCCATATACAATATTGGATTGGAAAGATAATTTTAGCATCAGGAAACTTTTGAACCTCTTTCATTACTAATGGTTCAATAATGGGATTCACCTATCTCTATCTTTTATGAAAAGGTTTGGCATCAGGTTTCAATGAAATGTCGCAATTGATGATTTTAGGATCATACATCTTGAGTTCCTCGTAACTCCTAGCTATGGGATCTTTGTATTTTGTAAGGAACTGAAGCATACTTTCTCATTCTTGAGGGTTACATGTCTTTCCTATTCTCACTATCTTTGGATCTTCTTTCATGCCTAGATTATATGAATCACATTCTTCAATCCCTTTTTCTTCAATAATTATTTTACTACATATTGATTCATCTCGGTGAAATATGCATTCCAACTCTACCATTTGATTAGGAATAGTAATGGTCTTCAAAGTTATAATCCCATCTTCATCTTGAAGTTCATTTGCCTCAAGTCTATCATCAGGAGTATCATCAATCTCATGTCTCTTGGAAAGACCATTGCACATGATGAACTTGAGAATGTGTTGGTCATCTTGGAAGACTTAAAATTTAGTAATGTTATCCAGAATGGATGTGCATCAACCAATTCAACTAAAAACCTCTTTAGTTTTTTTTCTTTCAATGGGTTTCAATGCACTTGCTAAAATGGTAAGGGCATCAAATACCATGTTCTTCTTCCTTAGAATGGACCTTATGTTCAAGGCTTCAAAATATTCCATCAAGATCCAAACTCTTTTTTGATACATAAGTAATCTTCTATCATTGTAAGAGAAAATTGATTTCACATGTCTAATCACTAACTCTCCTTTAATTATGAGACCTTTGATGTCTTTCTCTAATGTGAAGAGAAGTCCATGAATCAAGGCTTCATACTTTGCAAGATTGTTAGTACATCTAAATTGTAAACAATATGCTGTATAAAAAGACCTACCTTTGGGATTAATTAATTCAATACTTGCACTAGCTCCTAATTTGCATTTAGAGCCCTCAAACCTGAGTGTCTAGATTGGTTGTTCTTTGGGCTTTCTGGACTTGTTTTTATTCATTCAAATTTTTTCTTTCACTTGAAGTTTGAAGGACTATTTCTTTCGGATCCATTGTAATATTTCACATGGTGGACTTGGTGAGTTGTCATTGTTGACCTTTGATATGGGGTTTGTGTATGTGTCTTGTTGACCTTGAATCTCCCCAATCAATTATGTGATTTTATCAACTTTTGGCTTAGGGTGGACAACTAATGAGGTCCAACCTTGACCTTTTATAAAATGTCTTCTTCATAGGACTTTAATTTTCCCTGGTGGGGGACATGCGAAAGCTTCATCATCTAAGGAAGTATCACTGTAAGATGCATTAAAATATTCTTTTTATTTTTCAGCATTCTCCATAACTTTGGATATGTATGTGGAACTTGAATTTTCCTTTTGTATCTCATTTGGAGTTTGACCATTTTTTAATTGCATTATATGAGTCAAAATTTGTGCAACTACTTCTTGGCAATATGAGCATTCAAATTCAGAATGACTTACTTTGTGTAACCTACAAAATCTTTGAAGGAGAAAAACATTTGGGTCTTCTTGTACTCCTAAGAATTGTAAATTTGCAACAATGTTGTCTATGAACTGACTCACAATATCTTCTCTTGGGATAGGGATCATGGATCCTTCATTGAGATTGTCTGGTTTCTTGGCTAAAGTTATGTCAAGAGGCATTACCTTGTAAGAGCCTAAATCTTATTCGAAGAATGCTACCTCATTCAACGTATTATATTCTGTGATCAATGTCTTTAGTTTTGGCTCAACATCTATCTTGATCTGATTATTCAATCCCTTCCAAGGTAACCATGGTTGGGTAAAATAAGTCAAGAACCATCCTCTTAGGCATTTTGTCCATTCTCTACTCAGAAACAATATGTATGTTTCCATAATTTTCATCACATGTATGTCTATGATGTCTTGAATTTGGGGGTCTATAGTTAGCTGTATTCAAACATCTTTTAGTACCTCGATATCCTTCACTTCTATTTTGTCAATTTGTATCACTATATGATTTGAGGGTTGAGTAGTGACTTCCATCTTTTGAGCTAGCGAAAGTGGCATGAAAATGCAAGAATCTATTGAATCTATGAGACAATTGTCAAGGTTTCTTCAAAAAATTCTAAGATTGAGCAAGAAAAGAGGCACTTCAACCTTTTCTTTATACATGGTCAGCATAGCTTCAGAAGTGTTGACCTATTGTGGTACTGGCCTTTAAGGACCTATATTTGCATTAGGTGTTTCCTTTGTATGATCAAGAGTCTTTGGTAGTGCTTCCCTTTGATTAGGAAAACTTTTTACCACATATCAAAGAAGGACATGTTGGCCTTTGTTCATTTTAAATCTTCCACTACATTGTACTTTTCAGTTGACCATGCAGGATTCTTAAGGATTGTGAGAACATTTCCTTGGTTTTGCTTTTTTAATCCAATATAGGGTTCTACGGTTGGCATTGGATTGTTGCTAGCTCCTAGATTTAGAGGAGTTGGTTATAATGTTGGAGGAATACCATCTATCATCAGTTCCTTTCTATTTGGAAAATTGTAAGTATTTTGATTGTCATTCCAAAAAGCTATCATCTCTTTCACTTGCAGATCTTAATCTTGACTGAATGGAAATGTAAATTATTTGTTGACTTGTTCTTCCATCTCTAAATTCTATCGAGAATCATAAGATTCCAATGGCATACTATTAAACTACATAGGGGGTGCATCATTGTTGCCTTGTAAATTTTGGTTCACTTATTGATTTCCATTGAACTATGAGTCATCATCATTGAGTACATTTTGATTACTGTCGTATTGATTGATGGCCACAAATTGAGCATTAATGTTGTTATCTACAAGGATGCTTCCATTGTTTGGAAGAGTGTTCCATTGTTGATTTTTTCTCTAGAAATCATTGTTACAATTTGGAGGATTGAAATTGTTCCCCGCATTGTTATTTTTGCTGAAATTCTTTTTGTAATTCTGACCATAGTTGTTTTTGTTTTAGGGGCCTGCATTTGTTCTCTAAAAATTATTGTTCTACCCTTGCCAAAACCTCAAACAGATTAGTTATGGATGGAACTAGTATAGGTAGTGCTTATTAAAGTGGAATTTGATTCATTGTAATAAATTGACTATGCATCAATTGTGCTCTAGTAAGATATGTCGGTACTATTGTAGTAGCTTGAGTTGAGACCATCAATCCTCCTCCATAAGGATTGGCTTGTTTAGTAAAGAAAATTGCTTCTACGAGGACTTTATTCAATGTGTCAATGTCTACAAAAAGTAGTCTTCTCAAGAAAATAGTTGTGAGATGATCCATTGCATTAAGAGAAATTTGGATTGTAGCTTCAACTAGTATGGTGTAGGGTGTTTCCAACTTGCAGTTAGCCTTGTGAAAGAAATGATTGAAACATGAAATGGTCCCTCTTGATTGATATGAACTAATGATGTATAATAGCCAGGTTGACAAACATTTTAATTTTTTCTAAGAACAATTTTTTGAAGGCGACCTAATTCTGGATGCATCTTAGTTGAAAATTCATGTACAAGTTAAAGGAAATTTTTCTTGATGAGTATGAGAATAAATAGATTACCACATTCTCTTCTCGAATCTATTTTTGATTGTATATTTCTTTGAATACCTTCATATGGTCATAAGCTATTCATGTTTCTTTGTAGATGAACCTTGGGGATAATTTCTTAGGATTCTTGGAAAGCTCATTGAGTGCACCTTGCAAGTTGATCGGTGAATCTACTATGTGTTAGAAAAGAAGGGCATCAATGGAGGATTGGGTAGAATGACATGTGGAGGTTGGCTCAGAGGTGAAGCTGAAGATGATGAAATTTGGAATGGAAGTGATATAATTCTTGGTAATCCTTTCTCACTACAAGGCTTGCAAAAATGAAAGAGTTCTAAGAACTCATGTGCACCAGGTGAAGATCGTAAATCTCATTGAAATGAAGATGGTGGATTAGGATCTTCCAGTTTGTGTCAATTATGGAAAAGCTCACCTCTGAAGAAGTGCACCTCTTCAAAAGAAAGTGCACCTATGTACCTTCAAATAGTGATGGATGAAATTTTTTTTGAACTTCTGAAAACTATAGAATTTTCAAACATAAAGTTATTTTTCTTATCTGAATGGTTGGCGGTCCTCCTTCTAGTGCCACTTCTGTTGGGATTTCATTTTACATGATGTTGAAGGGCAGGGATCGTTGCGAATCCCTCTCTTTAAAAGATGATTGAGGATCAACTCCAAGGTTCCAATTAGTCTTGCAACCTACTGAAATATGCTCAATTGAAGATAAATGTGTATGCTCAAGAGGAAGCCTTTGCTGGTTTGAACTGATTTTTGATAATCTGTTTGATGTGTTTTTATTTGGAAAAGTAACCACAAAATAGATATATTTTTGGTATTTTTTTGTTTTATGATGAATTCAATTTATGGATGCAACTATATGAATTCCTATTTTAACCAAGTACCAGAAAAGGAAACAACAAAGATAGAGTAATGAGAGATTAAAGAAAATAACTTGAAAGGTAAATTCCTAACAAACATAAACCATAGTAGCAACACGTTTGTGAATTAAATCATCAAAAATATTGGGTAGGAAACTAGTGAAATTAGGAGCAGTGCTTCCTCAACTCCATTGATGCAATCATCGATGGGAACTCAATATAAACTGAAAGATATTTCATGTTTCATCAAATTGCAAGGCAAAAAAGTGTGCACTCATGTGAGACAAAATGCTATGCAAGAATAATAGCTGATCCTTTCTCCAATTCTTTATGTTAGTGGAATTTGTTACCATGAGACAAACACTAGAACTAAAAAATCACACAATCATAGCAACACAATAAATCCATTGGCTCCATTATTATTCATGAATATGCATTCACAAAAATAATACACTCTGGCAAGAATAACTACACTTAGAATGAGAGCACCAATAGCATATATTATTGCACCAAAATAATGACCTAGAGTACATATTACATCTATGTATTTATAAGAAATCATCTCCTCCCTTTGATTTAGAAGCGAGACTTCTCAAAATGCAAACTCATGCTAAAAACTAATTAAAAAAATCTAATTATATACAAACTAACTCTCTAAATGGTACTAAGTAGGTCTCCATCCTTGTTTATCTTTATTAATTGGTGCATGAGCATTTATATGACACAAAATAATAAAATAATGAGAATATTAGAAGGAATCTGTAAGATGACGTAGGAGTCTCTAGAAGTTCTAAAAATAGGATCTCGACCTTCTTTATGTGTTTCTTGGAGTTGAACTACCATCAAAATATGTTTTCGACGTGTGGAATGTTCTAGATTAGGAACTAAAAGTTAACTGTTAGTGCACTACTACTTCTTGAAAGTTATCGGTACACCTTTGTAAAAAATGTAGTTGCACTGCTTGGTGACAGGTTCCAAAAAATCCAAAATTCTTCCAAGTGTCAAAACTAAATTTCCAGCATCTAGATTTTCTTCCCAGACTAATATGATGTCTAGATGTTTATTCTTGAACTTCTCTATCATATCAAACACTTGAGTAGCTTTTGGAAAACCCAAAGCCTTATACTTAATCTTCACTACATGATAGCAATTTCTTATTTCAATCCTTTTTAACACAAAATCCTCAATCTTGGTGTCTAGTTCCACCAGTGATTCTTTGGTTTTGAAGGCTTGTCTAATGTCATCTTAGATAATGAAGTTTCTTCAAATGTACCTCTAAACTATTGGACAAATGATTAGACCACAAAATCCTTGGTCTTTGACTCATCCTCAAAAATCTCAAGGCTAGTGGTATTGTAATACATCTCTGCTTCTAACAAGTGCTCTTGAGTCTTATCCTTAATCCATTGGATCTCTTGGCACAACCCCTCCATTAGTTTATTTTTTGCCAATATTTTCTCTATCTAATGATCGAGTTTATCGAGCTCTTCAACTACATATACCTTTGCTAGCATTTGATACCTTTGACCTTTTATTGATCTTAAGGCCTGCAACTCCTTAGTGTCTATATGTAATTCTACCATCAATCTAAAATCTACTATAGAAACCAAATTTTCAGCACTCAATTGGATGTACTGGAACGGGTTCGAATTCCCTTATATTAATTGCACTTATTTTTCCTCAAAACATTCACACCATTGCTGACATGCTTCCAAAAATGGATCGGACTATGTTCCTAGCACTTTTCTCTCTAATGTAATTGCAAAAGTGATCTCTGGATTCTCTAGGTCAATGGGGCCCACAACTTTGTTCAAGTAGCCTCTCAATAACTTGTTCTACTTTTAGAATGTAATTATCTCTAATTCATCCTAATCCATATTCCTAAACACCTCTTTCACCCATGTAGTGATCATCACTTTGGTTGTATGCATCGTGGGCCTTCCCAACATGACCTCCTTGATTTTGTAACCTTTAGGAGTTTTTTCTTTGGTGTTGGTGTGAGGAGGAGGAATGGCAATATGTGAAAGAAAGTCTTGATCTTGGCTCTTCATTATGAAAGACAATGATTGTGCATCACCCTTAGGTGGCTCAGGCCTCTTTACTGCTTTTATTAGTTCCTTCAATCCTTTCTTCACTATCAAGTCTAGCTATCTCTTCTGACAAAACATAACCTCCCTCTTTAGCCATGCTGGTGTAGTGCCCATGGGTGACATACTTGGCTGAAGAGGTTGGTTCTCAAGCAAGCTCCTTTCACTTATCACTCCTCTCTTGATGAGTGTAGATACCATTTCAAACCTTTCCCTTGGTTTATTATAGATTGTGAGGAATAATTTCCACTCTATGTGTCTAAATTCTATATCTTTGATCTATGTGTGTCCATCTTGGAACCTTGATTTCTTTGGTGCTCCTTGATACTTGAATGTGACAAGTTTTGGAGCCATTTTCTCTACCATGGAAGAGGATAAGGATTCCATCTAATCTGCACAAAAGAAGAAAATATTAGTCTAAAGGTATAAAATAGATCTAAAACAAACTCCAAGTGACTCCCAAACAAGTTAAGATCAGTCAAAATAGATGAGAAAGCAATCTCCCCCCTGCCCCAAAATGCTCTATTATGTACTTTAGCACACCTAGCACACCCTTACAAGTGCTATGGTGCACTGGATTAGCCTTGAAATGAGCTTTTAGCGTAGTTGTAGACATGCGCAAGTACATAGTGCAAATGGGGGGTAAAGGAATACTTAGATTTTTTTATCTTTAAATGTGTTAAGGTACATACATGCGCACCTTTAGAGTGCCTTAGGTGTTCTTAGCTTGGGTATTAGTTATTTTAGGTTTTTGTAAAGGTGTGCATGTGTGCACCTCATGGGAAGTGCCTGACCTTATTATTATTTGTTGTATAGAGAAGCGATGAGGCAGAGCTGTGAACAGGGGAAAGGTGTGGAGGTGCTCTCTTGGGAGGTTGAAAAAATGCAAAAGAGACATAGTAAGGGTTTCAGGGTCTTAAATGGACCTTGAACCCAGTGTACACTATCATCAGTGTCCACTTGTGAAGGTGTGCACCTTTTGGGGTTGCCCACATCTATGTGCGCATGTGCACATCCCCAGAGTGGGATGTAGTGTGCATATGTACACTTAGCACACATGCACATGTGCACACTTAAAGCACATTTAGAGTTTAAAAAACTCATTTTTTCTAGCTATCTATTACCTAGACCACCCCTATCAAACACTGGGGCTTGTTGTAGACCCATGGGAGGGTCCAAAATGACCACTACTCTGGAGTAGGAGCCTATTAGAGAAATTCTAACAAGGGGAGTCCCCCATTTCTAGGAGAAATGAGGTGTGTGTTGTGAAATCGCAACAATGCTCCTAGATGAAATATTACATAACATAATAGAATAACACAATATAATCAATACTATGCAGTGTGTGCAACACACATAATGTATCTTCCAATTATACACAACATTAACCACTTAATTGGTTAAATTTGAATTAACTAATTCATTGACCTTTAGTAATATAACTAGGCCTAATCATTTTATTATGTTGCTATCCTTCATCTATGTAATTAATTAGTTTAATATAATTAAATACATTTTCCTTCTTCTAATCTACAATTTTTTTAATTAAATACATTAAAATCTCTTTCTACCCACTTTATTTAAATAATCTTATTATTTGAATATTCCCTGTATAAATCTTAATACTTGGTCTAACTAATTCCTATTGATTAATTATAAAACCTTGCCTAAATCCCTAACCTTCAACTATTACCATCATCTCTAAACTTGCCTATTTCATTAATCATCATTAATTAGGACTAATTTTGTGATTTCTACAAATTATATCTCCATAGTGTTTCTCACACATGCATGAGGAACCCTTTAGAAGGTGGCAAACTACCTTCCTTAAATAACCACCTACATTCATATATGAATGTGACCTCTTTCTTAAATGGGATTTCTTCATACACATGTGAGATATCCTAGCTCCTTTTCCTCTTCCATTTTGTCCACTCACCTTAATTACCCATCACTTTCCAAGGTTTCTCACATGTGTGAATAACTCATCCTCTTGCATGACCAACCACTTTTCATAGATGACATCTATAGAGCCCCCACTTGATATCCACCTCATTGATCCTCTTAAATATCAGCCTCCATTTCATTTTAAATCCTAACATTTTATTCTCTCCAAGTTCCTATAAATAGGTTCCTCTCCACAAAAAATGCATCAACGTCTCATCTACATTGTTATCATGTTGAATTTGTTGTAGACATTGGAAGATTGTTTGAGTGTTCTAGTGTTGTCTTAAGGTTTATATCATCACATATCTTAGTTTAAAAATCATTCCTAGGTTAGTTTTTTTAATTGGCATCTTCACTACTTTTAGCATCTCCATGCTTTAAATCCTGCATTTCACCATCTAGCTACATGCCTAGAAGCTCATTTCATCCATATTAGATTTATCAATCACTTGGAGACTATCATAGTTGCATTTGGAGAGCATGCCCACTTTTATCCATCAAAAACTAAATCAATAGAATGTGGGTGCTTCATTCAAGCTAAGTTGGAGATAAGTGCCAATCAAAGTTGGTTAAATGTTTTTTCTAACTTATTTTACATTGTTTACATTTGAATAACAATCATATTTTCACATAGACACTTACTTAAAACAATGTGTGTTAATCTGAACCCATAATTATTAATCATTTTTAGATATTTAAAGTATTTAAAGTTTTTTGAAGCAACCCCATTATTTAATGTAGACCTAAAATTGTAGCACATGACTTGGCTACAACGATAAACTCTATATAATAATAGAAATAGTATGATTGTCACCATTGATAGAAAGCAAATAAGAGTTGCACAATAATATTTTTGGAGTCTTGATAAACATAAGCATTGTCATAAATTAGTTGTTGTCATATTTTAGTTATGACTTTGAACATATAAATTAGTTTCATACTTATATATATCAAAGTGAATAACTAAAAGAAATGCTTACATATATATAATTGAAAATTAAAGATGATACATATTATTAGTTCTTGCCTTTGGTAGGAAACTAATGCATTCATGTGATTCCATATTGGTTACATAAATCTAAAAATTTGAATATATACTAATGTTTGCAAAAGCTATATTAATTTGCATGTTTTTTTGAAATTGGAAAATACATCTTTTTAAAAATTGTATTGACCAATGATAAAGCAAGGCAATGAAAAAATTCAATTTTCTTCAATAAAAATACAAATATTTTCTAACAACTCTATTAATAAATGCATTAATTACAACTTTATCTTTTCCACATTTGTGACAAGTGGATTAACTTTTTTTAAAAACAATCATTTTTATATTCGACCTCACAAATGAATGTCTAATCAATATTAATTATCCCTATCTATTTTCCTTACCAAGTTCAAATATAGACTTTAATGTTTTATATTTCTTATTTTAAATATATTTATTATTAGTTTTACATTGATGTTAGTTTTTGTAATTTGTAAAATGTTATTTCTTAAAGTTTACACTATATTTTACTAGCTATCTTCAAATATAGAGTTAAATATTTTTTATTTCTTATTTTATATATATTTCATATCAGTTTTACATTGATGTTTATTTTTGACAATTATAAAATAGTCATCATCATACATGTCTAAATAACAAGATATTTGATCACTAAGGGTTTTGTATTTAAATAAAATGGCTGAATTGTTCAAATTTAATTAATTTTCTTTTTGCTTTGTAGAGTTCAAAATCCATCAATGTATAGTCATTATCATCTAACAAAAGTTTATTTTTTAATGGTCAACTATCATATCATTATAACATTGACATTTATATGGTGCACACATGTAACATATTCTAGAGTATGAGGATAAATTTGAAGGCTATGCAATCTTCACATATCGAATCCAAAGCTTGTCCCAATCTTGTTGCAAGGAAAGCTTATGCCTAAGATGATCTGTGTTCAAATTTTCATGTGACAATTAAAATGGTATGAACATAACTTTAAATAGCATTGTGATAAAATGTTACAATCAATAAAACACATGTACAAGTGAAGCTTACCCAACACAAACTACCCCAATAAAAATTCATAAACAATTGCACAAAGAACTTGAAAGCACATTTGAAATATTTTAGGGCAACTTGATGTAAGATCATTCCAAGATATGGATGATATTGCATCACACACCCTTGGAAAAATATTTTGATACAAGTATCACAATCAAGGATCAAATAGATACCTAACTGGTACATCCAATTTGCCTTCAAAGTCTTATCCACTATTTACAAAATAAGTTGCCTAAAACATAAATAATGTTGTTAATGTGCAATATGAACATAATTGAAAAGAAGATAAAATCCACATTCCTTAGGGTTCTAATTTAAAACTTAAACTCTTATCAAGCCAAAATACTTTGAATGACTAAATATTAAACATATTATTTTTCTACTATGTTATTTATATTCTAATAAATTATTATTGTAAATATGAACCAAATTTGTCATTTATGTCAATCAAATGTGAGATGTGGTCCAAACGTATCTATTAACATGAGTATTTGTTACTTTTATAATGCTAGAGTATTAAGATATTGTATAGTATTGAGATTCATATCAAACTTATGAGAAGATTATTGCTAACAATTTGATATGTGGTATCATATGTGTTGAAGGATGCATCTCCTAAGTGACATCGATATTTATGTCCTCCTATAATCAAGCCAAAACATTTTTCAATAGCCAAAATTTTTATAAACTTAGTCAACCCAACTTATAAAAATTCTTATATTGGTGGTGAAAATAGAGATTCCCTAGTATTGTTATGTAAACAAGTAATTAACCACCTTTCACATCTAATTACATTGAAGAGGAATGGAATTGATTGAATTTCAGTCCTCTTTGATTGAGTTGAAAACAAACTATAGAAATTTGTGAATTGAATGCAAGATCTAGGGATAATGATGTAGAATTGACATTAAATAACATGCAAGGTTTTTTAGATTTGATATGGTGATATAAAGTACAAATATAAAAATAAGAGACATAGAGTAACTTGTGTCTGAAATGTAGACCTAAAAATGGAGGGCACTAGTAGTAGAGGGTATTTTTTTACCTAATCTAGAAGTATATATTTTTTCTTCTTTCAACACTCTTTGACAAAGGAACATACAATTGCTAGTGTCCTCCAACTGGAGTATATCACATCTCTACTTGAGACATATTAAGGCAAAGTATCATTTGGTTATTTTTCTTTGAATCGGTATGATAAACTACATCATCTTAAAGAGAGACAAAATGTCAACAAATGAGAAAAATGTCCTCACAAAACTAACTAATTTTTTTGTTTATTTGATTATTTTACCATCATTCCTCTATTTATTATATTAAAAATTTAATTTATTTAATCAATTCATTAATGCCTTCCTTTGTTAATTAAAGTAAATCTTGTTTATCTAATTGATTCATTAGCCTTTTATTTCCCTTAATTAAATAAATATTTACTATTTATCTACTTTTACCATAGCCTAGATTTTGTCTGCTATTAGTTAAATAAATAGTTTATATTTATTTAACTAATGTACTATCATATTTTGTTTTAGCCTTCCAACTTGTTCACATGACCATAATCAAAATTTGTAGTTGTGTGCCAAGTGCATTTTGTATCTTTATCTCCCCTTTTCTTTGTCATCGTCATATGACTAAATTCATTTAACTTAGGCCTTGTTTGGTTGCTGGAATATGAGTGGAATAGGAAAACGAAATTAGAATATGTTTTATATTCGCTGTTTGGTAAGCTCAATCGGAATTGGGAATAGGAAGACATATTCCAATTTTACCCCTAAAATGAGCATATGTCTATGCCAAAAAAAATCTGTTATTGGAATAGGTCATTTCCATTCTCATTCTGATTTTTCATTAAAAAATATTTTTTATTTTTTAAAAAAAATTTTAATTTTTTTTAAATTTTTTTTCGATTTTTATTTTTTTATTTTTTTTTAAACTGATTTTTTGAATTTTTTTTGTTACATTTTTTTTAAATTTTTTTTAAAACAACATTTTTTAAAATTATATCTATTTGTTTAAAAAAATGAAAATGAAAATGAATTAACTAAAAAAATAATAAATTTAAAAAAAAATTAGGAAAAATATTTTTAAAAATACAAAACTTAACCTTATTCCTATTCTATTTTTGTACAACTAAACAATAGATTAACATATTCCCTGTCGAATTCCAAGTGCACCAAACATGATTGGAATTGCCTATTTCTATTCCCATTCCATTTTTCTATTCTAATTTTCTATTCCTATGCCAGCAACCAAACGGGGCCTTAAAGACGAGTTATCAAAAGTCAACAAGTTTTTGCTAAAAATTGTAACTAATTTACTTTCCCCTTCATACAATACTACTTCAGTCAACCATTAAAACATGGAGGTAGGAACTTTGGCGCATGCACCCCTTATTTTTATATGAAAACAAATCTTAATTAAAAAATTTAGTATTTCAGCAACTTCAATTTATTTTTAAGAAATTCAAATTGTTTTACAAATGAACCTCTCATCTTTCACCCTTACGTAGAGATATAAATAAACACGTAAAATTTTTACGTGTGAAAAAATCAAATCAAATCAAATAACTTAAACTAAAACGAATTTTCTTCTTTTTCGTATCCTGTTTTCCGGGTGCAGCTTATCCATAATAGTACGTAAGAGATGGAGAGATCTCCATTCTTTACCTTTCTTTACTGTCAGAGCACACCAGTTTTTCGTTGTTCCATTGTCGACAAGGCAATCTTCAAATCGTTGACACCTGTAAAGCGTTTGAAAAAATCTGCTTGTAACGACTGTGGTAATCAACGATTCTCCTTGTCTCAAGTTAAAATTCCACTCACGTACTTCATGGGATTTACTTAGGGTGTGTAATGGAGCAGGTCTATTAATATCAACAACAGTGCATATGATGATTGCACCCACAGAGCCAGCACGATGATATAATGTTTCATGAAGAGAGGTTATATCAGGGCAAAAATGTGCATTAGGAAACAGAGAAGAGTTTAAATTTTCCATTGCTCCTTTCTCTGATCTTGCAACTACTTGAACGAAGTCTGAAGGTACACTCCGAAATGTAAACGGAAAAACAATTAGTTCATCAGTTATGAATAATGATTCCATATTACAGATACAGCTTGAGCAATATTTAGAGACTATAGATCATGATATGAACACAAAATTGAGGGGTAATCAAAGACTTTCACCTTTCTTATCATCTGAGGAGTGAAACAGGTAAATAGATGGCGTTGATGGCCTTTAAGAGAGTCTGAATAACATTTTATGGAATGTACATTTAAGAAAATATGAGTGGCCATCATGATAAGGACTACAGATAGATAGTATGGATGACAGCTTTTAAGAGGTAAAGCTTCCCAAAAGAAAAGTTCTTTATTCAAGATTTGAATATAGATTAATCAAATATATCTTGATTCTTTAGGGTGTTGAATCCATTTTTCAATTTTTAATGAGTTTTGAAATCAATACCTTTAGCTTGAAAATGCAATTCCGTATTGCTGCATTACTACAATATAAAAGTTGCATCGCTTCCAATCTCCCCATCTCTTCAATACCTGCTACGTTGTCCGGGCATTCACATAAGGATAGTCTCGCCCCGTCGAAGTTACCTGACACAAAACTCAGATTTTTACATTTGCTGAGCACAACAGACTCCAGTCTCCGACACCCATCAATTCTAACTCTCTGGAGCGACTTCATCCCCTCGAGATGCAAGTCAATTTCAAGCTCCCAACACTGAGTAATACTCAAATGCACAAGATTCTTGAGATGAGATACATATGACAAATTCTTCAGTTCTGTACAAGCATTCAATTGAAGAGTACTCAGTGTTATTGCCAAAGCTATTTCCTGCAGCTTCGCACACCTGATTATGCTCATCTCTTCCAGACAATTGAGACGTGGAAGACATGGCAAATCCTGAAGCTCTGGACAATCCGATATCGACAATTGTAACAGAGAAAATTCAAAGCAGTCTACCTTTAAATCCATTGTAATCCTTCGCAATTCTCTGCAATTTTCTATGGTGAGTTTGATGACAGTATTTGGGAGTGTCACGCTGTGCAGCTTCTCACAGGACTGAACAGTCATCCTCTTCAGGCAGTGTAGTCTTTCAAGGCTTGGCAGCATCTCAATCTCGGAACAGTCGATCATGTAGAGATCTGTGAGCATATTAGGATTGTCCAATCCTCCAAGCATTTGCAATTCTCTACTCCACTGCACTATAAGTTCCACTGCACTATAAGTTCAAGGAGCATCATTGGGAGTGTTACGTTGGAGATATTCCAACATTCAACAATAGTTAATCTCTTTAGACCGTTCAAGCGGGAAAGATGTAACTCTTGCCGAAGCTGGGGACACTTTTTAATGTCTAGCTCAGCAAGTTTTGGAAGATCAGAGATTCCTGCTATTGATTTTAATTCGCTGCATCCTTCTACAGTAAGGCTCATCAGGCTTGTTGGTACTGTTACCATGCACAGCTTTTCACATTCAACAATTCCAACAATTTCTAAACTAGTTATGCTTGAGAGATACAGCTCAACCTCCAAACACTCGTGAATTCTGAGTTCTACTAGATTTGTTAGGTGAGAAATCCCTGACACTGTTTTCAGATTAGCAAGTGCTAATTTTTTCAGCAAGCTCAGATTTGCAATGCACAACTCATGAAGCTGATGACAATTACTAATTTTCAATTCTACCAGCCCCGTAAGACCGGATATTGTTGACATACCTCTGAGTTCTCCGCAAGCATTCAACTCAAGACGCTTCAAAAGTGTTGGGAACGTCATGTTGGGCAGGCATCTACATCGGAAAATGCGAATCTCCTTGAGGCATTTTACATGCCCAAAACCTGGCAGTTCTTGAAGCATTGGACAATCCGAGATGGATAATCCGTCTGGATCAAAATCACCCACAAATCTTTTCAAAATAGCACAGTCGGTCAACTTAAGGTGATTGAGCTTATCACATCCATTAATTGTAATAGTCTCTAGACGACTCGCACCAGAAAAGGGTGGTAATTCCCTAAGCTCCGGACAGTCTTGAATGTTCACCATTCGAATCTCTTGAAAATCATAGCTTCCTTGTACTGGTTTCAAGCTATTACATCCATCAAGCTTGAAAGATTTCACCTTGAAAGACACATCAACTGTTATCTTCTCAAGATATTTTAAATTCACCAGACACAACTCAAGCTTAAGTTTCCAACACAAAGAAATGGTTAGCTTTACAAGCTTTGGAAGATGAGAGATACCTGTAACACATTTCAGACTATAACAGCTGCTAATTGCAACAATTTGCAGGCATCTCAGATGTGCAAGACATAACTCATGAAGCTCCTGACATCTATTAATGTTCAATTCCACAAGCTTCTCAAAACTGGTTATTCCTGGCACACTTTTCAAATTACTATCTGCAATAGTAAACCTTCTTAAGCAGCTCAAACCGCAAAGGCTTGGCTCCTCAAGCTGAGGACATGCACTGATTTCCATGTCTTCCAGCTTTGTAAGATCGGAGGTCACTGACAATGTTTGAAGATCCTCGCAATTGCTAACCTGAAGACAATTCAACGTACGGACTCTTGTAAATTGCACTTCAGTAAGATTTTTCATGAAAGAAATGTTGAAGGATCGAAGGCTTGGACAATATCCTCCATTAATTGCAATCCTTATTACATTTTCTTGTCTTCTAATTACTAGATCTTCAAGAAAGTTCAATGGGGGCTTGACAATAGCAGGCTTTCGGCTAGGAATCATCGGAAAGGACCCTGAAACTCTTCTACCCCGCACTAATAACTTCATCTTTGACTTTTGCTGAGCCTCGACTGTTTTATGTTCCACATAAGTTGATATACCTAAGAAATCTGGAAACTGTTCTAAAATGGTTTCATCAATTTTGAGCTCTTTCAATTGAGAGGGAGCCTGAAATTCCAAATAAAAGTATTCTTAACGTCCAATGGTAAGAAACACCCTTACATAGAATAATGCATTTCATCATACCAACAATCAAAATAAAATGTTGAAATTAACAGCATACCTCTGAATCTCGCCACAGTTTTTTGAAATATCCATATCTGACTCTTAAATAATGGACATTTTTTAGTGAAGCCCATAAAGGAATTCTTGGTTGCTGCTGAGGCCGTAGATGATTTATATGAGAGGAATAAAGATTGGCATCCAGATAAAGCAAAGAAGTTGACGTCGCAGATCTATCATTGGAATTACCTAAGAAGAAGGTAATTCTAGAGTTTACGGAATCGTCAAAAATGGAATGGAAGCATCTTCGTTTTGTTTTAGCTAGGATGTTTTTGAATCGCTTTGATTCCTGAAATCACAAAAGGCCATCAAACAGTGTTGTAGCAATTTAATTTTTAGAATTTTGATTCACAGCGAAAATATAAAAGAGAAACAGGCATACCAAGTATTTCAGATCCTGAGGACACCACAGGCGAGGAGGATGGGTGAAATCACTTGCCAATTCTCTTCCCAAGTCACGCAGGTGGTCGTGCATTCTGAGTACGGGTATGGGATCTTCTACTTCTTCAATCAGGCACTTGTCTTGTAATTTTCTCAGTCCAGAGTCAGCGTTCCATCCAGATGCTTTCCATATCCTCATGGCTATACATTTCTGTTTGTCAACAAAGAAACAGGCAATATCTAGGAAAATTTGTTTCTCCTCATTGTCCAGTGCGTCAAAGCTTATTTTAAGCTTCCGTTGTATGTCTCGATGCAACGTGGTGCCAACTTTTTGTAGCTCTGCCCTCCAATAATTCTCCTTTCTGCCATGAACGTGCCTTCCAAGAACTCGAAGAGAAAGCGGTAAGCCTCTACATACGCCCACAAAGGCATCAACAAGATGCTCATATCCGTCAGCAGGATGTGGTTGGGAGAAAACATGCCAGGAAAAAAGCTCCCTGGCATCATCTACATCCATTCCTTTTAAATGATAACCAGCCTGAATTCCAGCACTAATAAGAACCCCTACATCACGGGTTGTTATAATTACCAGAGTATTACCCGGCTTCTTCACCATGTCCCTGATAAATAGAGCATCTAATTGTTCCAGGTGATCAATATCATCTAGAACAATTAGGAAGCTCAAAGAACCGCTTCTTGCTATGCGATTAGATATATAGTTTGATCCTTCTTCCACACTTTGAAAACTGACTTCCTTTTCACCGAAGAGATCTCTGAGTAGTTTCATTTGCAAAGAAGGTAACTCACATCTAGCTGAGGCTTCCCGTACATCAAATAGAAAACAGGCTCGAGCATAATCTTGACGTTTTAGGTTGAACAATTCTTTGGAAAGAGTTGTTTTGCCTATCCCCCCCATTCCGAAAATGCCAATGATCCGAGCCTTCCCCTTCTCCCCTTCAGTCATTCCACATTGATTTTCAAAATCTCGTACACGCTCACGAAGACATTGTCTTTCAAATTCTATTACAAGCTTGTCCAGGGCTACTGGAGATTCACAAACATGCAAGGATATTTTCCTCTGTACTTCCTTCTCCACTTCTGATACAATGCTTTGGATGTCACTGATAGTTAACAATATAAAACGGAGAATTTTATAAGGAATAATGTTTACTTACTAAATGCAACCATTATTATTTACAAAGAGGCATGAAATAAAGTAGAATAAAAAGAAAGATATCTTACTTTATATTTTTAATTTCACGACCAGTAGTAAATGAAATAGATTGGAGGGCTTCCTTCCACTCCCTATGCTTCTCCTGGTACCTGGATTTCTTTTCATATTCAATGAATGCACCAGCGTAAGCTCCCTTATCTATATGCCGCAGTTCCCAGGGTTGGACCCCATAAAAAACAGGAATAATCTTAGCTTGGCTTTGTTCCATTAGAACCAACTCCGCCAAACACCAGGGGGATTTTGCATAGCTTTTCGAGAAGATAGCAATGTGAACTGCGGCTGAGTGGATGGCAGTCTCAATGCTAGAAGGAAAGGACTCACCAAGCTCCATCTCTTCCTTGTCAAGAAACGCACGTATTCCTAACTGCTGAAGAGAATCATAAAGCTGCCGAGCCAGAGTGTCTTTGACATCAGGGCCTCTGTGATTGATGAACACATCATATATCTTTGTTGATTCAGAAACCTTAGTCCTTGTGCCCAGAGGTTCAATGTCCGAGAAAGCGTGAGGGCGCGAAGATGAAGAGGATGCCATAGATTTCAGTTCGAAGGTTTATAACGAGTTCTTCCAAAATATGAATTGAAGGAAGAAAACAACAAATTTTAATTTAGCTTAGATTTTCAAATAACTTATTATACTTCGAACATGAAAGTAACTTATAGCTTCTTTAATAAAGACATTAGATTAGGAAACTATGGGGAAATTGAAATTGCCTTACCTAGAACAAATAAATTAGATATGTTGCAGGTGCTGTAAGTCGTTCCTCGATCTCACCCTGTAGCAAAACATATAGAGAATAGTCAACGCACAGAGGCAGAATTTGGATTTGATCGAGAAATGATCGAACGATATCCATTCAATGTCTTTTTCCTTGTCTGCCACTTGTAGAAAGTCTAGAACAACGTATTCAGCAATATGGAATATTTTATCTGGGTTCTTGTGTGGGTGTATTCATGTCAATAATGTCTCGTTTTAAACATCTCTTTCAGTAATTGAATTTCTATTACAAAGTGTAGTGTACGCCTACTATATAATGCATTATTTTGAAGACAAAATTCATTGAAATAAGATGGTACAAGTGTGAGCACACCAGTAATTGTGTTCACCTTTTAAGACGATAATTTTTTCAATATATAGGGACAGGTTAATTTCCATCCAAAATGTACTAAAGATAAAACAAGGTCAAATCATTTTTTTTGCAGATTCACATAAACGTAATGATTTTTTTTCAATTTTGTTGTTGTTTTCAAGTACAAACTATGCAGATGATTGAAATCAAACACTGAAATTTTCAGAAAAATCCATGATGTTTTCACTTTTTTGAAAACTGGTCAACTGTCGAGTTTGGATGGAGGATAGCCACATCCGTAAAATAATCTGTTGGGAGTTTCATTTTTTATTTTATTTTTACAATAGAACAAAGTTGAACAAAAAATATTTAGTTTGCTTTGGGTGGAATGTAATAGAATGATAATTATTTTTCCTAAAATTAACATATCTAATATGTACCATCTTTTATTAAATAGGGTTCCAAAACTTATATTCTTGTATACAATAACTATATTTCATGAAAATATATTTGATATTTTATTCTCAGTCCTTATTCACTTTGATTTTCACATAAAAATCCTAGGATGCCTTAATATAGGTTTATGACTTGCCTTGCCTCCATGGGCATTTTATAAGTAAGCATTGGTGGAGGAGACTTATTAAGTAGGTAACAAGCAGTGCCAATAGCTTCAACCTAAAAATTTTCTTCTATATTAGCACCTCTAAACATACTCCTACCCTTTTTCCATTACCATCCTTTTCATTTTTTCTATACCTTAATCCTGTTTTAGACAATACAAAGTTGTCTTCAACCTCTAAGTCCCATATCTTAATGGAATCCATCAAAATTATGGGATCAAAATTCATTATCATTAAGAATCTTCAAACATTTGTATTTCCTATCTAATAGGAAATTAACAAGTATTCCTTTAAACTCCTCAAATCAATTAAATGTTAGATTCACTCTTTAGAAAATAAACCCATATCATTTTCTTATAATGATCAATAAATGAAACATAGTATTTAGAATTTCTCATCTAAGAGACATCTATGAAACCAAATACATTAAAGTAATTAGATCAAATAAACCATTAGATTAATGAGGACTTGTGCAAAACAAAAGGTGGTTTTGTTTTTCTTAAATGCAATGCTCATCAAAATGAAAATCAATATGACAACTATTGAAATCATTAACAATGAACTTTTATCTCTCATAATCCTTACACCCATCCCTATATTGTCGCCAACGCTCTAGTTCTATAACATTATCATATCTACACATGCAACATTGAGTTAGAAGAGAAATAACTTTAATGTACCCAAACCTTGTGACCATCAACTAAAGATGAAAGGCTTACCTTTTCCAATGAAGTATCTACTGTTTTTTTTTTCATAGAAGTATGATTATGCTCAAAAATATATGCATCCAACTTATGTAGTGCTCTAACTATTACACCTCTAAAAAATTACCATAATATTCTTGTAAGTTTCAATTCTCATTTAGGGAAAACCACTTGTAGTAAATTTTACTAGATAAAAATAGGTTTTGAAGGGACCCTTAAACCTTTTGTAGAAATGTACTACCAACACCAAAAGAGAACCAAAATCAAACCAAAAACTAAGCAAAAAAAATTAAAAGAAATAGAAAGGGGTCAAAAAAACTAAGAACCTATTCAAGTTTGTTTGATATTTTTATATATTATTTAATTTTATGAATAAAATCTTCTTATTTTTTAATATTTTCCTAGGCAATATGGATTTGATCATTATTACATTTATTATGCCTCTGAGTACTAGTAGATTGACCCTAGGAATAGGTCTAGTACCTATATTGTGTTGAGACATTGCCTCATTCTTTTGATCTCTTTTTACACTTAATAAATGAGAAACAAGTTCCCTTTAGGTAAACCTTAGAGATCCTATATCTTCTCATTTCATCATATGAGCTGATGTGTTCTACTTTTGCATAGTTGTTTAGCTAATAATCATGACTTTCTATAGTTTAACAAGTACCTTGTCAATTGTTTACTCAAGGTTTATACAAATTTCCTCATGATTCATATCCAATGTTTTCACATCCTTTGCTACATTCTAGAAAAAATTGAGCCCTTATTAGAATCCTCTGATGTAGGAATTTTGGCTACTCCAATTTTTTCCAAATCTATTTTATTATTAAGGGTGTTAATGATATGTTTAATCATACATAAATTTCCAACATCATCCTCTTGTAAAGTTTATTCTTTACATTTTTGAGATCCTAGATAATCAACTAGATTTCTCCTATTTCAATATTAAAGGAATGTATTTATATATCTATAGGGGTGTATTTGTTTATTTTCCACATGATCTTAATATGAAAGTGTATCCTAGCAAATCCAAACTACAAATAGGGATATCAATATTTTCCCATGCATCCATATCAATATCTTTTCTCGATTGGATTTCTTTGAATGGTTCTTAACTCAAGGGAGATTAGTTTTCCTCTAGTCCCTAATAAAAGAATAAGATAAAGTAAAGACTTCTTTGTTTCTCTAACTTTATTATCCTTCATGGGTTTTGAGGATCCAATTGGAATATTCCCCTTTTAGTAGAGCTAGAGGAAAGTAAATTTATCCCATAATGCTCTAAGGGTAGTTATTTGGAGTCCTCTTTATTAGTTTCATATTCTTGATGTGAATTAGGATTTGAATTATCCTTCTTGACCCATTTGTGCTTACAATTATGGTAGTACATATCTTCATCAAATGAGACATCTTTAGTTTTAGTGTAAAGGTAAAAGTAGTATCAATGAACATTTTTGGAAATTATATTCCTCATTTTGAATTAAAGGACTTAGGAAAAATGGAAAAAAAATTAGCATGATCTTTGAGTAGACGAATCAAGCATTCATGAAGAAATATGGAATTGGGATTATTTATGTGGGCTTTTATCACATAATAGAGACAAGGAAAAATATAAAATGCTAGAAAAATCCATATGTCATGCTTAAAATTATTAATAATAAATTCTACAACTTTGGCTGAAATGGATTTGATGGTACCATTATCGTAACCCCCATAGGTGGTTCTCATGACCTTATATCAATCTCTATATTTGAAGAAATTATTAACAACTTTTTTTGAAGCTATGTGGTCCCTATAAATATTTTCAACATCCATCAACATTCTATTATCTTTATCAATAAGGTCCTTAGTAAGAGAAATATCTTGACTCTATACTCTTTTAGGATTACTATACTCCCACCTATTGATAAAATCATTGATACTTTAGAGGTCATGACTATGAAATTTATCCATAAAAGGATTAATGCTTCATGTCAAAATATTATCAAAAAAATTAGGTTATAATGTCATAATTTCACATAAATTGTGGGCTCTACCATATTCCTTTTACTACCTAAATTATGTAGCTCACACCAAAGATCATAGGAAAAAACAAAAAGGCTAGACCAAAAATCAGACTGGTTTGGTACGAAAACAAAACCATGTATACTTGTACTTAAAGGACCTACTTTTTTGTCCCATAATGGGACAAAAGGGACATTTAGCCCTTACTAGTGATGTGAACCAAAAATGCCTGCTCATGCAGATCCTATTGATTTATGGAGGAGAAAACTAGATACTGAGGGGGTAGGGGATTGAATCAGAATCTATAACAACTTGTGCATGCAGAACTATAAATGTAATTTTATAACATGTAAAATAGTTCAATCACATGGATGAAAATAAAAACACATACTACAATATTTGTTACCAAGAAACCCTCCAAGGGGAAGGTAAAAATAAGGTGGGAATGACACCAACAAATCTTCACTACTATAGTAATAAAGTTAACCAGTTAAGGTCACAATGTTTGACCATAATATGTGATCTACATAGTGAGGAGTCTATCTTGTTAAAGACTTAAGAAACTATTAGGTTTCACCTTCATAGAGGATTTGACACTCACCTTCATAGAGTATTTGACACTTACAATTAAGTAAGGACTCTATTAGGACATTGCCAAATATTTGTTAAAACCACTTTGTTAAAAGATTTACTGTGATTCAAGTTCGATAAAACTAACTCACTACCTAAATCTCAATTTTTTCTATAAGCTTATTTTGAGTCTCTTCCTCATGTACTAACTCTCTCCTATGATCTGATACTCTTTTCTTTCCCTTCCACTTTCACTGCATATGAATAGGTCAGTTGTTTTATTAGATGATAATAGAACGCTTGAATTACTTTTGATATTCTCCTTTCTGAAATTTTTGTACACAATCAGTTCCACACACAATCTCTCATGATCTAGGTTAAGATCATCTCTATATAAATATTGTAGGAAGAGTCTTCTAGATGCTTCTATGTTTTGCCTCTTCATCTTGATCATTGAACTTATACATGGGGATATGTGATCCATGTCATGTAATTTTTTTGTAACAACCTCAACAAGCATTAAATATTTTATAACAACCTCTTCAAAACTTAAATAACCCTTCCAAGTTAGTTTGATAATCATTTTGCCTAAAACTCTGTTCCATTATTGACTTCTATGTAAACTCTACATTTCGTGGTCTTAACCATTACTGGTGCTCAACATCGTTGTTGCTCAATATTTATTAACTCTTTGATGACTGGTATATATCATGCTCGACACATACTATATTAGTTAGTACTTATATACTTGGAGGTCATTGATGACTTTCTTAGTCACTTAATTAGCTCAGTCCATATAGAAAATTTCTTTGTTTTAAGGCCACACTTGTACCCCATTATAAATCATAAGGAATGGACATGATTTAGTAAAGAGGAGCTTAGAGTTTCATTGTTATGATGGAAAGAGTTGTAATAATATTTAGAATGATAATTGGTCATGTTAAGAAAGATAACTATTGATACACGTATTCGATATTTCAATGTTTTGAAAATTAAATGGAAATGATTAAATGAAAGTTAATTATGCATGTTAATGCGAATTATGTGATATTGGATTATTCTGCACTTATTTGTATGTATTTTGTATTATTTCATTGGGCTACTGATGTTTAAGTTGAGTGTGTAAGAAAGTTGAAGCATGGAAATTATTCGAGGAAACAAGGTTCAACCTATGTGAATATGGTAAAGCCAAGGTGAATCTTTGGAAGATTCAAAATCTCATTGTATTGTGTTTGTTTCATAATGTGATTGTGCATGGGTGTTATAAGTTTAAAGATCTTGATTATTTAGAGACAGGTCCTCGTGATGTGTAAATTTTTTAATGTGTGTGTGTCATTTGATACCTGTGTTGTCTATGTGTAAATGACATGTCATATAGGGTTTTTGGGCATGAAGTCACTTAACCCTAATTTAATCCCCATTATGAATTAAGTTAAACCACCTTGGAGAGTGTTAGGATGAGTCACCTTCATGATGGAATTCAAATTTAAACTTTGGTAGGAATTTAGGAGAGCTTAAAAGTGGTTCCCAAGTGCTATTTTGGTGAAAATAAGTCTCCCACATGGTAGTAGTATAGGTTGGGGGTCTAAATATACCCATAAGTTGGTCTATGGGACTTAGGAGACCCTCTAAACTAGTCATTTTCAAGTCAATTCGAAAATTAGAGTGTCACATGACTTCTTTCCTCATCCCACCACTTGGTTAAGTTCCTATTTGTAGAAACGTACAAGGGTGTAAGAGGGGTAGGTGGGTATGGAAGTGGACATCCTTTTAGGGAGCTTGTGCTAGATTTAGTTTTTGTTCACCCAATCTCTAATTGAAGAGACATATAGGGTTTTTTTGGAGAGGAAGATTGGAAGCCAAGAAAGGAAAGATCTTGATCACCATTTCATGACCATAGCTTGGAAGGAGGTTAGTGCTTCATGCCATGTTTTCTTCATTTCATGAAAATTGAAGATGGAAATTGTAAGAGTATTTCTTGTAGGATCTATGTGTTTGATATGGTGTATGATGTAAATGTTTGTGTATGTGAGTGAGTATGTTGAATCTTTTTGCATATGGTTTTGTTTCTTGGATTGTGGTTGTCGATTGAATCTTGTGTTGGGTTTGAAGGTTTCACTCACCCTTGAGAGGGAAGAGAAGCCTTGGGGTGAAGGGGTTAGTTGGGCTCAACATTGAAGTTGAGAAATCCTCCTCTTGGAGAGGGGACACTTTTCATAGAGTATGGGCTCCATTGAAGCCATATGCCTTTTATTTGTTCTATGGGAGGTATAAGTGAGTATATATTATTGCAAAAATTTTCTAAGTTAGTAGTTTGTAGGAAGAATATTGAATTATAGATAATTAAGTATAGAGTGATTAGAAAGTAGATTAGATGGGAATAATAGAATAAAGTAGGATAGAAAGAAATTATATATTAGAGGTATCTTAGTTAGTGTTAGTATGGACTTGATTAGTAGATGATAAATTTTTATTTTAAAGTTTATTTAGTAATTTAGTTATGTGTCTTTAGGAAGTAAGGGACTATTACTCAAATGGTAAACAATTCTAAGAATTTAGTTTGTAGGCATTAATTAATTGGTTAATAAGATGTGAAGTATGGGTAATATTCAATGTAACGAGTTAGTGATTAATTAAGGATTAGAAGGGAAATAATTGTTGCATAGTGTTATGGCATAAATATTTGAGTATCATTATTTAAATAGGTACCATAATCAAATGTACATATAAGAACATTTAATAGTGCACAATTGAAAAAGCATATTATAATAATCTATGAATATCATCACCTAACTTTAAATATGAATGTGAAGAAGATTTCTTAGAGTTTAAATCAAGCACAGTTGTGGAAATTGGAATTTAAATAATAATAATTATTATTATTATATAAAAATAAATAAATAAATAAATACCAATAAAATAAAATAAAATATAAGCAACAAATTGAGGTTGATTCATATATATTGGAAAGTACATATACACATAGTGAATGAACATGTTTATCCAACATCTTTACATCTCTATTTTAAGTTGTGAACCCATATTGTGGGAAGACTAGGTATCCGACATTTTACTAAACCAATTCATGAAATTGGAAGTAATATCAATGCTTACTCAATGAGATCTTGTGGGCAAATCTATTTCCCTAAAAGCTATTACTACCTAGTCATCACTTAAACCCTAAATAATGTAACATAATTCTTGTCAAAGTTATTTCTTTTGAGTCATCATACTAGACCATTGAATGAAACATATCTTTTGACATCATCATCAAGCTAGGTTCATACCATTGATACACTATATCCTAAAGGTACCAATAAAACACAACTACTTATCACATGATACCTATGACCTAGTTGGAAAGTTTAAGCAACCTGATACTGATAAGTGAATTACTCTATGAAAAAAAATATGTTTCAGAGATCACTTTCATTCTGAGATTTAATATGTAACTGCATAGAACACTTGTTGAATGTAATGGTTAATGAAACCAAGCATGAATGCATTATAATCATCTAACTTTGTGATAACTTGGTTGCAGCATGCTTAGGTCATTATGTGACTCCTTAAGTTAACCTTAACCTTATGTCAGTATGAACATCTTACCTGATTATCATAGTCATTAAAAATCTTGATGTATAACTTAAATGTTGTAAAAAAAAAAGAAGGTTGTGTTTTTGTCCTGTAAATATGGGCATGACATTTGTGACCATATACTTACTCAACTTTTATACAATCGCTCGGTACATACTATCTTATGTACATTATTCAGTCTATGTAGAGTAGCTCTACCATAGTGATGACCATTTGACTCAACCTTGTAAATGACTAAGTGCTTGACAATAATTGACAACAATGGTTAGAGATACCAACAATCTCCCCTTTTCACATTATTGGAAAAAATACTTTATCATATTTACACTTTGTCATTTCAATACAAAAAATTAGCTCTCCCACAAAAATTAGTTCCCCCTAAGTCTTATGACTTATAAAATGAATAAAAATATTCATTATAGACTTTAATCATTAGTTGTACATAATACTCCTTCTATATATTTTTCTTATTTTAGCACATAGCCTTATAGCAAGTTAATCATCGGTTCTCAAGAAAACAATAGAAACACTTAGTTTAGCCTTATTCAATTATTTGTTTTCCTCAATTTTAGGTGTTGAAACTATATTATCATTTTAATCAGTTTCTCTATCTTCACCATCTTCTTCTTCATGTGTAAGCCTTGACTATTTGGCTTCTAGAGTGTCAGGGGTGTCTACATGTATAGGAGACGTGTTGTCTTTTGGACTTAGCACACTTGAGCTTTCTCCACTAATTTATTCATCATCAAAATTCATAGTTTCTATCTCATTTTTTGTAAGCCCAAAATTGTTCTTCCATAACAATTCACATTTTTGTCTCTTATTTTCCTCTTTATTTTATTATATTAAGAATGTTCATTATTTAGGAACAACTTTTCTCCTATGTTGTTTCAAAAATGTGTACTTTTGTTCTTGTGATAGATCAGGCATAACTCTAACAAGTGTGTCAGCTCTTGTATGATTTTTTGTTGCTCCAGCCTGTTATCATCTCCTCTCTAATTTTCCATATAGATCTCTAGATATCTTTTTCATAATTTTACTAGGAGCTAGTTTTTGTTTTGCAATCATTTCTACCATAGTTCCCTCAACTTTATCTTTATCATCATTATCTATTGTCTCATATCTTACATATCTAAAAGTAGATAATCATATAGATCTTCTTAAACTGTCATATACATCGTTAATGATTTTGATATGTTTGATAGGTGGTCCTCTAACCAATCTTCTTCTCATAGTTCAAGGTTTAACTAACTTAGTAGTCTCTACTAGTGTCTACTTCACAACTTTCTTGGCAATAGAAGTTGCTCTGGTCCTTGGTTTATTTGGTGGTAACGGTATTGTTGTCTTCTTTTGTTTTATTTTTTGGCCTTCTTTCTTGGTGGCATAACAAAAATTGGGGTTTCATCCTTGTCAACTTCTTCTTCTTCATCTTCCTTATCACCACTTCCTTGTTTTTCATCCTCACTAAGACCTTGAGTTAATAGCAATGGTTCTTTTCCTTTGCCTAGGGTGCCTAATTTTTCTTCTAGGTCTTGAATCATCTTCTTCCTTTTCTTTTCTTTGGAACCTATCTTTATATTCACTTTTATCCTTTCCTTTGCTTCTTCATATCATCCAAATGGTTCTGCCTCGACATCTATGTCTTATTTTAACAATGCTTAAATGTTTGCACTTACATCATCACTCTGAATTTCATATCCAAAACTTTGTAGCCAAGCCTTCTTTGGCTTTACATCTTGTACAAATGTGTTGTCCATATCAACAAGAAAACAAATGCCAGTGTAATATTTTCTGACCAATTCCTCTAGAATTCTCATCCTCCATTTTTATTCTCAACTCGAACTCATCAAAATATATAATCAATAAATTATAAAAATTATCTCCCAATTGAGTAATAAACTCATTGATTTTCCTTGTTACTAGTTTGTCTTGATCCCATACAATATTTCCTATACTGGGAAAATACTTCTGCATATAAAAGAATATATAGAAAATTAAGGAACCAAACTTACACATTGAATTCTTTTCCTTTCTCATTGATGATAGATTTTCTACTAGTTGTAACATTTGTAGCTCATCAAGATCATACTCATGATCTTTCATTACAATTGTCCATGCTATCTCCACATCCATGCACATCACACTATTCGTCACACTATTTAATCTGCTCTATTGATAAAATTTGTGAGCAATGATTCTGAATGAAAATTTGATAAGTGGATACAAAATTCTTGTAATGGACATTGCTTGTCCATTCCACTTAGCCTCTATATTAGTCCCAAGTTCTTCTTGGCTCAAAACATCACATGTTTTTCTTCTTATCTAAGGTTGGATAACTTGTAACCTTGTGCATCATTGCCTTTTTGATTTCTACTAGTCCATCCTATAGCTAGTACTTCATATCATGAGGTCTTGTTAAAATGACTTTAATCCATTGCATTATGAAATTGCTCCAAAATTTTGAAGTTCAAGTTAACCCTTTCCTTTCAACAATTTTAAACTCATACTTCAAAGTTCCTTCATCACACAACTTCTCATAAGCTTCTCTAATTTCATAATCTCTTACTTCTTCAATTTTGCACATGTAACAATTTTTAACATTGTGAATCATGATGACTATAGATGGTATCAAGGATAATGCACCCATTGAGTCTCCTTTAACAAAAAATTCTAGAATAGCACAAAATTTAGGTGGAGGACAAGGGTCACTCTTCACTAATTAAATTTTACTAACCTTTTGACTCATTTTAGTGGTTGATGAATTTGTCATGATCATAGCTAGGGTTTGATGTTCTTCTTTGGACACTTGGCACCTCATTCTATCTTTTACTCATTTAGACTTCTTGATCAAATTATTTCTTAAAATCTCTATTGGTTTCTTGAATTTTCTTTATCACTCAATTGCTTAATCACTCAAAGCTCTTTGAAAATCTGGATGCAGGGTATGAAATAGTGTATTCAAAATCTATTATATACCTCAACTTTTGATCAATTAGGTTTATAATTAATGTTGCATACATAATTGAGTGGAAGCTAGCTACTCGAATAGCTCAGTATCTTCCATAATCTTCAATCTCTATTAGACTGCTTGATCTATATTTTAATGCTTGGTCAACATAGACATATTTGTTGTACTTGGTAACCTTTTAAAAAATATCTTCTCTTGCATCTTGTATATGCATATATGAACTTTTGCACTTATTTATGTAAGGAACTTATGTATGATATATTATTTAATAATAAGTTCCATATATAACTCTTTTACTTAGTTAGAGATGACATAAACACCTTGTCAATGGAATTGGGTGACCTCAGCTCCATTAGATCCACTATTTCCATCTTCAACTTTATTTTTCCATTTCCCATTAATTTCATTCCTCACTTTCTCGATGTCTACATTTCCTTTTCCTTTGTCCTTTATTTATTTTCCTAGCTATAGTTGGGTTCTACAGTTCTTTCTTTGATGTCCAAACTTATGACATTTGGAACATATATTGTTAGATGTATGATTCTTATTTTTATGAATTTGTGAGTAGGGTTTTTCTTTTGATCTATATTCAAATCCTCTATGCCCATAGTTCTGACAGTTGCAACAATATCCTTCAAATCTAGGTGTAGTAGGTGTGTTCCTCAGTCTTGACCTACATTAATGTAGTTGATGTCCTTGTTTCTTGCAGTAAAAATAGCAACTAGGAAACTTAGGTTTAGAGTTTTGTATACCATGTTGGCTTTGACAAATATTTGTAGTAAGACCAATTTTTCCACAATGATTTCATGTCAGTTTATCTTTTGGCTTTGCATTTCTCATTTCTCCATTCCTAGATGATTCTCCTTTCTCGATGCATGAATGTCATGATCCATTAGAATAGCTTGATGACTTCATAAGTTCTTAAAAATATTTCATAGTTTCCTTTGGTTTGTTGTATTGCTCCCACTAATTCATTCTCATTCTTCACTTCACTCTTTAGTATCTAATTGTGAGTTTTCAAGTTCGCAAGATATACATCCTTGTGATTTAGTATTTGATTTGTAGTCTTTAGTTGATTCATTAGATCTATTTGTGGGTTTGCGAGCTTCTACACATCTGATATCCATTCTTATAGTCTGATAACCATTACCCTTTTGTCTTCTTCTACCATAGTCCTCTCTTCTTTAGCTTTCTTCCTTTGTTCAGTCACTTCACATAGTCTTACTGATTGGATTTCATGTTCTCTTTTCAATACCCTTATCCCTTCATTGAGGAGTTTGTTCTTTTCAAGTAGTTCAATAGATTCATTTTCATTAGGATTGATTGGTTCAAATAGTCCTTTAGTCTCAACTTATTCATAGGAGAATTACTTTAAATGGATGGCAATTTCCTTTCTCCTTTTTAGGGAATCCTTCAGATCTTTTATTTCCTTCTCAAGGTTTTACAGTGTGAGTTGGATATCAATTACGTGATTGTCAATAGACTTATCCAGTTTAAAAGCCTCCATCTTCCAAGACCTCATCTCCAAACCTCTAATATTCTTTTAGAGAAATAGTGCTCTAAAACCAATTTTTGATTTATGGAGTAAACTAGACATTGAGAGGGGAGGGGTTGAATCAGAATCTATAGCAATTTACTGTTTTTCACAGATTTATCCACATCCAATAATAACTTACTTTCTTGTAACATGTCAGATAGTTCAATCACATGTATTAAAATAATAACATGTATAACACAATATTTGTTACCTAGAAACCCTCTAAGGTGAAGGTAAAACTAGGGTGGCGATGACACCCACAAATCTTCACTACTGCAATAATACAGTTAACTAGTTAAGGTTACAATCTTTGACCATCACATATGATCTGCTCTGTGAGGAGCCTTTCCTGTTAAAGACATAAGAAACTATTAGGTTTCAACTTGTTAGGGGATCTAACACTTACAATTATTAAGGACTCTGTTAGGAGATTTATAAAGATTTTTTAAGACCACTCTGTTAAGATATTTACCCTAATTCAAGTCTATTCAAAGTGACTCAGTACCTGACTCTTGGTTTTCTCTATAAGCTAATTTTGAGTCTTCTACTTACTAATTGATCCTCTCCTTTGCTCTGATACTCTTATCTTTCCCTTCCACTTTCACTACATATGAATAGGTAACTTTTTATGTTAGATGATAACATAACCCTTGAATGACTTTTGATATTCCCCTTTCTGATCTTTTCACAAACAATTGCTTCCACTCACATGATCTAGGTTAGGATCATCTCTATGTAAAGACTCCATGAAGAGTCTTCTAGATAATTCTATGTTTTTCCTCTTCTTCCTTATCACTGAACTTATACATGGGGATATTTGAACCATGCTATGTAAATATTCCATAACAGGCTCTTCAAAACTTAAATAAACCTTCCAAGTTGGCTCGATAATCATTTTGGCTAAAACTTTGCTCCATTCCTAACTTATATGTAAACTCTACATTGCTTGGTCTCTACCATTGTTGGTGCTCAATATTTTTGTTGCTTGACCTCTATTAACTCTTTGATTCATAGTATATACTATGCTTGTAACATACTATATTACTTGGTACTTATATACTTAGAATTTCACTCAGTTGTTGATGACTATCTTGGTTTCTGAATGAGCTCAGTCCATATAGAAAAAATTTCTATGACCATATATTTACTCAATTTTTATACAATCTCTTGGCACATACTATCTTATGTACATGACTTGACCTATGTAGAGTATCTCAGTCAATGTGATGACGATCTAAATCTATCTTGTAAATGACTAAGTGATTGACACTAGTTAATTGATGACAATGGTTAGAAATACTAATAGATCCATCATAACAAAACTACTCAATATTTTAGCAATACCAACTACTATCACAAATGGATATTTTAAATTGAATGAGAACTTGGTCATTAGTCCACCATAAAATAATATTAGGTTTCCTAGGACCAACATTAGAAAACTGACTAGAGACCTTTTTTTCTTTATGAATGATATGAGTTATTAAATAATCTTCTACAATGCCAAGAATATCAAATCTATAATGGAATAAGTTCTTGGTAGTTCAACTAAAGGTATAAACACCCATGAAGAAATATAAAATATTTAAAGAGTCAATTTTAAGCTCAATCCTCCTACACCCATAAGAGGATATCTATTTGATTCCAACATAGAGTAGATTTTCCTCAACATAGCTTTTGTCTAAATTTCAAAAAACAAAACCTTCAATCTAGAAAATCTATCATTATGGTAACTTTCCACTTTCACAAAACAAGTAGGTTAGATTTTCCCTTTGCTATTCTCTCAATTTTGATTTTAATCCACCTTAAAGTGTGCTATTTCAAATTGAAACCCTCTCTCATCAGGTTAGTCATCTATATACACTTTGAGATATCCTAATTAAGTTTCTAATTTTTACTTGCACAAATATGAAAATGGGAAGTGATAAGATTCAGACTTTTAACCAAATCCTTAGGGAAAGCAAGTGGAAATTATCTTTAAAAGAAACCTAAATTTTCAAGACAAAATTATTTGTAGGATATGCAATTTTATTAACAAATTTATTATTCCTCTCCATGAAAATCCCTCCACATAATATGGGCCATGATTATCTACCATAACAAGAAAAGATAAGGGTTAGAGGAAGGAGTGGTCTACTCAAGTCAAAATTCAAAAGACACGAACAATGAACTAGACATTAAAAAAATGAGTATTGGTTGCACTAAAATATTTACAACCAAACTAGATATGGAAATTTGATCTTTCTCTTTCTACATTGAAATAATTGGATGCCAAGGAGAATCAATCTAATGAGCTGGCTAAAATATCCAATTCTACAAAGTTAAGCATAGTTATATGGAATTTAGTTAGGATATCCTAGAGAGGGGATAAAGATGGATCTAATGAGGTAAGGTCTTCCCATTTTTACTTCTAAATATAATAATAAGTCAACAAAATGTTAGAGAATGAGGTCTCCAAATTCCAGATCCTAAGGAATCCCATCTTGTAGTAGTTAAAAGAATATTTAGATATCTAAAGGGGTCATTGGTGTATGGTTTATGGTATGATAGATCTAATGAATTTACATTGCATGCCTATAATAATTCTAATTTTGTAGGAAATATTGATGATAGAGTAGTCATTAGTGGAAAACGTTTTTTTCTTGGAGAGAGATTGGTAGCATGGTTAAGGAAAAAGAAATTACATTTCATAATTTATAGATGAAGTGTATGTAGCAGCCACAAATAATTGTAATCAAATAACATGAATGAAACAAATGCTAAATGATATTTTAATAAAATTATTCAAACCTACTGTAATATATTGTTACAATAGAAATAAAATTAATATGTCTAAGAATCAAGTTCTACATTATAAGACTAGGTATATTGCAATTTAGTAGCACTTTTTAAGAGAAAAAGTCATTAAGAATGAAATTACATTGAAACATGCAAAAAAAATATTACCTACCAAATATATTTACTAAACCCTTTAGTAAAGACACATTTTAGTACCTTAGACATATGCTTGGGGTAATGGACCTACCTTGTATAGAGTAACTAATGTAGATTTTCACCAGTCCAATATATTTAGAGCTTAGTTATTCACCTGAATGTGATGCTTGAAACTACTCCTTAGGGTGAGTGGTCACATTGTGTAGATCTAATCCTAGATCTATATTATATAATAATTTTTGGCATAACCATATAATTTTAAGCACTAGAAATTTCTTCGGTTGTAGATTTGCCTAATCTAATGTAGGTACTTTAATGAAGAATATCATCAAAGGGGGAGATAACTTTATAATGATAGTAGATCAATGGAAAATATTGATATAATATTGGAATATGTCCCATTGATTTCAAAGGGGGAGAATATATACGAAAGAATATATCAAAAAGCATAAGAATTGATCAACAAAGGTATTGTTGGAAATATAAGGTGGGCAAGGTTACTAGGAGGCTAGGAGTGAATTAGGAACAAATAAAACTTTATCTTACTTCACCAATTAATCCTTCATATAATATTCTTATATAATTGCATGCATGAAAGAAAATAAATAGCCATACCACTTTAAGACAAGATATGGTGACCTAGAACCTTCCAATTAGAAAGTAAAACAAAGGTGGGGATGATACCCACAAGCTTCAGTACTCTAGTATAAAGTTAACTTGTTAAGGCTTACAATTGACCATTTCTAGTGATCTGGCTTGTTAGGAGAAATAAAGACCGTGAGGTCCACCTTGTTAAAGGGTTTACAAACATGAAATGAAGCATGAAATCGATTAGGAGATTTAGGAAAAGACTATTAAGTCTGCCCTATTAAAGGATTTGAGTGATGCACCTATTAGGATGAATTAGTGGCTGATCTCTAATTTGCTGGTTGAGATTCCTTGAATTATAATGGTCACCTCACTATGATAGATAAATCTTTGTTGTCCCTTGTACAACTTGTATCCCTTTTAATTCTTACTTCTACTCACTATATTCTTCTTCACACTCTAATTTGTATATGATGCAATGTATTACATATATACCAATCCAAATCATAACCTGTTAGAGTCAGCTACAATATCAATTTCATCATAATTCACAAACTCAGCTCAACTATTGTAACTCGGCTTCTGAAGAAAAACTTGGTGATGTTCTAATACTCAGTAAACATTTCCAATGCTAAAAAATATTGGGCACTCACTTGAACTTGAAGATTGGTCCATAATAGTCACTTCCAAGTAGCTTGAACTCGGTCAACACTGTGTGACTTAGCGAACATTGAGAAACTTCATAGCAATTGAATCACTGAATTGACACTTCAAGACTCAATCAATATTGGATTCACTTTGTTAACCTTGTGAGCTCAGTAGACATTGTTGGACTTGGTTAACACTATAGAGCTTAATTAACACTACAATCTTCTTCACTTCCACAGAATAGCTTGATAGCCTCTGCTACACTCATTTTGCACTAAACTTTGTATATGAAGCTTGGTAAGCACTATAAACCAACTACTTGGCTCGAGAACAACTGAATCACTTGGATAGCACTACAAACTAAATGATAGGCTTGGTAGCAATGTAACCATTTGACTAAGTGTTGAGTCACTAATTGAAAAATTGACGTTAATGTCAATAATCTCCCCCTTTGGCATTAGTGACAAAAACACTTATCAAATCAAAATCTAAACTTCAAAACTATAAGTCAAAGAATTCCTTTGCCATCATTTTGTGTCTTCAACTTGGTTTGAATTTATGTAGCTATAGCTCAGTAAGATACTTTACTTTTCAGATTTTTCAAAATTGCTTTTGTAAAGACATTTTATGCTTATCTCTACAAGTATCTACATGATACTACCTAACTCCCCCATACATATATCTCTCTTATATACATACAAAATGGAGTATAGTATATTTCTTCTCCTTTACAATATTCTTTCCCTCTTTAAATATTACTACTCCCTCTTTTTGACATAAATGCCAATGGTGCATAATATCTATATGTTAATACCAAAATGTGACAAGAATTTAAAATGTACCTTCTAAATAAGTACCATTGTCTTGTCCCAATTCTCCCATAGTACCTTACTTGCATGCAATGCAATCCAAACTTCTGCTGATAATTCCATCATGTGATCAACTATGGAGAACTTTTTATTTTGGATGAGTATCTTTGCATGTGCAATGTATTTTTGCAATACATCTATGTTTGAAGAATCATGTCCTAGATTTCTACAAGTGTGGCCCTAATATTGGCTTCTTCCTTCTATAATTCTACCTATATAAATGTTAGATATTTGATATTTGTGTAATATGTAGAACTATTGCTTTGGTCAAGTGACAACTGGTGTGCACTTGCCTTCATGTCTTAATCTATCTTGAACAATTTCTTCTTGATATACTTTGTAAAGATAGATGTGTCACTTGAAAAATAATGAAACAACATTATTAACAGATATTTCCAGTGAACCAAGAATGGTAGCTAACTCTACTTGATCTATTGCAATTCTTTGTGCAACATGTTCCAAAACTCTATTCTCAAATTTTCTTTCATCTCTTTATAGCAGATTATCCTGTCCACTCAAATCTTCATTGTATTTTGAACAATTTTTGCTAGTTAGTCCAAAATGGGTTGTTTGGCATTGACCTCAATACTCAAAGCATCAACAAATATGCTCTTTATATTTTCAGGAACTTGATTTTCCTTCTTCTTTTTTTCTTTGAGCTTTTACTACTTATCTCTCTTCTTTAGTAGTTCACCCATGGTATCCATTTGATCAAGAGTTAGGGTAGAGATATCTAAATTTGGAATAGATATATCCTCATCTAGATCAATAGCTTCTACCTCTTTGCCCTTTTTCTTCATAATGGTAGAGATAATTTTCTTTCCCTTTACTAGGACTTCAGTACTTGATTGAGACTGGTTCTCAATTTTCATTGTACTAGCTATTAATACACTTGAAATAGTTCAAAAATTATGGAAAATGATAGATAGCAACAAATGTTGAAATGGAACTAACAATAGGAATTCTGTGTTGCTACTTAGTCAAGCTTGATGATGGAGGACCTTACTACTTGACAGATGAAGTGTTGGGCATTTTAGTCAATGAAACATTCAGCAGAATAGATTCAGAGCTTGGTTGGCTCCTTGCTATAGCATTGGTATCCACAACCAACTCAAGAGAAGCTATCTCAAAGCTAGATTATGCTAAGGTTGTGTTTAGAGAGTGAGGAAATGAGGCCATGAGTACTGCTGCAATTTTATCTGTATCTATTTCCTCAATTCTTTGAATCTCTTCCTCCAATAGCTTTATGTTCTTCCTCCTCATCATCCAAATTGAAATCATATATCTCATCATCTTTTATTTCTACATTATCTTCCTCATCCTCATCATCCTTGTCATCAACATGAACAACAAAGTCACTAGGTTGATGGAACTAATAGATGTTTCTCCATGTAGTTGTAACTTCCTTGACCACATATTTAATGTCCTTAAGTAGTATCATACATGCATTGAATTTAAGAGTGAACTTCTCCTCCATTTTCTTGAAGGATTCATTTACCTCCTTTTTATTGATGTTTAGAATGAGTTGCTTCAGGTCCTGCTCAAACATGTCCTTGGCAGTCTTTATTGCACTTTCCCATCTAGGTTTGGTTACTTGCAAAAGTTCATTAGAATATTTTTGTGCAAGCTGATCTGGTGAGTACTTCCATTTGCCCAATTTTTTCATAATCATATCCTCAATATTCTTTTTCTCTTCTACATTCCTAGTCTCATATTTAAGAGATTTGAAATTTTCCATGACAGATCCTTCTTCCATTCTTTTTGATGTAGAAGCATCTTGGCCGTCATGTTATCTTGCTAATTCTATTACATACATTGTTGAGTGCTAGTAAATTTTTAGTCATTTTTTAGTTAATGTTATCCCACGTCATGTTAACATTCAAAGTTGCATGTTATCCCACTTATTTTTCCAATTTTGACTAAGCGATCCTTTAAGTGCCAAGTTGGTCAGTTGCAATTTTTGTCAAGTTGCTGTGTTTGCCAAATTTCAATGTGTGCCAAGTGTTCCTTCATGTGTCAAGTGTTCCTTCATGTGCTGAGTGTTCCTATTGGTGCCGAGTTTTCCTATATGTGTTGGTCACCAGTATTAGTTTTTTATATTTTGTTTCTAGTTTGGGCCAACCTAGGGAGTATTTAATTTCGTGATGGGTATTTAATATTTGTTAAGAGCCAACTTGTGGCTTTTCTATGTTTTAGAATCTTTTATAAGCTACTTTGGAAAGTATTTAAGGGGATCTTAGGTAGAGTTTTAATTATAATTTGATGGTAGATAATTTGGGTAGAGGAGGCTTAGGTGGAGCAACTTTGAGGCAGAAGTTTGTATTTGAGTTTGGAGATCTATTCTTCTTTGTAATGGCCATAACCTGGAAGACCATATAGCCGAGCATGTTGGATGTAAACTTCTTGATTTGAATTTATGAAATATTGTCTCTCTAGATTTGAATCTTGCTCCTCTTATTTATTTTTCATTTTGTGTTTGTTTGCTGGTTTTCTAGATCACCTCATTTTGGGGTACATTCAGAATAACACTACATCACTTTTCAATTTTTCCTTGAAGTGTAGGTGCATCTCTTTTGGAGATAATTTTCTCAGCTTCATCTTCACGTAACTTCAACTTCTTCCTAGACTTGCCTACACTTCTTGTAAATACAACAGGAGAGGACTTGACAGATATGGTTATGATAACCTTACCTTTCTTCATGAGAGGCTCTTCTTCTTCATCCTCTACATCATCATCTTCTATATCATCACCTTTTACATAGGTGAGCATTAGAGTAGAACTTATTTATTTATGCTTTTTAGTATCTTCTCTACTCTTTTCCTTCCTTTATTCAGTGCTTGAGGTAGCTTGATCTATCAATCTCAATTATTTCTTTTTCCTCATCATATGTTCCAAAATATGTAGCTTTAGGATCCATAGGTTCATTCAATAGAGCTTCTAAGATATCCTTAGTGTCATTAATGTTAACCTCATACTCTAGATGCTTAACCCATGCCACTCTAGGTTTGACTACCTGAATATATACTTTGTCATAGTCCACCATAAAACAATATCATCCTTGTAATCTTCTACAAGTTTCTTAGGGATCCTAAATCTATTATGCATATTCTCTTTGAATAATTCAAAGTAGTTATCCATGATTCTTTTAAAATTTTCACCCATCTCTTCTATATAATCATTGATCTGATATAGGAACATCTTTCCTCCATACTACTGTACCTTTGGAAGGGAAAAACTTCTAAACAAAGAAGAATAAACCTAATAAAAGAGATCCAAACTCACATGGACTATTCTTTAATCCTTGGATGCTCTACATATTGTTGTTGAACTAATTCAACAACAACCCAACAAGGTCAAAGGATAGATTATTCTTCACAACCTTGTATGCAAGATCGACAACTCCACATGATACGTTGTTTAACCAACTAGAACTATAAATCTTGTGTGCAATTACATGTATGCCAAACTTCAACTTCATTTTTATTAATCCATTAAGCTTTATTCCTCTTCCATCCCACTTAGTAAGACTTCACTTAGCCAATTCAACCTGACCTAGGGTTTTGGTTGTCCTAGCTTTGTTTAGCATTGGAAGCACAATGATTCCCTAAATCATTTTCTTCATAATTTGAATGGGATGATCCAACCATAACTACACATTATGTACTCAACTTAGAATACATCTAATCCATTTGACCTGAAAGTCTCTTGGCATATGTGAAATGTGGAACAAACCCTTTGTTTCCAAATGTTTATGCTCAAGTTTCAATGCTCCATCCACACACAATTTATTGTACGCTTCATTCATCTCTATGATTATGAGTTACTTAATAGAATAGTGGTAAAAATAATGAATGTTATGCACGAATAATACCCTAGGCAGAATTTGAGACTATGCACTAGTTGGGTCAAGCGCCTCTGCAATTGTTGGACTCAAATTGAAATATGATGTGAAATTTTATGTTGGATGATAAGAAAAGACAAAAGATGACATTGGTTGATTGATGTGGACTTAAAAGGAGCTACTTTGGAAATTAAGTTCTAGATCAGTTGGTTAATGATATTGATATGTTATCCTAAAACTTTTGTCTTTCACATTTGTTAGAGCATTTAGGAAGTGGGTCTAATTTTTTCCTAGCAAAGGGTTGAAACCTTCTAAGAAGGGTTCAAAGGTATCCTAATAGGGATATGTCCTCTAACAAGGAAAATGTACTAAATGGATTATATTTTATACCTAACAAGGTCACACACTTTCACAAGGAACTTATATACTAGTACATTATTTGTGGGTGTCATCAACACTAGGGTTTTCTCTTTGATCAAGAGTTTACTTTGTAAAAAAATCATTTTATTATATTTTATGGTTTTTAATTATTGTGCATCAGTTTTTAAATTATTGGAAATTATATTTGGGCATGGCCAATTCTCCCCGACTAGAACCCCCCTTCCACACAAAGTTGTGTGTGTAATTTTCTACTTAACAAATGCTACATATATCTAACAACAACAAAAATATAAATAATTATAGTACACTAGTTAGAGCTCACAAAAACTTGAAATCACATCTCTTCAACAATCTCAAACTAATCACAATAATCACTCAATACTACACAAGATAGTTTTCTAATGCCCATATGAAATTAAATGTATAGAATCAAACAACTTTCCTCTATTTATCACTGAGAAGTAGACATTAAACTCTTTAATATTTAAACTACTACCTTTACCAATGGTAGTAGTAGTGCCCCTTTGCCGATTAATAAATATTCACTAGTTTGAACTCATAAATAGTTACGCTCAATAAAAAGAAAATGTATACTATGAGATATTAGTGCAATCTCCACATAATTACTACAAAATAAGTCTTTAGAAAAATAAATAAATAGAAATTTACACCATAATGTGCAAATATGTCCTTACCACTATTAAATGTATGAGATTGGTAGATTTATCTTATTGCATCCTCCTCCTAAGAAAGCATTATTCTTATTTTTAAGATGAATCCTATGCACTAGAGGATAATTATTTCATTTTAGGTGACTTTACCTACTCCTCTTTTTCTTATTTTTTCACCCACGTCTTTTTATCTCACTTGTAATTTCATCAAGACTTATAGTCTTCTTTCCCTTTCCACCCTATGACCAGTTATGAGTCTAGTTCCTAAATTAGAAATCTTTAGCAAGATGATCAACCTTGTGATATTGGAAACTAATTATTGGAAACCAAACATAAAAATTAGTTCTTTGATTTTTTAGGTTTATATTTTATTCTAGATGTCCATCATTACCACATATAGAAAATGAGACATTGGACTATTTCTCACTTCTGTAAGGATCCACTAGTTGAACAGGTGATTTGGGATCTTTCATCATAGACCTAAATTCTTTAGTTTTCTTCCCATATTTATTGCATTTGCATAATGGTACCAATTGAAACTACCATTACTATATCTACTACTAAGTCTAGATCTACATTCACAAAAATAATAAACATGCTTATAAAAATTACAAAAATAAATTTCAAATGAAAAAGACATTCTCACAAGTTTTTTTCTACATACATTTGTAGCATGACCAATCATTCCATAGTCATAACAAGGGGCTTTGCTAGGACTCTTACTTGAATTGTTTCTAGCTCCCTTATGAGTTCTTTGTTTCTTCTTGGGTTCAAATTTTGATGAATCGTCCACCAAAAATGTTCCATGTACTATGTAACCATGACCAATTATATCATTGTCTCTTCTCTAATTCTTTAATTGTTCATCTAGATTTTTTTAAAACTTCACTATATCGCTTTAGATTTTCATTTGCACCTTTCTTAGTTTATATTTCATTCTTCAATTTCTTATTCTCCTCTTTAAGTCTTTCAATTTGACCCACAATATTCACATTTTTTAGGTTACTGCATCAAGATGGTGTGCAAAATAGTGGTCACTAGGCCAATAAAATAGGAAAACACTCCTACCATGATTGACTTTCTTTAAATTCAAATAAATGAATTATAAGTAGATTTGATAAATGAATAAATCAAGTACATAGATAGTTAATATGATTGAACACCAAGGTTTAGGATTGGGAGCTCTATTTATCTCACTTTCAACTATTTTCCATATGTTTTATCTTCAAAATATGTTTTCTACTTCTTCCTCATTAGTTATACAAATGATCAAGTGTTTATCTTTGAAATTACCACCATAATCTCGCACATATTCTTATACTTCTAACCAGATAAGTTTTTGAATTTTTTTTGACAACATTAGCATAATGAAATTTAATTTCCTTTACTAGTGCCTTGCTATGCCAAATAGACACATGTCTACCACTTTTTTAATATACTTCACCAAGTACATAACAAATTGCATATTACTATTCTACACTTGAATCTATACACTTTCCTTCAAGAACATGGCACATCCTAACATATTGACTTTAAAGCTCTCCTTTTAGGTTTGCAACTCTTTCTTTGTGCTTCTTATTCTTTTCCATCAATTATATTTAATTTTTTTTCCAATTTTTTTTGACACGGATCTTTTAGATAGCTCATAAATGTAATCATCAATTTTATTTAGATTTTTAGCAAATTATCTTCTTGTGGCTATTGATTATCTCATCTTTTCTTGTAGCTCATGTATCATCTTGTTTGCACTTTTATATTGCTTCTCATACCAGTAATCTTCATGAGTGTATATCCTTCCATTTATTTGATAGGCTAATTACCAATAGGACTAGAGCTATGATACCAATTGTTAGGATTCTTAGGTACTAAGAGGGGGTTGTGTGAGTTTAAAAGGGTAATGTGTAGATTTAAACACTGATCTATACAACTAAAATAGTAACTTCCAAACTACAGAGCATACAATTGATGCAAGAAAATGAAAGATAAGAATATCAAACATCCACAAAACCATGACACATAAAACATATATTTTATTTTTGTGGAAATGGACAAGTTAGAAGGTGAAAACCACAATGCAGATGATCCCCACAAGCTCACTACTATAATAAATTTGTTTCCCTATTAGGAGCTATAATAACCATTTCTAAATGTTCATTATGTTAGGAGTGATTTGTACCTTGTTAGCAGTACAAACATATCTATCAAGATCTACGTCCCTACAAGTGGATTTCAATTTTTTTTAAAAGATATTTCTCCATTAAGAGATTTACAAAAATGACCTATTAGAGTTCACCCAATTCAAGGATTTGTATGTCGTAACTATTGGAAAATAACAAGATCACTTATCTAAATATGGAATTGTTTACCTATTGGATCCAATATTCTATCTCCACTTTTGTAATTTTTCTATTTTCTTCTCTACTCAATATCTTGATTACAACTTTAGGGCTTCAGAATCAACTTCTCTTTTTCATGATATACCTCCTAAAGATTTTTTTTTTTAAAGACATAAATTTTCCCACTAAATCCTACCATTCATTTAAATATCAATATTTTAATGTAAATTTCACAAGTATTTTGAATTTCTTAATTTCATAATAAGTTTTCTGATGATCATGTTGAATAGTAATAAGATCTTCCTATTGTATTTCAAAGATAGTCAAACACATCTTGAATCCTCCAAAGAAATGCTTCAAATTGCCTTATACTTCCTCAAACAATCATAAAAATTCCAACACATCATACCATGACCTCCAATCTTTATCATCATATTACCAAACATGATTGTGCATACTAGATATTGCTCATCAGTTTGGAATTTTTTTAACTATTTGCAAGAAATCACCTATTCTTATCTCTCTGAACAACTCTAATTATCTAAACTCTCTTACTAATTAACAAATTATGTTGTTGTTGTAACTATGCTAAAACATAATGTTTTGGATGTTAGACATGTGCTTATAATGCATAATAACTACACTCATACATTGATTTTCATGAAAAGTTGTCTTTTTTGTCTTCTCATCTTCTCGAGTTATCCATTTCCCACATCACTGATCATAACACCTTCTAACTGATTGTGTTCTGACTTCACTGATCATATTTCTTAGCTATTTTAACTTAGTTTCTAGCAATGAAAAGCAATTGAGTATATCCTTATGATTTCCACCAATCCTTCCGTCAAAATGCCAATAGATAACAATTGAGTAATAAAACTCTCACATATTCATGTGAGATAGAAGCTAATATTTTTTCATCTAATCAACCAAAAATACCTCTTAGTGAAAATGATAGGAACATTACTAACTAGCATACCTAAAAATTTAATTCATTTTTTTTGAAAAATAAGTTGAGAGGTATCCAATCTCAAAAAAATTAGAATAAGTTTAATAAATATTGTATTCAAATAATAAATTCTTGTATTTGTTTGATATATACTATCTCTTAATATTAATACATAGAAATCTTAAATCTATCAAAAAAAAATACATAGAAATCATAAATTTTAAAATTCTTCCTTAATTTTATAAGACTAGAAAATCGCAACAAATCAAATTTAGACAATGATTTAGTTCATCACATCCAAACATGAAATCTACAATTTAAAGAAAATTTACATTGTAGAAAAAATCATAGCGGTAAAAATAATCATACTCTATTGAAAATATATATATATATATATATATATATATATATATATATATATATATATATATATATATAAATCATAGCAATAAAATAAACAATGGTAATCAATGTTTTGAATTTATTTTTTATTTTATGCTCTAATTTGTAGCATAATTATAAGAAGATTTTAAAGCATATTTTAGAAAGTAGAATAAATCTACCATGCATTGACGAGGAACTAGTTGTAAATTATAAAAACCACTAGTTCACATTGAGTTAAACTATCCATTGTGTGCAACTTTTAAGATTTTAATTATATTTAATCTATGTAACTATTAAGATTCTATTTTATTTCTTTGACAAGTAAATGAACATCAATTTTTTAAAAAAAATGAAGAATGTTTACATTGAAGATTGCTACCACTGTAGAAAGCCTCTCGGCTTAACAAATGAAATATCAAAATATATCATGATATTTAAGAGAAATATGCTTCTATGTTACCAGTGAAACTCACAAAAGAAAGCTTCTTAAATAGAAAATAAGATTTGTAAACCTTGGGCCTAACTATAACTATCCTTGCATATTATTTGGCCCACTATAATCTGCCTCTAATTCAAATTTCAAATATGCTTTCTTAAAGCATTTCAACCTTTGAAATTTAAGTTAAAATTTTCCTAGATTTTCTATCTTAAACACTAAGACTTATACAATATAATTAGGTTGTCAAATACTTTGTTCTCATGGATGAGTTGAGTAGGGTTAAGAGAATCAATAGCAATTTCATTACATCCAAATTTGGCTGAAAAATCAGCCACATTATTACCTTCTCAATGTTAGATTGTGGTGGCTGAAATTTTTTTTTTTTGGAAGTAGCCGACATGGTAGCGGACATGGTAGCCGACATATTATGGCCGACATATGGCTGACATGTTATAACCCTAAAGCGGTTTAATACTTGTATAAAAAGGGCTTAGGGTTGGGTATTTTTTATATGTGGTGATACGAAATTGGTTCTTGCGGCGGTATTGAGCTGTAAGGGATTACGGATTGTAATCAGGTTGTAATCACTGGATTGTAATAAGATCGAACTTGCTGTTTGGTGGATGTAGCCTAGGGATTGGGTGAACCAGGTTAAATCTTGGTGCCTTGTGTTCATTTCTATGTGTTCTATTATTTTATGTTATTGGTTATATTTGCATGTAGTTTTTATTTCTGTCTGTGGTTTATCCTAACAAGTGGTATCAGAGCCTAGTTGTTTCTCAGTTATCCTCTGTAGGAAAGTCTCACGGTTAAGTGGGAGTCTCACGGTTGAGTGGGAGCAATGGCAGATGATGGTAAGCTGAGGGTTGATAGGTTTAATGGGCAGAACTTCCAGTTATGGAAGATACAAATGGAAGACTATTTATATCAAAAGGATTTATGGAAGCCGTTGGAAGGAAAAGCCAAGAATCAGGGAACTATGTCAGAGGCTGAATGGGATCTTTTGGACAGAAAGGCACTCGAAAGCATTCAGTTATGCTTGGCACCATCGGTGGCATTTAATATTACAAAAGCAAAGACGGCAGAAGATTTGATGAAAACCCTAGCGACACTGTATGAAAAGCCCTCCACTTCAAATAAGGTATTTCTCATGAAGCGTTTATTTAATATGAAAATGGCAGAAGGTGGATCTGTTGCAGATCATTTAAATGAGTTTAATACTATTACTAGTCAATTATCTTCTGTGGGTATCAATTTTGATGAAGAAATTAGGGCTCTCTTGATTTTGTGTTCTTTGCCTGAAAGCTAGAATGGCTTGGTAATGGCGGTGAGTAATTCTGTTCCTGGATCTAGTACCCTAAAATATGATGATGTGATCGGTGTTATTTTAAGTGAGGAAACTCGTAGAAAATCCTCAGGTGGATCTACATCAGGAAGTGCTTTAAATGCACAAAGCAGGGGCAGAACGACTGAAAGAGGAAGTAACTCTGGAAATCGTGGGAAATCAAGAGGAAAGTCAAAGGGGAGGAGGTCTCAATCGAGAGGACCAAATGATTGCTGGTACTGTGGGAAACCAGGGCACAAAAAGAAAGATTGCTAGACTCGAAAGAAAAATGAAGGAGATAAATTAGATGGAGACAAAGAGGCAAATGTGGTAAGTAACAAATTCGAAGAGGATGCTTTGCTTCTATCTTTAGAGAGTGTTGATGATTCATGGGTTTTAGATTCTAGTGCTTCTTTTCATGCTACACCTCATAGAGGTTATTTCATTGATTATGTCCAAGGGGATTTTGGGCTTGTTTATTTGGGGGATAATGAACCCTGTCAGATTGTTGGAAAGGGAAAAATTAAGATTAAGTTGCAGAATAAGAATCATTGGCTACTACATGAGGTAAGACATGTTCCAAAGCTGAGTAGGAATTTAATTTCAGCAGGGCAACTCGGTGATGAGGGTTGTGTAATTACTTTTAATGATAAAAATTGGAAGGTTTCAAAAGGTTCCCTTGTAGTAGCAAAAGGTGTGAAAGTAGGCACCTTATATCTTTGTACAGGTCATATTGTTCCTTCTACTTTGATTGTTTCAGAGAAAAATGAATATTCAGGAACAATTACTGCAGTTGAGCAGGGAGAACAAATAGCTACTGTAGATTCTGATACAGCGTTGTGGCACAATAGACTTGGGTACATGAGTGAGAAAGGTATGAAAGTACTTCATTCAAGGAAAGTTTTACCAGGTCTAAAATGTGTGAATATGGATTTCTATGAAAGTTGTGTGTATGGAAAACAAAAGAGAGTGAGTTTTGTAAAGACGGGGAAGGAAAACAAAAAGGAGAAATTAGAGATTGTGCATACAGACGTATGGGGACCGGCTCAGGTATCTTCCCTTGGTGGCTCTCATTATTATGTTACATTTATTGATGACGCAACTAGAAAAGTATGGGTTTATTTCCTTAGACAGAAATCTGATGTATTTCAAACTTTTAAGAAATGGAAATGCTTGGTTGAAAATGAGACTAGTAAGAAATTAAAATGTCTCAGATCTGATAATGGTGGTGAGTATTGCAGTCATGAATTTGAAGATTATTGCTCCACTAATGGTATTCGTAGACAAAAAACTATTCCAAGGACTCCATAGGAAAATGGAGTGGTTGAATGCATGAACAGGACTATAATGGAGCACGCAAGGAGCATGAGGTTGCATGCTAGGTTGCCCTTACACATGTGGGCGGAGGCTGTCAATACTGTAGTATATTTGATTAATAGAGGTCCCTCTACTCCTTTGGGCTATGGTATTCCAGAAGAAGCATGGATTGGTAAGAAGGTGAGTTATTCTTTTCTCAAGACCTTCAGTTGTGAAGCTTTTGCTCATATAGACTCTGAAAATAGAACCAAGCTAGAAGTGAAATCAAAGAAATGTGTCTTTGTTGGATATGGCATTAATAAATTTGGCTATAGGCTTTGGGATTTTGAAAATCATAAAATTATAAGAAGCCGGGATGTCATATTCAATGAAAAAGTGTTGTACAAAGATCTGTTGCAGCAACATGAGAAGAAAGAAGATGATTATGTAGTGCTGGATGATACTCCAAAAGCTGATGTTCCAGCCATTCCTCATGATGTGCAACAACTGCAACAACAAATACCACACACACCAGTGAATGTTAGACGGTCAACAAGGCCAATTAGACCTCCACAAAGGTTTTCTCCCTCTTTGTATTCTATTTTACTTACTGATGCTGGTGAACCTGAAAGTTATGATGAAGTTGTGCAGGTGGATACTAAGATTCAGTGGGAGTCTGCAATGAAAGATGAAATGGACTCTTTGCTGAAAAATAAGACATGGGATTTGTGCAAGTTGCCTGCAGGTCAAAAGGCTTTACAGAATAAATGGGTTTACAGGTTGAAAGAAGAGGAAGGAGGTAAGAAAAGATTTAAGGCCAGGTTAGTTGTAAAAGGATTTGCACAGAAAAAGGGAATTGATTTTGATGAGATATTTTCTCCTGTTGTTAAAATGACTTCTATTCGTACTGTTTTAAGTCTTGTGGCTATTGAAGATTTGTATTTAGAGCAGATGGATGTTAAAACAGCCTTTCTTCATGGTGATTTGGATGAAGAAATATATATGGCTCAGCCACAGGGTTTTGAGGTCAAAGGTAAGGAGAACTTAGTGTGCAAATTGAAGAAAAGTTTATATGGCCTGAAGCAAGCACCTCGGCAATGGTATCTGAAATTTGACAGTTTTATGCATGAGCATGGATATAACAGGTGTCATTCAGATTACTGTGTTTAGTTTAAGAGGTTGGATGATGATAGCTACATTATTTTATGTCTATATGTTGATGATATGCTTATAGCTGGGTCTAACATGCATCATATTAAGGGGCTAAAATGCCAGTTAGCACATGCATTTGCTATGAAGGATTTGGGGGCAGCAAAACAAATCCTTGGTATGAAGATTTGCAGAGATAGGAAGAACAGAACATTGACGCTATCTCAAGCTGATTATGTTGAGAAGGTGTTGCAACGTTTCTCTATGGAGAATGCTAAAGCTGTCAGCACACCTTTACCTGGTCATTTGAAATTGACTAAGGAGATGTGTCCCAAGACACAGGAAGAGGAGGATAAGATGTCCAAGGTACCCTATGCTTCAGCTGTAGGAAGTTTGATGTATGCTATGGTATGCACTAGGCCAGATATTGCACATGTAGTGGGAGTCGTTAGCAGGTATATGAGTCATCCAGGTTTTGAGCATTGGAATGCTGTCAAGTGGATTCTCAGATATTTGAGAGGAACATCCAATAAGTGTTTACACTTTGGGGGCTCTACTACTGATTTATAGGGCTATGTTGACTCAGATTTGGCTGGGGATATTGATACCAGGCGGAGTACTACAAGTTATGTCTTTATTGTTGGTGGGGCAGCCGTGAGCTGGGTTTCTAGTCTACAGAAGATTAATGCTCTCTCCACTACAGAGGCAGAGTATGTTGCTGCTACAGAGGCAGCCAAAGAGATGATATGGCTTCAGTTCTTCTTGGAAGAATTGGGACATCCTCAGAAGGATAATTATTTGTTCACAGATAGTCAGAGTGCCATTCATCTTGCTAAGAATTCAGCTCTGCATTCTAAGACCAAACACATACAGTTGCGGTACCATTTCATTCTGTCAGTTTTGGAGGATGGACAGTTAAAGTTGGAGAAGATACATACCAATGAAAATCCAGCAAATATGTTGACAAAGGTTGTCACAAGGGAGAAGCTGAACTCCTCTTCAGCTTTAGTTGGTCTTTTAGAATAAATGTGAATAAAAGAACAACAGAGTCCAGGGTGGTTTGATCCAGTGGGAGCCCCATGCGGTAGTTGTATTGCTACAGGATCAGTCTCCAAGTGGGAGATTGTTGTTTAGTGTGGAGCCTGATCAGTCCCCAAGTGGGAGATTGTTAGATTGTGGTGACTGATCAGGAAAGTACTGTACAAAAATTATTTTTTTTGGAAGTAGCGGACATGGTAGCCGACATATTATGGCTGACATATGGCTGACATGTTATAACCCTAAAGCGGTTTACTACTTGTATAAAAAGGGCTTAGGGTTGGGTATTTTTTATATGTGGTGATACGAAATTGGTTCTTGCGGCGGTATTGAGCTGTAAGGGATTACAGATTGTAATCAGGTTGTAATCACTGGATTGTAATAAGATCGGACTTGCTGTTTGGTGGACGTAGCCCAGGGATTGGGTGAACCACGTTAAATCTTGGTGCCTTGTGTTCATTTCTATGTGTTCTATTATTTTATGTTATTGGTTATATTTGCATGTAGTTTTTATTTCTGTCCATGGTTTATCCTAACACTCAAAGTGTATGGGAGATAAGATCCTCCTCAAAGGTGTCCAAAAGATGTGAAATCTGATTTATAAGGTAGGCAATTCACCAATTAAAGGAGAACCTACTAATGAAAGTATTAATAATAACTACCACATTACCCATGTGGTCTCTAATGCATGCACCAATACCATATTTACTTGGATTTCCATGCAAAGTTGCATCAAAATTATTTTTTATAAATTAAAATGTTGGAACTATTGTTATTATAATTTTTGTAGGAATTTTCAAAAAAATTTAAAAATAAATACTAAATTAACATTTTGTAGTCTGACCTCATAAACTATTCGAACTATTTTTAAATCAATATATGCATCATGATTTTCGACTTTATGATTTTTTTCAAAGCTTTGACAAATGAAGGTTGTGTTCTACAACTATTTTCTAATAAAATATTTATTTTCCAAACATTTATAACTTAATATATCATCTCTATGTTAAAAGGTAAAAAAGTTAATTATTCTCATAACTTAACTTCTTTACAATAAAAATTGAATTATTGTTTGTAAAACTATAGCAAGGAAGCCCATGAAGACTTTTATGGAAAATCTATATTTGCTACAAATCTTTGAACTATGATAGATTCACAATAAATGTGTATGAGTTGAAATTTATTCTACTATGCTATAAGACTTTTATGGAAAATCTATATTTGCTACAAATCTTTCAACTATTATAGATTCACAATAAATGTGTTTGAGTTGAAATTTATTCTACTATGCTATAATGTTAAAAAAAAATTGGATGAGCTATCAAAATCTAACAGAAATTGGTCAAATTTTGGAGGGACTCATGGAATGGATTTTCACCTCTTCATACTTCGTAGTTTTCTTAGAACATAATGAACATTTCAGAATTAGTGTGGGCTAACAAAGTCATAGATTTTATAGATAAAATCTATCCCTATTCTAGGAAAGTCACTTGGAAAGATCTGGATCCCCTGCCTTTGTCTATTCAAGAGAAACAAATGTTTAGGGACTATTTACACAAGAAACTTGTTTACATTTTAGATGGGGAAGATAGATTGTTTTGGGCTCCAGCTAAAGATGGTTGTTACTCAGTCAAAGAGGGGTACAAGTTGTTATAGATAATGGATACACAAAAGAATCCATCTAGAGCTTATAAATTTTGTTGGAACCACATTGTTCTTCCAAAAGCTAGATATTTTATGTGGCTTGCACTTAAACACAAAATTCTTACAAGTGATAGATTGACTAAGTTGAATATTGCTCCTCCATTTAAATGTCTCTTGTTTAATGAAGAATATGAATCAGTGGCTCACTTGTTTGTCACCTTCTCCTTCGCATATGATTGTTGGGTTTTTGTTCTTAGAAAACTTCATTATTACACTCCTCTTCAAAATAACCTTTGTGAGATTCTTCAGTCTTGGCCGCTTCTTTTTTCGAAAGCTTTATTTGCATGAATTTGGATATGTAATCCGGCCTTGGTTATTTGTGCTATTTGGTGGGAGAGGAACAAGAGGATATTCAGAAATGAGTTTGTAGAGATAGAAACAGTGTTACAAGGCATTGAAAAGTCTATATTGAAAGTCACTAATGCAGGCCTTTTCAGATGCAAAATCAATCCTACAATCTTAGTTTGGGATAGTTTCATCATTTGAGAGTGGAAATCTTTTCTTATTCCATGGGGGAGTGGAATTAGCAACAATTAGCATTCCAAAATAGATAGAGTAATTGTGCACTGGCTACCTCCTAAGTCAAGTATAGTGAAACTTAATTTTGATGGCATTTCAAGAGGAAATTTGGGTAAATTAGGTCTTGGGGCATGTTCCAGAGATAGTAAAGCTATAGTTCTAGCAATTACATCCTCCCCACTACCAGATGGGACTAATAATTCAACAGAAACACAAGCTCTCTTGGTAGGCCTAGTACTAGTTAAAATAGGTAATTTTCACAGAGTCCATATCGTAGGTGATTCCCAAATGGTTATTAATAGTTGCATCAAATGAAAATCATATTCGTGGCATTTGCAATATATCTTCAAGAAAATTTGGCACTTGATTGATCAAATTTTAGAAGTTACCATGTCACATACCCTGTGAGAAGGAAATAAAGTGGTGGATTTCATATCTAACCTTGGGTGTGATGGTGTCATTGTTAATACACATCAACCCAACTCCTTTATTGAACAATTCAAACCATTACATTCATTGATTGCATCTGAAAGCTATTTATCATGCTCATAAAGTACATTTCATAAAGCTAAATTTTGTTCACTATATACATTCAACACCAATCCTTTATAATCATCATCGACCCTATTATAATATGATTTGTAATAGTACAATATAATCATTAATTAGTTGATTGGTGTGTTTTAGAATGTGTGGACTAATTATTATGTGCTAAGTGGCATACGAAAAGGTCTATTAATCACATGGAGCCGAGTACTTCAATTTTTTGGCACATGTTAAATCCTACATGTATTGTAGTTTGCACAAGGTGGAGATGTTTGCATTCAGAACTATCATTTTGGTTTTTGCATTGGACTAGTATTCTTCAATATTTCAAGAATGGCGAACATTGGTTTCAAATGTGATACTTGTAATCAATTTCATAGGTCAATAATGTCAAAGAATTACTATACTAGAACTGAGCCGAGTCTGCACAAAGAAGTCTTGTCCTTACATATCAATGATGTTTCCTTGGAGGTAATGTTTTGCATAAATTCACCCTAAATTCGCAGGGCAATTAATTTTGGAGTTAGTGCTGGTGTCAATTCTTAGGTGTTAGACCACGAAAGTGTATCAATTCATGCTAGAAAGGAACAACCTTATTTTTTTCCTCAAGAGGGTAAGCCTAAGATTCGGTCTCCAAGTGTGATTGGGGTATTGCAAAGTCAAAACACTGGTAATGTTGATGCAAATTTGATGGTTCCTATTCAACCACATCAAGAAGAGAGTTCAAGTTCTTGTTGTATCATTGAAGATGATTGTGCTGATATGGAGGAGTGATTACTATAGGTTGAATATAAATATTTTTGGTCTAATTTGATTACCTCTAATGTTGCAATATTTTGAGGTTTATGAAGTGGTTCATATGGGTAGAATTTAGAAAATGGTATAGTTTTATGAGCTTCAATTTTGTTGATATAATATCTATTCTAAATATTGAAAAATATCTTTATGTAAATTTGTATATAAGCGACAAGTCTAGGTTTTCTTTTTGGTTCTTTCCTAGTTGAGCTTTTTAAACCAGTTTTATTAATAAGTATATTCAGCGGCCAGCCAACTTTTTCCTTTAAAAAAAAAAAAAATCTAGAAGAAATTTACAAAGAATTAGTTAAACCAATTATATACTCTCATAAATGTCTTTCACGAGATAAGGTTTGTGTGAAATTTAATAATAAATTCTGATTAACACTTTAGAAGTACTTAATGAGGAAATTTAAATATGTGTAAGAAGTCCTAGTAAACCCAAGAATTCAACAAAAAAAAAATTCCAAGACATTATACTCTCCTCAAATAATGCAAAACAATGATGAACTAGAGTGATGTTGGGATTATTAGGGCCCATTTGGCTGTGGGAATAGGAATAACTATTCTAGAATAGAAAATTGGGGTACATATTCCTATTCTCCATTTGATTCAGCTAGAATTTGATGGGAAATTCACGAACCCAAAAGTTTATGTTTTCTAAAATAAATAAAACTGGAATAAGAATACATATTCCAATTCCACCTATTTAGGTGGAGTTGCAAAACTTCATTTTTGGGCCAAAATTGAAATACGTATTCCTATTTTATTTTGTATTCCAATTCTGATTTGGTGCATCCAAATAAAGAATTCCAAATTTTAAGAATATACGTATGCCTATTCCACTTGTTTTCCTGCTATCAAACGGGCCCTTAGATATTGTATATATCTACTTTTACATAACAAATTCATACATCGAGAATTTACAAAACAATCAACATTTAAAAAAACCCAAAATTTACTTTGCATAGAGTGTATGACACTCAAGAGGTTAGGGTGAGATTTTGACGATTTAGTACTACTAGAAAAGGTGGAGATCCAAAAAATTATTGCAAATGGAAATTTAATGAACATGTTCTGAAAATTTCATTAGAGTATTTGATTTAAGAATTTTTTGGATAACAAAAAAATGAAATCAATTAGTCATAAACCATCCAATATTTATAATGATTTCTTCTAATGACTAGGATGGATATGGAAAATTGAAACTAGCAAAATGAAACTTATTTTAAGAAAACATTCAATAAGAATCTCTATAATTGTCAAAATAAAAATGGCAAATGATGTCACTAGGCCCTTACTCTTCTAGTGAAGTTATCTAGTTCTAAATGAACCCACTTAGAATCAAGTCTGTCTTACTACAAAGGTTTCGACACTAAAAAATGAAGATGAGATCATTTCCTCAATAAATTTAAATACCAAAATGGATACTCCTCAATCTGAAGAGGTTCTTTGAAAACCTCTAACAAAAAAATACATAATTGTATTGGCTAAAATAAGCTACATTGAATTTATGAAAGAGTAGGAAATGTGACTAGTGACTTGAAGACTTCAAACATTATTAAGTTAAGATCTAATTGAGGAAAAACCTTCTATATCCTCAATTTAACAATAAATCTTATTTGTCATTTGTATTTCATTCATCTAATTATTTGGTCAAAGTTGTTAATATTTGAAAGTGTCATTGCGTTGCAATTCACAAAATTCGACAAATCGCTTTACTTTATGGATGATCAATGTGTTTTCATTTATTTACCTTTTTCATGCATTTGAAGCTCTGTCCAACAAATCTACCCTTACGAAATTTAAGCCTTTTTAGTTATTGTTTTATTCTCGTTTGTACGGCTGCTATGGTAAATTGAAGCGGGTGACCTTAATTAAGCCAACTCATTTCTGCAAAACTAAAATTTGCGACACCAAAGCCTAATCAGACAATAGCAGCTATGGAGGCACGAATTTGGTATGCTGCCCATGCCACATATCCTATACCATTTTACGGATGCCATCTGCCAAACTTCCTGTGCAACGGTCTGCCATGCTGTCAAATCATTTTCTATTAAATAGTTGAGGATTTACATATGTTAAGAGTCAAGTTCAAAGTTTTATAACCACATCAATGGTTAAAGGCGGATGCCTAATCGGACTGTCAAGTCCCATCTCGCTGCATCAGCAATAGAAAGGAAATGGAAGAGAAAGAGCCGCACCGACCGTTAAGAGGACAATCTCTGTCCAAGAGTTTGAGATCTGAAAGTGAGTAAGGAAATGCGACATTCAACGTCGACAAGGAAGGACTCAGCATCTTCCTTGTAAGTCCTTTTCACTACTGTCATAAATCGCGGCAACTTTTCTATAAATGGTCAAGTCCAACTTATTCCACAAGACAGAAGTACCCATGTAGAACAAAGCATCTAGGATTTCGTATATGAATCACTTGTATTCGTTGTCTTCTAGTTTTAGCGTGGAGAAAAAGTTAAAATGATCCAATCTTAGACGTCCTTCATGCAGGGAAAGACAAAACTAAAAATCTTTCTTTATTGTATGGTTATCGTTATGGAATTGGATACACGATAGTGGTCACTCACTTCCATGTTCCTTCTTAAAAGTTAGGAAGCTCATCGTATGAAGAACGCTATTCTTTTGTCTCAACTTGTTAGCTCTTAACATAGTTCTTATCATTAAGGAAGAAGGAGAATATAGTTTTCACGTTTCTTTTAAATATTAGATCTTATTTTAGAAATTAGACAAGTTACAAATAATGCTATTTATATAATGGTTGAAATATTATTTTATATTAAAATAAAAATTTATTTGAATTATATTTTATGTTAAAATTAAAATTATTATTTTTCTGTTGGCTTTTACTTTTGTTTGGTAGTCTTTTTATTTTCTCTTTAAAAAACTATAGAAAAATAGAGTCTGCGTTCGTTGCTAAGAGTCTCCCATGGCATTCTCCTTAGTGCTAAATGTGTTAAAGAATATATGGTTGCTTGGAAACATGACAATCTTCAAATAAGTACTTGTTGCCAAGAGTTTCCTGTAACATTCTCCATAGTACTAAATGTGTCATCCTTCTCCAATTACTTTTTGGTACCAGTAGTTTTTAGAAGGACAATGCTAATGAGAACATGAAATAGAAGTCTAGAGCATATAGTTGTACCCGTGGAACAATGCAAAGCAGAGAAACCCCTTGGTACTTTTGGCTAAAAAACTTCTTTATGTTGTAGTATCATTGATGATAAAGAAAACATCATTAAGTATGCCAATATCTCAAGTATTCTTTAGTTTCATCATAATTTCATATCAAATAATAAACTCTACTAGATTTTATTGTTCTAACTATTTTTGTCTCACCAGATCTCCAATGTAATCCATGGAAAATACAAGAGTTTTATAAAGAGAATTTTATCTCCACATTGAATCATAAGTAGATATGCTGAGTTGAGTTGCCATGTAAACAAATGTTATCATGACCATGGCCAAACAATATTTATTGCAAATTCAAGATGAATTTTTAAAATTACATGGAAATTTTTAAAATCACGGATTGATTTGAATGAATTTTTCAAATAGAAAGAGATTTTGGTAATATCCTATAATTTTATTATTTCTTTTATAAATGCTCGTATAATTCGTATATCAAATCTTAGAAGCAAACTTACAAATTATTATTTTATTTCTATGAAATTTGAGTAATACAAAGAAATTATGATAATAATTGTTTTCATGTTCTTCAAAGTTAATATTTTGGTTTTTTAATTATAGATAATGAATATCTGAAACTCTTTCAATCACTTGTTTGATTGATATCTCAATATTTCATAATCAAACTTATAAACCACTGTTATTTAGTTGAGCAATTTTTTGTTAATAAAAACATACTTTAATAATAATTGTGTAAATTGTCTTTTAATCTTAATTATATTATGATAAATCATGAAATGCTAAAAAGTCCTTCAATCACACATAATTGTTGTCTCTAATATTTTTAAAGCAAAGTTAAAGAAGACTACTTTTAATTTTTGACTCAATTTCTATGCATAGAAGAATATTTTGCTAGCAATACTATAAATGTTCTTATAATTGTAAATGTTATTATTATTGGAGGCCATGATTACACAAGAGAGAAACGAAGATAAAAGCCCTACAGATCTAAGCAGATGATTAACCAGGTGCATCTGATTGTCTTTTTGTTTCCTATAGGCAATGATCATCATTTAAAGCTCTACTTGTAAAGGATTACCCATGGAGGAGTAATTAAATACCTCTAAACTATTTGGACACTTTATGGGCACTAATGAAAGCACACACATGGACGCACACACAAGCATGCACACATACATGCACACACACATGTGCATGCATACACACATACACACAATTACTGACTTACTCTCTCATATTCACCTTCTCACCAACTGTATGCACAAAGTTGTACTACCGACAAGGTGCCAAATTTTTTTCTTATCTAACCAATAGCATGATCGCACTATAATGTGATCATGCTATAGTGTAATTATTCTATGGTTTGGGCGAGTTGGACCTTAGGCTCATGAAATTAAAAAACATAGCATGATCACACCATATGGAATGATCACACTATTGTGCAATCACACTATTGGAAAGTCTATAAATTAGAAAACTCATGGGTTATTTCTCATTTCTCACCTGTTTCCATTGTTTAGCATCTTCCTTCTTGCTCAAGGAGTGCAAACATGTTATTGGTAGCCAATTTCATCATCGAATCTTGCCAATGATTCCTTTATGTCATCATAAATCACAAACTAGTGGAAATGTTAAATTTTATGTTGTTTTATAAATTATAGTTTTGGTTTATTTAGTTTTTTAAAATACTATTATTTAACTATTAGGCCATGTAGAAAAGCTACCTAATGCAGGGGCATCTTGGGTTACACTGATATCCTACATGTTCTCAATTTTTTTCCTTTCTATCGAGTTGCAATGTCTTGCATTGTTGAGCCTTTGTGGTTGCCAAGCTTTTAGTTGATGCCAAGTTCTTAGTTGTTGCCAAGTGATTCCTTTGGTTGTTGAGTGATTCCTTTGGTTGTCGAGTGATCCTTTGGTTGCTGACTTCTCCATGGTTATCAAGTGTTGGAGGATGTTAGATTCGTAGTTTTTGTTGAGTGACTCTCCGGATGCTAAGATCATGTGGTTGCCAAGTGTTTCTTTGGTTTTCAAGTGCTAGTGTTTTGCAAAGTCTTCATTTGTTGAGTTGTTTGTGTCTAGTTCCATTTTGGGCCGACCTTTCTCATATTTAATTTCAATATAGGAAGTTAATATCTAATGTGAGCTGACTTGTGGTTACACATGCATTTAATGTAAGATTTAATTTTGTGATAGGCTGACCTATGGCCACACAAGTATTTAAGGAAGTCTAGGAATGAGTTTTACGTAGGAAGTTAGAGGATTTTGAAGAAGATTAAAGAGGAAGCTAGGTGTCTCAAAGCGTGAATGTGAATTTGTAAGTTGTAATAGTGTATTGGCCATAACCCAGAAGGCCTTATAGCTGGGCATGTATGCGAATTATTTGATGAATCTATATGTGTTTTCTCTCCTTTCTTATTTGGTTGTTGTTCTTGTGTTGTGTTTCCACTATGTTAACTTTCGTAGGTGGATTCAATAGCTGAGCATGCCTTTGGCCCTAGTTATTTAGTTCAGCCTTGTGTCAGGTGGTATTAGAGCTTAAGATTCACCCTTGTGGTGATTGGATCATATAGAATCCTAAGTAAATTGGGTTGTAGGGTTGAAGATCTGTAGATTTTACCTATAACTTGTAGAGGGTTACGATCTTGTAGGAACCTAATTTGTAAAGATGGTTTGAGGTAGAGGAAATGTTGATAATGCAATATTGGATACATTGAGACAAATTACAACTAGATTAGATGCTATGGAGATAGCCCAAAGAAGAGGAGCACATCTTGATGATGTATGTAATGATGAAGCAATAACACCAAACCTTAATCCATAACCTAAAGAAGACCAAGATGAAGTAAGGTTGTTGAGAGTATTGTCTAGAGAAAATTCAAAGCCTAATGTAGAAGTTGTTCCTTATGATCAAAAATTGGACACTAATGATGTGATAGATTGAATCTTCAAAATGGAGAAGTTCTTTGAGTATGAAAACACCCTTGATAATAGGATTTTGAAAATTTTAGTTACAAGATTGAAAGGTCATGCCTCACTATGGTGGGAGCATTTGCAAACTAATAGACAAAGGAGTGGAAAGGAAAAGATCAGAACTTGGGTGAAGATGGTAAACAAAGTAATGAAAAAATTCCTTCCATCTTATTACCAAGTTAGCTCATTGAGAAAGATGCAAAATTTGAGGCAAAGAGACATGAATGTGAAGGAATATATTGAGGAATTCTATAGATTGGACATCAAATCTGGACATGTGGACGATGATGTCAAAAAAATTGCAAGATACATAAATGGGTTGAGATCTAGAATTCAAGATAAAATAAGTTTTGTGAAATTGCAAAGTGTAGAATAAGCATACCAATATGCCTTGAAGGCTGAGGAGATCTTGACAAAGAAGCATGAACAAAGTGAAAGAGGTAGAGGTGGTAGATTCTAGAGAGGCAGAGGTATATCTTATGGTGAAGGTGGTAGATGTAACAATTACGTGCAAGATAAAGGAAAATTTGAATGGAAAAGTAGTGACAAAGACAAGGCTGAGTGGAAAGGTGGTAGTTCTTATTGAGGAGGTATTGGTTCTTACCAAGGAAGAGGTAACTTTTATTCTAGACATGGTTTTCATGGTAATTGTTTTAGATGTGCTAAAGAAGGGCATAGATCTTTTGAATATAGATCTTCTGAAAGTGGGTAAGGCAACATAAATACTATGATTCAAGGGGATGATGAGGGTTCACCAAGTGCACCTAAGGTTGGTGAAAATTCTATGGTGAGAATAACCTTATGTAATAAGGGAAGTGATGATGAACCTATCCTTAGGAGAAGTCTTTTAAAAACCATATGTAAGATGGCTGGGAAATGTTGCAAAGTAATCATTGATAGTGGAAGTTCTACAAATTTGGCATCAGAAGAATTAGTTACAAAGTTGCAATTGTAGAGGCTAAAACATCCTAAACCCTATCATGTTTCATTGATCAAAGATGAGCATAAGATATTGTTAAGTGAACAATGTGTTGCGAAGTTCAAGATTGGATATTACTTTGATGAAGTTCTATGTGATGTTATGCCTATGGATTGTTGTCATATTTTGTTGGGTAGACCTTCACAAGATGATAAATATGCTATACATGATGGAAGATTGAATAAATATACTCTTTGGGTGAATGGGAAAAAGAAAATATTGCTTCCTTTGATTGAATGTCTAGATGAGGTTAACTATACTACTATCAAAATTTTCATGGTTAATGGGAAACAATTTGAAAAATAAATGAAAAGGAATCAAATATGTTTTTCCTTAATTCATAGAGGATCAAGTTTTGCTAGTGGTGATTGAGTGATAGTAGAAATTGGTAGAAGTTGAGTACTAGAAGAAATTGTAGAGTTGTTGAATGAGTATTAAGAGATTGTTGCAGAGGATATACATAATGGTTTACCTCTAACGAGAAGTATAAGTCATTGTATGGATCTGATTTCTAGAGCTAGTTTTCCAAATAAAACACCATATAGATTGACACCTATAGAGAATGAAGAACTTAATAAACAAGTGCATAAGTTATTGGAGAAAGGTTTGATCAGAGAAAGTTTGAGTCCATGTGTTGTACCTATTGTAATAGTAACTAAAAAGAATGGAGAATGAAAAATGCTTATTGATTCTAGACCTATTAACAAGATCATAGTGAAATATAGGTTTCCTATTCCAAGGATGGATAACATAATGGATTGTTTGAGTGGAGCAAAGTATTTTACAAAGATTTATTTGAAGAGTAGCTATCATTAGATTAGAATCAAAGGTGATGAATGGAAAACTACTTTCAAGACAAAATATAGTTTGTACGAATGGTTGATTATGCCTTTTGGTTTGATTAATACACCTAGTACTTTCATGAGGTTAATGAATGAAGTTCTGGTGAGATTCTTTGGTAAATTTGTGATTTTTTATTTAGATGATATTCTAATATTTAGTAAGACTAAGAAAGAACATCTTGAGCATATTAGATAAGTATTACAGGGACTAAAAGAGGAGAAGTTGATGACTAATTTGAAGAAGTGTTCTTTTATGTAAGAAGAGATTGTGTATTGGGGTTTGTGATTTCAAATGATGGTTTGAAGATGGATCCTAAGAAGATTAATGCAATTTTGGAATGGCCTACACCTAAGAATGTGGGTGAGGGAAGATCATTTCATGGTTTGGCTAGTTTTTACAAGAAGTTTGTAATGAATTTTAGTTCCATTTGTTATGCTATGACTGTGATAATGAGAGGACATAAAAGGGAATTGAAGTGGACACATGGAGCTGATAAGAATTTTGAGACTTTGAAACAAAAGGTTGTGGAGTTACCTATATTGGCTTTGTCTAATTTCAATAAGGTATTTCAAGTTGAATGTGATGCTAGTGGTAGTGCAATAGGAGCTGTATTTATTCAAGAAGGAAAACCTATTGCTTTCTTTAGTGAAAAGTTGAATGATTCTAAAAGGAAGTATTCTATGTATGATCAATAATTTTATGCTATTGTTCAAGACTTGAAGAAATGGAGAAAATATTTGATTACTAAGGAGTTTGTTTTGTATATTGATCATAAAGATTTATAGTACTTTGGAGGTCAACATAAATTGAATTAAAGACATATGAAGTGAGTTGAATACTTGCAGAGCTTCACATTTGTTATTAAGCATAAGAGTGAAGTTACTAATAGAGTTTTTGATGCATTGAACAAAAGATGATCTTTGTTGACTAAAATGAAGATTGAAGTTCTTGGTTTTGATGAAATGAAAGAGTTGTATGATGCCCTAATTTTTTTGAAGTGTGGAGAGAGTGTAGAGCACCAAATCTAGTAGATCACATAAGTAAGTATGATGAATATTTCATTCAAGAATGTATGTTATTTAAAGGAAATGTATCCCTAGAAGCGCTATAAGAGCTAATTTAATTAAGAAAAAACATAGTGGGGGATTGGGTAGACATTTTGGAATTGATAAAACATTGAGTTTGCTGAAGGAGAAGTACTATTGGCCACAAATGTAGAAGGATGTTCAAAAATTTGTGGTGCATGAGCACCTAGGTAGGCTAGTTTGTACCTAGTGCTTCTTTCTTATCATTTTGGCTTTTACTGATGCTAGTCACATCACTAGTAGCTTAATAAGACCTATTTGGTCCTTAGGTAGGTTAAATTAGTTGCTAAGTGGCTTTTTGCTACTAAGTTGTTGTTATGCCTAAAAGTTGCTCAACAGGGATTAGGTTGACCAAAGTAGTAGAAAAGTTGACCAAGGGTCAAAAACCATCTTTTAATGTTTAAATAAACATAATAGGACTGCTTACCAAGTTTGGTGAACTCATTTGTTAAGAATGTTAAGTTATAGCAAAAATTACCCAAAATTGCAAAAGTTGCAAAATTGCAATTTTACAACTTTTGCAATTTTTTCTTGCAAAGTCGAAAATGAGTGAAAAGAGTTAGTTAGGGGTTTGATAATGACAAAAATAGGTTGGAAACACCTATACAAGTCCATTCTTGATCAGTTTCAAGGGTTGGAAGTGTTTTGGTCATACAGTGTACAGATTGTGCATTGTAATGCATAGCAACCACTATGTAAAAGGAAGTTTTTGGTGTTGTTTTGGTTTGAGAATGTGGAAATTTTTCTTGGAGTATTTATTTAAATTTTTCTTCTTTTAATCTAATCCTTCTATCAAGGTTCTTTTGTTTGTCTAAGTTATGTACATAAATTTCTTGTTTTAGACTAATTTCTTGTAAAAAAATTGCAGCATTTTGGTTTCTTGTATTTTTCCTCCTATTCCCACCATAGAAATGGATTTAAAACATAATAAATGGGAGGTTACTCACTATATATTATTATTCCAAAAGCAGGGCTCAAGAAAATGAAGGCAACTATTTTTATGGTGATGCCCTAGGCAAGAAAAGTGTCTTGACTAGTGGAAATATGGTTGTAACAAAAACATATCATGTGTTGGGTGATTGAAAACATGAAACCAAGTATGGGAAGTGGTATGGAATGTTTTTAGTTTACTTTTTTGTGAAATTGGAGGTGATGGTGTGCTCTGGAAAGAAAGTTATACAAGATTTTGCAAAACTGGGTTCAAAACCCCCTTATAGCTTTGGTTTTTTTAGGCTTTTGTGTTTTGGTGTTTGGTATATTGTGGAGGCCTAAAATTTATGTAATAATCTCTATTTCTGAAATGGATATTCATATCCCTAATTTATTTTAGGCCTTTTATGTGATTTTTGTGAGCAACACTCAATTTCAAGTTTGAAAACCCTCTTTTCTTGGTTTGTAGTAGCAACATGTTGAAGTTTGGATGTATTTGGTTCCAATATCTGTTATGACATATTGGAATAAGTTTTAACATGTCATTTGAAGCAATTTTAAACTATTAGAAAAAAAATTTCCTTGTGTGGAAGTCTTTCACATGCAAATTTCTTATTTTGGCATTCTTGCAAAGCATCTATAGTAGCAAAATTGAAGATTGGTCATAAAGTTGGACTAAACTTTGTGAAAAGTTTATTTGATAATTCTAACATGTTTTAATGGTTCTAATGATGCCATTAGAAGCTTCAAAACCCTCATGCCATGCCTAAGACTCATTAGTGCCTAGCGAACCGGGAAGCTAGTAAGCAAGTCCACATAATGAATTGTGCAAGTTAGTAGAAATAATTGAGTTTCCTTTGTTTTCCATTGGTGTTACAAGGTGAAAGAAGAGAATATTAAATTTTTCCAAGGTTTGGTGAGACAATAATCACAATCAAGGTTCTAGAATTGACCTTTGGACTCCTAGGAAAGGACTAAGAAATTAAGCAAGCCTTGTAGTACATCAGAGTGGTATCAGAGCAAGTTAAAGATTTGGGAAAAGGTTATGGATGTCTAAAGATAAAAAATTAGTAGGTCAATCCATGATGGTGACTAATGTTGAATTAGACAAAGAGGTTAATGAAAAAAGGGAAAGAAACTAGCTTCTTAAAGAAGCATTGGAAGAGGTGAAGCAAAAACTAGATGCAGTTGCAGAGGAAGCTAGGAAAAGAGACAAAGAAGAAGATTGGAAGGGTAAAAAGGTAGCAAAGGAAGACATTGTACCTGAACCTGATTCTATTTTACAAGAAGAGCCCTTCTTAAAAGCCATCAAAGAACTAGGTGGAAAAGCTTTGGAAGGAATACTTTTGTTTATAGGTAAGATGGACTTAGATGTTGTCTTGGATTGGATTGAAAGCATGGAGAGCCATTGTGAGCGTGAAGGTGTAACAGAGGCTTAGAAGGTGAAGGTGGCAACCTCTAGACTTAGAGGATCATCACTCACTTGGTGGAAATATGTGCAAGGTGAGAGAGTTATGCAGGATAAAGCACCCATAGCCAACCAGAAAGCTATGGTAATAAATATTCAAGAAAACTTTCTTCCAAAGGATTTGGAAATCCAACTACATCAAAGAAGGCAAGGGCTGAAACAAAAATATATGGATATGGCTTCCTACGTAGAAGAATTCAAAAGATTGTGTTTGAGATCCAAGAAACAAGAGGAGGAGCCTATCAAAGTTGCAAGGTACCTAAGTGGCCTAAAATGGAGTATTCAAGAAGAGAAAAGTTTGCGGACACCTACAATAGTCAAAAGATGCCATCAAATTTCTATAAAGGTGGATGAGAAGGACAAAATGAAAGGTGATTCAAGTTTTAGAGGAAAAGGAAGGAATCAAAGAGGAAAAACAAGAGGCTACCAAGGTAGAGGTGGTGAAGCAAGAAATTAGGCTGAAAATAAAATTAATGAGGAGCCAAGTGACACTTCACAAAGAGGAGGTCATAATAGAGGAAGAGGCAATCCTAGTATCTCTCAAAGAGGAAGAGGAATAGGGAGAACAAACTCCTATTTTACAAGCATGAAATGCTACAATTGTGGTCAGCTTGGACATCCTACTTATAGGTGTCCTAAAAAGCCTTCTTCTTCTAACCAAAACAAGAGAGTAGCATATATGCAAGAGGATTGCACTAGCAGCAAGGAAAATGATATTAATCATTTTGAGTCTAACAAAGGAGAGAACTTGATGTATAGGAGGTTGCTAATAAAAAAACCAGCTCCTAATGAACCAAGGAAAATAAGGGAATTATTTAGAATCAAGTGCAAGATTCTAGACAAAGTATGTAAAGTGGTGGTGGATTCAGGATCCATGGATAATGTCATCTCTGAAGAGGTTGTTACTAAGTTTAGTTTAAATAGTATACCTCATGAAGATCCTTATAGGGTCACTTGGTTGAACAAAGGACAAAGCATCTTGGTGAATAAGAAAGCTTGGGTGGAGTTCTCCATAGCTGGCTACTATTGAGATAATGGGTGTTGCACACATTGCATAATATTGTTATTTTATTATTTTATTTTTATTATGTAATGTTGTGCCTAGATGGACGTGCAACATGTAAAGATTCCCATGGCATATTCTTGATGAGTTGTATTGTAACATTGTGAAAATATTTTATGTAATTATTTAATATTGGGGAAAAGAATTAAATGCCCAATATTAAATGTGGGGTCAGTGGGTTAGGTAGCACATGGTTTTAGCACATGGTTTATGTAATACCACTTAGTGGTTTTGTGGGACTTGCTACTATATAAGCAGCCACAAGGGTAGTTGTTGTAGAGAGAGTGAGAGTGACAAGGAGAAGACAAAAGGCAAGAGTCGAGCAAGACAAGGCTTGACAGGTTAGCAAAGGGAGCATTTGTGAAGGTTGAAAGCATGGCATGGGATGTGTGGATTCATGCTTGTTCACATAGTTTTCTTGGTTGTGGCTATGGCCATGAAGGCTTCCATGGTTGTATGGCAATGGTATTTTTTACTGAATAATACATGGTGATGGATGCTTTTGGAGGCTGGGTTTTTTCCCTCAATGAGGGTTTCCCAAGGTATATCTTGTGTCACAATTTTGTGGGTATGTTGTCTATTCTCTTGCATGTGGATTTTTAATTTCGTGTTTATTTTAGATCTATTATGGGTTATGTGGAAATGGTTATATTCTTTATTGCCAAGTTTCCTTACAGCTATAATATCAAGTTGTTGTGTGATATATTACCCATGGATGCATGTCATTTTTTTCTTGGTAGACCATGGAAATTTAATAGAGAGATGAAGTGTGATCATAGAGAAAACTCTATTTCATTCAATAAAGGAGGTAAGACGTTCAAAATTTAGTCTTTACTAGAAGAAGAGGGAACACAAGAAAAGGTTCCTAAAGTGCTATTGTGTGGTGAGAAGGAGTTCTTAAGGGAACTTAAGCAAGTGGAAAATCAGGGTTTTTTTGTTATACTATAGTCTAAAAATGAAGAAAATTCAGTCAAAGAACCTTTTCCTTTTGAAGTGCAAACTTTGCTTGATAAGTACAAGGAAATTGTGAGTGATGGTACACTATCTACTTTTCCTCCAAGAAGAGTCATTAGCCATCAAATTGAATTTGTTCCCGGTGCCTCTCTACCTAATAAAGTAGCCTACAAACTCACCTTGGTTCAGCATTTGGAAGTTGCAAGACAAGTTCAATAATTGTTGGATCAGGGCCTAATCAAAAAGAACATAAGCCCATGTGCTTTTCTAGTCCTATTAGCAGCCAAGAAGAGTTGAAAATGGAGGCTTTGTACTAATTCAAGGGCCATAAACTAGATTACAATCAGGTATACGTTTCCTATACACTGGATTGAAGACTTGACATATTGTCTAGGTGGTGCTATGTTCTTCACCAAGCTAGATTTGAAGAGTGGTTATCACATAATTAGAATTAAGGAAGAGGATAATGGAAGACAAAATTTAAGACTAGTGATGGACTTTATGAGTGGCTTGTAATGCCATTTGGTCTTTCCAATGCTCCTAGCACATTCATGAGACTCATGAATGAAGTGCTCAAAGATTTCACAGGTAGATTCATGGTGGTGTACTTAGATGATATTCTCGTCTATAGTGAGACAAAATAGGACCATTTCAAGCATGTAGAGGTAGTCCTAAAGAAGCTTCATGAGGGAAAGTTGGCCATTAGCCTTGAGAAGTGTGAGTTCTTCGAGCAAGAGATGATGTATTTGGGATTTGTGGTTTCCAAAGGCTCTTTGAAGATGGATAAAGAGAAAGTTGCTACTATCTTGAGTTGGCCAACACCTACTACAGCCACTGAGGTAAGAAGCTTTCATGGTTTGTCACAATTCTATAGGAAGTTCATTAGAAACTTTAGTGGAATTCATGCACCTTTACTGGATACTATCAAAGGAGGGGTCAAAACCAAGTTTAAGTGGACCCTGGAGGCTGAAAAATCCTTTGAGTTGTTGAAGAAACAAGTAGCTACCCATCCTATATTGCAATTACCTAGCTTTGAGAAATTGTTCATCTTAGAATGTGATGCAAGTGGTTTAGCCATAGGTGGTGTTTTGAGTCAAGAGGTCAAGCCCATAGCTTTTTATAGAGAAAAACTTAATGAAGCCAAAAAGAAGCATTCATCTTATGACTTGGAGTTGTATGCCATATTACAATGTCTTAAGAAGTGGAGGCATTATTTTCTACCAAAGGAGTTTTTGGTGTTTACTTATAACCAAGCCCTTAGTTACATAAAAACCCAAGAAAAACTAAGCAATAGGCATTTGAAATGGATGGAGTATTTGCAGCTTTCACTTTCACCATCAAGCACAAGAAAGGGTAGATTAATAAGGTGGTAGATTCTTAATAGCATGGGCATAGAGACATTCAAACACCTCTACAAAGATGATGAAGATTTTGGTGAAGCATACAAGGTATGTATAGATTTTAAGAACCATTTTCATAGTAAATTTTCAGATTATACTTTGTAAAATGGTTTTCTTTTTAAAGGAAATCAGTTATGTGTTCCTAAAGGATCCATAAGGGAGAACCTAAGAGAAGCATAATGGTAGCCTAAGTGGTCATTTTGGTATGAACAAAACATTAGAACTTGTACAAAGGTTCTTTTTTTGGCCTAGACTTGTGAAAGATGTTAAGAGGTATGTGGAGAAATGTCTTATATGCATGAAAGAAAAAGGAGGAATCAATAATCTGGGCCTTTATCAGCCACTACCCATTCCTAATAGACCATGGTATTGTGTAAGTATGGATTATGTTGTTGGTTTTCCCAAAACCAAGCATGGATTTGATAGCATTTTTGTTTTGGTAGATAAGTTCAAAAAAATGGAACATTTTATTCCTTGTAAGGCTACTCATGATGCTAGTCACATTGCTTAATTTTTCTTTAAGGAGGTAGTTAGAATCCATGGACTTCCCATGAGCATTGTTTCAGATAGGGATGTGAAGCTCATGAGTCATTTTTGACAAACTATATGGAAAAGACTTGGTACTAACATGTGTTTTGGTTCAGCTTACCATCCACAAACTAATGGCCAAACTAAGATGGTTAATAGGACCTTAGGAAACCTCTTGAGGTGTCTTACAAAGGAGTATGGTCAGTCTTGGGATATGGTGATTTCACAAGCTGGATATGCATATAATGATAGCAAGAATATCACTATAGGATAAATACCCTTTTGAGGTAGTTTATGGCATGCATCTTAGAGGTGTCTGTGAGTTGAGAACTCTTGGAGACTTGGATCAAAGGAGTGGACAAGCTAAAGACTTTGTTCAAAGTATGAAAGAGATTCAAGACCAAGTTAGGCAAACTATCCAGGAGAACACTCAAAAACTCAAAGCTATAGTGGATGAAAAGAGGAGAAATGTTCAATTTTTTGTTGTTAAATTTGTTATGGTGTACCTAAACAAGGAAAAACTAAAAAAAGGTATCCCTACTAAGTTTCAAATGAAAAGAATAGGACCATGCAAAGTTTTGGCTAAGTATGGTGAAAATGCTTACAAGGTAGAACTTCCTCTTGATTTGGGAATCTCTCCATTTTTTAATGTTCAAGATTTGATAGCTTTTAAGAGTGACATATCTTAGACTCCTATAGATTTTCATGGAGATGTGGAAGTTTTTGCTATACCATAGGTCACAAAGTTGGAAGCAAAAAAGGTTTTAGAAACAAGACCCAAAAAGGCTACTAGGCACAAGATGTATTTTGAACACCTCATCAAGTAGAAGGGTAAACCTGATTCAAAGGCTACTTGTGTGGCTGAGGCTGACTGAAAGAAGCTGAAAACTGCATTCGACCTTCTTTCAAACTGAAAATGCTTGACTTTCCTGAAGGGGGGATTATGGTACAAGAGCACCTAAGTAGGCTAGTTTGTACCAAGCACTTCTTTCTTGTCATTTTGGCTTTTAGTGATGCTATTCACATCACTAGTGGTCTAATAAGACTTATTAGGTCCTTAGGTAAGGTTAAATTAGTTTCTAAGTGGGTTTTTTCACCTGTGTTGTTGTTATGCCTAAAAGTTGCTCAACAGGGGTTAGGTTGACCAAAGTGGTAGAAAAGTTGATGAAGGGTCAAAAATCATCTGTTAATGTCTAAATAACATAATAGGACCCCTTCCCGAGTTTGGTGAACTCATTTATTAATAATTTTAAGTTATAGCAAAAATTGCTCAAAATTGCAATAGTTGCAAGATTGCAATTTTGCAACTTTTGCAACTTTTTCTTGCAAAGTTGAAAATGAGTGTAAAAAGTTAGCTATGGGTTTGAGAATGATAAAAAGAGGTTGGAAACACCTAAATAAGTCCATTCTTGATCAGTTTCAAGGGTTGGAAGTGTTTTTGTCATATAGATTGGGCATTGACATTCATAGGAACCACTATGTAAATGGAAGTTTTTGTTGCTGTTTTGGTTTGAAAATTGGATCTTTTTTTTGGAATAGTTTTTTTAATGTTTCCTATTTTATTCTAAGCCTTCTATCAAGGTTCTTTTGCTTTTCTATGTTCTGCACATAAATTTGTTGTTTTAGACTAGTTTCTGGTAAAAAAATTGTAGCGTTTGGTTTTGTGGAGTTTACCTCCTATTCCCACAACAAAAATGGCTTGAAAACATTAAAAATGGGAGGTTACTCACTATAAAAAAAAATTTTTTTTAACATGGCTCAAGAAAATGAAGGCAACCATTTTTATGGTGATGCCCTAGGTAAGAAAAGTGTCTTGGCTAGTGGAAATATGGTTGTAACCAGCAACATATCACATGTTGGGTGATTTAAAACATGAAACCAAGTAAGGAAAGTGGTATGGAATGTTCCTACAGTAATTTTTTGTGCAATTAGAGGTGATAGTGTGCTTTGGAAAGAAAGTTATGCAAGATTTTGCAAAACTAGGTTCAAAACCCCCTTATAGCTTTGGTTTTTTTAGCCGTTTGTGTTTTGGGTGTTTGGTATATCGTGGAGGCCTAAAAGTTATGGAATCATCACTATTTTTGAAAAGGGTATTCACATCCCTAATTTTTCTTAAACTTTTTATGTGATTTTTGTGAGCAACACTCAATTTCAAGTTTGAAAACCCTCTTTTCTTGGTTTGTAGCAACAACATGTTGAAGTTTGGATGCATTTGGTTCCAAGATCTGTTATGACAGATTGGAATAATTTGTAACATTTCATTTTAAGAAAGTTTAGACTATCAAAAACTTGATTTCCTTGTGTGGAAGTCTTTCACATGCAAAGTTCTTGTTTTGGCATTTTTGCAAAGCATCTATAGCAGCAAAAATCAAGATTGGTCATAATGTTGGACTAAACTTTGTGAAAAGTTTATTTGATAATTCTAACATGTTGTAATGGTTCTAATGATGCAATTGGAAGCTTCAAAACCCTCATGACATGCCTAAGACACATTGGTTCCTAGTAAACTAGGAAGCTAGTGAGCAAATCCACATAATGAATTGTGGAAGTTAGCAGCAATAGTTGAGTTTCCTTTATTTTCCATTAGTGTGACAAGGTGAAAGAAGAGAATCTTGGATTTTTCCAAGGATTGGTGAGACAAGAATCACAATCAAGGTTCTAGAATTGACCTTTGGAGTCCCATGAAAGGAGTAATAAATTAAGCAAGCCTTGTAATACATCAATTTGTGAAGAGTTGTGGAGTTTGTCAAGTTGCAAAAGGAGTAAGACAAAATACTAGTTTGTATACACCTATTGTTGTTTCTGAGAAACCTTGGATTAACATCAATACACATTTTGTTCTTGGATTTCCTAAAGCAGTGAAGGGGTATGATTCTATATTTGTTGTGGTGGATAGATTTTCTAAAATGGTTTATTCCATACCATGTAAGAAGACATAAAATGTTGAGCCTGTTGCTGAACTTTTCTTTAAAGAGATTGTGAGATTGCATGGATTTCCAAGAAGTATTATTTCTGATAGAGACAACAAGTTTGTTGGTTATTTTTGGAAGACTTTGTGGAAGAAGATGGGTACTAAGTTCAATTTTAGTTCTACATTCCATCCATAGACAGATGGACAGATAGAGGTTTTGAATAGAAGCTTGAGTAATTTGTTGAGATGTTTAGTTGGAGACAAACCAAGTAATTGGGAAGTAATATTAGCACAAGCTGAGTTTGCGTATAATATTTTTGTGAATAGGAGTATAGGGAAAACACCTTTTGAGATTGTTACAAGAATGCAGCCCAGTGGAGTATTAGATTTGAGGGATATTGTTAGTGAAGAAAAGAGAAGTGATGTAGGTGAAGCATTTGCTGACTTTATGGAATCTTTGCATAAGGAAGTAAAGTTCAGGTTGGAAGAAAGTAATCAAAAGTATAAGGAGAATACTGATAAGTCTAGAAGACATCATGATTTTGAAGTTGGAGATGAGGTGATCGTTCATTTGAAGAAAGGAAAATTTCTTGTCAGAACATATAGTAAGCTGAAGATGAAGAAGTTTGAACCTTGTAAAATCTTGAAGAAGTTTGATAGTAGTAATGCTTATGAAGTTGAGTTTCTTGATGACATGGATATATCTCCTATATTTAATATAGTTGATTTATATAAGTATCATAAGTTAGATGATGAAGTCTTTATGTCAGAAGATTATCCTAAAAAGCAGGTTGACAAAGTTGAACAAATATCTGATCAGAGAGTTGGCAAGAGTACAAGAGGAAAAGATTACTATGAGTATTTGGTGAAATGGAAGGCTAGACTAGTTGAAGATGCTACATGGATTTATCAATCTTAGTTGGATTCTACTCAGTTTGTGACACTTGCATGATACAAGAGAATTATTTCTTCTAACCCTAGTTGCTTGATGCAGGAGCATCCTGAGTTGCACTGATATCCTACATGTTCTCAGCTTTTTTCCTTTTTTCCAAGTTGTAATGTCTTGCATTGTTGAGCATTTAGTTGATCTCGAGTTCTTAGCTATTGTCGTGTGATTCCTTTGGTTGATGAGTGATTCTTTTGGTTGCCAAGTGATCCTTTGGTTGTCAAGTTCTCCATGGTTGCCAAGTTTTGGAGGATGCCAAGCTCAAAGTTTCTACCAAGTGACTCTTTGGATGCTCAGCTCATGTGGTTATCAAGTGTTTTTTTGGTTGTTGAGTGCTAGTGTTTTGTGAAATCTTCATTTTCTAACTTGTTTGTGTTTGTTTCCTGTTTGGGCCAACCTTTCTCATATTTAATTTCAATATAAGAAGTTAATATCTAATATGATCTGACTTGTGGTTGCACATGCGCTTAATGTAAAATTTAATTATGTGATAGGCCGACCTGTGGTTGCACATGCATTTAATGTAAAATTTAATTCTATGGTAGGCCTACCTGTGGCTACACAAGTATTCAAGAATGTATAGCAACGAGTTTTAGGTAGGTACTTAGAGGATTTTGAAGATGAAGCTATGTGTCTGGAAGCATGAATGTGATGTTGGATTGTGAATTTGTAAGGTGTAATTGGGTATTGGTCATAACCTAGAAGGCCTTATAGTTGGGCCTGTATGCAAACTATTTGATGAATCTATATGTTTTTTTGCTTCTTTCTTCTTTGGTTGTTGTTCTTGTGTTGTGTTTTTGCTGTGTTAACTCTCATAGGTGGATTTGATAACTGGGTGTGCCTTTGGACCTAGTTATTTATTTTAGCCCTACGTCACTACCACCTAATCCTCTTGAAAAAATTCCACTATAAAATCCATGAATCAAAAAACAATTGTGTGAAAACCCTCAAAATTCACCATAAATTAATATACAAACCCTCATAACAAAGAGAGCCGCTTCCATGACCTCTACCAATCAAAAGAAATCATCTAGGGATCAAAGAAAATTCATTGAATGAAATTGAAAAAGGGATAATCAAGTTAATATAAATTATTAGGTGGCTAAATAATTTAGTTAAAATAATCCTTGTAGGGAAAAGTTGACATAATCCCTTCAGGCCATTGTGACTTAGGTAGCATCTAATAGAGGCTAGTTGAATTGATGGGATAATAAAAGAGGAGAACAAAAAAGATATTATGCTTATAAATTGTCCTATGAAGATATTAGAAAGAAGAAGATTGCAAAAGATGACATATGTGCTTTGTTTAGAAAGCCACGAGCAAAAAAATCCTAAGAACTAGAACATAGAGGTTATCTATCCATTGGTGCATTAATGAATATTAAAAGTAAATCTTAGGATAGATGGTGGATGGTGTTTGATGCCTCTCCTTGTAACAATCATGATGATCCAAAATATTTCTTAATGAAACTGTATTGTTAGTTTATTGTTAGAGCGATCCCCAATTATTTTGATATGCACTATATTCTAACAATAGATGTCAAGGTCATTATTTGAGAGTGTTGATCTTATGGTGAAACCATTTGTCTATTAGTGACTTAACACTTAGTCAGTTGGTTTTATTGCTACCAATCTCTACAGTTGCTACCGAGCTTACCATACTTCTAGCAATGTTAACCAAGTGTTTTAGTTGCTACCCAGTTATAATGTCAGATTGCAGTTCATGCTGAGCTTCATAATATCTATCAAGCATCTGAGATAGATTTCAATGGTACCTAAGCATAGCAGAGTCTATCGAGCCTTCTAGTATAAGTGGTGAAGATCTTTTTATTAATTAAGCTTTGTAGTGTTAACCAAGTTTATCAGTGTGTACCAAGCTTGTAGTGTTAATGAAGATAATGAGGTCAATGTTGATCGAGCCATGTAGTGTCAACCGATCATTTTAGTATCTACCAATTTTCTTAGTGTTCACTAATTCATATAGTGTTGATTGAGTTACTGATACTCGAAGTGATGAGTATGGGCCAAGCTTCAACATCAATCGAGTGCTAGAGTCCATCGAGTGTTGATAATTTTTTTTGAGTGTCAATACATCATCGAGTTGTCCTCAGAACCTGAGTTACAACAATGAGCCGACTTAGTGAATTATGATGAATTTGGTATTATAGCTAAATCTAGAAGTTAATGAATTGGATTGGTATATATGTAATGTCTTTTATCATATCCAAAACATGTATTTGAACAAGTACAAAGAAAATGAGTGGGAATTGAAGAAGGCTACAAGTAGTATAAGGGATAGTACAGACTTATCTACTATTGTAAGGTGATCATTTTAATTCAAGGAATATCATTCAACAAATCAAAGTTTCAAATCAAAGATCAACCACTAATTCGTCCTAATAGGTGCACCAATAAAATCCTTTAACATAGTGGACTTAATAGACTTATGCTAAATCTCTTAATAGGGTTCATAATTCATTGTATATTTGTAAAATCCTTTCACAAGGTCAACCTAATAGTCCTTATTGCTCCTAATAGAACAAATAACCAAAAGTGATCAATTGTAAGACTTAATAGGCCTATTTATTGTTAGTTTATTGTTAGTGATCTTTGTGAGTATTTATTTTTAATACTAAATTAATAGAACCTTTTCTTTATACATGGTCAGCATAGCTTCAGAAGTGTTGACCTATTGTGGTAATGGCCTTTAAGGACCTATATTTGCATTAGGTGTTTCCTTTGTATGATCAAGAGTCTTTGGTAGTGCTTCCCTTTGATTAGGAAAATTTTTTACCACATATCAAAGAAGGACATGTTGGCCTTTGTTCATTTTAAATCTTCCACTCCATTGTACTTTTCAGTTGACCATGCAGGATTCTTAAGGATTGTAAGCACATTTCCTTGGTTTTGATTTTTTAATCCAATATAGGGTTATGCGGTTGGCACTGGATTGTTGCCAGCTCCTAGATTTAGAGGAGTTGGTTATAATGTTGGAGGAATCCCATCTGTCATCAATTCCTTTCTATTTATAAAATTGTAAGTATTTTGATTGTCATTCCAAAAAGCTATCATCTCTTTCACTTGCAGATCTTAATCTTGATTGAATGGAAATGTAAATTATTTGTTGACTTGTTCTTCTATCTCTAAATTCTATCGAGAATCATAAGATTCCAATGGCATACTATTAAACTACATAGGGGGTTAATCATTGTTGCCTTGTAAATTTTGGTTCACTTATTGATTTCCATTGAAATATGAGTCATCATCATTGGGTACGTTTTGATTACTGTCGTATTGAGTGATGGCCACAAATTGAGCATTAATGTTGTTATCTACAAGGATGCTTCCATTGTTTGGAAGAGTGTTCCATTGTTGAGTTTTTCTCTAGAAATCATTGTTACAATCTAGAGGATTGAAATTGTTCCCCGCATTTTTATTTTTCTGAAATTCTTTTTGTAATTCTGACCATAGTTGTTTTTTTTTAGGGGCCTACATTCGTTCTCTAAAAGTTATTGTTCTACCCTTGCCAAAACCTCAAACAGATTAGTTATGGATGGAACTAGTATAGGTAGTGCTTATTAAAGTGGAATTTGATTCATTGTAATAAATTGACTATGCATCAATTGTGCTCTAGTAAGATATGTCGGTACTATTGTAGTAGCTTGAGTTGAGACCATCAATCCTCCTCCATAAGGATTGGCTTGTTTAGTAAAGAAAATTGCTTCTGTGAGGACTTTATTCAATGTGTCAATGTCTACAACAAGTAGTCTTCTCAAGAAAATAGTTGTGAGATGATCCATCGCATTAAGAGAAATTTGGATTGTAGCTTCAACTAGTATGGTGTAGGGTGTTTCCAACTTGCAGTTAGCCTTGTGAAAGAAATGATTGAAACATGAAATGGTCTCCATAGGGTCCCTCTTGATTGATATGAACTAATGATGTATAATAGCCAGGTTGACAAACATTTTAATTTTTTCTAAGAACAATTTTTTGAAGGCGACCTAATTCTGGATGCATCTTAGTTGAAAATTTATGTACAAGTTAAAGGCAATTTTTCTTGATGAGTATGAGAATAAATAGATTACCACATTCTCTTCTCGAATCTATTTTTTATTGTATATTTCTTTGAATACCTTCATATGGTCATAAGCTATTCATGTTTCTTTGTAGATGAACCTTGGGGATAATTTCTTAGGATTCTTGGAAAGCTCATTGACTGCACCTTGCAAGTTGATCGGTGAATCTACTATGTGTTAGAAAAGAAGGGCATCAATGGAGGATTGGGTAGAATGACATGTGGAGGTTGGCTCAGAGGTGAAACTGAAGATGATGAAATTTAGAATGGAAGTGATATAATTATTGGTAATCCTTTCTCACTACAAGGCTTGCAAAAATGAAAGAGTTCTAAGAACTCATGTGCACCAGGTGAAGATCGTAAAGCTAATTGAAATGAAGATGGTGGATTAGGATCTTCCAGTTTGTGTCAATTATGGAAAAGCTCACCTCTGAAGAAGTGCACCTCTTCAAAAGAAAGTGCAACTATGCACCTTCAAATAGTGATGGATGAAAATTTTTGTGAACTTTTGAAAACTATAGAATTTTCAAACATAAAGTTATTTTTCTTATCTGAATGGTTGGCGGTCCTCCTTCTAGTGCCACTTCTGTTGGGATTTCATTTTACATGATGTTGAAGGGCAGGGATCCTTGCGAATCCCTCTCTTTAAAAGATGATTGAGGATCAACTCCAAGGTTCCAATTAGTCTTGCAACCTACTGAAATATGCTCAATTGAAGATAAATGTGTATGCTCAAGAGGAAGCCTTTGCTGGTTTGAACTGATTTTTGATAATCTGTTTGATCTGTTGTTATTTGGAAAAGTAACCACAAAATAGATATATTTTTGGTATTTTTTTGTTTTATGATGAATTCAATTTATGGATGCAACTATATGAATTCCTATTTTAACCAAGTACTAGAAAAGGAAACAACAAAGATAGAGTAATGAGAGATTAAAGAAAATAACTTGAAAGGTAAATTCCTAACAAACATAAACCATAGTAGCAACACGTTTGTGAATTAAATCATCAAAAATATTGGTAGGAAACCAGTGAAATTAGGAGCAGTGCTTCCTCAACTCCACTGATGCAATCATCGATGGGAACTCAATATAAACTGAAAGATATTTCATGTTTCATCAAATTGCAAGGCAAAAAAGCATGCACTCGTGTGAGACAAAATGCTATGCAAGAATAATAGTTGATCCTTTCTCCAATTCTTTATGTTAGTGGAATTTGTTACCATGAGACAAACACTAGAACTAAAAAATCACACAATCATAGCAACACAATAAATCCATTGGCTCCATTATTATTCATGAACATGCATTCACAAAAATAATACACTCTGGCAAGAATAACTACACTTAGAATGAGAGCACCAATAACATATATTATTGCACCAAAATAATGGCCTAGAGTACATATTACATCTATGTATTTATAAGAAATCATCTCCTCCCTTCTATTTAGAAGCGAGACTTCTCAAAATGTAAACTCATGCTAAAAACTAATTAAAAAAATCTAATTATATACAAACTAACTCTCTAAATGGTACTAAGTAGGTCTCCACCCTTGTTTATCTTTATTAATGGGTGCATGAGCATTTATATGACACAAAATAATAATATAATGAGAAGATTAGAAGGAAGCTGTAAGATGACCTAGGAGTCTCTAGAAGTTCTAAAAATAGGATCTCGACCTTCTTTATGTGTTTCTTGGAGTTGAACTACCATCAAAATATGTTTTCGACATGTGGAATGTTCTAGATTAGGAACTAAAAGTTAATTGTTAGTGCACTACTACTTCTTGAAAGTTATCGGTACACCTTTGTAAAAAATGTAGCTGCACTGCTTGGTGACATGTTCCAAAAAATCCAAATTTCTTCTAAGTGTCAAAACTAAATTCCCAGCATCTAGATTTTCTTCCCAGACTAATATGATGTCTAGATGTTTATTCTTGAACTTCTCTATCATATCAAACACTTGAGTAGCTTTTGGAAAACCCAAAGCCTTATACTTAATCTTCACTACATGATAGTAATTTCTTATTTCAATCCTTTTTTACACAAAATCCTCAAGCTTTGTGTCTAGTTCCACCAGTGATTCTTTGGTTTTGAAGGCTTGTCTAATGTCATCTTAGATAATGAAGTTTCTTCAAATGTACCTCTAAACTATTGGACAAATGATTACACCACAAAATCCTTGGTCTTTGACTCATCCTCAAAAATCTCAAGGCTAGCGGCATTGTAATACATCTCTACTTCTAACAAGTGCTCTTGAGTCTTATCCTTAATCCATTGGATCTCTTGGCACAACCCCTCCATTAGTTTATTTTCTGCCAATATTTTCACTATCTAATGATCGAGTTTATCGAGCTCTACAACTACATATACCTTTTCTAGCATTTGATACCTTTGACCTTTTATTGATCTTAAGGCCTGCAACTCCGTAGTGTCTGTATGTAATTCTACCATCAATCTAAATTCTACTATAGAAACCAAATTGTCAGCACTCAATTGGATGTAGTGGAACAGGTTCAAATTCCCTTATATTAATTGCACTTATTTTTCCTCAAAACATTCACACCATTGCTGACATGCTTCCAAAAATGGATCGAAGTATGTTCCTAGCCCTTTTCTCTCTAATGTAATTGCAAAAGTGATCTCTGGATTCTCCAGGTCAATGGGGCCCACAACTTTGTTCAAGTAGCCTCTCAATAACTTGTTCTACTTTTAGAATGTAATTATCTCTAATTCATCCTAATCCATATTCCTAAACACCTCTTTCACGCATGTAGTGATCATCACTTTGGTTGTATGCATCATGGGCCTTCCCAACATGACCTCCTTGATTTTGTAACCTTTAGGAGTTTTTTCTTTAGTGTTGGTGTGAGGAGGAGGAATGGCAATATGTGAAAGAAAGTCCTGATCTTGGCTCTTCATTATGAAAGACAATGATTGTGCATCACCCTTAGGTGGCTCAAGCCTCTTTACTTCTTTTATTAGTTCCTTCAATCCTTTCTTCACTATCAAGTCTAGCTATCTCTTCTGACAAAACATAACCTCCCTCTTTAGCCATGCTGGTGTAGTGCCCATGGGTGACATACTTGGCTGAAGAGGTTGGTTCTCAAGCAAGCTCCTTTCACTTATCACTCTTCTCTTGATGAGTGTAGATACCATTTCAAACCTTTCCCTTGGTTTATTACAGATTGTGAGGAATAAGTTCCACTCTATGTGTCTAAATTCTATATCTTTGATCTATGTGTGTCCATCTTGGAACCTTGATTTCTTTGGTGCTCCTTGATACTCGAATGTGACAAGTTTTGGAGCCATTTTCTCTACCATGGAAGAGGATAAGGATTCCATCTAATTTGCACAAAAGAAGAAATTATTAGTCTAAAGGTAAAAAATAGATCTAAAACAAACTCCAAGTGACTCCCAAACAAGTTAAGATCAATCAAAATAGATGAAAAAGCAATCTCCCCCCTACCCCAAAATGCTCTATTATGTACTTTAGCACACCTAGCACACCCTTACAAGTGCTATGGTGCACTGGATTAGCCTTGAAATGAGCTTTTAGCGCAGTTGTAGACATGCGCAAGTACATAGTGCAAATGGGGGGTAAAGGAATACTTAGATTTTTTTATCTTTAAATGTGTTAAGGTACATACATGCGCACCTTTAGAGTGCCTTAGGTTTTCTTAGCTTGGGTATTAGTTATTTTAGGTTTTTGTAAAGGTGTGCATGTGTGCACCTCATGGGAAGTGCCTGACCTTATTATTATTTGTTGTACAGAGAAGCGATGAGGCAGAGCTGTGAACAGGGAAAAGGTGTGGAGGTGCTCTCTTGGGAGGTTGCAAAAATGCAAAAGAGACACAGTAAGGGTTTCAGGGTCTTAAATGGACCTTGAACCCAGTGTACACTATCGTCAATGTCCACTTGTGAAGGTGTGCACCTTTCGGGGTTGCCCACATCTATGTGCGCATGTGCACATCCCCAGAGTGGGATGTAGTGTGCATATGTACACTTAGCACACATGCACATGTGCACACTTAAAGCACATTTAGAGTTAAAAAAACTCATTTTATCTAGCTATCTATTACCTAGACCACCCCTATCAAATACTGGGGCTTGTTGTAGACCCATGGGAGGGTCCAAAATGACCACTACTCTGGAGTAGGAGCCTATTAGAGAAATTCTAACAAGGGGGGTCCCCCATTTCTAGGAGAAATGAGGTGTGTGTTGTGAAATCGCAACAATGCTCCTAGATGAAATATTACATAACATAATAGAATAACACAATATAATCAATACTATGCAGTGTGTGCAACACACATAATGTATCTTCCAATTATACACAACATTAACCACTTAATTGGTTAAATTTTAATTAACTAATTCATTGACCTTTAGTAATATAACTAGGCCTAATCATTTTATTATGTTGCTATCCTTCATCTATGTAATTAATTAGTTTAATATAATTAAATACATTTTCCTTCTTCTAATCTACAATTTTTTTAATTAAATACATTAAAATCTCTTTCTACCCACTTTATTTAAATAATCTTATTATTTGAATATTCCCTGTATAAATCTTAATACTTGGTCTAACTAATTCCTATTGATTAATTATAAAACCTTGCCTAAATCCCTAACCTTCAACTATTACCATCATCTCTAAACTTGCCTATTTCATTAATCATCATTAATTAGGACTAATTTTGTGATTTCTACAAATTATATCTCCATAGTGTTTCTCACACATGCATGAGGAACCCTTTAGAAGGTGGCAAACTACCTTCCTTAAATAACCATCTACATTCATATATGAATGTGACCTCTTTCTTAAATGGGATTTCTTCATACACATGTGAGATATCCTAGCTCCTTTTCCTCTTCCATTTTGTCCACTCACCATAATTACCCATCACTTTCCAAGGTTTCTCACACATGTGAATAACTCATCCTCTTGCATGAACAACCACTTTTCATAGATGACGTCTATAGAGCCCCCACTTGATATCCACCTCATTGATCCTCTTAAATATCAGCCTCCATTTCATTTTAAATCCTAACATTTTATTCTCTCCAAGTTCCTATAAATAGGTTCCTCTCCACGAAAAATGCATCAACGTCTCATCTACATTGTTATCATGTTGAATCTATTGTAGACATTGGAAGATTGTTTGAGTGTTTTAGTGTTGTCTTAAGGTTTATATCATCACATATCTTAGTTTAAAAATCATTCCTAGGTTAGTTTTTTTAATTGCCATCTTCACTACTTTTAGCATCTCCATGCTTTAAATCCTGCATTTCACCATCTAGCTACATGCCTAGAAGCTCATTTCATCCATATTAGATTTATCAATCACTTGGAGACTATCATAGTTGCATTTGGAGAGCATGCCCACTTTTATCCCTCCAAAACTAAATCAATAGAATGTGGGTGCTTCCATTCAAGCTAAGTTGGAGATAAGTGCCAATCAAAGTTGGTTAAATGTTTTTTCTAACTTATTTTACATTGTTTACATTTGAATAACAATCATATTTTCACATAGACACTTACTTAAAACAATGTGTGTTAATCTGAACCCATAATTATTAATCATTTTTAGATATTGAAAGTATTTAAAGTTTTTTGAAGCAACCCCATTATTTAATGTAGACCTAAAATTGTAGCACATGACTTGGCTACAACCATAAACTCTATATAATAATAGAAATAGTATGATTGTCACCATTGATAGAAAGAAAATAAGAGTTGCACAATAATATTTTTGGAGTCTTCATAAACATAAGCATTGTCATAAATTAGTTGTTGTCATATTTTAGTTATGACTTTGAACATATAAATTAGTTTCATACTTATATATATCAAAGTGAATAACTAAAAGAAATGCTTACATATATATAATTGAAAATTAAAGATGATACATATTATTAGTTCTTGCCTTTGGTAGGAAACTAATGCATTCATGTGATTCCATATTAGTTACATAAATATAAAAATTTGAATATATACTAATGTTTGCAAAAGCTATATTAATTTGCATGTTTTTTTGAAATTGGAAAATACATCTTAATAAAAATTGTATTGACCAATGATAAAACAAGGCAATGAAAAAATTCAATTTTCGTCAATAAAATACAAATATTTTCTAACAACTCTATTAATAAATGCATTAATTACAACTTTATCTTTTCCACATTTGTGACAAGTGGATTAACTTTTTTTAAAAACAATCATTTTTATATTCGACCTCACAAATGAATGTTTAATCAATATTAATTATCCCTATCTATTTTCCTTACCAAGTTCAAATATAGAGTTAAATGTTTTATATTTCTTATTTTAAATATATTTATTATTAGTTTTACATTGATGTTAGTTTTTGTAATTTGTAAAATGTTATTTCTTAAAGTTTACACTATATTTTACTAGCTATCTTCAAATATAGAGTTGAATATTTTTTATTTCTTATTTTATATATATTTCGTATTATTTTTACATTGATGTTTATTTTTGACAATTATAAAATAGTCATCATCATACATGTCTGAATAACAAGATATTTGATCACTAAGGGTTTTGTATTTAAATAAAATGGCTGAATTGTTCAAATTTAATTAATTTTCTTTTTGCTTTGTAGAATTGAAAATCCATCAATGTATAGTCATTATCATCTAACAAAAGTTATTTTGTTAATGGTCAACTATCATATCATTATAACATTGACATTTATATGGTGCACACATGTAACATATTCTAGAGTATGAGGATACATTTGAAGGCTATGCAATCTTCACATATCGAATCCAAAGCTTGTCCCAATCTTGTTGCAAGGAAAGCTTATGCCTAAGATGATCTGCGTTCAAATTTTCATGTGACAATTAAAATGGTATGAACATAACTTTAAATAGTATTGTGACAAAACGTTACAATCAATAAAACACATGTACAAGTGAAGCTTACCCAACACAAACTACCCCAATAGAAATTCATAAACAATTGCACAAAGAACTTGAAAGCACATTTGAAATATTTTAGGGCAACTTGATGTAAGATCATTCCAAGATATGGATGATATTGCATCACACACCCTTGGAAAAATATTTTGATACAAGTATCACAATCAAGGATCAAATAGATACCTAACTGGTACATCCAATTTGCCTTCAAAGTCTTATCCACTATTTACAAAATAAGTTGCCTAAAACATAAATAATGTTGTTAATGTGCAATATGAACATAATTGAAAAGAAGATAAAATCCACATTCCTTAGGGTTCTAATTTAAAACTTAAACTCTTATCAAGCCAAAATACTTTGAATGACTAAATATTAAACAAATTATTTTTCTACTTTGTTATTTATATTCTAATAAATTATTATTGTAAATATGAACCAAATTTGTCATTTATGTCAATCAAATGTGAGATGTGGTCCAAACGTATCTATTAACATGAGTATTTGTTACTTCTATAATGCTAGAGTATTAAGATATTGTATAGTATTGTGATTCATATCAAACTTATGAGAAGATTATTGCTAACAATTTGATATGTGGTATCATATGTGTTGAAGGATGCATCTCCTAAGTGACATCGATATTTATGTCCTCCTATAATCAAGCCAAAACATTTTTCAATAGCCAAAATTTTTAGAAACTTAGTCAACCCAACTTATAAAAATTCTTATATTGGTGGTGAAAATAGAGATTCCCTAGTATTGTTATGTAAACAACTAATTAACCACCTTTCACATCCAATTACATTGAAGAGGAATGGAATTGATCAAATTTCAGTCCTCTTTGATTGAGTTGAAAACAAACTATAGAAATTTGTGAATTGAATGCAAGATCTAGGGATAATGATGTAGAGTTGACATTAAATAACATGCAAGGTTTTTTAGATTTGATATGGTGATATAAAGTACAAATATAAAAATAAGAGACATAGAGTAACTTGTGTCTGAAATGGAGACCTAAAAATGGAGGGCACTAGTAGTAGAGGGTATTTTTTTACCTAATCTAGAAGTATATATTTTTTCTTCTTTCAACACTCTTTGACAAAGGAACATACAATTGCTAGTGTCCTCCAACTAGAGTATATCACATCTCTACTTGAGACATATTAAGGCAAAGTATCATTTGGTTATTTTTCTTTGAATCGGTATGATAAACTACATCATCTTAAAGAGAGGTAAAATGTCCACAAATGAGAAAAATGTCCTCACAAAACTAACTAATTTTTTTGTTTATTTGATTATTTTACCATCATTCCTCTATTTATTATATTAAAAATTTAATTTATTTAATCAATTCTTTAATGCCTTCCTTTGTTAATTAAAGTAAATCTTATTTATCTAATTGATTCATTAGCCTTTTCTTTCCCTTAATTAAATAAATATTTACTATTTATCTAATTTTACCATAGCCTAGATTTTGTCTGCTATTAGTTAAATAAATAGTTTATATTTATTTAACTAATGTACTATCATATTTTGTTTTAGCCTTCCAACTTGTTCACATGACCATAATCAAAATTTGTAGTTGTGTGCCAAGTGCATTTTGTATCTTTATCTCCCCTTTTCTTTGTCATCGCCATATGACTAAATTCATTTAACTTAGGCCCCATTTGGTTGTTGGAATATGAGTGGAATAGGAAAACGAAATTAGAATATGTTTTATATTCGTTGTTTGGTAAGCTCAATCGGAATTGGGAATAGGAAGACATATTCCAATTTTACCCCTAAAATGAGCATATGTCTATGCCAAAAAAAATCTGTTATTGGAATAGGCCATTTCCATTCTCATTCCGATTTTCCATTAAAAAATATATATATATATATTTTTTTTTAAATTTATTTTTTTTTAACTTTTTAAAAAATTTAAAAAAATAAAAAAAAATTTAAATTTTTTTTAAAAATTTTTTTTTTCGATTTTTTATTTTTTTATTTTTTTTAAAACTTATTTTTTGAATTTTTTTTGTTACATTTTTTTAAAATTTTTTTTAAAATAACATTTTTAAAAATTATATCTATTTGTTTAAAAAAATGAAAAGGAAAATGAATTAACTAAAAAAATAATAAATTTAAAAAAAAATTAGGAAAAATATTTTTAAAAATACAAAACTTAACCTTATTCCTATTCTATTTTTGTACAACCAAACAACAGATTAACATATTCCCAGTCGAATTCCAAGTGCACCAAACATGATTGGAATTGCCTATTTCTATTCCCATTCCTCATTTCCATTCCCATTCCATTTTTCTATTCTAATTTTCTATTCCTATGCCAGCAACTAAACGGGGCCTTAAAGACGAGTTATCAAAAGTCAACAGGTTTTTGCTAAAAATTGTAATTAATTTACTTTCCCCTTCATGCAATACTACTTCAGTCAACCATTAAAACATGGAGGCAGGAACTTTGGCGCATGCACCCCTTATTTTTATATGAAAACAAATCTTAATTAAAAAATTTAGTATTTCAGCACCTTCAATTTATTTTTAAGAAATTCAAATTGTTTTACAAATGAACCTCTCATCTTTCACCCTTACGTAGAGATATAAATAAACACGTAAAAATTATATTTTTACGTGTGAAAAAATCAAATCAAATCAAATAACTTAAACTAAAACGAATTTTCTTCTTTTTCGTATCCTGTTTTCCGGGTGCAGCTTATCCATAATAGTACGTAAGAGATGGAGAGATCTCCATTCTTTACCTTTCTTTACTGTCAGAGCACACCAGTTTTTCGTTGTTCCATTGTCGACAAGACAATCTTCAAATCGTTGACACCTGTAAAGCGTTTGAAAAAATCTGCTTGTAACGACTGTGGTAATCAACGATTCTCCTTGTCTCAAGTTAAAATTCCACTCACGTACTTCATGGGATTTACTTAGGGTGTGTAATGGAGCAGGTCTATTAATATCAACAACAGTGCATATGATGATTGCACCCACAGAGCCAGCACGATGATATAATGTTTCATGAAGAGAGGTTATATCAGGGCAAAAATGTGCATTAGGAAGCAGAGAAGAGTTTAAATTTTCCATTGCTCCTTTCTCTGATCTTGCAACTACTTGAACGAAGTCTGAAGGTACACTCTGAAATGTAAACGGAAAAACAATTAGTTCATCAGTTATGAATAATGATTCCATATTACAGATACAGCTTGAGCAATATTTAGAGACTATAGATCATGATATGAACACAAAATTGAGGGGTAATCAAAGACTTTCACCTTTCTTATCATCTGAGGAGTGAAACAGGTAAATAGATGGCGTTGATGGCCTTTAAGAGAGTCTGAATAACATTTTATGGAATGTACATTTAAGAAAATATGAGTGGCCATCATGATAAGGACTACAGATAGATAGTATGGATGACAGCTTTTAAGAGGTAAGGCTTCCCAAAAGAAAAGTTCTTTATTCAAGATTTGAATATAGATTAATCAAATATATCTTGATTCTTTAGGGTGTTGAATCCATTTTTCAATTTTTAATGAGTTTTGAAATCAATACCTTTAGCTTGAAAATGCAATTCCGTATTGCTGCATTACTACAATATAAAAGTTGCATCGCTTCCAATCTCCCCATCTCTTCAATACCTGCTACGTTGTCCGGGCATTCACATAAGGAGAGTCTCGCCCCGTCGAAGTTACCTGACACAAAACTCAGATTTTTACATTTGCTGAGCACAACAGACTCCAGTCTCCGACACCCATCAATTCTAACTCTCTGGAGCGACTTCATCCCCTCGAGATGCAAGTCAATTTCAAGCTTCCAACACTGAGTAATACTCAAATGCACAAGATTCTTGAGATGAGATACATATGACAAATTCTTCAGTTCTGTAAAAGCATTCAATTGAAGAGTACTCAGTGTTATTGCCAAAGCTATTTCCTGCAGCTTCGCACACCTGATTATGCTCATCTCTTCCAGACAATTGAGACGTGGAAGACATGGCAAATCCTGAAGCTCTGGACAATCCGATATCGACAATTGTAGCAGAGAAAATTCAAAGCAGTCTACCTTGAAATCCATTGTAATCCTTCGCAATTCTCTGCAATTTTGTATGGTGAGTTTGATGACAGTATTTGGGAGTGTCACGCTGTGCAGCTTCTCACAGGACTGAACAGTCATCCTCTTCAGGCAGTGTAGTCTTTCAAGGCTTGGCAGCATCTCAATCTCGGAACAGTCGATAATGTAGAGATCTGTGAGCATATTAGGATTGTCCAATCCTCCAAGCATTTGCAATTCTCTACTCCACTGCACTATAAGTTCAAGGAGCATCATTGGGAGTGTTACGTTGGAGATATTCCAACATTCAACAATAGTTAATCTCTTTAGACCGTTCAAGCGGGAAAGATGTAACTCTTGCCGAAGCTGGGGACACTTTTTAATGTCTAGCTCAGCAAGTTTTCGAAGATCAGAGATTCCTGCTATTGATTTTAATTCGCTGCATCCTTCTACAGTAAGGCTCATCAGGCTTGTTGGTAAAGTTACCATGCACAGCTTTTCACATTCAACAATTCCAACAATTTCTAAACTAGTTATGCTTGAGAGATACAGCTCAACCTCCAAACACTCGTGAATTCTGAGTTCTACTAGATTTGTTAGGTGAGAAATCCCTGACACTGTTTTCAGATTAGCAAGTGCTAATTTTTTCAGCAAGCTCAGATTTGCAATGCACAACTCATGAAGCTGATGACAATTACTAATTTTCAATTCTACCAGCCCCGTAAGACCGGATATTGTTGACATACCTCTGAGTTCTCCGCAAGCATTCAACTCAAGACGCTTCAAAAGTGTTGGGAACGTCATGTTGGGCAGGCATCTACACCGGAAAATGCGAATCTCCTTGAGGCATTTTACATGCCCAAAACCTGGCAGTTCTTGAAGCATTGGACAATCCGAGATGGATAATCCGTCTGGATCAAAATCACCCACAAATCTTTTCAAAATAGCACAGTCGGTCAACTTAAGGTGATTGAGCTTATCACATCCATTAATTGTAATAGTCTCTAGACGACTCGCACCAGAAAAGGGTGGTAATTCCCTAAGCTCCGGACAGTCTTGAATGTTCACCATTCGAATCTCTTGAAAATCATAGCTTCCTTGTACTGCTTTCAAGCTATTACATCCATCAAGCTTGAAAGATTTCACCTTGAAAGACACATCAACTGTTATCTTCTCAAGATATTTTAAATTCACCAGACACAACTCAAGCTTAAGTTTCCAACACAAAGAAATCGTTAGCTTTACAAGCTTTGGAAGATGAGAGATACCTGTAACACATTTCAGACTATAACAGCTGCTAATTGCAACAATTTGCAGGCATCTCAGATGTGCAAGACATAACTCAAGAAGCTCCTGACATCTATTAATGTTCAATTCCACAAGCTTCTCAAAACTGGTTATTCCTGGCACACTTTTCAAATTACTATCTGCAATAGTAAACCTTCTTAAGCAGCTCAAACCGCAAAGGCTTGGCTCCTCAAGCTGAGGACATGCACTGATTTCCATGTCTTCCAGCTTTGTAAGATCGGAGGTCACTGACAATGTTTGAAGATCCTCGCAATTGCTAACCTGAAGACAATTCAACGTACTGACTCTTGTAAATTGCACTTCAGTAAGATTTTTCATGAAAGAAATGTTGAAGGATCGAAGGCTTGGACAATATCCTCCATTAATTGCAATCCTTATTACATTTTCTTGTCTTCTAATTACTAGATCTTCAAGAAAGTTCAATGGGGACTTGACAATAGCAGGCTTTCGGCTAGGAATCATCGGGAAGGACCCTGAAACTCTTCTACCCCGCACTAATAACTTCATCTTTGACTTTTGCTGAGCCTCGACTGTTTTATGTTCCACATAAGTTGATATACCTAAGAAATCTGGAAACTGTTCTAAAATGGTTTCATCAATTTTGAGCTCTTTCAATTGAGAGGGAGCCTGAAATTCCAAATAAAAGTATTCTTAACGTCCAATGGTAAGAAACATTCTTACATAGAATAATGCATTTCATCATACCAACAATCAAAATAAAATGTTGAAATTAACAGCATACCTCTGAATCTCGCCACAGTTTTTTGAAATATCCATATCTGACTCTTAAATAATGGACATTTTTTAGTGAAGCCCATAAAGGAATTCTTGGTTGCTGCTGAGGCCGTAGATGATTTATATGAGAGGAATAAAGATTGGCATCCAGATAAAGCAAAGAAGTTGACGTCCCAGATCTATCATTGGAATTACCTAAGAAGAAGGTAATTCTAGAGTTTACGGAATCGTCAAAAATGGAATGGAAGCATCTTCGTTTTGTTTTAGCTAGGATGTTTTTGAATCGCTTTGATTCCTGAAATCACAAAAGGCCATCAAACAGTGTTGTAGCAATTTAATTTTTAGAATTTTGATTCACAGCGAAAATATAAAAGAGAAACAGGCATACCAAGTATTTCAGATCCTGAGGACACCACAGGCGAGGAGGATGAGTGAAATCACTTGCCAATTCTCTTCCCAAGTCACGCAGGTGGTCGTGCATTCTGAGTACGGGTATGGGATCTTCTACTTCTTCAATCAGGCACTTGTCTTGTAATTTTCTCAGTCCAGAGTCAGCGTTCCATCCAGATGCTTTCCATATCCTCATGGCTATACATTTCTGTTTGTCAACAAAGAAACAGGCAATATCTAGGAAAATTTGTTTCTCCTCATTGTCCAGTGCGTCAAAGCTTATTTTAAGCTTCCGTTGTATGTCTCGATGCAACGTGGTGCCAACTTTTTGTAGCTCTGCCCTCCAATAATTCTCCTTTCTGCCATGAACGTGCCTTCCAAGAACTCGAAGAGAAAGCGGTAAGCCTCTACATACGCCCACAAAGGCATCAACAAGATGCTCATATCCGTCAGCAGGATGTGGTTGGGAGAAAGCATGCCAGGAAAAAAGCTCCCTGGCATCATCTACATCCATTCCTTTTAAATGATAACCAGCCTGAATTCCAGCACTAATAAGAACCCCTACATCACGGGTTGTTATAATTACCAGAGTATTACCCGGCTTCTTCACCATGTCCCTGATAAATAGAGCATCTAATTGTTCCAGGTGATCAATATCATCTAGAACAATTAGGAAGCTCAAAGAACCGCTTCTTGCTATGCGATTAGATATATAGTTTGATCCTTCTTCCACACTTTGAAAACTGACTTCCTTTTCACCGAAGAGATCTCTGAGTAGTTTCATTTGCAAAGAAGGTAACTCACATCTAGCTGAGGCTTCCCGTACATCAAATAGAAAACAGGCTCGAGCATAATCTTGACGTTTTAGGTTGAACAATTCTTTGGAAAGAGTTGTTTTGCCTATCCCCCCCATTCCGAAAATGCCAATGATCCGAGCCTTCCCCTTCTCCCCTTCAGTCATTCCACATTGATTTTCAAAATCTCGTACACGCTCACGAAGACATCGTCTTTCAAATTCTATTACAAGCTTGTCAAGGGCTACTGGATATTCACAAACATGCAAGGATATTTTCCTCTGTACTTCCTTCTCCACTTCTGATACAATGCTTTGGATGTCACTGATAGTTAACAATATAAAACGGAGAATTTTATAAGGAATAATGTTTACTTACTAAATGCAACCATTATTATTTACAAAGAGGCATGAAATAAAGTAGAATAAAAAGAAAGATATCTTACTTTATATTTTTAATTTCACAACCAGTAGTAAATGAAATAGATTGGAGGGCTTCCTTCCACTCCCTATGCTTCTCCTGGTACCTGGATTTCTTTTCATATTCAATGAATGCACCAGCGTAAGCTCCCTTATCTATATGCCGCAGTTCCCAGGGTTGGACCCCATAAAAAACAGGAATAATCTTAGCTTGGCTTTGTTGCATTAGAACCAACTCCGCCAAACACCAGGGGGATTTTGCATAGCTTTTCGAGAAGATAGCAATGTGAACTGCGGCTGAGTGGATGGCAGTCTCAATGCTAGAAGGAAAGGACTCACCAAGCTCCATCTCTTCCTTGTCAAGAAACGCACGTATTCCTAACTGCTGAAGAGAATCATAAAGCTGCCGAGCCAGAGTGTCTTTGACATCAGGGCCTCTGTGATTGATGAACACATCATATATCTTTGTTGATTCAGAAACCTTAGTCCTTGTGCCCAGAGGTTCAATGTCCGAGAAAGCGTGAGGGCGCGAAGATGAAGAGGATGCCATAGATTTCAGTTCGAAGGTTTATAACGAGTTCTTCCAAAATATGAATTGAAGGAAGAAAACAACAAATTTTAATTTAGCTTAGATTTTCAAATAACTTATTATACTTCGAACATGAAAGTAACTTATAGCTTCTTTAATAAAGACATTAGATTAGGAAACTATGGGGAAATTGAAATTGCCTTACCTAGAACAAATAAATTAGATATGTTGCAGGTGCTGTAAGTCGTTCCTCGATCTCACCCTGTAGCAGATGCAGAATTTGCATTTGATCGAGAAATGATCGAACGATGTCCATTCAATGTCTTTTTCCTTGTCTGCCACTTGTAGAAAGTCTAGAACAACGTATTCAGCAATATGGAATATTTTATCTGGGTTCTTGTGTGGGTGTATTCATGTCAATAATGTCTCGTTTTAAACATCTCTTTCAGTAATTGAATTTCTATTACAAAGTGTAGTGTACGCCTACTATATAATGCATTATTTTGAAGACAAAATTCATTGAAATAAGATGGTACAAGTGTGAGCACAGCAGTAATTGTGTTCACCTTTTAAGACGATAATTTTTTCAATATATAGGGAATTTCCATTCAAAATGTACTAAAGATAAAACAAGGTCAAATCATTTTTTTTGCAGATTCACATAAACGTAATGATTTTTTTTCAATTTTGTTGTTGTTTTCAAGTACAAACTATGCAGATGATTGAAATCAAACACTGAAATTTTCAGAAAAATCTATGATGTTTTCACTTTTTTGAAAACTGGTCAACTGTCGAGTTTGGATGGAGGATAGCCACATCCGTAAAATAATCTGTTGGGAGTTTCATTTTTTATTTTATTTTTACAATAGAACAAAGTTGAACAAAAAATATTTAGTTTGCTTTGGGTGGAATGTAATAGAATGATAATTATTTTTCCTAAAATTAACATATCTAATATGTACCATCTTTTATTAAATAGGGTTCCAAAACTTATATTCTTGTATACAATAACTATATTTCATGAAAATATATTTGATATTTTATTCTCAGTCCTTATTCACTTTGATTTTCACATAAAAATCCTAGGATGCCTTAATATAGGTTTATGACTTGCCCATGCCTCCATGGGCATTTTATAAGTAAGTATTGCTGGAGGAGACTTATTAAGTAGGTAACAAGCAGTGCCAATAGCTTCAACCTAAAACTTTTCTTCTATATTAGCACCTCTAAACATACTCCTACCCTTTTTCCATTACCATCCTTTTCATTTTTTCTATACCTTAATCCTGTTTTAGACAATACAAAGTTGTCTTCAACCTCTAAGTCCCATATCTTAATGGAATCCATCAAAATTATGGGATCAAGATTCATTATCATTAAGAATCTTCAAACATTTGTATTTCCTATCTAATAGGAAATTAACAAGTATTCCTTTAAACTCCTCAAATCAATTAAATGTTAGATTCACTCTTTAGAAAATAAACCCATATCATTTTCTTATAATGAAACATAGTATTTAGAATTTCTCATCTAATAGACATCTATGAAACCAAATACATTAAAGTAATTAGATCAAATAAACCATTAGATTAATGAGGACTTGTGCAAAACAAAAGGTGGTTTTGTTTTTCTTAAATGCAATGCTCATCAAAATGAAAATCAATATGACAACTATTGAAATCATTAACAATGAACTTTTATCTCTCATAATCCTTACACCCATCCCTATATTGTCGCCAACGCTCTAGTTCTATAACATTATCATATCTACACATGCAACATTGAGTTAGAAGAGAAATAACTTTAATGTACCCAAACCTTGTGACCATCAACTAAAGATGAAAGGCTTACCTTTTCCAATGAAGTACCTACTATTTTTTTTTTCATAGAAGTATGATTATGCTCAAAAATATATGCATCCAACTTATGTAGTGCTCTAACTATTACACCTCTAAAAAATTACCATAATATTCTTGTAAGTTTCAATTCTCATTTAGGGAAAACCACTTGTAGTAAATTTTACTAGATAAAAATAGGTTTTGAAGGGACCCTTAAACCTTTTGTAGAAATGTACTACCAACACTAGAAGAGAATCAAAATCAAACCAAAAACTAAGCAAAAAAAATTAAAAGAAATAGAAAGGGGTAAAAAAAACTAAGAACCTATTCAAGTTTGTTTGATATTTTTATATATTATTTAATTTTATGAATAAAATCTTCTTATTTTTTAATATTTTCCTAGGCAATATGGATTTGATCATTATTACATTTATTATGCCTCTAAGTACTAGTAGATTGACCCTAGGAATAGGTCTAGTACCTATATTGTGTTGAGACATTGCCTCATTCTTTTGATCTCTTTTTACACTTAATAAATGAGAAACAAGTTCCCTTTAGGTAAACCTTAGAGATCCTATATCTTCTCATTTCATCATATGAGCTGATGTGTTCTACTTTTGCATAGTTGTTTAGCTAATAATCATGACTTTCTATAGTTTAACAAGTACCTTGTCAATTGTTTACTCAAGGTTTATACAGATTTCCTCATGATTCATATCCAATGTTTTCACATCCTTTGCTACATTCTAGAACAAATTGAGCCCTTATTAGAATCCTCTGATGTAGGAATTTTGGCTACTCCAATTTTTCCAAATCTATTTTATTATTAAGGGTGTTAATGATATGTTTAATCATACATAAATTTCCAACATCATCCTCTTGTAAAGTTTATTCTTTACATTTTTGAGATCGTAGATAATCAACTAGATTTCTCCTATTTCAATATTAAAGGAATGTATTTATATATCTATAGGGGTGTATTTGTTTATTTTCCACATGATCTTAATATGAAAGTGTATCCTAGCAAATCCAAACTACAAATAGGGATATCAATATTTTCCCATGCATCCATATCAATATCTTTTCTCGATTGGATTTCTTTGAATGGTTCTTAACTCAAGGGAGATTAGTGTTCCTCTAGTCCCTAATAAAAGAATAAGATAAATTAAAGACTTCTTTGTTTCTCTAACTTTATTATCCTTCATGGGTTTTGAGGATCCAATTGGAATATTCCCCTTTTAGTAGAGCTAGAGGAAAGTAAATTTATCCCATAATGCTCTAAGGGTAGTTATTTGGAGTCCTCTTTATTAGTTTCATATTCTTGATGTGAATTAGGATTTGAATTATCCTTCTTGACCCATTTGTGCTTACAATTATGGTAGTACATATCTTCATCAAATGAGACATCTTTAGTTTTAGTGTAAAGGTAAAAGTAGTATCAATGGGCATTTTTGGAAATTAAATTCCTCATTTTGAATTAAAGGACTTAGGAAAAATGGAAAAAAAATTAGCATGATCTTTGAGCAGACGAATCAAGCATTCATGAAGAAATATGGAATTGGGATTATTTATGTGGGCTTTTATCACATAATAGAGACAAGGAAAAATATAAAATGCTAGAAAAATCCATATGTCATGTTTAAAATTATTAATAATAACTTCTACAACTTTGGCTGAAATGGATTTGATGGTACCATCATCGTAACCCCCATAGGTGGTTCTCATGACCTTATATCGATCTCTATATTTGAAGAAATTATTAACAACTTTTTTTGAAGCTATGTGGTCCCTATAAATATTTTCAACATCCATCAACATTCTATTATCTTTATCAATAAGGTCCTTAGTAAGAGAAATATCTTGACTCTATACTCTTTTAGGATTACTATACTCCCACCTATTGATAAAATCATTGATACTTTAGAGGTCATGACTATGAAATTTATCCATAAAAGGATTAATGCTTCATGTAAAAATATTATCAAAAAAATTAGGTTATAATGTCATAATTTCACATAAATTGTGGGCTCTACCATATTCCTTTTACTACCTAAATTATGTAGCTCACACCAAAGATCATAGGAAAAAACAAAAAGGCTAGACCAAAAATAAAACTGGTTTGGTACAAAAACAAAACCATGTATACTTATACTTAAAGGACCTACCTTTTTGTCCCATAATGGGACAAAAGGGACATTTAGCCCTTACTAGTGATGTGAACCAAAAATGCCTGCTCATGCAGATCCTATTGATTTATGGAGGAGAAAACTAGATACTGAGGGGGTAGGGGATTGAATCAGAATCTATAACAACTTGTGCATGCAAAACTATAAATGTAATTTTATAACATGTAAAATAGTTCAATCACATGGATGAAAATAAAAACACATACTACAATATTTGTTACCAAGAAACCCTCCAAGGGGAAGGTAAAAATAAGGTGGGAATGACACCAACAAATCTTCACTACTATAGTAATAAAGTTAACCAGTTAAGGTCACAATGTTTGACCATAATATGTGATCTACATAGTGAGGAGTCTATCTTGTTAAAGACTTAAGAAACTATTAGGTTTCACCTTCATAGAGGATTTGACACTCACCTTCATAGAGTATTTGACACTTACAATTAAGTAAGGACTCTATTAGGACATTGCCAACTATTTGTTAAGACCGCTTTGTTAAAAGATTTATCATGATTCAAGTTCGATAAAACTAACTCACTACCTAAATCTCAATTTTTTCTATAAGCTTATTTTGAGTCTCTTCCTCATGTATTGACTCTCTCCTATGATCTGATGCTCTTTTCTTTCCCTTCCACTTTCACTGCATATGAATAGGTCAGTTGTTTTATTAGATGATAATAGAAACCTTGAATGACTTTTGATATTCTCCTTTCTGAAATTTTTGTACACAATCAGTTCCACACACAATCTCTCATGATCTAGGTTAAGATCATCTCTATATAAATACTGTAGGAAGAGTCTTCTAGATGCTTCTATGTTTTGCCTCTTCATCTTGATCATTGAACTTATACATAGGGATATGTGATCCATGTCATGTAATTTTTTTGTAACAACCTCAACAAGCATTAAATATTTTATAACAACCTCTTCAAAACTTAAATAACCCTTCCAAGTTAGTTTGATAATCATTTTGCCTAAAACTCTATTCCATTATTGACTTCTATGTAAACTCTACATTTCGTGGTCTTAACCATTACTAGTGCTCAACATCGTTGTTGCTCAACATTTATTAACTCTTTGATGACTGGTATATATCATGCTCGACACATACTATATTAGTTAGTACTTATATACTTGGAGTTCATTGATGACTTTCTTAGTCACTTAATTAGCTCAGTCCATATAGAAAATTTCTTTGTTTTAAGGCCACACTTGTACCCCATTATAAATCATAAGGAATGGACATGATTTAGTAAAGAGGAGCTTAGAGTTTCATTGTTATGATGGAAAGAGTTGTAATAATATTTAGAATGATAATTGGTCATGTTAAGAAAGATAACTATTGATACACGTATTCGATATTTCAATGTTTTGAAAATTAAATGGAAATGATTAAATGAAAGTTAATTATGCATGTTAATGCGAATTATGTGATATTGGATTATTCTGCACTTATCTGTATGTATTTTGTATTATTTCATTGGGCTACTGATGTTTAAGTTGAGTGTGTAAGAAAGTTGAAGCATGGAAATTATTCGAGGAAACAAGGTTCAACCTATGGGAATATGGTAAAGCCAAGGTGAATCTTTGGAAGATTCAAAATCTCATTGTATTGTGTTTGTTTCGTAATATGATTGTGCATGGGTGTTATAAGTTTAAAGATCTTGATTATTTAGAGACATGTCCTCGTGATGTGTAAGTTTTTTAATGTGTGTGTGTCATTTGATACCTGTGTTGTCTATGTGTAAATGACATGTCATATAGGGTTTTTGGGCATGAAGTCACTTAACCCAAATTTAATCCCCATTATGAATTAAGTTAAACCACCTTGGAGAGTGTTAGGATGAGTCACCTTCATGATGGAATTCAAATTTAAACTTCGGTAGGAATTTAGGAGAGCTTAAAAGTGGTTCCCAAGTGCTATTTTGGTGAAAATAAGTCTCCCACATGGTAGTAGTATAGGTTGGGGGTCTAAATATACCCATAAGTTGGTCTATGGGACTTAGGAGACCCTCTAAACTAGTCATTTTCAAGTCAATTCGAAAATTAGAGTGTCACATGACTTCTTTCCTCATCCCACCACTTGGTTAAGTTCCTATTTGTAGAAAGGTACAAGGGTGTAAGAGGGGTAGGTGGGGATGGAAGTGGACATCCTTTTAGGGAGCTTGTGCCAGATTTAGTTTTTGTTCACCCACTCTCTAATTGAAGAGACATATAGGGTTTTTTTGGAGAGGAAGATTGGAAGCCAAGAAAGGAAAGATCTTGATCACCATTTCATGACCATAGCTTGGAAGGAGGTTAGTGCTTCATGCCATGTTTTCTTCATTTCATGAAAATTGAAGATGGAAATTGTAAGAGTATTTCTTGTAGGATCTATGTGTTTGATATGGTGTATGATGTAAATGTTTGTGTATGTGAGTGAGTATGTTGAATCTTTTTGCATATGGTTTTGTTTCTTGAATTGTGGTTGTGGATTGAATCTTGTGTTGGGTTTGAAGGTTTCACTCACCCTTGAGAGGGAAGAGAAGCCTTGGGGTGAAGCGGTTAGTTGGGCTCAACATTGAAGTTGAGAAATCCTCCTCTTGGAGAGGGGACACTTTTCATAGAGTATGGGCTCCATTGAAGCCATATGCCTTTCATTTGTTCTATGGGAGGTATAAGTGAGTATATATTATTGCAAAAAGGTTCTAAGTTAGTAGTTTGTAGGAAGAATATTGAATTATAGATAATTAAGTATGGAGTGATTAGAAAGTAGATTAGATGGGAATAATAGAATAAAGTAGGATAGAAAGAAATTATATATTAGAGGTATCTTAGTTAGTGTTAGTATGGACTTGATTAGTAGATGATAAATTTTTATTTTAAAATTTATTTAGTAATCTAGTTATGTGTCTTTAGGAAGTAAGGGAGTATTACTCAAATGGTAAACAATTCTAAGAATTTAGTTTGTAGGCATTAATTAATTGGTTAATAAGTTGTGAAGTATGGGTAATATTCAATGTAACGAGTTAGTGATTAATTAAGGATTAGAAGGGAAATAATTGTTGCATAGTGTTATGGCATAAATATTTGAGTATCATTATTTAAATAGGTACCATAATCAAATTTACATATAAGAACATTTAATAGTGCACAATTGAAAAAGCATATTATAATAATCTATGAATATCATCACCTAACTTTAAATATGAATGTGAAGAAGATTTCTTATAGTTTAAATCAAGCACAGTTGTGGAAATTGGAATTTAAATAATTATTATTATTATTATTATATAAAAATAAATAAATAAATAAATACAAATAAAATAAAATAAAATATAAGCAACAAATTGAGGTTGATTCATATATATTGGAAAGTACATATACACATAGTGAATGAACATGCTTATCCAACATCTTTACATCTCTATTTTAAGTTGTGAACCCATATTGTGGGAAGACTAGGTATCCGACATTTTACTAAACCAATTCATGAAATTGGAAGTAATATCAATGCTTACTCAATGAGATCTTGTGGGAAAATCTATTTCCCTAAAAGCTATTACTACCTAGTCATCACCTAAACCCTAAATAATGTAACATAATTCTTGTCAAAGTTATTTCTTTTGAGTCATCATACTAGACCATTGAATGAAACATATCTTCTGACATCATCATCAAGCTAGGTTCATACCATTGATCCACTATATCCTAAAGGTACCAATAAAACACAACTACTTATCACATGATACCTATGACCTAGTTGGAAAGTTTAAACAACCTGATACTGATAAGTGAATTACTCTATGAAAAAAAATATGTTTCAGAGATCACTTTCATTCTGAGATTTAATATGTAACTGCATAGAACACTTGTTGAATGTAATGGTTAATGAAACCAAGTATGAATGCATTATAATCATCTAACTTTGTGATAACTTGGTTGCAGCATGCTTAGGTCATTATGTGACTCCTTAAGTTAACCTTAACCTTATGTCAGTATGAAAATCTTACCTGATTATCATAGTCATTAAAAATCTTGATGTATAACTTAAATGTTGTAAAAAACAAGAAGGTTGTGTTTTTGTCCTGTAAATATGGGCATGACATTTGTGACCATATACGTACTCAACTTTTATACAATCACTCGGTACATACTATCTTATGTACATTATTCAGTCTATGTAGAGTAGCTCTACCATAGTGATGACCATTTGACTCAACCTTGTAAATGACTAAGTGCTTGACAATAATTGACAACAATGGTTAGAGATACCAACAATCTCCCCTTTTCACATTATTGGAAAAAATACTTCGTCATATTTACACTTTGTCATTTCAATACAAAAAATTAGCTCTCCCACAAAAATTAGTTCCCCCTAAGTCTTATGACTTATGAAAATGAATAAAAATATTCATTATAGACTTTACTCATTAGTTGTACATAATACTCCTTCTATATATTTTTCTCTGTACATATTTCCCCTTTGTTTTTGAACACTTGATGTCACTACTATTGGGGCTAAAAGAGTTGAAGTAATCAATGTGTTTCAATGAATTTCTTGTGAACTCTGGTAATCATGGATAGTGTGCATGAATCCAACTGAGTTTTACTACCTCCAAAATATGATTCTATAGTTATAGTTTTGCAACTAAATCAATCAAACTTTCAACCAATGATAAGTTATGATCTTCTTGAATAAGATCCTGACCAATTTTCAATTTTCTTTGCATGGCCTCCAAATGATGTGTCAACATTTCCTTAATTTAGATCAATTTGGATCTCACAATGATGTCAACTTCTTGAAGCTCAACAATTTTCCCTTGAGCATTCAACAAAATATTATAGTTATCTATGCTAGATCCTGTTGACTTTGAGATAATACTATTGGATGCCTTCATCTTAGCCTGAGTCTTATCTATCTATGCCTGGATATTATCTAAAAATCTTGGCACATCTAAGAAAATTGTGTACACCTATTGTACCTTATGTATAAGATTCATCATTACTTGTGTTTTTTCCTATAATAGCACTTTATGCTCAGCTATAGTTATGAAAGCTTTGTCCATAACCTTGGCCTCAACTCTTCTTGTTGACAAATCCATTAATTTGCAATTGGACTCAGAATTGTTAGCATTCATTTGATCAATGATATTTACAAGTTGAACAATGATAGATGACTCTTCATCTACATTCTGTATGTCAAAAATATCAACAAAAATATGTTTAACATCTTGTAGTGTATGTTGCTACTTTAGCTCTCTCCTTAGCTCTTCTTCTTACTTTTTCTTCTTCAAAATTTATTGTAGCAAGAGGTTTTGTTGCAAGGTGAGATTTGCCAGATCAAATTGTGGCAACTTGATATTTTTATCCAAACTAACTTCAATCTCTAGTGAATTTTTTTTTCTTCTTGTTTGGTGAAGGAGTATTGTTGCTCGACACTATCTTAGGGGAAGGCGATAGAGTATCACCACTCAATCTTATTTGTACATCAGTTCTCAAGACAACAATAACAACACTTAGTTTAGCCTTATTCAATTCTTTGTTTTCCTCAATTTTAGGTGTTGAAACTATATTATCATTTTTATCAGTTTCTCTATCTTCACCATCTTCTTCTTCATGTGTAAGCCTTGACTATTTGGCTTCTAGAGTGTCAGGGGTGTCTACATGTATAGGAGACGTGTTGTCTTTTGGACTTATCACACTTGAACTTTCTCCACTAATTTATTCATCATCAAAATTCATAGTTTCTATCTCATTTTTTGTAAGCCCAAAATTGTTCTTCCATAACAATTCACATTTTTGTCTCTTATTTTCCTCTTTATTTTATTATATTAAGAATGTTCATTATTTAGGAACAACTTTTCTCCTATGTTGTTTCAAAAATGTGTACTTTTGTTCTTGTGATAGATCAGGCATAACTCTAACAAGTGAGTCAGATCTTGTATGATTTTTTGTTGCTCCAGCCAGTTATCATCTCCTCTCTAATTTTCCATATATATCTCTAGATATCTTTTTCATAATTTTACTAGGAGCTAGTTTTTGTTTTGCAATCATTTCTACCATAGTTCCCTCAACTTTATCTTTATCATCATTATCTAGTGTATCATATCTTACATATCTAAAAGTAGATAATCATATAGATCTTCTTAAACTGTCATATACATCGTTAATGATTTTGATATGTTTGATAGGTGGTCCTCTAACCAATCTTCTTCTCATAGTTCAAGGTTTAACTAACTTAGTAGTCTCTACTAGTGTCTGCTTCACAACTTTCTTGGCAATAGAAGTTGCTCTGGTCCTTGGTTTATTTGGTGGTAACGGTATTGTTGTCTTCTTTTGTTTTATTTTTTGGCCTTCTTTCTTGGTGGCATAACAAAAATTGGGGTTTCATCCTTGTCAACTTCTTCTTCTTCATCTTCCTTATCACCACTTCCTTGTTTTTCATCCTCACTAAGACCTTGAGTTAATAGCAATGGTTCTTTTCCTTTGCCTAGGGTGCCTAATTTTTCTTCTAGGTCTTGAATCATCTTCTTCCTTTTCTTTTCTTTGGAACCTATCTTTATATTCACTGTTATCCTTTCCTTTGCTTCTTCATATCATCCAAATGGTTCTGCCTCGACATCTATGTCTTATTTTAACAATGCTTAAATGTTTGCACTTACATCATCACTCTGAATTTCATATCCAAAACTTTGTAGCCAAGCCTTCTTTGGCTTTACATCTTGTACAAATGTGTTGTCCATATCAACAAGAAAACAAATGCCAGTGTAATATTTTGTGACCAATTCCTCTAGAATTCTCATCCTCCATTTTTATTCTCAACTCGAACTCATCAAAATATATAATCAATAAATTATAAAAATTATCTCCCAATTGAGTAATAAACTCATTGATTTTCCTTGTTACTAGTTTGTCTTGATCCCATACAATATTTCCTATACTAGGAAAATACTTCTGCATATAAAAGAATATATAGAAAATTAAGGAACCAAACTTACACATTGAATTCTTTTCCTTTCTCATTGATGATAGATTTTCTACTAGTTGTAACATTTTTAGCTCTTCAAGATCATACTCATGATCTTTCATTACAATTGTCCATGCTTGCTCCACATCCATGCACATCACACTATTCGTCACACTATTTAATTTTCTCTATTGATAAAATTTGTGAGCAATGATTCTGAATGAAAATTTGATAAGTGGATCCAAAATTCTTGTAATGGACACCGCTCGTCCATTCCACTTAGCCTCTATATTAGTCCCAAGTTCTTCTTGGCTCAAAACATCACATGTTTTTCTTCTTATCTAAGGTTGGATAACTTGTAACCTTGTGCATCATTGCCTTTTTTATTTCTACTAGTCCATCCTATAGCTAGTACTTCATATCATGAAGTCTTGTTAAAATGACTTTAATCCATTGCATTATGAAATTGCTCCAAAATTTTGAAGTTCAAGTTAACCCTTTCCTTTCAACAATTTTAAACTCATACTTCAAAGTTCCTTCATCACACAACTTCTCATAAGCTTCTCTGATTTCATAATCTCTTACTTCTTCAATTTTGCACATGTAACAATTTTTAACATCGTGAATCATGATGACTATAGATGATATCAAGGATAATGCACCCATTGAGTCTCCTTTAACAAAAAATTCTAGAATAGCACAGAATTTAGGTGGAGGACAAGGGTCACTCTTCACTAATTAAATTTTACTAACCTTTTGACTCATTTTAGTGGTTGATGAATTTGTCATGATCATAGCTAGGGTTTGATGTTCTTCTCTGGACACTTGGCACCTCATTCTATCTTTTACTCGTTTAGACTTCTTGATCAAATTATTCCTTAAAATCTCTATTGGTTTCTTGAATTTTCTTTATCACTCAATTGCTTAATCACTCAAAGCTATTTGAAAATCTGGATGCAGGGTATGAAATAGTGTATTCAAAATCTATTATATACCTCAAATTTTGATCAATTAGGTTTATAATTAATGTTGCATACATAATTGAGTGGAAGCTAGCTACTAGAATAGCTCAGTATCTTCCATAATCTTCAATCTCTATTAGAATGCTTGATCTATATTTTAATGCTTGGTCAACATAGACATATTTGTTGATACTTGGTAACCTTTTAAAAAATATCTTCTCTTGCATCTTGTATATGCATATATGAACTTTTGCACTTATTTATGTAAGGAACTTATGTATGATATATTATTTAATAATAAGTTCCATAGATAACTCTTTTACTTAGTTAGAGATGACATAAACACCTTGTCAATGGAATTGGGTGACCTCAGCTCCATTAGATCCACTATTTCCATCTTCAACTTTATTTTTCCATTTCCCATTAATTTCATTCCTCACTTTCTCGATGTCTACATTTCCTTTTCCTTTGTCCTTTATTTGTTTTCCTAGCTATAGTTGGGTTCTACAGTTCTTTCTTTGATGTCCAAACTTATGACATTTGGAACATATATTGTTAGATGTATGATTCTTATTTTTATGAATTTGTGAGTAGGGTTTTTCTTTTGATCTATATTCAAATCCTCTATGCCCATAGTTCTGACAGTTGCAACAATATCCTTCAAATCTAGGTGTAGTAGGTGTGTTCCTCAGTCTTGACCTACATTAATGTAGTTGATGTCCTTGTTTCTTGCAGTAAAAATAGCAACTAGGAAACTTAGGTTTAGAGTTTTGTATACCATGTTGGCTTTGACAAATATTTGTAGTAAGACCAATTTTTCCACAATGATTTCATGTTAGTTTATCTTTTGGCTTTGCATTTCTCATTTCTCCATTCCTAGATGATTCTCCTTTCTCGATGCATGAATTTCATGATCCATTAGAATAGCTTGATGACTTCATAAGTTCTTAAAAATATTTCATAGTTTCCTTTGGTTTGTTGTATTGCTCCCACTAATTCATTCTCATTCTTCACTTCACTCTTTAGTATCTAATTGTGAGTTTTCAAGTTCGCAAGATCTACATCCTTGTGATTTAGTATTTGATTTGTAGTCTTTAGTTGATTCATTAGATCTATTTGTGGGTTTGCGAGCTTCTACACATCTGATATCCATTCTTATAGTATGATAACCATTACCCTTTTGTCTTCTTCTACCATAGTCCTCTCTTCTTTAGCTTTCTTCCTTTGTTCAGTCACTTCACATAGTCTTACTGATTGGATTTCATGTTCTCTTTTCAATACCCTTATCCCTTCATTGAGGAGTTTGTTCTTTTCAAGTAGTTCAATAGATTCATTTTCATTAGGATTGATTGGTTCAAATAGTCCTTTAGTCTCAACTTATTCATAGGAGAATTACTTTAAATGGATGGCAATTTCCTTTCTCCTTTTTAGGGAATCCTTCAGATCTTTTATTTCCTTCTCAAGGTTTTACAGTGTGAGTTGGATATCAATTACGTGATTGTCAATAGACTTATCCAGTTTAAAAGCCTCCATCTTCCAAGACCTCGTCTCCAAACGTCTAATATTCTTTTAGAGAAATAGTGCTCTAAAACCAATTTTTGATTTATGGAGTAAACTAGACATTGAGAGGGGAGGGGTTGAATCAGAATCTATAACAATTTACTGTTTTTCACAGGTTTGTCCACATCCAATAATAACTTACTTTCTTGTAACATGTCAGATAGTTCAATCACATGTATTAAAATAATAACATGTATAACACAATATTTGTTACCTAGAAACCCTCTAAGGTGAAGGTAAAACTAGGGTGGCGATGACACCCACAAATCTTCACTACTGCAATAATATAGTTAACTAGTTAAGGTTACAATCTTTGACAATAACATATGATCTGCTCTGTGAGGAGCCTTTCCTGTTAAAGACATAAGAAACTATTAGGTTTCAACTTGTTAGGGGATCTAACACTTACAATTATTAAGGACTCTGTTAGGAGATATACAAAGATTTTTTAAGACCACTCTATTAAGATATTTACCCTAATTCAAGTCTATTCAAAGTGACTCAGTACCTGACTCTTGGTTTTCTCTATAAGCTAATTTTGAGTCTTCTACTTACTAATCGATCCTCTCCTTTGATCTGATACTCTTATCTTTCCCTTCCACTTTCACTACATATGAATAGGTAACTTTTTATGTTAGATGATAACATAACCCTTGAATGACTTTTGATATTCCCCTTTCTGATCTTTTCACAAACAATTGCTTCCACTCACATGATCTAGGTTAGGATCATCTCTATGTAAAGACTCCATGAAGAGTCTTTTAGATAATTCTATGTTTTGCCTCTTCTTCCTTATCACTGAACTTATACATGAGGATATGTGAACCATGCTATGTAAATATTCCATAACAGGCTCTTCAAAACTTAAATAAACCTTCCAAGTTGGCTCGATAATCATTTTGGCTAAAACTTTGCTCCATTCCTAACTTATATGTAAACTCTACATTGCTTGGTCTCTACCATTGTTGGTGCTCAATATTTTTGTTGCTTGACCTCTATTAACTCTTTGATTCGTAGTATATACTATGCTTGTAACATACTATATTACTTGGTACTTATATACTTAGAATTGCACTCAGTTGTTGATGACTATCTTGGTTTTTGAATGAGCTCAGTCCATATAGAAAAAAATTCTATGACCATATATTTACTTAATTTTTATACAATCTCTTGGCACGTACTATCTTATGTACATGACTTGACCTATGTAGAGTATCTCAGTCAATGTGATGACGATCTAAATCTATCTTGTAAATGACTAAGTGATTGACACTAGTTAATTGATGACAATGGTTAGAAATACTAATAGATCCATCATAACCAAACTACTCAATATTTTAGCAATACCAACTACTATCACAAATGGATATTATAAATTGAATGAGAACTTGGTCATTAGTCCACCATAAAATAATATTAGGTTTCCTAGGACCAACATTAGAAAACTGACTAGAGACCTTTTTTCCTTTATGAATGATATGAGTTATTAAATAATCTTCTACAATGCCAAGAATATTAAATCTATAATGGAATAAGTTCTTGGTAGTTCAACTAAAGGTATAAAAACCCATGAAGAAATATAAAATATTTAAAGAGTCAATTTTAAGCTCAATCCTCCTACACCCATAAGAGGATATCTATTTGATTCCAACATAGAGTAGATTTTCCTCAACATAGCTTTTGTCTAAATTTCAAAAAACAAAAGCTTCAATCTAGAAAATCTATCATTATGGTAACTTTCCACTTTCACAAAACAAGTAGGTTAGATTTTCCCTTTGCTATTCTCTCAATTTTAATTTTAATCCACCTTAAAGTGCGCTATTTCAAATTGAAACCCTCTCTCATCAGGTAGGTCATCTATATACACTTTGAGATATCCTAATTAAGTTTCTAATTTTTACTTGCACAAATATGAAAATGGGAAGTGATAAGATTCAGACTTTTAACCAAATCCTTAGGGAAAGCAAGTGGAAATTATCTTTAAAAGAAACCTAAATTTTCAAGACAAAATTATTTGTAGGATATGCAATTTTATTAACAAATTTATTATTCCTCTCCATGAAAATCCCTCCACATAATATGGGCCATGATTATCTACCATAACAAGAAAAGATAAGGGTTAGAGGAAGGAGTGGTCTACTCAAGTCAAAATTCAAAAGACACGAACAATGAACTAGACATTAAAAAAATGAGTATTGGTTGCACTAAAATATTTACAACCAAACTAGATATGGAAATTTGATCTTTCTCTTTCTACATTGAAATAATTGGATGCCAAGGAGAATCAATCTAATGAGCTTGCTAAAATATCTAATTCTACAAAGTTAAGCATAGTTATATGGAATTTAGTTAGGATATCCTAGAGAGGGGATAAAGATGGATCTACTGAGGTAAGGTCTTCCCATTTTTACTTCTAAATATAATAATAAGTCAACAAAATGTTAGAGAATGAGGTCTCCGAATTCCAGATCCTAAGGAATCCCATCTTGTAGTAGTTAAAAGAATATTTAGATATCTAAAGGGGTCATTGATGTATGGTTTATGGTATGATAGATCTAATGAATTTACATTGCATGCCTATAATAATTCTAATTTTGTAGGAAATATTGATGATAGAGTAGTCATTAGTGGAAAACATTTTTTTCTTGGAGAGACATTGGTAGCATGGTTAAGGAAAAAGAAATTACATTTCATAATCTATAGATGAAGTGTATGTAGCAGCCACAAATAATTGTAATCAAATAACATGAATGAAACAAATGCTAAATGATATTTTAATAAAATTATTCAAACCTACTGTAATATATTGTTACAATAGAAATAAAATTAATATGTCTAAGAATCAAGTTCTACATTATAAGACTAGGTATATTGCAATTTAGTAACACTTTTTAAGAGAAAAAGTCATTAAGAATGAAATTACATTGAAACATGCAAAAAAAATATTACCTACCAAATATATTTACTAAACCCTTTAGTAAAGACACATTTTAGTACCTTAGACATATGCTTGAGGTAATGGATCTACCTTGTATAGAGTAACTAATGTAAATTTTCACCAGTCCAATATATTTAGAGCTTAGTTATTCACCTGAATGTGATGCTTGAAACTACTCCTTAGCGTGAGTGGTCACATTGTGTAGATCTAATCCTAGATCTATATTATATAATAATTTTTGGCATAACCATATAATTTTAAGCACTAGAAATTTCTTCGGTTGTAGATTTGCCTAATCTAATGTAGGTACTTTAATGAAGAATATCATCAAAGGGGGAGATAACTTTATAATGATAGTAGATCAATGGAAAATATTGATATAATATTGGAATATGTCCCATTGATTTCAAAGGGGGAGAATATATACGAAAGAATATATCAAAAAGCATAAGAATTGATCAACAAAGGTATTGTTGGAAATATAAGATGGGCAAGGTTACTAGGAGGCTAGGAGTGAATTAGGAACAAATAAAACTTTATCTTGCTTCACCAATTAATCCTTCATATAATATTCTAATCTAATTGCATGCATGAAAGAAAATAAATAGCCATACCACTTTAAGACAAGATATGGTGACCCAAAACCTTCCAATTAGAAAGTAAAACAAAGGTGGGGATGATACCCACAAGCTTCAGTACTCCAGTATAAAGTTAACTTGTTAAGGCTTACAATTGACCATTTCTAGTGATTTGGCTTGTTAGGAGAAATAAAGACCGTGAGGTCCACCTTGTTAAAGGGTTTACAAACATGAAATGAAGCATGCAATCGATTAGGAGATTTAGGAAAAGACTATTAAGTCTGCCCTATTAAAGGATTTGACTGATGCACCTATTAGGATGAATTAGTGGCTGATCTCTAATTTGCTGGTTGAGATTCCTTGAATTATAATGGTCACCTCACTATGATAGATAAATCTTTGTTGTCCCTTGTACAACTTTTATCCCTTTTAATTCTTACTTCTACTCACTATATTCTTCTTCACACTCTAATTTGTATATGATGCAATGTATTACATATATACTAATCCAAATCATAACCTGTTAGAGTTAGCTACAATATCAATTTCATCATAATTCACAAACTCATCTCAACTGTTGTAACTCGGCTTCTGAAGAAAAACTTGGTGATGTTCTAATACTCAGTAAACATTTCCAATGCTAAAAAATACTGGGCACTCACTTGAACTTGAAGATTGGTCCATATTAATCACTTCCAAGTAGCTTGAACTCGGTCAACACTGTGTGACTCGGCGAACATTGAGAAACTTCATAGAAATTGAATCACTCAATTGACACTTCAAGACTCAATCAATATTGGATTCACTTTGTTAACCTTGTGAGCTCAATAGACATTGTTGGACTTGGTTAACACTATAGAGCTTAATTAACACTACAATCTTCTTCACTTCCACAGAATAGCTTGATAGCCTCTGCTACACTCATTTTGCACTAAACTTTGTATATGAAGCTTGGTAAGCACTATAAACCAACTACTTGGCTCGAGAACAACTGAATCACTTGGATAGCACTACAAACTAAATGATAGGCTTGGTAGCAATGTAACCATTTGACTAAGTGTTGAGTCACTAATTGAAAAATTGACGTTAATGTCAATAATCTCCCCCTTTGGCATTAGTGACAAAAACACTTATCAAATCAAAATCTAAACTTCAAAACTATAAGTCAAAGAATTCCTTTGCCATCATTTTGTGTCTTCAACTTGGTTTGAATTTATGTAGCTATAGCTCAGTAACATACTTTACTTTTCAGATTTTTCAAAATTTCTTTTGTAAAGACATTTTATGCTTATCTGTACAAGTATCTACATGATACTACCTAACTCCCCCATACATATATCTCTCCTATATACATACAAAATGGAGCATAGTATATTTCTTCTCCTTTACAATATTCTTTCCCTCTTTAAATATTACTACTCCCTCTTTTTGACATAAATGCCAATGGTGCATAATATCTATATGTTAATACCAAAATGTGACAAGAATTTAAAATGTACCTTCTAAATAAGTACCATTGTCTTGTCCCAATTCTCCCATAGTACCTTACTTGCATGCAATGCAATCCAAACTTCTGCTGATAATTCCATCATGTGATCAACTATGGAGAACTTTTTATTTTGGATGAGTATCTTTGCATGTGCAATGTATTTTTGCAATACATCTATGTTTGAAGAATCATGTCCTAGATTTCTACAAGTGTGGCCCTAATATTGGCTTCTTCCTTGTATAATTCTACCTATATATTTGTTAGATATTTGATATTTGTGTAATATGTAGAACTATTGCTTTGGTCAAGTGACAACTGGTGTGCGCTTGCCTTCATGTCTTAATCTATCTTGAACAATTTCTTGTTGATATACTTTGTAAAGATAGACGTGTCACTTGAAAAATAATGAAACAACATTATTAACAGATATTTCCAGTGAACCAAGAATGGTAGCTAACTCTACTTGATCTATTGCAATTCTTTGTGCAACTTGTTCCAAAACTCTATTCTCAAATTTTCTTTCATCTCTTTATAGAAGATTATCTTGTCCACTCAAATCTTCATTGTATTTTGAACAATTTTTGCTAGTTAGTCCAAAATGGGTTGTTTGGCATCGACCTCAATACTCAGAGCATCAACAAATATGCTCTTTATATTTCCAAGAACTTGATTTTCTTTCTTCTTTTTTTCTTTGAGCTTTTACTACTTATCTCTCTTTTTTAGTAGTTCACCCACGGTATCCATTTGATCAAGAGTTAGGGCAGAGATATCTGAATTTGGAATAGATATATCCTCATCTAGATCAATAGCTTCTACCTCTTTGCCCTTTTTCTTCATAATGGTAGAGATAATTTTCTTTCCCTTTACTAGGACTTCAGTACTTGATTGAGACTGGTTCTCAATTTTCATTGTACTAGCTATTAATACACTTGAAATAGTTCAAAAATTATGGAAAATGATAGATAGCAACAAATGTTGAAATGGAACTAACAATAGGAATTCTGTGTTGCTACTTAGTCAAGCTTGATGATGGAGGACCTTACTACTTGACAGATGAAGTGTTGGGCATTTTAGTCAATGAAACATTCAGCAGAATAGATTCAGAGCTTGGTTGGCTGCTTGCTATAGCATTGGTATCCACAACCAACTCAAGAGAAGCTATCTCTAAGCTAGATTATGCTAAGGTTGTGTTTAGAGAGTGAGGAAATGAGGCCATGAGTACTGCTGCAATTTTATCTGTATCTATTTCCTCAATTCTTTGAATCTCTTCCTCCAATAGCTTTATGTTCTTCCTCCTCATCATCCAAATTGAAATCATATATCTCATCATCTTTTATTTCTACATTATCTTCCTCATCCTCATCATCCTTGTCATCAACATGAACAACAAAGTCACTAGGTTGATGGACTAATAGATGTTTCTCCATGTAGTTGTAACTTCCTTGACCACATATTCAATGTCCTTAAGTAGTATCATACATGCATTGAATTTAAGAGTGAACTTCTCCTCCATTTTCTTGAAGGATTCCTTTACCTCCTTTTTATTGATATTTAGAATGAGTTGCTTCAAGTCCTGCTCAAACATGTCCTTGGCAGTCTTTATTGCACTTTCCCATCTAGGTTTGGTTACTTGCAAAAGTTCATTAGAATATTTTTGTGCAAGCTGATCTGGTGAGTACTTCCATTTGCCCAATTTTTTCATAAGCATATCCTCAATATTCTTTTTCTCTTCTACATTCCTAGTCTCATATTTAAGAGATTTGAAATTTTCCATGACAGATCCTTCTTCCATTCTTTTTGATGTAGAAGCATCTTGGCCGTCATGTTATCTTGCTAATTCTATTACATACATTGTTGAGTGCTAGTAATTTTTTAGTCATTTTTTAGTTAATGTTATCCCACGTCATGTTAACATTCAAAGTTGCATGTTATCCCACTTATTTTTCCAATTTCGACTAAGCGATCCTTTAAGTGCCAAGTTGGTCGGTTGCAATTTTTGTCGAGTTGCTATGTTTGCCAAATTTCAATGTGTGCCAAGTGTTCCTTCATGTGTCAAGTGTTCCTTCATGTGCTGAGTGTTCCTTTTGGTGCCGAGTTTTCCTATATGTGTTGTTCACCAGTATTAGTTTTTTATATTTTGTTTCTAGTCTGGGCCAACCTAGGGAGTATTTAATTTCGTGATGGGTATTTAATATTTGTTAAGATCCAACTTGTGGCTTTTCTATGTTTTAGAATCTTTTATAAGCTACTTTGGAAAGTATTTAAGGGGATCTTAGGTAGAGTTTTAATTATAATTTGATGGTAGATAATTTGGGTAGAGGAGGCTTAGGTGGAGAAACTTTGAGGCAGAAGTTTGTATTTGAGTTTGGAGATCTATTCTTCTTTGTAATGGCCATAACCTAGAAGACCATATAGCCGGGCATGTTGGATGTAAACTTCTTGATTTGAATTTATGAAATATTGTCTCTCTAGATTTGAATCTTGCTCCTCTTATTTATTTTTCATTTTGTGTTTGTTTGCTGGTTTTCTAGATCGCCTCATTTTGGGGTACATTCAGAATAACACTACATCACTTTTCAATTTTTCCTTGAAGTGTAGGTGCATCTCTTTTGGAGATAATTTTCTCAGCTTCATCTTCACGTAACTTCAACTTCTTCCTAGACTTGCCTACACTTCTTGTAAATACAACAGGAGAGGACTTGATAGATATGGTTATGATAACCTTACCTTTCTTCATGAGAGGCTCTTCTTCTTCATCCTCTACATCATCATCTTATATATCATCACCTTTTACATAGGTGAGCATTAGAGTAGAACTTATTTATTTATGCTTTTTAGTATCTTCTCTACTCTTTTCCTTCCTTTATTTAGTGCTTGAGGTAGCTTGATCTATCAATCTCAATTATTTCTTTTGCCTCATCATATGTTCCAAAATATGTAGCTTTAGGATCCATAGGTTCATTCAATAGAGCTTCTAAGATATCCTTAGTGTCATTACTGTTAACCTCATACTCTAGATGCTTAACCCATGACACTCTAGGTTTGACTACCTGAATATATACTTTGTCATAGTCCACCATAAAACAATATCATCGTTGTAATCTTCTACAAGTTTATTAGGGATCCTAAATCTATTATGCATCTTCTCTTTGAATAATTCAAAGTAGTTATCCATGATTCTTTTAAAATTTTCACCCATCTCTTCTATATAATCATTGATCTGATATAGGAACATCTTTCCTCCATACTACTGTATCTTTGGAAGGGAAAAACTTCTAAACAAAGAAGAATAAACCTAATAAAAGAGATCCAAACTCACATGGACTATTATTTAATCCTTGGATCCTCTACATATTGTTGTTGAACTAATTCAACAACAACCCAGCAAGGTCAAAGGATAGATTATTCTTCACAACCTTGTATGCAAGATCGACAACTCCACATAATATGTTGTTTAACCAACTAGAACTATAAATCTTGTGTGCAATTACATGTATGCCAAACTTCAACTTCATTTTTATTAATCCATTAAGCTTTATTCCTCTTCCATCCCACTTAGTAAGACTTCACTTAGCCAATTCAACCTGACCTAGGGTTTTGGTTGTCCTAGCTTTGTTTAGCATTGGAAGCACAATGATTCCCTAAATCATTTTCTTCATAATTTGAATGGGATGATCCAACCATAACTACACATTATGTACTCAACTTAGAATACATCTAATCCATTTGACCTGAAAGTCTCTTGGCATATGTGAAATGTGGAACAAACCCTTTGTTTCCAAATGTTTATGCTCAAGTTTTAATGCTCCATCCACACACAATTTATTGTACGCTTCATTCATCTCTATGATTATGAGTTACTTAATAGAATAGTGGTAAAAATAATGAATGTTATGCACGAATAATACCCTAGGCAGAATTTGAGACTATGCACTAGTTGGGTCAAGCGCCTCTGCAATTGTTGGACTCAAATTGAAATATGATGTGAAATTTTATGTTGGATGATAAGAAAAGACAAAAGATGACATTGGTTGATTGATGTGGACTTAAAAGGAGCTACTTTGGAAATTAAGTTCTAGATCAGTTGGTTAATGATATTGATATGTTATCCTAAAACTTTTGTCTTTCACATTTGTTAGAGCATTTAGGAAGTGGGTCTAATTTTTTCCTAGCAAAGGGTTGAAACCTTCTAAGAAGGGTTCAAAGGTATCCTAATAGGGATATGTCCTCTAACAAGGAAAATGTACTAAATGGATTATATTTTATACCTAACAAGGTCACACACTTTCACAAGGAACTTATATACTAGTACATTATTTGTGGGTGTCATCAACACTAGGGTTTTCTCTTTGATCAAGAGTTTCCTTTGTAAAAAAATCATTTTATTATATTTTATGGTTTTTAATTATTGTGCATCATTTTTAAAATTATTGGAAATTATATTTGGGCATGGCCAATTCTCCCCGACTAGAACCCCCCTTCCATACAAAGTTGTGTGTGTAATTTTCTACTTAACAAATGTTACATATATCTAACAACAACAAAAATATAAATAATTATAGTACACTAGTTAGAGCTCACAAAAACTTGAAATCACATCTCTTCAACAATCTCAAACTAATCACAATAATCACTCAATACTACACAAGATAGTTTTCTAATGCCCATATGAAATTAAATGTATAGAATCAAACAACTTTCCTCTATTTATCACTGAGAAGTAGACATTAAACTCTTTAATATTTAAACTACTACCTTTACCAATGGTAGTAGTAGTGCCCCTTTACTGATTAATAAATATTCACTAGTTTGAACTCATAAATAGTTACGCTCAATAACAAAAAAAATGTATACTATGAGATATTAGTGCAATCTCCACATAATTACTACAAAATAAGTCTTTAGAAAAATAAATAAATAGAAATTTACACCATAATGTGCAAATATGTCCTTACCACTATTAAATGTATGAGATTGGTAGATTTATCTTATTGCATCCTCCTCCTAAGAAAGCATTATTCTTATTTTTAAGATGAATCCTATGCACTAGAGGATAATTATTTCATTTTAGGTGACTTTACCTACTCCTCTTTTTCTTATTTCTTCACCCACATCTTTTTATCTCACTTGTAATTTCATCAAGACTTATAGTCTTCTTTCCCTTTCCACCCTATGACCAGTTATGAGTCTAGTTCCTAAATTAGAAATCTTTAGCAAAATGATCAACCTTGTGATATTGGAAACTAATTATTGGAAGCCAAACATAAAAATTAGTTCTTTGATTTTTTAGGTTTATATTTTATTCTAGATGTCCATCATTACCACATATAGAAAATGAGACATTGGACTATTTCTCACTTCTGTAAGGATCCACTAGTTGAATAGGTGATTTGGGATCTTTCATCATAGCCCTAAATTCTTTAGTTTTCTTCCCATATTTATTGCATTTTCATAATGGTACCAATTGAAACTACCATTACTATATCTACTACTAAGTCTAGATCTACATTCACAAAAATAATAAACATGCTTATAAAAATTACAAAAATAAATTTCAAATGAAAAAGACATTCTCACAAGTTTTTTTCTACATACATTTGTAGCATGACCAATCATTCCATAGTCATAACAAGGGGCTTTTCTAGGACTCTTACTTGAATTGTTTCTAGCTCCCTTATGAGTTCTTTGTTTCTTCTTGGGTTCAAATTTTAATGAATTGTCCACCAAAAATGTTCCATGGACTATGTAACCATGACCAATTATATCATTGTCTCTTCTCTAATTCTTTAATTGTTCATCTAGATTTTTTTAAAATTTCACTATATTGCTTTAGATTTTCATTTGCACCTTTCTTAGTTTATATTTCATTCTTCAATTTCTTATTCTCCTCTTTAAGTCTTTCAATTTGACCCACAATATTCACATTTTTTAGGTTACTGCATCAAGATGGTGTGCAAAATAGTGGTCACTAGGCTAATAAAATAGGAAAACAATCCTACCATGATTGACTTTCTTTAAATTCAAATAAATGAATTATAAGTAGATTTGATAAATGAATAAATCAAGTACATAGATAGTTAATATGATTGAACACCAAGGTTTAGGATTGGGAGCTCTATTTATCTCACTTTCTCCTATTTTCCATATGTTTTATCTTCAAAATATGTTTTCTACTTCTTCCTCATTAGTTATACAAATGATCAAGTGTTTATCTTTGAAATTACCACCATAATCTCGCACATATTCTTATACTTCTAACCAGATAAGTTTTTGAATTTTTTTTGAAAACATTAGCATAATGAAATTTAATTTCCTTTACTAGTGCCTTGCTATGCCAAATAGACACATGTCTACCACTTTTTTAATATACTTCACCAAGTACATAACAAATTGCATATTACTATTCTACACTTGAATCTATACACTTTCCTTCAAGAACATGACACATCCTAACAGATTGACTTTAAAGCTCTCTTTTTAGGTTTGCAACTCTTTCTTTGTGCTTCTTATTCTTTTCCGTCAATTATATTTAATTTTTTTCCCAATTTTTTTTGACACGGATCTTTTAGATAGCTCATAAATGTAATCATCAATTTTATTTAGATTTTTAGCAAATTATCTTCTTGTGGCTATTGATTATCTCATCTTTTCTTGTAGCTCATGTATCATCTTGTTTGCACTTTTACATTGCTTCTCATACCAGTAATCTTCATGAGTGTATATCCTTCCGTTTATTTGATAGGCTAATTACCAATAGGACTAGAGCTATGATACCAATTGTTAGGATTCTTAGGTACTAAGAGGGGGTTGTGTGAGTTTAAAAAGGTAATGTGTAGATTTAAACACTGATCTATACAACTAAAATAGTAACTTCCAAACTACAGAGCATACAATTGATGCAAGAAAATGAAAGATAAGAATATCAAACATCCACAAAACCATAACACATAAAACATATATTTTATTTTTGTGGAAACAGACAAGTTAGAAGGTGAAAACCACAATGCAGATGATCCCCACAAGCTCACTACTATAATAAATTTGTTTCCCTATTAGGAGCTATAATAACTATTTCTAAATGTTCATTATGTTAGGAGTGATTTGTACCTTGTTAGCAGTAAAAACATATCTATCAAGATCTACATCCCTACAAGTGGATTTCAATTTTTTTTAAAAGATATTTCTCCATTAAATTTACAAAAATGACCTATTAGAGTTCACCCAATTCAAGGATTTGTATGTTGTAACTATTGGAAAATAACAAGATCACTTATCTAAATATGGAATTGGTTACCTATTGGATCCAACATTCTATCTCCACTTTTGTAATTTTTCTATTTTCTTCTCTACTCAATATCTTGATTACAACTTTAGGGCTTTAGAATCAACTTCTCTTTTTAATGATATACCTCCTAAAGATTTTTTTTTTAGAGACATAAATTTTCCCACTAAATCCTACCATTCATTTAAATATCAATATTTTAATGTAAATTTCACAAGTATTTTGAATTTCTTAATTTCATAATAAGTTTTCTGATGATCATGTTGAATAGTAATAAGATCTTCCTATTGTATTTCAAAGATAGTCAAACACATCTTGAATCCTCCAAAGAAATGCTTCAAATTGCCTTATACTTCCTCAAACAATCATAAAAATTCCAACACGTCATACCATGACCTCCAATCTTTATCATCATATTACCAAACATGATTGTGCATACTAGATATTGCTCATCAGTTTGGAATTTTTTTAACTATTTGCAAGAAATCACCTATTCTTATCTCTCTGAACAACTCTAATTATCTAAACTCACTTACTAATTAACAAATTATGTTGTTGTTGTAACTATGCTAAAACATAATGTTTTGGATGTTAGACATGTGCTCATAATGTATAATAACTACACTCATACATTGATTTTCATGAAAAGTTGTCTTTTCTGTCTTCTCATCTTCTCGAGTTATCCATTTCCCACATCACTGATCATAACACCTTCTAACTGATTGTGTTCTGACTTCACTGATCATATTTCTTAGCTATTTTAACTTAGTTTCTAGCAATGAAAAGCAATTGAGTATATCCTTATGATTTCCACCAATCCTTCCGTCAAAATGCCAATAGATAACAATTGAGTAATAAAACTCTCACATATTCATGTGAGATAGAAGCTAATATTCATTCATCTAAGCAACCAAAAATACCTCTTAGTGAAAATGATAAGAACATTACTAACTAGCATACCTAAAATTTTAATTCTTTTTTTTTGAAAAATAAGTTGAGAGGTATCCAATCTCAAAAAAATTAGAATAAGTTTAATAAATATTGTATTCAAATAATAAATTCTCGTATTTGTTTGATATATACTATCTCTTAATATTAATACATAGAAATCTTAAATCTATAAAAAAAAAATACATAGAAATCATAAATTTTAAAATTCTTCCTTAGTTTTATAAGACTAGAAAATCGCAACAAATCAAATTTAGACAATGATTTAGTTCATCACATCCAAACATGAAATCTACAATTTAAAGAAAATTTACATTGTATAAAAATCATAGCGGTAAAAATAATCATACTCTATTGAAAAAAAATATATATATATAAATCATAGCAATAAAATAAACAATGGTAATCAATGTTTTGAATTTATTTTTTATTTTATGCTCTAATTTGTAGCATAATTATAAGAAGATTTTAAACCATATTTTAGAAAGTAGAATAAATCTACCATGCATTGAGGAGGAACTAGTTGTAAATTAAAAAAACCACTAGTTCACATTGAGTTAAACTATCCATTGTGTGCAACTTTTAAGATTTTAATTATATTTAATCTATGTAACTATTAAGATTCTATTTTATTTCTTTGACAAGTAAATGAACATCAATTTTTTTTTAAAAATGAAGAATGTTTACATTGAAGATTGCTACCACTGTAGAAAGGCTCTCGGCTTAACAAATGAAATATCAAAATATATCATAATATTTAAGAGAAATATGCTTCTATGTTACCACTGAAACTCACAAAAGAAAGCTTCTTAAATAGAAAATAAGATTTGTAAACCTTGGGCCTAACTATAACTATCCTTGCATATTATTTGGCCCACTATAATCTGCCTCTAATTCAAATTTCAAATATGCTTTCTTAAAGCATTTCAACCTTTGAAATTTAAGTTAAAATTTTCCTAGATTTCCTATCTTAAACACTAAGACTTATACAATATAATTAGGTTGTCAAATACTTTGTTCTCATGGATGAGTTGAGTAGGGTCAAGAGAATCAATAACAATTTCATTACATCCAAATTTGGCTGAAAAATCAGCCACATTATTACCTTCTCAAAGTGTATGGGAGATAAGATACTCCTCAAAGGTGTCCAAAAGATGTGAAATCTGATTTATAAGGTAGGCAATTCACCAATTAAAGGAGAACCTACTAATGAAAGTATTAATAATAACTACCACATTACCCATTTGGTCTCTAATGCATGCACCAATACCATATTTACTTGGATTTCCATGCAAAGTTGCATCAAAATTATTTTTTATAAATTAAAATGTTGGCACTATTGTTATTATAATTTTTGTAGGAATTTTCAGAAAAATTTAAAAATAAATACTAAATTAACATTTTGTAGTCTGACCTCATAAACTATTCGAACTATTTTTAAATTAATATATGCATCATGATTTTCGACTTTATGATTTTTTTCAAAGCTTTGACAAATGAAGGTTGTGTTCTACAACTATTTTCTAATAAAATATTTATTTTCGAAACATTTATAACTTAATATATCATCTTTATGTTAAAAGGTAAAAAAGTTAATTATTCTCATAACTTAACTTCTTTACAATAAAAATTGAATTATTGTTTGTAAAACTATAGCAAGGAAGCCCATGAAGACTTTTATGGAAAATCTATATTTGCTACAAATCTTTGAACTATGATAGATTCACAATAAATGTGTATGAGTTGAAATTTATTCTACTATGCTATAAGACTTTTATGGAAAATCTATATTTGCTACAAATCTTTCAACTATTATAGATTCACAATAAATGTGTTTGAGTTGAAATTTATTCTACTATGCTATAATGTTAAAAAAAAAATTGGATGAGCTATCAAAATCTAACAGAAATTAGTCAAATTTTGGAGGGACTCATGGAATGGATTTTCACCTCTTCATACTTCGTAGTTTTCTTAGAACATAATGAACATTTCAGAATTAGTGTGGGATAACAAAGTCATAGATTTTATAGATAAAATCTATCCCTATTCTAGGAAAGTCACTTGGAAAGATCTGGATCCCCTGCCTTTGTCTATTCAAGAGAAACAAATGTTTAGGGACTATTTAGACAAGAAACTTGTTTACATTTTAGATGGGGAAGATAGATTGTTTTGGGCTCCAGCTAAAGATGGTTGTTACTCAGTCAAAGAGGGGTACAAGTTGTTATAGAGAACGGATACACAAAAGAATCCATCTAGAGCTTATAAATTTTGTTGGAACCACATTGTTCTTCCAAAAGCTAGATGTTTTATGTGGCTTGCACTTAAACACAAAATTCTTACAAGTGATAGATTGACTAAGTTGAATATTGCTCCTCCATTTAAATGTGTCTTGTGTAATGAAGAATATGAATCAATGGCTCACTTGTTTGTCACATGCTCCTTCGCATATGATTGTTGGGTTTTTGTTCTCAGAAAACTTCATTAGTACACTCCTCTTCAAAATAACCTTTGCGAGATTCTTCAGTCTTAGCCGCTTCTTTTTTCGAAAGCTTTATTTGCATGAATTTGGATATGTAATCCGGCCTTGGTTATTTGTGGTATTTGGTGGGAGAGGAACAAGAGGATATTCAGAAATGAGTTTGTAGAGATAGAAACAGTGTTACAAGGCATTGAAAAGTCTATATTGAAAGTCACTAATGCAGGCCTTTTCAGATGCAAAATCAATCCTACAATCTTAGTTTGGGATAGTTTCATCATTTGAGAGTGGAAATCTTTTCTTATTCCATGGGGGAGTGGAATTAGCAACAATTAGCATTCCAAAATAGATAGAGCAATTGTGCACTGGCTACCTCCTAAGTCAAGTATAGTGAAACTTAATTTTGATGGCATTTCAAGAGGAAATTTGGGTAAATTAGGTCTTGGGGCATGTTCCAGAGATAGTAAAGCTATAGTTCTAGCAATTACATCCTCCCCACTACCAGATGGGACTAATAATTCAACAGAAACACAAGCTCTCTTGGTAGGCCTAGTACTAGTTAAAATAGGTAATTTTCACAGAGTCCATATCGTAGGTGATTCCCAAATGGTTATTAATAGTTGCATCAAATGAAAATCATATTCGTGGCATTTGCAATATATCTTCAAGAAAATTTGGCACTTGATTGATCAAATTTTAGAAGTTACCATGTCACATACCCTGTGAGAAGGAAATAAAGTGGTGGATTTCATATCTAACCTTGGGTGTGATGGTGTCATTGTTAATACACATCAACCCAACTCCTTTAGTGAACAATTCAAACCATTACATTCATTGATTGCATCTGAAAGCTATTTATCATGCTCATAAAGTACATTTCATAAAGCTAAATTTTGTTCACTATATACATTCAACACCAATCCTTTATAATCATCATTGACCCTATTATAATATGATTTGTAATAGTACAATATAATCATTAATTAGTTGATTGGTGTGTTTTAGAATGTGTGGACTAATTAATATGTGCTAAGTGGCATACGAAAAGGTCTGTTAATCACATGGAGCTGAGTACTTCAATTTTTTGGCACATGTTAAATCCTACATGTATTGTAGTTTGCACAAGGTGGAGATGTTTGCATTCAGAACTATCATTTTGGTTTTTGCATTGGACTAGTATTCTTCAATATTTCAAGAATGGCGAACATTGGTTTCAAATGTGATACTTGTAATCAATTTCATAGGTCAATAATGTCAAAGAATTACTATACTAGAACTGAGCCGAGTCTGCACAAAGAAGTCTTGTCCTTACATATCAATGATGTTTCCTTGGAGGTAATGTTTTGCATAAATTCACCCTAAATTCGCAGGGCAATTACTTTTGGAGTTAGTGCTGGTGTCAATTCTTAGGTGTTAGGCCACGAAAGTGTATCAATTCATGCTAGAAAGGAACAACCTTATTTTTTTCCTCAAGAGGGTAAGCCTAAGATTGGGTCTCCAAGTGTGATTGGGGTATTGCAAAGTCAAAACATTGGTAATGTTGATGCAAATTTGATGGTTCCTATTCAACCACATCAAGAAGAGAGTTCAAGTTCTTGTTGTATCATTGAAGATGATTGTGCTGATATGGAGGAGTGATTCCTATAGGTTGAATATAAATATTTTTGGTCTAATTTGATTACCTCTAATGTTGTAATATTTTGAGGTTTATGAAGTGGTTCATATGGGTAGAATTTAGAAAATGGTATAGTTTTATGAGCTTCAATTTTGTTGATATAATATCTATTGTAAATATTGACAAATATCTTTATGTAAATTTGTATATAAGCGACGAGTCCAGGTTTTCTTTTTGGTTCTTTCCTAGTTGAGCTTTTTAAACCAGTTTTATTAATAAGTATATTCAGCGGCTAGCCAAATTTTTCCTTTAAAAAAAAAAAAAATCTAGAAGAAATTTACAAAGAATTAGTTAAACCAATTATATACTCTCATAAATGTCTTTCACGAGATAAGGTTTGTGTGAAATTTAATAATAAATTCTGATTAACACTTTAGAAGTACTTAATGAAGAAATGGACATGAGGAAATTTAAATATGTGTAAGAAGTCCTAGTAACCCCAAGAATTCAACAACTTTTTTTTTCCAAGACATTATACTCTCCTCAAATAATGCAAAACAATGATGAACTAGATTGATGTTGGGACTATTAGGGCCCATTTGGTTGTGGGAATAGGAATAACTATTCTAGAATAGAAAATGGGGGTACATATTCCTATTCTCCATTTGATTCAGCTAGAATTTGATGGGAAATTCACGAACCCAAAATTTTATGTTTTCTAAAATAAATAAAACTGGAATAAGAATACATATTCCAATTCCACCTATTTAGGTGGAGTTGCAAAACTTCATTTTTGGGCCAAAATTGGAATACGTATTCCTATTTTATTTTGTATTCCAATTCTGATTTGGTGCATCCAAATAAAGAATTCCAAATTTTAAGAATATACGTATGCCTATTCCACTTGTTTTCCTACTATCAAACGGCCCCTTAGATATTGTATATATCTACTTTTACATAACAAATTCATACATCGAGAATTTACAAAACAATCAACATTTAAAAAAACCCAAAATTTACTTTGCATAGAGTGTATGACACTCAAGAGGTTAGGGTGAGATTTTGACGATTTAGTACTACTAGAAAAGGTGGAGATCCAAAAAGTTATTGCAAATGGAAATTTAATGAACATGTTCTGAAAATTTCATTAGAGCATTTGATTTAAGAATTTTTTGGATAACAAAAAAATGAAATCAATTAGTCATAAACCATCCAATATTTATAATGATTTCTTCTAATGACTAGGATGGATATGGAAAATTGAAACTAGCAAAATGAAACTTATTTTAAGAAAACATTCAATAAGATTCTCTATAATTGTCAAAATAAAAATGGCAAATGATGTCACTAGGCCCTTACTCTTCTAGTGAAGTTATCTAGTTCTAAATGAACCCACTTAGAATCAAGTCTGTCTTACTACAAAGGTTTCGACACTAAAAAATGAAGATGAGATCATTTCTTCAATAAATTTAAATACCAAAATGGATACTCCTCAATCTGAAGAGGTTCTTTGAAAACCTCTAACAAAAAAATACATAATTGTATTGGCTAAAATAAGCTACATTGAATTTATGAAAGAGTAGGAAATGTGACTAGTGACTTGAAGACTTCAAACATTATTAAGTTAAGATCTAATTGAGGAAAAACCTTCTATATCCTCAATTTAACAATAAATCTTATTTGTCATTTGTATTTCATTCATCTAAGTATTTGGTCAAAGTTGTTAATATTTGAAAGTGTCATTGCGTTGCAATTCACAAAATTCGACAAATCGCTTTACTTTATGGATGATCAATGTGTTTTCATTTATTTACCTTTTTCATGCATTTGAAGCTCTGTACAACAAATCTACCCCTTACGAAATTTAAGCCTTTTTAGTTATTGTTTTTTTCTCGTTTGTACGGCTGCTATGGTAAATTGAAGCGGGTGACCTTAATTAAGTCAACTCATTTCTGCAAAACTAAAAATTTGCGACACCAAAGCATAATCAGACAATAGCAGCTATGGAGGCACGAATTTGGTATGCTGCCCATGCCACATATCCTATACCATTCTATGGATGCCATCTGCCAAACTTCCTGTGCAACGGTCTGCCATGCTGTCAAATCATTTTCTATTAAATAGTTGAGGATTTACATATGTTAAGAGTCAAGTTCAAAGTTTTATAACCACATCAATGGTTAAAGGCGGATGCCTAATCGGACTGTCAAGTCCCATCTCGCTGCATCAGCAATAGAAAGGAAATGGAAGAGAAAGAGCCGCACCGACCGTTAAGAGGACAATCTCTGTCCAAGAGTTTGAGATCTGAAAGTGAGTAGGGAAATGCGACATTCAACGTCGACAAGGAAGGACTCAGCATCTTCCTTGTAAGTCCTTTTCACTACTGTCATAAATCGCGGCAACTTTTCTATAAATGGTCAAGTCCAACTTATTCCACAAGACAGAAGTACCCATGTAGAACAAAGCATCTAGGATTTCGTATATGAATCACTTGTATTCGTTGTCTTCTAGTTTTAGCGTGGAGAAAAAGTTAAAATGATCCAATCTTAGACGTCCTTCATGCAGGGAAAGACAAAACTAAAAATCTTTCTTTATTGTATGGTTATCGTTATGGAATTGGATACACTATAGTGGTCACTCACTTCCATGTTCCTTCTTAAAAGTTAGGAAGCTCATCGTATGAAGAACGCTATTCTTTTGTCTCAACTTGTTAGCTCTTAACATAGTTCTTATCATTAAGGAAGAAGGAGAATATAGTTTTCACGTTTCTTTTAAATATTAGATCTTATTTTAGAAATTAGACAAGTTACAAATAATGCTATTTATATAATGGTTGAAATATTATTTTATATTAAAATGAAAATTTATTTGACTTATATTTTATGTTAAAATTAAAATTATTATTTTTCTGTTGGCTTTTACTTTTGTTTGGTAGTCTTTTTATTTTCTCTTTAAAAAACTATAGAAAAATAGAGTCTGTGTTCGTTGCTAAGAGTCTCCCATGGCATTCTCCTTAGTGCTAAATGTGTTAAAGAATATATGGTTGCTTGGAAACATGACAATCTTCAAATAAGTACTTGTTGCCAAGAGTTTCCTGTAACATTCTCCATAGTACTAAATGTGTCATTCTTCTCCGATTACTTTTTGGTACCAGTAGTTTTTAGAAGGACAATGCTAATGAGAACATGAAATAGAAGTCTAGAGCATATAGTTGTACCCGTGGAACAATGCAAAGCAGAGAAACCCCTTGGTACTTTTGGCTAAAAAACTTCTTTATGTTGTAGTATCATTGATGATAAAGAAAACATCATTAAGTATGCCAATATCTCAAGTATTCTTTAGTTTCATCATAATTTCATATCAAATAATAAACTCTACTAGATTTTATTGTTCTAACTATTTTTGTCTCACTAGATCTCCAATGTAATCCATGGAAAATACAAGAGTTTTATAAAGAGAATTTTATCTCCACGTTGAATCATAAGTAGATATGCTGAGTTGAGTTGCCATGTAAACAAATGTTATCACGACCATGGCCAAACAATATTTATTGCAAATTCAAGATGAATTTTTAAAATTACATGGAAATTTTTAAAATCACGGATTGATTTGAATGAATTTTTCAAATAGAAAGAGATTTTGGTAATATCCTATAATTTTATTATTTCTTTTATAAATGCTCGTATAATTCGTATATCAAATCTTAGAAGAAAACTTACAAATTATTATTTTATTTCTATGAAATTTGAGTAATACAAAGAAATTATGATAATAATTGTTTTCATGTTCTTCAAAGTTAATATTTTGGTTTTTTAATTATAGATAATGAATATCTGAAACTCTTTCAATCACTTGTTTGATTGATATCTCAATATTTCATAATCAAACTTATAAACCACTGTTATTTAGTTGAGCAATTTTTTGTTAATAAAAACATACTTTAATAATAATTGTGTAAATTGTCTTTTAATCTTAATTATATTATGATAAATCATGAAATGCTAAAAAGTCCTTCAATCACACATAATTGTTGTCTCTAATATTTTTAAAGCAAAGTTAAAGAAGACTATTTTTAATTTTTGACTCAATTTCTATGCATAGAAGAATATTTTGCTAGCAATACTATAAATGTTCTTATAATTGTAAATGTTATTATTATTGGAGGCCATGATTACACAAGAGAGAAACGAAGATAAAAGCCCTACAGATCTAAGCAGATGATTAACCAGGTGCATCTGATTGTGTTTTTGTTTCCTATAGACAATGATCATCATTTAAAGCTCTACTTGTAAAGGATTACCCATGGAGGAGTAATTAAATACCTCTAAACTATTTGGACACTTTATGGGCACCAATGAAAGCACACACATGGACGCACACACAAACATGCACACATACATGCACACACACATGTGCATGCATACACACACACATGTGCATGCATACACACATACACACAATTACTAACTTACTCTCTCATATTGACCTTCTCACCAACTGTATGCACAAAGTTGTACTACCGACAAGGTGCCAATTTTTTTTCTTATCTAACCAATAGCATGATCACACTATAATGCGATCATGCTATAGTGTAATTATTCTATGGTTTTTGGCGAGTTGTTGAGTGATTCCTTTGGTTGTCGAGTGATCCTTTGGTTGCTGACTTCTCCATGGTTATCAAGTGTTGGAGGATGTTAGATTCGTAGTTTTTGTTGAGTGACTCTTCGGATGCTAGAATCATGTGGTTGCCAAGTGTTTCTTTGGTTTTCAAGTGCTAGTGTTTTGCAAAGTCTTCATTTGTTGAGTTGTTTGTGTCTAGTTCCATTTTGGGCCAACCTTGCTCGTATTTAATTTCAATATAGGAAGTTAATATCTAATGTGAGCTGACTTGTGGTTACACATGCATTTAATGTAAGATTTAATTTTGTGATAGGCTGACCTATGGCCACACAAGTATTTAAGGAAGTCTAGGAATGAGTTTTACGTAGGAAGTTAGAGGATTTTGAAGAAGATTAAAGAGGAAGCTAGGTGTCTCAAAGCATGAATGTGAAGTTGGATTGCGAATTTGTAAATTGTAATAGTGTATTGGCCATAACCCAGAAGGCCTTATAGCTGGGCATGTATGCGAATTATTTGATGAATCTATATGTGTTTTCTCTCCTTTCTTATTTGGTTGTTTTTCTTGTGTTGTGTTTCCACTATGTTAACTTTCGTAGGTGGATTCAATAGCTGAGCATGCCTTTGGCCCTAGTTATTTAGTTTAGCCTTGTGTCAAGTGGTATTAGAGCTTAAGATTCATCCTTGTGGTGATTGGATCATATAGAACCCTAAGTAAATTGGGCTGTAGGGTTGAAGATCTGTAGATTTTACCTATAACTTGTAGAGGGTTACGATCTTGTAGGAACCTAATTTGTAAAGATGGTTTGAGGTAGAGAAAATGCTGATAATGCAATATTGGATACATTGAGACAAATTACAACTAGATTAGATGCAATGGAGATAGCCCAAAGAAGAGGAGCACATCTTGATGATGTATGTAATGATGAAGCAATAACACCAAATCTTAATCCATAACCTAAAGAAGACCAAGATGAAGTAAGGTTGTTGAGAGTATTGTCTAGAGAAAATTCAAAGCCTAATGTAGAAGTTGTTCCTTATGATAAAAAATTGGACACTAATGATGTGATAGATTGAATCTTCAAAATGGAGAAGTTCTTTGAGTATGAAAACACCCTTGATAATAAGATTTTGAAAATTGTAGTTACAAGATTGAAAGGTCATGCCTCACTATGGTGGGAGCATTTGCAAACTAATAGACAAAGGAGTGGAAAGGAAAAGATCAGAACTTGGGTGAAGATGGTAAACAAAGTAATGAAAAAATTCCTTCCATCTTATTACCAAGTTAGCTCATTGAGAAAGATGCAAAATTTGAGGCAAAGAGACATGAATGTGAAGGAATATATTAAGGAATTCTATAGATTGGACATCAGATCTGGACATGTGGACGATGATGTCAAAAAAATTGCAAGATACATAAATGGGTTGAGATCTAGAATTCAAGATAAAATAAGTTTTGTGAAATTGCAAAGTGTAGAAGAAGCATACCAATATGCCTTGAAGGCTGAGGAAATCTTGACAAAGAAGCATGAACAAAGTCAAAGAGGTAGAGGTGGTAGATTCTAGAGAGACAGAGGTAGATCTTATGGTGAAGGTGGTAGATGTAACAATTACGTGCAAGATAAAGGAAAATTTGAATGGAAAAGTAGTGAGAAAGACAAGGCTGAGTGGAAAGGTGGTAGTTCTTATTGAGGAGGTATTGGTTCTTACCAAGGAAGAGGTAACTTTTATTCTAGACATGGTTTTCATGGTAATTGTTTTAGATGTGCTAAAGAAGGGCATAGGTCTTTTGAATATAGATCTTCTGAAAGTGGGTAAGGCAACATAAATACTATGATTCAAGGGGATGATGAGGGTTCACCAAGTGCACCTAAGGTTGGTGAAAATTTGATGGTGAGAATAACCTTATGTAATAAGGGAAGTGATGATGAACCTATCCTTAGGAGAAGTCTTTTAAAAACCATATGTAAGATGGCTGGGAAATGTTGCAAAGTAATCATTGATAGTGGAAGTTCTACAAATTTGGCATCAGAAGAATTAGTTACAAAGTTGCAATTGTAGAGGCTAAAACATCCTAAACCCTATCATGTTTCATTGATCAAAGATTAGCATAAGATATTGTTAAGTGAACAATGTGTTGTGAAGTTCAAGATTGGATATTACTTTGATGAAGTTCTATGTGATGTTATGCCTATGGATTGTTGTCATATTTTGTTGGGTAGACCTTCACAATATGATAAATATGCTATACATGATGGAAGATTGAATAAATATACTCTTTGGGTGAATGGGAAAAAGAAAATATTGGTTCCTTTGATTGAATGTCTAGATGAGGTTAACTATACTACTATCAAAATTTTCATGGTTAATGGGAAACAATTTGAAAAATAAATGAAAAGGAATCAAGTATGTTTTTCCTTAATTCCTAGAGGATCAAGTTTTGCTAGTGGTGATTGAGTGATAGTAGAAACTGGTAGAAGTTGAGTACTAGAAGAAATTGTAGAGTTGTTGAATGAGTATTAAGAGATTTTTGCAGAGGATATACACAATGGTTTACCTCTAATGAGAAGTATAAGTCATTGTATGGATCTGATTTCTAGAGCTAGTTTTCCAAATAAAACACCATATAGATTGACACCTATAGAGAATGAAGAACTTAATAGACAAGTGCATAAGTTATTGGAGAAAGGTTTGATTAGAGAAAGTTTGAGTCCATGTGTTGTACCTATTGTAACAGTAACTAAAAAGAATGGAGAATGAAAAATGCTTATTGATTCTAGAGCTATTAACAAGATCATAGTGAAATATAGGTTTCCTATTCCAAGGATGGATAACATAATGGATTGTTTGAGTGGAGCAAAGTATTTTACAAAGATTTATTTGAAGAGTGGCTATCATTAGATTAGAATCAGAGGTGATGAATGGAAAACTACTTTCAAGACAAAATATAGTTTGTACGAATGGTTGATTATGCCTTTTGGTTTGACTAATACACCTAGTACTTTCATGAGGTTAATGAATGAAGTTCTGGGGAGATTCTTTGGTAAATTTGTGATTTTTTATTTAGATGATATTCTAATATTTAGTAAGACTAAGAAAGAACATCTTGAGCATATTAGACAAGTATTACAAGGACTAAAAGAGGAGAAGTTGATGACTAATTTGAAGAAGTGTTCTTTTATGTAAGAAGAGATTGTGTATTGGGGTTTGTGATTTCAACTGATGGTTTGAAGATGGATCCTAAGAAGATTAATGCAATTTTGGAATGGCCTACACCTAAGAATGTGGGTGAGGGAAGATCATTTCATGGTTTGGCTAGTTTTTACAAGAAGTTTATAATGAATTTCAGTTCCATTTGTTATGCTATGACTGTGATAATGAGAGGACATAAAAGGGAATTGAAGTGGACACATGGAGCTGATAAGAATTTTGAGACTTTGAAACAAAAGGTTGTGGAGTTACCTATATTGGCTTTGTCTAATTTCAATAAGGTATTTCAAGTTGAATGTGATGCTAGTGGTAGTGCAATAGGAGCTGTATTGATTCAAGAAGGAAAACCTATCGCTTTCTTTAGTGAAAAGTTGAATGATTCTAAAAGGAAGTATTCTATGTATGATCAATAATTTTATGCTATTGTTCAAGACTTGAAGAAATGGAGAAAATATTTGATTACTAAGGAGTTTGTTTTGTATATTGATCATAAAGCTTTATAGTACTTTGGAGGTCAATATAAATTGAATTAAAGACATATGAAGTGAGTTGAATACTTGCAGAGTTTCACATTTGTTATTAAGCATAAGAGTGGAGTTACTAATAGAGTTTTTGATGCATTGAACAAAAGATGATCTTTGTTGACTGAAATGAAGATTGAAGTTCTTGGTTTTGATGAAATGAAAGAGTTGTATGATGCCCTAATTTTTTTGAAGTGTGGAGAGAGTGTAGAGCACCAAATCTAGTAGATCACATAAGTATGATGAATATTTCATTCAATAATGTATGTTATTTAAAGGAAATGTATCCCTAGAAGCTCTATAAGAGCTAATTTAATTAAGAAAAAACATAGTGGGGGATTGGCTAGACATTTTGGAATTGATAAAACATTGAGTTTGCTGAAGGAGAAGTACTATTGGCCACAAATGTAGAAGGATGTTCAAAAATTTGTGGTGCATGAGCACCTAGGTAGGCTAGTTTGTACCTAGTGCTTCTTTCTTATCATTTTGGCTTTTACTGATGCTAGTCACATCACTAGTGGCTTAATAAGACCTATTTGGTCCTTAGGTAGGTTAAATTAGTTGCTAAGTGGCTTTTTGCTACTAAGTTGTTGTTATGCCTAAAAGTTGCTCAACAGGGATTAGGTTGACCAAAGTAGTAGAAAAGTTGACCAAGGGTAAAAAACCATCTTTTAATGTTTAAATAAACATAATAGGACTGCTTACCAAGTTTGGTGAACTCATTTGTTAAGAATGTTAAGTTATAGCAAAAATTGCCCAAAATTGCAATTTTACAACTTTTGCAATTTTTTCTTGCAAAGTTGAAAATGAGTGAAAATAGTTAGTTAGGGGTTTGATAATGACAAAAATAGGTTGGAAACACCTATACAATTCCATTCTTGATCAGTTTCAAGGGTTGGAAGTGTTTCGGTCATACAGTGTACAGATTGCGCATTGTAATGCATAGCAACCACTATGTAAATGGAAGTTTTTGGTGTTGTTTTGGTTTGAGAATGTGGACATTTTTCTTTGAGTATTTATTTAAATTTTTCTTCTTGTAATATAATCCTTCTATCAAGGTTCTTTTGTTTGTCTAAGTTATGTACATAAATTTCTTGTTTTAGACTAATTTCTTGTAAAAAATTGCAGCATTTTGGTTTCTTGTATTTTTCCTCCTATTCCCACCATAGAAATGGATTGAAAACATAATAAATGGGAGGTTACTCACTATATATTATTATTCCAAAAGCAGGGCTCAAGAAAATGAAGGCAACCATTTTTATGGTGATGCCCTAGGCAAGAAAAGTGTCTTGACTAGTGGAAATATGGTTGTAACAAAAACATATCATGTGTTGGGTGATTGAAAACATGAAACCAAGTATGGGAAGTGGTATGGAATTTTTTTACTTTACTTTTTTGTGAAATTGGAGGTGATGGTGTGCTCTGGAAAGAAGGTTATACAAGATTTTGCAAAACTGGGTTCAAAACCCCCTTATAGCTTTGGTTTTTTTAGCCTTTTGTGTTTTGGGTGTTTGGTATATGGTGGAGGCCTAAAATTTATGTAATATTTTTTAAATGGATATTCATATCCCTAATTTATTTTAGGCCTTTTATGTGATTTTTGTGAGCAACACTCAATTTCAAGTTTGAAAACCATCTTTTCTTGGTTTGTAGTAGCAACATGTTGAAGTTTGGATGTATTTGGTTCCAAGATCTGTTATGACATATTGGAATAAGTTTTAACATGTCATTTGAAGCAATTTTAAACTATTAGAAATTTTTTTTCCTTGTGTGGAAGTCTTTCACATGCAAATTTCTTATTTTGGCATTCTTGCAAAGCATCTATAGTAGCAAAATTGAAGATTGGTCATAAAGTTGGACTAAACTTTGTGAAAAGTTTATTTGATAATTCTAACATGTTTTAATGGTTCTAATGATTCCATTAGAAGCTTCAAAACCCTCATGCCATGCCTAAGACTCATTAGTGCCTAGCGAACCGGGAAGCTAGTAAGCAAGTCCACATAATGAATTGTGCAAGTTAGTAGAAATAGTTGAGTTTCCTTTGTTTTCCATTGGTGTGACAAGGTGAAAGAAGAGAATATTAAATTTTTCCAAGGTTTGGTGAGACAATAATAACAATCAAGGTTCTAGAATTGACCTTTGGACTCCTAGGAAAGGACTAAGAAATTAAGCAAGCCTTGTAGTACATCAGAGTGGTATCAGAGCAAGTTAAAGATTTGGGAAAAGGTTATGGATGTCTAAAGATAAAAAATTAGTAGGTCAATCCATGATGGCGACTAATGTTGAATTAGACAAAGAGGTTAATGAAAAAAGGGAAAGAAACTAGCTTCTTAAAGAAGCATTGGAAGAGGTGAAGCAAAAACTAGATGCAGTTGCAGAGGAAGCTAGGAAAAGGGACAAAGAAGAAGATTGGAAGGGTAAAAAGGTAGCAAAGGAAGACATTGTACCTGAACCTGATTCTATTTTACAAGAAGAGCCCTTCTTAAAAGCCATCAAAGAACTAGGTGGAAAAGCTTTGGAAGGAATACTTTTGTTTATAGGTAAGATGGACTTAGATGTTGTCTTGGATTGGATTGAAGGCATGGAGAGCCATTCTGAGTGTGAAGGTGTAACAGAGGCTTAGAAGGTTAAGGTGGAAACCTCTAGACTTAGAGGATCATCACTCACTTGGTGGAAATATGTGCAAGGTGAGAGAGTTATGCAGGATAAAGCACCCATAGCCAACCAGAAAGCTATGGTAATAAATATTCAAGAAAACTTTCTTCCAAAGGATTTGGAAATCCAACTACATCAAAGAAGGCAAGGGCTGAAACAGAAATATATGGATATGGCTTCCTACGTATAAGAATTCAAAAGATTGTGTTTGAGATCCAAGAAACAAGAGGAGGAGCCTATCAAAGTTGCAAGGTACCTAAGTGGCCTAAAATGGAGTATTCAAGAAGAGAAAAGTTTGTGGACACCTACAATAGTCAAAAGATGCCATCAAATTTTTATAAAGGTGGATGAGAAGCACAAAATGAAAGGTGATTCAAGTTTTAGAGGAAAAGGAAGGAATCAAAGAGGAAAAACAAGAGGCTACCAAGGTAGAGGTGGTGAACCAAGAAATTAGGCTGAAAATAAAATTAATGAGGAGCCAAGTGACACTTCACAAAGAGGAGGTCATAATAGAGGAAGAGTCAATCCTAGTATCTCTCAAAGAGGAAGAGGAATAGGGAGAACAAACTCCTATTTTACAAGCATGAAATGCTACAATTGTGGTCAGCTTGGACATCCTACTTATAGGTGTCCTAAAAAGCCTTCTTCTTCTAACCAAAACAAGAGAGTAGCATATGTGCAAGAGGATTGCGCTAGCAGCAAGGAAAATGATATTAATCATTTTGAGTCTAACAAAGGAGAGAACTTGATGTATAGGAGGTTGCTAATAAAAAAACTAGCTCCTAATGAACCAAGGAAAATAAGGGAATTATTTAGAATCAAGTGCAAGATTCTAGACAAAGTATGTAAAGTGGTGGTGGATTCAGGATCCATGGATAATGTCATCTCTGAAGAGGTTGTTACTAAGTTTAGTTTAAAGAGTATACCTCATGAATATCCTTATAGGGTCACTTGGTTGAACAAAGGACAAAGCATCTTGGTGAATAAGAAAGCTTGGGTGGAGTTCTCCATAGCTGGCTACTGTTGAGATAATGGGTGTTGCACACATTGCATAATATTATTATTTTATTATTTTATTTTTATTATGTAATGTTGTGCCTAGATGGATGTGCAATATGTAAAGATTCCCATGGAATATTCTTTATGAGTTGTATTGTAACATTGTGAAAATATTTTATGTAATTATTTAATATTGGGGAAAAGAATTAAATGCCCAATATTAAATGTGGGGTTAGTGGGTTAGGTAGCACATGGTTTTAGCACATGGTTTATGTAATACCACTTAGTGGTTTTGTGGGACTTGCTACTATATAAGCAGCCACAAGGGTAGTTGTTGTAGAGAGAGTGAGAGTGACAAGGAGAAGACAAAAGGCAAGAGTCGAGCGGGACAAGGCTTGACAGGTTAGCCAAGGGAGCATTTGTGAAGGTTGAAAGCATGGCATGGGATGTGTGGATTCATGCTTGTTCACATAGTTTGCTTGGTTGTGGCTATGGCCATGAAGGCTTCCATGGTTGTATGGCAATGGTATTTTTTGCTGAATAATACATGGTGATGGATGCTTTTGGAGGCTGGGTTTTTTCCCTCAATGAGGGTTTCCCAGGGTATATCTTGTGTCACAATTTTGTGGGTATGTTGTCTATTCTCTTGCATGTGGATTTTTAATTTTGTGTTTATTTTAGATCTATTATGGGTTATGTGGAAACGGTTATATTCTTTATTGCCAAGTTTCCTTACAGCTACAAGGACAAGTTGTTGTGTGATATATTACCCATGGATGCATGTCATTTTTTTCTTGGTAGACCATGGAAATTTAATAGAGAGATGAAGTGTGATCATAGAGAAAACTCCATTTCATTCAATAAAGGAGGTAAGACTTTAAAAATTTAGTCTTTACTAGACGAAGAGGGAACACAAGAAAAGGTTCCTAAAGTGCTATTGTGTGGTGAGAAGGAGTTCTTAAGGGAACTTAAGCAAGCGGAAAATCAAGGTTTTGTTGTTATAATATAGTCTAGAAATGAAGAAAATTCAGTCAAAGAACCTTTTCCTTTTGAAGTGCAAACTTTGCTTGATAAGTACAAGGAAATTGTGAGTGATGGTACACTATCTACTTTTCCTCCAAGAAGAGTCATTAGCCATCAAATTGAATTTGTTCCCGGTGCCTCTCTACCTAATAAAGTAGCCTACAAACTCACCTTGGTTCAGCATTTGGAAGTTGCAAGACAAGTTCAATAATTGTTGGATCAAGGCCTAATCAAAAAGAGCATAAGCCCATGTGATTTTCTAGTCCTATTAGCAGCCAAGAAGAGTGGAAAATGGAGGCTTTGTACTAATTCACGGGCCATAAACTAGATTACAATCAGGTATACGTTTCCTATACACTGGATTGAAGACTTGACATATTGTCTAGGTGGTGCTATGTTCTTCACCAAGCTAGATTTGAAGAGTGGTTATCACACAATTAGAATTAAGGAAGACGATAATGGAAGAAAAAATTTAAGACTAGTGATGGACTTTATGAGTGGCTTGTAATGCCATTTGGTCTTTCCAATGCTCCTAGCACATTCATGAGACTCATGAATGAAGTGCTCAAAGATTTCACAGGTAGATTCATGGTGGTGTACTTAGATGATATTCTCATCTATAGTGAGACAAAATAGGACCATTTCAAGCATGTAGAGGTAGTCCTAAAGAAGCTTCATGAGGGAAAGTTGGCCATTAGCCTTGAGAAGTGTGAGTTCTTCGAGCAAGAGCTGATGTATTTGGGCTTTGTGGTTTCCAAAGGCTCTTTGAAGATGGATAAAGAGAAAGTTGCTACTATCTTGAGTTGGCCAACACCTACTACAGCCACTGAGGTAAGAAGCTTTCATGGTTTGTCACAATTCTATAGGAAGTTCATTAGAAACTTTAGTGGAATTTGTGCACCTTTACTGGATACTATCAAAGGAGGGGTCAAAACCAAGTTGAAGTGGACCCTGGAGGCTGAAAAATCCTTTGAGTTGTTGAAGAAACAAGTAGCTACCCATCCTATATTGCAATTACCTAGCTTTGAGAAATTGTTCATCTTAGAATGTGATGCAAGTGGTTTAGCCATAGGTGGTGTTTTGAGTCAAGAGGTCAAGCCCATAGCTTTTTATAGAGAAAAACTTAATGAAGCCAAAAAGAAGCATTCATCTTATGACTTGGAGTTGTATGCCATATTACAATGTCTTAAGAAGTGGAGGCATTATTTTCTACCAAAGGATTTTTTGGTGTTTACTTATAACCAAGCCCTTAGTTACATAAAAACCCAAGAAAAACTAAGCAATAGGCATTTGAAATGGATGGAGTATTTGCAGCTTTCACTTTCACCATCAAGCACAAGAAAGGGTAGATTAATAAGGTGGTAGATGCTTAATAGAATGGGAATAGAGACATTCAAACACCTCTACAAAGATGATGAAGATTTTGGTGAAGCATACAAGGTATGTATAGATTTTAAGAACCATTTTCATAGTAAATTTTTAGATTATACTTTGTAAAATGGTTTTCTTTTTAAAGGAAATCAGTTATGTGTTCCTAAAGGATCCATAAGGGAGAATCTAAGAGAAGCATAATGGTAGCCTAAGTGGTCATTTTGGTATGAACAAAACATTAGAACTTGTACAAAGGTTCTTTTTTTGGCCTAGACTTGTGAAAGATGTTAAGAGGTATGTGGAGAAATGTCTTATATGCATGAAAGAAAAAGGAGGAATCAATAATCTGGGCCTTTATCAGCCACTACCCATTCCTAATAGACCATGGTATTGTGTAAGTATGGATTTTGTTGTTGGTTTTCCCAAAACCAAGCATGGATTTGATAGCATTTTTGTTTTGGTAGATAGGTTCAACAAAATGGAACATTTTATTCCTTGTAAGGCTACTCATGATGCTAGTCACATTGCTTAATTTTTCTTTAAGGAGGTAGTTAGAATCCATGGACTTCCCATGAGCATTGTTTCAGATAGGGATGTGAAGCTCATGAGTCATTTTTGACAAACTATATGGAAAAGACTTGGTACTAACATGTGTTTTGGTTCAGCTTACCATCCACAAACTAATGGCCAAACTAAGATGGTTAATAGGACCTTAGGAAACCTCTTGAGGTGTCTTACAAAGGAGTATGGTCAGTCTTGGGATATGGTGATTTCACAAGTTGGATATGCATATAATGATAGCAAGAATATCACTATAGGATAAATACCCTTTTGAGGTAGTTTATGGCATGCATCTTAGAGGTGTCTGTGATTTGAGAACTCTTGGAGACTTGGATCAAAGGAGTGGACAAGCTAAAGACTTTGTTCAAAGTATGAAAGAGATTCAAGACCAAGTTAGGCAAACTATCCAGGAGAACACTCAAAAACTCAAAGCTATAGTGGATGAAAAGAGGAGAAATGTTCAATTTTTTGTTGTTAAATTTGTTATGGTGTACCTAAACAAGGAAAAACTAAAAAAAGGTATCCCTACTAAGTTTCAAATGAAAAGAATAGGACCATGCAAAGTTTTGGCTAAGTATGGTGAAAATTCTTACAAGGTAGAACTTCCTCTTGATTTGGGAATCTCTCCATTTTTTAATGTTCAAGATTTGATAGCTTTTAAGAGTGACATATCTTAGACTCCTATAGATGTTCATGGAGATGTGGAAGTTGTTGCTATACCATAGGTCACAAAGTTGGAAGCAAAAAAGGTTTTAGAAACAAGACCCAAAAAGGCTACTAGGCACAAGGTGTATTTTGAACACCTCATCAAGTAGAAGGGTAAACCTGATTCAAAGGCTACTTGTGTGGCTGAGGCTGACTCGAAGAAGCTGAAAACTCCATTGGACCTTCTTTCAAACTGAAAGTGCTTGACTTTCCTGAAGGGCAGATTATGGTACAAGAGCACCTAAGTAGGCTAGTTTGTACCAAGCACTTCTTTCTTGTCATTTTGGCTTTTAGTGATTCTATTCACATCACTAGTGGTCTAATAAGACTTATTAGGTCCTTAGGTAAGGTTAAATTAGTTTCTAAGTGGGTTTTTTCACCTATGTTGTTGTTATGCCTAAAAGTTGCTCAACAGGGGTTAGGTTGACCAAAGTGGTAGAAAAGTTGATGAAGGGTAAAAATTCATCTATTAATGTATAAATAACATAATAGGACCCCTTCCCAAGTTTGGTGAACTCATTTATTAAGAATTTTAAGTTATAGCAAAAATTGCTCAAAATTGCAATAGTTGCAAGATTGCAATTTTGCAACTTTTGCAACTTTTTCTTGCAAAGTTGAAAATGAGTGTAAAAAGTTAGCTATGGGTTTGAGAATGATAAAAAGAGGTTGTAAACACCTAAATAAGTCCATTCTTGATCAGTTTCAAGGGTTGGAAGTGTTTTTGTCATACGGATTGGGCATTGACATTCATAGGAACCACTATGTAAATGGAAGTTTTTGTTGCTGTTTTGGTTTGAAAATTGGATCTTTTTTTTGGAATAGTTTTTTTAATGTTTCCTATTTTATTCTAAGCCTTCTATCAAGGTTCTTTTGTTTTTCTATGTTCTGCACATAAATTTCTTGTTTTAGACTAGTTTGTCGTAAAAAAATTGTAGCGTTTTGGTTTTGTGGAGTTTTCCTCCTATTCCCACAACAAAAATGGCTTGAAAACATTAAATATGGGAGGTTACTCACTATAAATTATTTTTTTTTAAAAATGGCTCAAGAAAATGAAGGCAACCATTTTATGGTGATGCCCTAGGTAAGAAAAGTGTCTTGGCTAGTGGAAATATGGTTGTAACCAGCAACATATCACGTGTTGGGTGATTTAAAACATGAAACCAAGTAAGGAAAGTGGTATGGAATGTTCCTACAGTACTTTTTGTGCAATTAGAGGTGATAGTGTGCTTTGGAAAGAAAGTTATGCAAGATTTTGCAAAACTAGGTTCAAAACCCCCTTATAGCTTTGGTGTTTTTAGCCGTTTGTGTTTTGGGTGTTTGGTATATCGTGGAGGCCTAAAAGTTATAGAATCATCAATATTTTTGAAAAGGGTATTCACATCCCTAATTTTTTTTATGCTTTTTATGTGATTTTTGTGAGCAACACTCAATTTCAAGTTTGAAAACCCTCTTTTCTTGGTTTGTAGCAACAACATTTTGAAGTTTGGATGCATTTGGTTCCAAGATCTGTTATGACAGATTGGAATAATTTGTAACATTTCATTTTAAGAAATTTTAGACTATCAAAAACTTGATTTCCTTGTGTGGAAGTCTTTCACATGCAAATTTCTTGTTTTGGCATTTTTGCAAAGCATCTATAGCAGCAAAAATCAAGATTGGTCATAATGTTGGACTAAACTTTGTGAAAAGTTTATTTGATAATTCTAACATGTTGTAATGGTTCTAATGATGCCATTGGAAGCTTCAAAACCCTCATGACATGCCTACGACACATTGGTTCCTAGTAAACTAGGAAGCTAGTGAGCAAATCCACATAATGAATTGTGGAAGTTAGCAGCAATAGTTGAGTTTCCTTTATTTTCCATTAGTGTGACAAGGTGAAAGAAGAGAATTTTGGATTGTTCCAAGGATTGGTGAGACAAGAATCACAATCAAGGTTCTAGAATTGACCTTTGGAGTCCCATGAAAGGAGTAATAAATTAAGCAAGCCTTGTAATACATCAATTTGTGAAGAGTTGTGGAGTTTTTCAAGTTGCAAAAGGAGTAAGACAAAATACTAGTTTGTATACACCTATTGTTGTTTCTGAGAAACCTTGGACTAACATCAATACACATTTTGTGCTTGGATTTCCTAAAGAAGTGAAGGGGTATGATTATATATTTGTTGTGGTGGATAGATTTTCTAAAATAATTTATTCCATACCATGTAAGAAGACATAAAATATTGAGCCTGTTGCTGAACTTTTCTTTAAAGAGATTGTGAGATTGCATGGATTTCCAAGAAGTATTATTTCTGATAGAGACAAAAAGTTTGTTGGTTATTTTTGGAAGACTTTGTGGAAGAAGATGGGTACTAAGTTCAATTTTATTTCTACATTCCATCCATAGACAAATGGACAGATAGAGGTTTTGAATAGAAGCTTGAGTAATTTATTGAGATGTTTAGTTGGAGACAAGCCAAATAATTGGGAAGTAATATTAGCACAAGCTGAGTTTGCGTATAATATTTTTGTTAATAGGAGTACAGGGAAAACACCTTTTGAGATTGTTACAAGAATGCAGCCCAGTGGAGTATTAGATTTGAGGGATATTGTTAGTGAAGAAAAGAGAAGTGATGTAGGTGAAGCATTTGCTGACTTTATGGAATCTTTGCATAAGGAAGTAAAGTTTAGGTTGGAAGAAAGTAATCAGAAGTATAAGGAGAATACTGATAAGTCTAGAAGACATCATGATTTTGAAGTTGGAGATGAGGTGATCGTTCATTTGAAGAAAGGAAAATTTCTTGTCAGAACATACAGTAAGCTGAAGATGAAGAAGTTTGAACCTTGTAAAATCTTGAAGAAGTTTGATAGTAGTAATGCTTATGAAGTTGAGTTGCCTGATGACATGGATATATCTCCTATATTTAATATAGCTGATTTATATAAGTATCATAAGTTAGATGATGAAGTTTTTATGTCAGAAGATTATCCTAAAAAGCAGGTTGACAAAGTTGAACAAATATCTGATCAGAGAGTTGGCAAGAGTACAAGAGGAAAAGATTACTATGAGTATTTGGTGAAATGGAAGACTAGACCAGTTGAAGATGCTACATGGATTTCTCAATCTTAGTTGGATTCTACTCAGTTTGTGACACTTGCATGATACAAGAGAATTATTTCTTCTAACCCTAGTTGCTTGATGCAGGAGCATCCTAAGTTGCACTGATATCCTACATGTTCTCAGCTTTTTTCCTTTTTTCCAAGTTGTAATGTCTTGCATTGTTGAGCATTTAGTTGATCTCGAGTTCTTAGCTACTGTCATGTGATTCCTTTGGTTGATGAGTGATTCTTTTGGTTGCCAAGTGATCCTTTGGTTGTCAAGTTCTCCATTATTGCCAAGTTTTGGAGGATGCCAAGCTCAAAGTTTCTACCAAGTGACTCTTTGGATGCTCAGCTCATGTGGTTATCAAGTGTTTTTTTGGTTGTTGAGTGCTAGTGTTTTGTGAAATCTTCATTTTCTAACTTGTTTGTGTTTGTTTCCTATTTGGGCCAACCTTTCTCATATTTAATTTCAATATAGGAAGTTAATATCTAATGTGATCTGACTTGTGGTTGCACATGCGCTTAATGTAAAATTTAATTATTTGATAGGCCGACCTATGGTTGCACATGCATTTAATGTAAAATTTAATTCTGTGGTAGGCCTACCTGTGGCTACACAAGTATTCAAGAATGTATAGGAATGAGTTTTGGGTAGGTACTTAGAGGATTTTGAAGATGAAGCTATGTGTCTGGAAGCATGAATGTGATGTTGGATTGTGAATTTGTAAGGTGTAATTGGGTATTGGTCATAACCCAGAAGGCCTTATAGTTGGGCCTGTATGCAAACTATTTGATGAATCTATATGTTTTTTTGCTTCTTTCTTCTTTGGTTGTTGTTCTTGTGTTGTGTTTTTGCTGTGTTAACTCTCGTAGGTGGATTTGATAACTGGGTGTGCCTTTGGACCTAGTTATTTATTTTAGCCCTATGTCACTACCACCTAATCCTCTTGAAAAAATTCCACTATAAAATCCATGAATCAAAAAACAATTGTGTGAAAACCCTCAAAATTCACCATAAATTAATATACAAACCCTCATAACAAAGAGAGCCGCTTCCATGACCTCTACCAATCAAAAGAAATCCTCTAGGGATCAAAGAAAATTTATTGAATGAAATTGAAAAAGGGATAATCGAGTTAATATAAATTATTAGGTGGCTAAATAATTCAGTTAAAATAATCCTTGTAGGGAAAAGTTGACATAATCCCTTCAGGCCATTGTGACTTAGGTAGCATCTAATAGTGGCTAGTTGAATTGATGGGATAATAAAAGAGGAGAACAAAAAAGATATTGTGCTTATAAATTGTCCTATGAAGATATTAGAAAGAAGAAGATTACAAAAGATGACATATGTGCTTTGTTTAGAAATCCACGAGCAAAAAAATCCTAAGAACTAGAACATAGAGGTTATCTATCCATTGGTGCATTAATGAATATTAAAAGTAAATCTTAGGATAGATGGTGGATGGTGTTTGATGCCTCTCCTTGTAACAATCATGATGATCGAAAATATTTCTTAATGAAACTGTATTGTTAGTTTATTGTTAGAGCGATCCCCAATTATTTTGATATGCACTATATTCTAACAATAGATGTCAAGGTCATTATTTGAGAGTGTTGATCTTATGGTGAAACCATTTGTCTATTAGTGACTTAACACTTAGTCAGTTGGTTTTATTGCTACCAATCTCTATAGTTGCTACCGAGCTTACCATACTTCTAGCAGTGTTAACCAAGTGTTTTAGTTGCTACCCAGTTATAATGTTAGATTGCAGTTCATGCTGAGCTTCATAATATCTATCAAGCATCTAAGATAGATTTCAATGGTACCTAAGCATAGCAAAGTCTATTGAGCCTTCTAGTGTAAGTGGTGAAGATCTTTTTATTAATTAAGCTTTGTAGTGTTAACCAAGTTTATCAGTGTGTACCAAGCTTGTAGTGTTAATGAAGATAATGAGGTCAATGTTGATCGAGCCATGTAGTGTCAACCGATCATTTCAGTATCTACCAATTTTCTTAGTGTTCACTAATTCATATAGTGTTGATTGAGTTACTGATACTCGAAGTGATGAGTATGGACCAAGCTTCAACATCAATCGAGTGCTAGAGTCCATCGAGTGTTGATAATTTTTTTTGAGTGTCAATACATCATCGAGTTGTCCTCAGAACCTGAGTTACAACAATGAGCCGACTTAGTGAATTATGATGAATTTGGTATTATAGCTAAATCTAGAAGGTAATGAATTGGATTGGTATATATGTAATGTCTTTTATCATATCCAAAACATGTATTTGAACAAGTACAAAGAAAATGAGTGGGAATTGAAGAAGGCTACAAGTAGTATAAGGGATAGTATAGACTTATCTACTATTGTAAGGTGATCATTTTAATTCAAGGAATATCATTCAACAAATCAAAGTTTCAAATCAAAGATCAACCACTAATTCATCCTAATAGGTGCACCAATAAAATACTTTAACATAGTGGACTTAATAGACTTATGCTAAATCTCTTAATAGGGTTCATAATTCATTGTATATTTTTAAAATCCTTTCACAAGGTCAACCTAATAGTCCTTATTGCTCCTAATAGAACAAATCACCAAAAGTGATCAATTGTAAGACTTAATAGGCCAACATTATATTGCAGTACTAAAGCTTGTGGGTATCATCCCCACTCCAATTTTAATTTCTATTTGGAAGGTTTCTGGGTAACCAAATATTGTGTCAATGTGTTATGAATCTTTTATTGCTTTCATTCTTTCATGCACATAACTAGATCAAAATATATGGTGATGGTTTAATTGGTGAGTTAAGTTGAAAGTTTGATTGGTTCTTGATTTACCCCTCCCCTCTCAATAACCTACTCTACCTTATATTACCAAAAATTAGTATCAGATCTCATTTGGTTCTCACATTAGAAGTTTAATAGCTTGAGATAAGATTAGAGGCAATGGAAGTATACATGCTAGAAAAGGATATTTCGAATGAGAAGGTGGATCTTGAATTGGCCATAGGACAACTCAAGAAAGCAAGGTAGCATGTAATAACCCCAACAAGTTATAACTTCATCAACCATAAATTCTTTCTAATTCACTTGTTTGACATTTTGTCAAACACTTTGCAAGCAAGCTCTTATACCACTATAAAATCTTTTGCAATTTTGATTTTTATTTCCTAATTGCTAACTTGATAATTTTGTCAAACACTTTGCACACACGGGATATATATTGTAGATCTAAAGTTTGAGTACTTTCTAAATGCCAAACTTTAATTGATATGCTTGTAAAAGTGCAAACAACCAACATTAAATGTTTTTTTGTTTTTTTGAAACATAGAGCATTGACTATAAATGAGAAAATATGCATCTACATTAATAAGACATTAGGGAAACAATTCTATTTGAAAATTATTACATAAATCAGATTACAAATGATCTCAAAATTCTTCAAATTCCCTAAAATATTCAAATCTAACCTCCATGCACTAAAAATGAAATAGATAGGAACCTAGAAAACTACTCAAGGGAATCTTGATTTTTTCTGTAGCAAGTTCATGTAGCAACAATGACACTATAGCGATGACACTACAATAGCGATACTATAGCAGCGGTACTGTAGCAAAGTTACTATAGTAGTGCTACTATAGCAAGTTACTAAAGCAACGATATTGTAGAATGTTACCATAGAAGCAATACTATAGTAGAGTTCCTATAACAATATCCAACTTATTCCTTGTCCACAAATCTAGCCTCACTACCAAAAATGTGGAAAGTAGAAACATCAGGTTTGACATGAGTCCAAGCCTCCTTAGGAGTCAAGTGTCACAATGCCTTGTGAGGCATCCAATTCTAAATATAGTTGGCACAATTGATAGCCTTAGCCCAAAATGAAGAACTCATAGCATAAGGCTTTATCATACAATTGACCATCTCTCATAATGTCTTGTTCTTTCTCTCTATAACCCCATTTTACTGAGGTTTATGGGGAACAAAGAACCGATGCTATAAACCTAGCTCAGTGCAAAAATATATGAAAGATTCATTCACATATTCTCCCCATTATTAGTGTGTATACACCTACCTAATTGAAAGACTAGTCTACTTCTCCACAAAAGTCTTAAAGATTCTAAATGAATCAAAGACATCATACTTGTACTTCAAAAAGTACACCCATAAGCATCTAGAGAAGTCATCAATAAAGGTGAGTATATATTGAGCACCCAAAAAGGATGGAGTGGAAAATGACATAAGATCAATGTGTATCAACTCTAATGGTTCCTTAGCAAGTGTGGATCTACTAGCCCAAGAAGGATGTCTATGATATTTGTCAAGTGCACAACCTTGACATACACCATTAGTACAAGAGATATGAGGTAACCCAATCACTAGCTCCTGTGTACTCATCTATTGTAGATATCTGTAGTTGACATGGAAAAAATGCTCATGCCAAATATTGATGTTTCTACTTTCTAAATTTTTGGTAGTGAGGCTTTGGCATTTATTCCAAATGTTCAATAGAAAGCCATGGAGAAGAAGAGCTAACCACTCATTTTTGTTGGCTACTGTGAGGATGTGAATGAGGTTGCGGCTTTTTAGATAGAGATAGAGCTTATAGGTCTTAGTGATGAGTCCTTTCTTTCTTCTTTTACTGCTATCTCTTGGAGTAGAGTTTTACCCACTTGGTTTTCTCTATTTCTCTATTTTATAGAGATTTAGTTGTGATTAGGTACCTCATCAGGCCTTGTTATCGAGACCCAAGTTTTCTTTCAACATTGAATTGTAGTTTCCTTGATCTTTCTGCATTGTTTGTAACTTCATTTTTTCTCATCTGGTGGAGGTGGTGAAGGGGGATCAATATCACGATCTTCCTCAGAGGATGCATAATCTTGTAGAGGAGTAGAGGAAGTACTAGGTAGTAAGGAAGAAGTTGAAGATGTAGGATCCATTGGAGTATAACATTCATCAAATTGAACATCTCACCAAAACAAGACATCTTTGGAATAAGGATCAAACAACCTGTTTGCCTTCACATCCTCATAGTATCCAACAAAAATCAATCATCAGCTCTTCTTCTCCATGGCTTTCCACTAAGCATCTAGAATAAATGCCCAGACCTCACTACCAAAAATGTGGAAAGTAGAAACATCGGGCTTGACATGAGTCCAAGCCTCCTTAGGAGTCAAGTGTTACAATTCCTTCAGAGCTCTGATTCTACAGGTGTTTCTCTCATTGCTCTAATACCATGAAGGATTTGATCAATACAAATGCACAAAGCCTTCAAACACTTACATGTAAAAAACTTAAAATAGAAGAAAAAGATGATAGGAGGCAAGGGTTTTTCTTTGAAAATTATGCAAAATGTATTCTTAGAAATGAAAGAGATAATGAAACATACAAAAGATCAATCCTTATAAAAGGAGATTGAAACCCAAAAAGGGTAACCTAAAAAGTTACAAAGGGTAACCTAAAAGGGAACAACTATTTCATAATTACTCATTAATTATTAAATAGAGATGCAAAAGGTGCACAAAGTAAAATATTAAGAAGGAAATAAAGTGAATTTAATAAATTAAATTAAATTAATGCTTTACTCTAATAGATATTTCACTACCTCGATTATGCAAATCAATGAGAGTCTTTGTTCCCAACGATCAATGTAGCGACTGCAGAAACCCTTGGATGCATAAGTTATCTAGGAGAGTAGATGATAACACATTCGATGCTCAATAATGAAGCTACCCTCCTTGTTTGTTCTTTTTCTCCAATAAATGGACCTCCTTCTAGAAGAAATAAAATAATATTAAATTCCTCCTTCTAGAAGATTCTTTTAATTTAATTATTTAACTTTAGTCACTTTTAATTAAATTAATTAAATATAAAGTCACCTTTTAATTTTAATTTATTTAATGACTTTATAAGAAATTGATTAAATAAATTTCTCCTTATTTCTCCACTTAGCCTTCAAACAATGTAAAGGCTAAAAACTCCACTAAGATGCTAAAAAGATGGTGACATTACAATCTTCCCCTCTTGAAATTACTTGTCCACAAGCAATCTCAACTCTGGATGTTGCAAAATTTCTTCACTCTCCTAAGTTGCATCCTCTACTGGTAGGTCTTTCCACTTCACCAATTACTCCCTGACAGTATGTCTCCTCAAATTCCTCTCCCTAAACTCAATGATAGCTTCTAGTACTAAAACCAATTTCCCTTCATCATCCAAGGGTGGAAGCACTATAGAAGGAACAATCTAGTGTCCTAACACCTTTTTGAGACATGGCACATGAAAAATTATTGAATTTTCTCTTTGTTAACAAATCAAACTGGTAAGTCACCTCTCCAACTCTCCCGATCACCTTAAAAGGCCCATAATAATGTGGCTTAAGTTTTTTGGCACCACTCTTCTTGAGAGTGGACTGGTGGTAAGGCTGCAACATCAAATATACCATATCACCTACCTTAAAAGTCCCCTTAGTCCTCTTCAGATATACATACCACTTCTATTGATTTTGTTCCTTAGTGATATTATCCTTAAGAGCCTTCAAAATGTCTTGGCTCTCCTGTAATAAGTCTCCAACATTGGGCACTCTACTATATGATAGTAACAAATCCATGAAACTGGGTGACTCATATCCATATAATTCCATGAATGGTGACATCTAGATAGACATGTGATAAGTGGAATTATAAAAATATTCACATAGATATATCCACTTAACCCAAGCCTTCTATTTCCCTGCTATATAGTTCTTGAATTATCTCTCCACCCATTTTTTCACTATTTCTATCTAACCATCTGTCTGGGGGTGGTAGCTAGTACTTGGAGTGAGCTCTATCCCACACCATATGAATAACTCCTACCAAAAGTGACTTATAAACTTTCTATCCCTATTTCTTATAATTATCTGAGGTAAACCACACAACCTAAACACCTCTCTGAAGAATAAATCTACCACCTATGTAGTATTGTATGTAGTGTTGATTGGGAAGAAGTGAGAAAACAACATATATACACTCTCTACCATAGGCTCTCAGAAATCATGTAATGAAGTCCATGGATAAACACTCCCACTTCCTTTCAGGAATCAAAAGTGGCTTAAGAAAGTAGGACAAGAGTGCTCCTATTTATTCTACTAGAAAGTAGGACACTCTTTAACATATTGCAACACCTCATCTTTGGGCCCTTTCCAAGAAAAATGCTCATGAATCTGCTAGTAGGTTTTGTAAAAATCTAGATCTCCTGCAATAGGCGAGTCATGAAAAAATGTCAACATCATCCTCTTCACCTCTAACCCTAGCACCAAATAAATGTACCCTTTGTAAATGATTATCTCATTCACAAGAGTGAAATCACTATTCTGGATCGGTCCATCTATGAATTCCAATGCCCACGTATCCTTTGCATACTCTACAATGATCAAATGTCTCTAATCCTCTGATATATTTGTCATCAAGCTCAAGTGGGGTCTTTGTGACAAGGCATCTACTACTAAATTTTGTGTCCCATTGAAATAGGTAATATTAAAATCATATGCATGTAATTTACTTACCCATTTCTACTACCTATCATTAAGATCTTTCTGCCCCAAGAAATGTTTTAGGCTATTGTGGTTAGTTTTTATGCTGAATTTGCTACCCATCAAATACTACCTTAGTTTGGCCAAAGCATGCATTATGGCCAATATTTCCTTATCATAAATGCTGAAGCTCCTCTGAGGCCTCCTAAGCTTCCTACTCTCATAAGAAATTGGGTGTTTGTCTTGGATAAGTACCACTCCAACACCTTTGCCAAATGCATCACAAAAGGTTTTCTAAAATCTGGTCATCAACACCTTGGATTTATCAAAACATTCTTGTGCCTCAAGATTCCATAAGAAAGCCCCCTTTCTCATCAAGTCTATCAAGGGTGTTGCATGCCTAGAATATCAACTAACAAATCTCTTGTAGAACCCACACAACCCTAAAAATCTTTTCAACTCTATCAAGTTCATTCTATTAGGCCACTCAATAATAGCACAGATCTTTCTAGGATCCATGCGTACTCCCTACACACTGATAATGTGACCTAGATATAATAACTATGATAATTCCAAATCACACTTTGATTCTTTTGCATACAAGGACTCCCTACTTAGAATGCTCAACATAGTGTCTAAGTGTCACACATGCTCATCCCATGTCCTACTATACACCAGGATGTCATTAGACAAGACTAATACAAATTTCCTCAACTCATGCTGAAAGACTTTGTTCATTCTAGATAGAAAAGTAGCCATAGCATTAGTTAGCCCATATCACATAACTATAAGCTCAAAATGGCCAGAATGACACCTAAATTTTTTCTTCTCTATATCCTACTCTTAAACTAGGATCTAATGATAGCCTAATCTCAAATCAACTTTTGGAGAAGAAACATGCTCCATGTAGCTCATATTAAAACTCATTAATCTATGGGATGGGATACCTATTTTTGATATTCTTCTTGTTCAAGACCCTATAATCTATGCACATCCTAAGAGTACCATCCTTCTTCTTCACCAAAACTATAGAAGAAGAGAAATGTGACTTACTTGGTCTAATGTGCCCCACAACAAGTAGTTTCTTGATGGTTTTCTAGATCTCATCCTTCAATCTCTTTGGATGCATGTAGGGCATGATCATGATGGGTTTAGCACCCTCTTCTAACTCAATAATATGCTCAATACCTCTATTTGGAGGTCTACCTGGTGGTACTTCACTGAAAACCTTGTAGTTCTTGATTCTCAATTCCTATATGTCTGGGTGATATTCTAATTTTTGCTACCCCTATGATGGCATGAAACTGCAATAGGCTACCCACTCAACCTGGTTATGTCTCAACAAGCTCTCCATGCAATTACAAGACATCATCCTAAACCCACTATCATGAATGGCCTAATGTATATGGGTCTTCCCTTCTAACTAAAACCTCATCTCCATATATCTCAAATTGAGAGTGAACTCCTCTATATCATGTAACCAAGTCATGCCAAGAACTAAATCTATATCACCTATGTTAACAACATAAAAATCTACTTTGAAATCAAAGTTGTTGATCTTTAGGGGTAGACTTGTAATCTTCTTGTCACATTTGAGGATGTAGCCATTAGCTACCCTCACTCTCAGACCATCAAACTACTCTATTTGTATCCCATGCCTCTCAATCAATAAAATTGTGAGTAGCACATGTATCAAGAAAAATAATAACTCACTAACCAACCAATACCCCTCTTATCCTCAATGACCCCTCTTATTGTACACTAGTGAGATGGGCATCCTTAAGTCTACCCTTACTCTTCTCATCACCTATATCATCTGTGCCTTCCTTTTCTTCAATTGATTTCTCATTTTTAAATTGCTGGTCTAAATTTTCAGAATCAAAATCCTCATAATAAGCCCACATAACCCTATTTTCTTTCCCCTTTGGTCTTAAAGGATAGTCATTGTTCATATCATAGGGTCCTTTTCAATAAAAACAATTTATTTTCTTCCTTAAATCATTTAATGTCTCTCTATCCAAAGGAGCAAATGATTTATCTTTATTTTCAGCCTTTTTTGAACATTCCTCTTAGCTCTTTCTTGAAGAATGCTTTATCTTTGCTAGATGATGCACCCTTTGATTGAAATTTATTTACTGGGGCTACTTGTTCCATACTTCTAGCCTTCTTAATCACTTATTAAAAATTGAATGGATCAAAGGTTTTTACCCAACCCTTCAGTGGTTTGGGTAATCACTCAGTAATCAAAATGACCAATCTTCTATCTGGTATATCTAGCACCATAACAGATAGCCTTTGAAAGTCACTAATGAAATACTCCAATCTACGTATCTATCTCAACTATGCCAACTCCATGAAGTAGACTTCTAGATCCTTCTTATCAAACCTTTCTAATAACCTATACATGAAGTCCTGATATGAAGTCACTTGGTTATGCTAAAGGGTAACCATCCCATGGTACCACCAATCATGTGCAACTCCCTCTAAATGTAGCATGGCATATTTTATTTCCTCCACTTTTGTCATAGGTCTTAGTGCTAAGAAGGTGTTAAGCTTGTGAATCAAAGCTTGCAATGTTATTTTTCTACTCCCATCAAATGTAGTCAAGAAAAACTTCCTTGTAGCACACTTTAATTCATTATCCTCGCCACAAGGTCTCCTATTTTTTCTAACTGCGTTATATTGTTCTCTTCTTTCCTTCAAAAACCTCTCAAAAGTCATTCTCTCATGTACTTGTGGTACAAATGATTCCCATTCATCATTAGCAGCCATAAGGATATCTACAAATGTCCTATCCTCAACTTTCTTTGCTAGCTCTTGTATTGGTTCCTCTCTAACAAAGGTAAGACATGTGGGCTTGTCTGTTGTTTCAAAAAGAGTGCTATAAGCTCTAGGTGATCCCATTGCACTACTATTATCTCATTTTTCTCAATTCTTTCTGTCCTATGGGTTCATGTGCTCAATTGTGGTGGTGAGTGCCTGCAAAGCCTGAGAAATCTACTCTTGTCCTGAAACCATTTCTCTAAAAATATTCCCTTGTTTCCTAATCCTCATTTTTATTGTCTCTTAGTGGGCTATGCTCTTTTCTATCACCCATGGTGTCTGGTTGCCTATCAAAATATTGTTCCTTATCAAACAAAGATCACTTGTGAGTTTAAAATCTATGAAAGCCAACCCTAGGTGGTTGCATGTGATTGTTAAACCCTTAGGATGGTAGGATTTAGCTCTGGTACTAAAGTAATAACCCCAATAGGTTATAAATTTGTCAACCATAAATTCTTCTCTAATTCACTTATTTGACATTTTGTCAAACACTTTGCAAGCAAGCTCTTATACCACTGTAAAATCCTATGCAATTTTAGTTTTTATTTCCTGATTGCTAACTTGAGAATTTTGTCAAAAACATTGCACACAAGGGATATATATTGCAGATCTAAAGTCTAATTACTTTCTAAATGCCAAAGTTTAATTGATAGGCTTGCAAAACTCCAAACAACCAACAACAAATGTTTTTGTATTTTTTTGAAACATAGAGCATTGACTATAAATGAGAAAATATGCATTTGCATTAATAAGACATTACGGCAATAATTCTAATGTAAAACTTTGATATAATTTAGATTACAAATGATCTCTAAATTCTTCACATGCGCTAAAATATTTAAATCTAACCTCCATGCATTACAAATGAAATAGATAGGAACCTAGGAAACTGCTCAAGGGAATCTGAATTTTTTTCATAGCAAGTTCTTGTAGTAGTAATGACACTGTAGCAAATTATTGTAGGGACAAAACTATAGCAACATCACTGTAGCATTGTCACTAAACCAACATTAATTGAGCAGTGGTACTATAGCAAAGTAACTATAGGAGTGGTAATATAGCAAGTTAATGTAGCAGTTGTACTATAGAAAACTTACTATAGCAACAATACTATAGCAGAGTTCTTGTAGCAATATCCAACTTATTCTTTCTCCACAAATTTGGCCCTAGGCCCCAAAATCAGCACAATGAAAAGACTTATATTTCTTCTCCAATAGTCACAACCCTTCATAAGATATTTCACCACCTCAGTTATGCAAATAAGTGGGAGTGTTCATTCCCAATGATCAATGTAGCAACTACATAAACCCTTGGCTCCACAAGTTATCTGAAAGAGTAGATGGAAACACATTCAATGCTCAAGAATGAAGTTTTCCTCCCTCTTTATTATTTTTCTCCAATAGATGGACCTCCTTCTAGAAGATTATTTTAATATAATTATTTAACTTTAGTCACTTTTAATTAAATTAATTAAATATAAAGTCACCTTTTAATTTTAATTTATTTAATGACTTTATAAGAAATTAATTTGATCAATTTTTCCTTATTTCTCCACTTAGCCTTCAAAGAATATAAAGACTAACAACTCCACTGAGATGCTAAAAAGATGGGGACATTACAAAGCACCTCTCTCAATCCTTGCAAAGAAGGAATGAACTAGTAGTACAATTGAATGATAATCTCTATATTGATGAAAGAATTGAAGCTAATTAAGCAATCAAAGTTCTACTTGAAAAGAATCTTACTCTTCATGAAGAAATAAAAAAGGCTAAAAGAGAGAAAGAAATTCAATCAGTTAGGATGTGTGAAAACTTGGAAGAAATGGACAAAGCAAAAGAAAAGAATAGATTGCTTAGTAAAAATATAGAAGAAAAGTATATGAAATTCATCAACTATCCCTTCAAAAAATAGATTTGATTGATCAACTCAATGATGAAAATCAAGAGCATATCAACTTGAGGACAAAAAATGAAAGATTGAAAAATAATCTCAACATTGAAAAGAAAACCAATGAAAGGATTCAATGAAATATCAAGAAAGCATGAATCAATTGAATGAGAAAAATCAATATAGACATAAAGGTAAAGCTGGATTAGGAGAGACAAAATAAGGTGAATCATCTCAGCAAGGAGCTCAAAAGAACCAAAGACCTACTTGTAATCATTGTGAAAAGTTAGGTCATACATCAAACAAGTGTTACAGCAATAGAAAACCAAGATTCAATGGAAAGTATTATAGTTGCAATAAGCATGGACATAGAGCAATTGAATGCACAAAGAAAACCAATTTTGAAGGAAAGTGTTTCAATTGAAATAAAAAAGGACATAAATCTTCAAAATGCAAGACCAGGTAGTGGAAACCAATAGAGAAAATTGTGAAAGCAATATTTTTTTGTGATTACAACACATGGTGTAGATTTCACTATTGTGGTAAGTATGGGCGCATTGGAGAAAATTGTATAAACCATCACATGAGGAAGAGAGACACTAAAAAGATATTTTTTGTATGTATATAACTTGGACATCTTTCCAAGAACTATATGAACCAAGAAAAAATTGAAGATGAAAAGAAAGCAATAGTTGACAACATTAGAAAACAAATGAGGTAGTAATGGGTGTAGAAATCCCTAGAGAATGCAAGTCAAGGTCCTAGAATTGTTGACACCCAAGTCAATGATTTGGGTGACTTAACCATTTCAACTTAGTTACCTATGTAGATCATTGTAATTGTGATTTAGAAGAAGATATCTAGTATCAGTTCCAGTTAGCAAGTAGAAGATCCATATCAACATTCTAGATGCATGAGGACCCCCAAGTTGAGATGATAGTTGAAGACCTTCTTGAGAAAGGTTAGTTCGCAAGACCTTACTGAGAAAATTCTGGTTGCATAACGCTATTAAGTTATGGATGCATGTGTTGAGTTGGTGACACTACCAAGTTTGAGGTTCTTGTCATGTTGAAGTTCAGACCAGGTCATGAAGAGACTTTACTGAGTTAAAGGTTTTTTTTGAGCAATGAACTTTTTTTTAAGCATTAATGGTGATTGTAAAGACATAATTTTGTTAAAAAGGAGGAAATTGATCTAATTGTTTCATTGTGAATTTTTAGACCTCAAAGAGAAGAGAAATTTCAGAGCCCCTGAGTGATATGAAGTAGTAATTATTGAAGTTTACTTCTATTTTCAAGGTTTAACTGAGGGAATAGTGTCTTTTAGCAACAAGGTGAAAAAGGGTTCAAAGATGTTGATTCAAGGAGTTGATTACAAGGATCCCACATTCAAATTGATTCCAAAAATTGCAGAGGTGCTTGAATCTGTTGGAGCACAATCATAGATTCCTCCTAAGGTAATTCTTATACATGATATCCAGTCATTTTACTAATGTTCAATTCAAGAATTGGGAACCCTAGACATGAACCAGGCCTACAACAAGCTGTGTGTAGATGGTGTTTCGAAGCCCAAGCATAAACATATGGAAATGAAGGGTTTAACAAACATCATGCACATGTTGGGATATTTCCATGGGAAATAGATCAGATTCATCTTGAGTATAGTCCATGACATGTATTTTTGGTTGGATCACCCTATTCATATTACAAAGAAAATGATGCCTAGAATTACCAAGTTGTCCATGTTGAACAAGATAAAGATCACCAAGATCCTAGGTTGGTTTGAATTGATGAGAAAGACACCTATTGAGTGGGATGGTAGAGTCATGAAGTTGAATGGAGTAACTAACATGGAAATTAAGTTTGGCATCCATGTTATTGCACACAAGATATACAACTCAATTAGATTGGACAATGTTCCTTGTAAATTCCTTGATCTAACATAGAAGGCAATGAAGAATAATCTATCCTTCAACCTTGCTGAGCTCTAGCTAGGTCAATTCAGAAAGAACATGAAGAGCATCTAAGTCTCCAAGAAGAATCCTTTGTAAGTTTGGTTTTATTTTGACATGTTTATTTTTCTATGTGCAATTTTTTTGCCTTCTAAAGGAACTATGATGTGGAGAAAGAATACACTAGTTCTATATCAGATTAATGAGTTTATGGAAAAGATGGGTGAAAATTTTGATAGTATCATGGATAAATACTTTGAATCCTTCAAAGAGAAAATGAAAATCAGATACATGTAGAAGATTATGAGTAGGATATCTATTTTCTTATTGATTATGATGATGTTCACATATAAGTAGTTAGGCCAAGAGTGGCATGGGTCAAACCTTTGGGATATGAGGTCAATATTGATGACACCAAAGACATAATTAAGGCTCTCTTGAATGACTCTATAGATCCCAAGGCACCATAGTTTGGCACCTATGTGGAAGCAAATGCCATAATTGAATTAGAGGTCAAGCTTCCCCAAGCAGCAAATATAGGAAGGAAGAGAGTGGAGAAAATACTAAAGGGTACCAAATCATCAAGTTCTCCTCTCATGCTGACTGAAGGAATAAGAGATGACCTAGTTGAAGAAGAGAGAGAATGCAGAGGAAGTAGAATCTGAAGAGGAGGAGCCTCCCAAGAAGAAAGGGAAGATCATAGTAACAAAACCTACAAAGTCTTCTCCTATTGTGTTCACTAGAAGAACCACAAAACTAAAATTAGATGATGATGATGATGAAGATGAGCTACCTCATTCAAAAGGTCCTCCCTCAATGTTGAAAAAAGATTGAAAAGAGTTGAAGAAGGTGGAGACACAAGTGATTTCAGATTCTTGAAATATGAAACTAGGACCAAGGAAGAGAAAAAACAAATTGAGGATACCCTAGTGAAAAACATGGCTAAGTGGAAGTATTTACTTGACAAACTAAAATCAAAAGTTCCAAATGACTTACTAAAGGGAATAATACCACAATGGGACCATGCAATGAAATTTTCCCTATACATCAAAGAAAAAATTCTTAGACAATTTATGCCTGAGTCTTTCTGATAAGGAAGTGAAGGAATCATTAAAGGTGAATGAACAAAAGCTAATGCCTAGATTTAATGTATTCCTGATCCTATCAAAAGACATATAATCTATTGTCAATTCAAACATTATTGCATGGAAGAACACCTATGGGCTGCACAAGCCTAATGATCAAGTTGTGCAAATTGATGACAAAGATGGTGAATAAGAGGATGTAGAAATAAAAGATGATGAAATAGAAAATGTAGAAGATGATGCTAAATAGAAAGAAGACTTGAGATGAAATCTTCCTGAAATATAGAGCATTAAAGATTTTGATGGAGAGAATATAGGAGTAGAGGTTATGGCCTCTCTTCCTCATTCTTCAAGAAAATCCTTATTGCAACCCAACGTAGACAAGGCTTCTACCAAGTTGGTCGAGGCAAAAACTACATCACCAAGTGCCCAAACAATCTTTGCAGAAAAATTACCTAGTGCTATATTAAGTGAAGTATATATCACTGTATATACCAAGTAACAGGCTCCAATCATTCTAGCATCAGGCTTTATCGAGCTACAACAAGGTATTTGAAGCATTCCTATTGTTAGTATTGTTACTTATACATTTTTTGTTGTTCCTACTTTTTCAACCATTGTTTCTGTACTAAGTATATCCACTATAAGTGCAATAATAGTTGAGGTCAAGCCTCAACCAAGCACAGAAGTCAAGAGCAAAGGAAAATAAATTATTACTTCTATTATTCTAATAGAAAAATGTAAAGAAAAAGAAGCTCATTTGGATGAGGAAATTGTTATTCCAAATTGGGATACCTCTAACCTGAATCCTAAAGAAATGGATACCCTAGGTGAGTTATGGAAAAAGAGTGAAAAATTGAAAAAGGATTAGAGAAAAAAGAAAAAAGCAAAACCAATTTCTTGAGGATATAAAAGGAATATTCATTGATGCACTAACTATTGAGGTTGATGAGATGAAACCAATTTTGGATCAACTTGTTGAATTTTTTTTGCAAGTAGAATGAGGAACTCAATGGAAAAGAAAATCTTCTATAAAGGGCTGAAAGAAAGTTTGAAATCAAAGTTTTGGAGCAAGTAGCAGAGAAGATAACTATTGACCAAGTAGAATTATTTTCTATTCTTGCTACACTTGAAACCTATGTAAATAATGTTGTTTCTTTATTTTTTAAATTAAGTGATACATGGGTAAAAGCACAAACCTGTGTCACCCTTTTGTAAAGGAAAAGGCTAACAAAAGTACAACTATTCACCTTCAATGATATTAAATTAATATTATTATTTTGAATTTGAAAATGAAGTAAACTAATGAAATGTGTAGAAATGAATGAATATTAGGACTATAATTTTTAATAATTATTTCTAATAATAATTGATATATTTTCCTATTTTTTAAAGATAATTATTTAACTACTGAAAAATGCTAAAAATTAGGGGTCTAGTTCCCACCACAAAACTATATGGAAATAAAATTATTTCCCTTTGATCTCAAACTATGTTATAGATAAGATATATAGCTAGAACAATCAAAAATAAAAATAATCTTTAGACCTATATTTTCTCTTTTAGAATTATTCAAATTTCAACTTACCTGAAATCTATAGTTTTCATCTCACACCACCATTTTCAAAACAAATCTATTCTAACTAGGAGAAAAATTATACATTCTAGTAGAGGACTCTCTCCTCTAGAATGTCATATAATTTCAATTTTTTTTATATGATTTAATTATTTTTTCTTTCTCAAAACTGACATCTTTTCAAGTCTTGAAATGTGTGCTTGCAGAATTTTTTTATTACAATATAATATATCTAATTAAAACATAATAAAATCTATATGTGAATATCCTTCACTTTGAGCTCTATAAAATGGTGTTTATATGTTATTAAAAAAATATCATTAAAAATAGTAAGAGTTATTGGAACACCACTTTTCTAAAATAATTTTATTTTCTTTAGTAATTGGATACAAACTAGTATAAAACATCCATTTAATAGACCTTTCCAATTGGAAAAGTGTGAGACCATATATAACTTAGCTAGAATGAAATTATCTAGATCATATCTTTGAAAAAAATGAAAATTTAGATACAAATACTCAAATTCAATCATTCTGATAAGTCAATGTGAAAGGTGACACAACTTTGTACTTTTACCCACATCTATCTTCACTAAGGAAATAAAAGATAAACTATCCAAGATATATGAGGACATGAAGGCAGGTGCACATCAACTGTCACTTGATTCTAGCTATAGTTCTACAAATTTTGAAAAAATTAGGTACTTAATAGATCTTCAGGAAGAATTGTTAATGGAAGAAGATAGAATAAGGGCCACACTTGTAGAAATTTAAAGCATGATCCTTCCAAACATTGATACAATGCAAAAACATATTGCACATGCAAGGACATTGGTCCATGAAAATAATTTCTTCATAGCTGATCATATGATGGAACTTTCAGCAGAACTGTAGATAGCCTTGCATGCATCAAAGGAATTACAAGAGAATTGGGAGAAGACAATGAGAATCATTTTAAAGGTACACAATGATTTCTTGTCACATTTTGCATCTTTTAGATTAATGTCAAAAAGGGGGAGAACATTATTGATAAAAGGGGAGAGTATTATTATACTCTAGATATATATATGAGGGAGAGATATATGTATGGGGGAGTTATATTAAGAAATGAAAAAAATGTATAGAAAATATGTTTACAAAAGAAATTTTGACAAATAAAATAAAACACAATAAGAGGTTATCGAGCTACAGTAGTACACATCAGCCAAAACTGAGTTGAAGACCCAAATTTTTGATAAGGAGAGGTTTTTTTTACTTTTATTTTGAGAATCCAAATTTTTGGTATTATGTGTTTTTGTCACTAATGCCAAAGGGGGATACTATTGACCTTATGGTCAAATCATTTGTCTATTAGTGACTTAAAACTTAGTTGGTTTCATTACTAGCAAGCTCTACTATTTCTACCTATCTTACCATACTTCTAGGAGTGTTAACCAAGTGCTTTAGTTTCCACCGATCTAAACAATTAGATTGTAGTTCATTCCAAGCTTCATAGTGTCTACTGAACCTCTAAGAGAGTTTTCAATTTTATCCAAGCATAGCAAAGTCTATTAAGCCTTTCAGTGTAAGTGATGAAGATCTTAGTGTTAATTGAGCTCTGTAGTGTTAACCAAGTATATCAGTGTTTACCAAGCTCATAGTTCTTATGAAGAGAATGAATTCAATTTTTATCAAGCCATGTAGTGTCAATCAAAATTTTTAGTATCTACCAAGTTTCTCAATATTCACTGAGTCATATAGTGTTGACTAAGTTCTTGCTACTCAAAGTGATTAGTATGGACCAAGCTTCAATTTCAACCGAGTGCTAGAGTCTATGAGTGTTGATAGTGTTTGTCGAGTTTTAGAACATCACCAAGTTGTCTTCATAACTCAAGTTACAATAATGGGCTGACTTAGTGAATTATGATGACTTTTCTATTATAGTTGACTCTAAAAGGTAATGAAGTGGATTGGTATATATGTAATATATTATATCATATCCAAAATGTGTATGTAAACAAGAAAGAAGATGATGAGTGTGAATTGAATAAGGATACAAGAAGTATAAGGGATAGTAGAGACTTATTTATCATAGTAATGTTATCATTGCAATTCAAGGAACCTCATTCAAAAAATCAAAGTTGCAGATCAAAGATCAGCCACTAATTCATCCTAACAAGTGCATTAGTGAAATCCTTTAATAGGGTGGACTTAACAATCTTATGCTAAATCTCCTAATAGAGTGCGTACTTCATTTTATGTTCATAAAATCCTTTCACAAGGTGGACCTAAGAGTCCTTATTTCTCCTAATAGGGAAAAACACTAGAAGTGATCAATTGTAAGCCTTAACATGCCAACTTTATACTACAATGCTAAAGCTTGTGGCTTTCATCTCTATCAAAGTTTTCCTTTCTATTTGGAAAGTTTATAGGTTACCAAATATTGTGTCAAAGTGTTAAGAATGTTTTATTTCTTTCATTATTCCATGCATGCAACTAGATAAGATTATATAGTGATGGTTTAGTTGACGAATTAAGTTTAAAGTTTTATTGGTTCCTGATTCACCCATGCCCTCTTAGTAACCTACTCTACATTATATTTCCAATGGAGTGGTCATGAGAAATTTTTTACCCTAATGTAGATCCCTTTGGTACCGATCCAAGGAATCTTAAAAGGACATATTGGTTTCACAATTTATGGGCATACGCACAAGGAACCAGGTGCATCTCAATGGTACCAATAAATATTCCTAACTTTTAGGTGACTAGGAAAACATATAAAACTTTTTTCCAAAACATTTCATCTATGTTTACCATCTACAAGAACTACTTGACACAAATCATAATTTCAATGTTAATTCTTAACCTTGGACAATTCCTATACCTTGCACCCATCAAATTAGGCCTTTTTAGCCTCCATTTACTAAGAAACTCATATATCCTCTAACTACTAGACCTTCAAACTATGAAAAACTTTTAAATTATTGTTTAAATCAATACATTTTCAATTTTATATTAGTATCCATGCTCATCTTCATTCCCATTCATAAAGACCTATGTTTTAGGACTATAACCTAAGTATTTCTTGAAATCAACCCTTGAAATCCCATAACAAATAACCACTAGTACAAAAACCTTGTAATAAACTTGCATAAAAATAATCAAACATAAATAGTATCCCTTGTTCATCAAATAATCGCATGCCTATACCTATTGATGCTTATCAAACCATCTTTCACCATGTACCTTCTAGTTGTACCCAACCATCATCGCATTGATAAAACCCACCTTCCATTCTACATTTCCTTTGTATTTACACAATAAATAGACTCTATCCAAAATCCTAAAAATTAAAAACACCAAAAACTCCCAAAGTAAATTGAGCATGATTAATTATAATTAATCGATCATTAACAACAAGTTTTTAACTTTGAATTCTAATCACTAACCAAATGAATCTAGTATCACTTGAAGTGGTCTTAAAATGACCTTATAACATATTAAAAAACCATTAAAATCTTGTTGTACCCAATAAGTTCTTAATTTAGCCATCTAGGCTCATATTGGCAACTTTTTGACAATTTTACATTTTTTGACTCAATAATGAACTATTACCCTCAAACGACCCATATTACATCATGGGAAGCTCAAAATGATCTTATTACATTGAATTTTCCTTATTGCATGGTCTTTATTCATTATCAAATTTTCAAGATTGCTTAGGTGACATAGGTGTACCTTGATGTTCTCTTGGAGTACCTTGATGCTCTCTTACTAGTCTTGCACTATAATAGTTGTCTAATAGATTTACATACATGTGATATAGGTAAGTGTTGCACATTTTCCATTGACACCGTACAATGAAGGACACAGTGCTACATTCATAGAGTTGCCTAGTATTTTCAATTGATGACATTCTGTAAAACAAATATGCATTCTTCATAAGTACATCTGATTCTTATTTTTTATCATTTTTAGATAATGACATTAGAGACTCTTCCACATCTTCAAAAACCTATTTATTAAGGAGTCATTGCCACATTAGCTAGTTTGATGCCATTGACTAAAGTATGCAAGAGTTTTCATAATTCTAATTTTTAATTACAATATTTAGTATTGAAATTAGATATGATATTCATAAGTATGATTGAGTAATAATTTTGATTTTTTTAGGGGTATAATTGCTCATGATCAGCTAATAGGAAGAAAATATTTTATTTGATGTTGCCTTATATTTCATTTTTTATGTATAATAGTTATTGAGTCACATATACTTTTGATTGTAACATCTCGATTCACAAAATAGTCTGGATCGATGAACAAGAAAGCATGTTAGCAAGATCCCGTCATCTAAAGAATCTCTCTCTATAAAAGATAGCTAGGATTTCTCATCTTCTACTAGTGGGAAGGAGTAGATATAGGGATGCACAATTTATGCTTATATAGAATTATTAGACATACATTTTGTATATTGTATTTGATGTATGTCATTTTTGACATATATTGAACATACGTAACTTGATATATATTTGATCTCTTCTTTATAAATTATATCTAATGTATGACATATTCGGCATATATTTCATGTATATCATTATTAGACATACAATTGGTGCTTCAAATTTTTTATGTATGATATATTATGTGAGAAATGCTTTAGAATAACTCAAAATGGGGTAGGTGAATCAGTTATTCAAGGTCCTAATGTCCAATTTAAACTTTTTCACTAAGTTTAGTGAGCCCATTCAATCATTCATTCATCCAAGCTTTAACTTTTCTATTCAGAAAGTTACTATAAATCAACATGTAAGCATACATAAGGAATCAACACATAACACAATGACTTACATGGAAACCCAATTTGGGAAAAACTACCAGTAACTTGCTACTCAATTCTCACTCTTCTAAAGTGATGAGCTGTGAAAAGCTTGACCTATTAAAGGCTTACAACACATTATTAAATGTGACCTTTTTATAGGATTTATCCACCCTATTAGAAGTGGGCTTGGTTAGAGGACTTTAGAACATTCACTTAGAATGCCACCCTATTAAAGGATTTACAAATGGATATTAAACCAACCTAAGTCCATAGGATTTTCATGTCTAATACAATTGCTAGAGAGTATTAGAAAGTATTTGACCTGATTACAACGTACAACTTAACTTGCAAATTTTAGATCACTCTTCAGCTCTTCACATTTCCTGGCCTTTAATCTTTGGAACTCTATTAGCTTGCCCTCCTTTCAAACTTTATCTCCTTGAGGCTCCATGCTCAATGTACTAGTGTAATCATATTTCTCTGACCACTTGTCAAAGAAAAGCCTCTGTGCTCTTCCTTCTCCTAGATGTCTTCACCTTGACACCCATCTAACCACTTCACAATTTTGGCACTTTAGCAACAGCAACAACCTCTTGGTTTGTGACTCCTTAAATAGAAGTCTTGGAGTTTCTTTTCCTGCTTGATTCTTCCTCTTTTTTTTTTCAATTTGTATGGATTAGGTAGGATTCATTTCATATAACCCATATTTTGTTTCCTCAAGAAACTTCTTGAATAATTCTTTTGAATTTTCTGAAAAATGGTTTACATAGAATTTTGTGCCACGGTCTCATCATCCTTATCTTCCAACTAGTTCCAAAAATTCAAGGTAACAACTATGTCAGCTCAAATCTAGCAAACCTTTGACATTTCCAACATTGCAGTAGCTCGACACTATTGAAATACTAGTGCTCGACACATACTAAGTTACTCGACACCAAGTACATTTTACTAATGCTTGACACCTAAAGTTCACTCAACACCTACTGGGATTTTTTTATGCTTGTCACCTGTTACTTTTCTTGGCACTTGAATTTCACTTGGCACCTAAAGTTTTCCCGGCACACACTAGATTTTTCATTTGCTCAACTCCAACTAAAAATTTGCTTAGCTTCAACTAGCTTGCTCAACACCCACTAATGAACTTAGTTTAAGCTTTGCAATCAACCTTATTTGAACTTATTCCTCCAATGTTTCTAAGTGTAGCCAACCTTTGATCTTTGAGAATGTTATAAATACATCATTTAACCATTGTCTTAACTGATCCTTGCACTTCTTTACAATATCATAACTCAACCTTTCCCTTAGGTGCTCTTGTTACATCTTCTTGATTAAATCCTCTTCATTAATCAACTAAGTGACATTACTTGGATCTTATAAGAAATTTTCATTTCTATACATAGTAGGTTTGACATCAATGACAAAACAATGATTAAAAGTATTCTTTTAACAACAATCTCCCTCTTTGGCACTAATGGCAAACCAAACTGATCAACCATCAGACTAAACTATTTAACCAAATTAACTAGGTTAGAATAGTAAGTCAAATGCTAAAATGTAATTGTGTTTCCATCAATTTTGACATCTCCCTCTTAGTGCTAACTTCTCCTTCTTAGCTGTTGTATCCTTTTTCTTTTTCTTCTTCCTTCTTATAGTTTCTCTCTCTATATGCATTGCTCATCTTCTACTATTCTCTGTTCTGATCAGCTTCTTCATCGTCTCCCTCAATTGGTTGATCAAAGCTTTTATCCTTTTGAATGTTGTTAATCAGTTTCTACTATTTCTCCTACTATTAATAAGTTTCTCTACTATTTCTCCCTCTTTCTTCATTCTTTATCTTCTCAAAAGTTTTTGATCAATTTCTTGACATTTCTCCATCTTTGAAAACAATGTCAAAGACAAACTATTTCAGCATCTTGATATGCAAGTGTAGCTTTTGCAGGTTCTTTCACTTTCTCCCTCTATCACCTTGCTTGTGACTAATTTGGAACTTCAACACATTGATTACTTTAGGCATGAATCCTAAATTAAGTATCCTTTGCATCAATGTGTAATATTTCAACAACCAATTCATTTGATATAGGGGAGTCTTGCCTTTCCTTAAGTATCCTTAGCTAGGGGTATCACCCCTAGCTTACCTCTAAGATACTCAAAAGCATCCTTAGGTATTTCTTTTGTGAAGATGTTAGCAATCTATTCCTTTGAGCTAACATATTCAATATTCACTTGTTTGTCTTCCACCAATTCTCTTACATCATGATACTTAATTGCAATGTGCTTGGTTTTGGCATGCATTATAGGGTTCTCTGATATGTTGATAGCACTTGTATTATCACAATAAAGTATCATAGGCTCATTTACCTCTTCCTTCATACCTTGTAGAAAATGTTTGATCCATAGAATATTGGTACAATTTATAATAGCTACAACATATTCAGCTTCTATTGTAGAATGTGAGGTACAACTTTCTTTTTACTGGTCAATGTAATCAATCTTTTTCCAAGAAAAGTGCTCCTCGACTAGTTCTTTTTCTATCATCAATGTTACCTCCCCAATCTACATTATTGTAGGCTTTTAACTCAAACTTTTCACTTCTTGTGTAATACAAACCAAAGTCATCAGTTCCTTTTAGGTACCTCAATATTTTCTGTATTACCATCAGGTGATTTTCTCTTAGATCTATAGAAAATCTTGCCACTATTCTTATAGCTAATGCAATGTCTAGTCTACTATGTACAACATATTTCAACTTTCCAATCATTGATATATACATTGTTTGATTAACTTCAATTGATTCATCATTCTTGGATAACTTATGTCCTATTGCCATTGGTATGCTAACTAGTTTTGACTCTTCTAATCCAAATGTCTTGAGTATCTCCTTAATATATTTTGATTGGGTTACAAATATGCTGTCCTTCAATTGATGTACTTGCAAACCAACAAAGAGTTTGATTTCTCCAAGCATTGACATCTCAAACTCATGTTTCATTTGATCAAAAAAATCTTTTCATAGAGAATCTTTTCCTCCAAATATTATATCATCAACAAAGATTTCTGATATCAAAATGTCTTTACCTTTTTCAGCTTTGATATACAAGTTGCTATTGTCATCTATTCTCTCAAATGCTATCTTCAAAAGATATTTGTGCAGTCTATCATACCATGCTCTAGGTGCTTGCTTCAGACCATAAAGTGTCATATGCAGTTTGCAAACCATATCCATGTTCTTGTCATCAACAAATCCCTCTAGTTGTTCTATGTAGACTTCCTCTTCCAGTATACCATTTAGAAAAGAAAAATTGACATACATTTGGTAGACTTTGAAACCTTTTTATATAGCATATGCAAGTAGTCTTCTAACTCCTTCCATTCTTGCAACAAGGGAAAACATTTCTCCATAATCCAATCCTTCTTCTTGTGCATAGCCTTTACAGACAAGTCTAGCTTTGTTTCTTGTAATCTCACCATTCTCATCAAGTTTGTTCCTAAATACCCATTTGGTATGAATTACATTCTTATTAGTTGGTCTACGAACTAAGGTCCAAGTTTTGTTCTTCTCAATTTGATCTATCTCCTCTTCCATAGCTTTATACCAATCATCATCTTGTAGTTCATCTTTCACTATTTTGGGGTCAACTTTTCTTAACAAACACGATTCATTCCTAAGTCTATTCCTTGTCATTGTTCTTACATCCTTGTCACCAGTGATTTGATCTATAGGGTGATGTCTTCTCACATAATCTACTAATCTTGGTTTTGTCCTTCTTTCCATGTTTGATCCTTCAGCATTAGAGTCATTTTGCTCTTCTCCATCTAGTACTTCATCATCTCTTTCATGTATACTATTTTCAGAATCAAAATCTGTATTTCCTTCATTCTATAGCTTGACTTTTGAATGTAGCTTGGCATTCACTCGGTGTGACTCAGCTAATATTGAAATGTTTTGCTAATTCCCAACTTGATTTGTAGCATTGTCTTCAATAGTCATTCCTTCATAGAAGTATAAAAAGGATCTATAATCCTTTGTTTACCTAGTTCCATCAACTTGAACTTCTGCATGCTCATCAAAATTTAGATTTGTACTCTCCACAATCTTGGTAGTGTTAGTATTTAAACACTTATATGGCTTACTTCTAGTGGAGTATCAAAGGAATATGCCTTCATCACTCTTTGCATCAAATTTCCATTTCTAGTATCTTTAAGAATGTAGCATTTACAACCAAATACTTTGAAATGTTTTACATTAGGTGAGTAATCATACCATAGTTTAAAAGGTGTTTCATTTGTTCCTTTATTGACTTGGACTTTGTTTAGGGTGTAAATAGTAGTGCTTATAGCTTCTCTCCAATACTTTAGAGCAATATTTATCTCCATCATCAAGGTTCTTGCACAATCTATCACTGACCTATTCCTTCTTACAAAAATAACATTCTAAGGTGGAGTTCTTGGTGCTCATGTTTTCCTTTTGATACCTTTATCATTGTAGAATATTTCAAATTCTTTTGATGTAAACTCTCCTCCTCTATCTGACCTTAGGAATTTTAGATTCTTTTATGTTTCCTTTTCAACTATGGCCAAATACCACTTAAACATTTGAAATGCATCAGATTTTTTCTTTAAAAATATAGCAGTCATCATCCTTGAATAGTCATCTACAAATAGTATTATGTATCTATCTCCTAGGTAGCTTTGCACTTCTGTTGGTCGACATAAGTTTATATGGACTAAATCTAGTACTTCTTTAGAAGTGTATGTTTTTCTTTTGAAGCTAGACTTGGTCATCTTCCCTAGTTGACATTGTTTGCACATTGTGTTTTCAAGTTTCTTTAGTTTAGGTAACCCTTTGACCTTCTTCTTTTTGCTGATGTTAATCAAATTATTAAAGTTAACCTAACACAATCTTTTATGCCACAACTACACATTGTCAAGTCTAACAACAAGAAAAATTGCATCTTCCATATCTAGGTAAAATGAGTTACTCCTAGTTTGTTCACCTTTTCCTATCAAATTTCCATCAATGTCATAGATCTTGGTAGTTTTGTTTACAAATTCTACTTTGCAACCTACATTGCCTAACTGCGACACACTCAACAAGTTGTAGTTCATTCCTTCAATATAGTATGCATTATCACATGAAATCTTCTCAGTAAGTTTAATGGAACCTTTCATTTTGATTTTACATGGACCATCATTTCCAAATCTAACACTATTTCTATCATATTGAATAGAGGTAATAAACTTACTTTTATCTCCTATCATGTGATGTGAGCAACCATTGTCTATAATCCACTTGTCATTCTTGTTCACACAAGTTACCAATGTTGTTGCTTCATCTTCATTTTTATTTGATTCATTCTTCATGACCACATAGACTACTTCATCATCATTCTCATCAAAATCTTCTTCAACAATGTAGCATATTTTTCTTTTGTCCATATAGTCTTTGCTATCATCTTCTCTTTTTTTCTTGTACTTATTTCTTTCTTTGTAGTTTTTCTTTTGTGTACATCTTGTAGCAATATGACCTACTTCATTGCAATTGAAACAAATGATAGGGAGTTTACATTTGAATTTACCTTTGCATCTATGGAATCTCCTAGCCAATAGTACTTCCAACTATTCCACATCTTCCTCATCTATGTTACTATCACTGGATGCATGCTTTCCTTTTCTACTTTTCTTCTATGATGTCACCTTTTTAGTGTCTTTCATTGTTAGTTTGGCCTTGAAAATAGATTCAAGGTTCTCAAGTCTATAGTTGTCAAAATTGGACAACTCAAATGTAGTAAGCCTTCCAACTATTCCTTCAAAGGTCAATGCATTTCTTAGTATACACCTTAACTCCTGGATGGCTGAAATTCTAATAGCATAGATAGAGAGTAGGGTTCTCAAGTATTTTCTATTTTTAGTCTCTTCTTCTAATTGACCACCTAGACTTCTTATTGCACTTACCACTTCTTTCATTCTAGACCCATATTGAGCAACTCCTTCCTCCATTTTCATATCATCAAACTTTCCTCTAAGGCTTTCTCTCTTTTCTCTTTGAACATTTTGATCTCCTCCATAGATATCTGATAGGGCTTTCCACATCTTGAATGTAGTATCACATCCTTTGATGTCATCATATTCAACATAATTGAGTGCAGAGGTAATCTCCAACATTGCTTGATTGTGCTCCTTCCTTTTGTTCAAATCATCTATAGTAAGAGGTCTAGCTAGTTGTACATGTTCTATTCCAATTGAGGATTTTGCATGATCACCTAATGATCCAAGGTGCAATTTCATTAGACCCTACCATGCAAAAAATTTGTCTTTGTTGAACTTGGGAACTTCTCTCTTAGACATCCTAATCTTCCTACTTCTAGTACCTTGAAACTAAATCACTAGATCCCTCTGATACCAATTGTTAGAAATGCTTTAGAATAACTAGGGGGGCAGGGGGTGAATCAGTTATTCAAGGTCCTAATGTCCAATTTAAACTTTTTCACTAAGTGTAGTAAGCCCATTCAATCATTCATTCATCCAAGCTTTAACTTTCATATTTAGCAAGTTACTGTAAAACAACATGCAAGCATACATAAAGAATCAACACATAACACAGTGATTTACGTGGCAACCCAATTTGGGAAAAACCACCAATAACATATACTCAATTCTAACTCTTCTGAAGTGATGCCATATGAAAGGCCTACCTTGTAAAAGGCTTACAACAAATTGTTAAATGTAACTCTGTTAGAGGATTTATCCACCCTATTAGAAGTGGGCCTAGTTAGATGACTTTAGAACATTCACTTGGAATGCCACCCCTGTTAAAGGATTTACAAATGGCTACTAAACCAACCTAAGTCCATAGGATTTTCATGTCTAATACAATTGCTAGAGAGTATTAGAAATTCTTTGACCTAATTATTGTATGCCTAAAATGTGAGCACACTATTATGGGTCATTATATCCAAGATTTCTCAAAAGTGAGGTCTCGAATGGCAACTCATAACTCTCTATTCATGGAATGCAAGGGTTTGTAATGGAGTCCCTCAGTTTGACCTAGTTTGTGCCCATGTAAGTACACCATGAAACAAGAGATTCAATGATAAAAAAATATGCATGCAAATAAAAATGCAAACTAATCTAAATGATAACAATGCAAAACCATGCAAGAAAGGAAATCTAATAACAATGCAATACTAATCTATGAAAATAAATATGACTCTAAGATAATATGAAAATGAAATAATGAAACCTCATCATGGAAGCCATGGACACATGTGAGAATAAGACAAGAAGATAGAAGTTCTCCACAAAAATCTTTGATGCTCAAACTCATTTTTCAAAAATTCCTCTCAAAACCTTCAGCATAACAATAGCGTAATTGTGGATGAATTGTGAATGAATTGTGGATGAATTGTGGATGAATCATGGATGAATTGTGGATGAATTGTGGATGAATTGTAGATGAATCATGGATGAATTGCGGATGAATCATGGATGAATCAAATGAGGAGAGGGTTCCCCCTTATAAAGAAAAATATGGAGGTGAGAGGTTTCTCACAACCAATATGGGATAATAGAGTTTGATCCATGTGAAAAAAAATTCCACCAATGAGAAAAGAGGAGTGTTTGAGAAGAAAGTAAAAAGATAAGTCCCACTTAGAAATATGTGCATTTAAGTGTAGAGAAATTAAATAAAAGAATTTATTTTATTTCCTTTTTCATCAAAAAGAGATATTTAAGTGAGATTTCATTTAATTAAAAGGGAGCAAGTTCTTTTAATTAACTAGGAGATATTTAATTAAATTAAAAGAGGGGTTTTTCTCTTAATTAATTAAATGTGGATGAATTATTTAATTAAAAGAGAGGTTTTCTTTTAATTAAATGGGGACTTATTTTATTTAATTAAAAGAGGATATTTTCTTTTAGTTAAATAAGACTTAGCATAAAATGATCAACCTTAGAAAAATAGAATAATTGAATTTGATCAAGGAAATCGATTTAAATTGATTTAATAAAATATTACACACCATTGGTTCAAGAAATTTGATAAATTGATAAAATGAATAATGGGGGCCCATAGTCTAGGTGACCATTTTAGGGTGCATACAATTACAACATACAACTTAACTTGTAGATTTTTTATCACTCTTTAGCTCGTCACATTGCTTGGCCTTCAATCTTTGCAACTTTGTTAGCTTGCCCTCCTTTCAAGCTTTATCTCCTTGAGTCTCCGTGCTCAATGTACTAGTACAATAATATTTCTCTAACCACTTGTTGAAGTAGAGCCTTTGTGCTTGTCCTTCTCCTAGATGTCTACACCTTGATAACCTTCTAACTACTTCATAATTTTGGTACTTTAGCAACAACCTCTTCATTTGTGACTCCTTAAATAGAAGTCTTGGAATTCCTTTTTGGCTTGATTCTTCCCTTTTTTTCTAATTCATATGGATTAGGTAGGATTCATTGTATCTAACCCATATTTCGTTTCCTCTAGAAACTTCTTGAATAATTCTTTTGAATTCAACCAAAAATGGTTTGCATAGAATTCTGTGCCATTAGCTCATCATCCTTAACCTCTAGTTAGTTCACAAAATTCAAGGTAACAACTATGTTAGCTCAGATCTAGCAAATCTTTCACATTTTGAATAATGCAGCAACTTGGCACTATTGAAATACTGGTGCTTGACACATACTGAGTTACTTGACACAAACTACATTTTACTGATGCTTGGTACTAGAAGTTCACTCAGCGCCTGTTACTTTGCTCGGCACTTGAACTTCACTCTGCACCTAAAGTTTTCTCGGCACACACTAGATTTTTCATTTTCTCAGCTCAAACTAAAAATTTGCTCGGCTTCAACTAGCTTGCTCAACACCCACTAATGAATTTAGTTTAAGCTTTGCAGTCAACCTTATTTCAACTTATTCCTCCAATGTTTCTACGTGTAGCCAACCTGTGTATCTTTGAGTATGTTATCAATACATCATTTAACCATTGTCTTAACTGATCCTTACACTTCTTTACAACATCATAACTCAACCTTTCCCTTAGGTTCTCTTGTTACATCTTGTTGATTAAATCCTCTTCATTAATCAACTAAGTGATAGTACTTGGATCTTATAAGAAATTGTCATTCCTACACATAGCAGGTTTGACATCAATGACAAAATAATGATTGAAAACATTTTTTTAACAACAATCTCCCTCTTTGATCTTCAGCCATCTTCTCATAATGATCTATTCAATCAGATTTCCAACAATATTAGACATTGGTAGATATTGTTGGTATGCATTTACTGATATTATTGACATTAAAGATATGCATGGCTAGATGTACTGGCACATGTCTTGAACAATGAAGGATGCGGTGCTAGATTCATAGAGTTATTTAAATTTTTTAAGCGATGATGTTCTATAAAATAATATGTATTCTTCACAACTGCATCTAACTCTCATTTTTGAACATTTTCAGCCACTGACATCAAAGTCTCCTTCACATCTTTATCAATCTACTTATTAGGGAGTCACTACTATAGGGTAAAAGAACAAATATGTATCAACTTTTACAAAGAAAAATTATTTTAGAACACAAATTGTTCAACTTTAATGACATTAAGTTGGTATTTGTGTTTAGAGTTTGAAGATGATGTGAACTAATGAAAGGCATAAAATTGAATGAATTTTATGTGTGCAATTTTTTAATTTTTGTTAGTAAGAATTTCTTTTTATAAAAGTTGTGAACTCCATTTTCTAACTAAAATAACTATAGGGTGTAGTTCTTGTCAAACAAGTATATGTACATCATCTTTAAGTTTTTGCTATGATTTGAAAATATGTTATTGATGATATGTATAGATAGGGAAGAAAAAAAGAAATGTTGGTTTTTTATGTGTATATTTTTTTTATAAGTAATTGAGATTGACCTTATCATAAGAAAGGAGTTTTATCCTCCCATCACAACAACCCTATCAAATCTATGCCTTTTTGTAAAACAAAAGTATTATTTAAGAGGACTCTCCTCTAGGGATAAATACAAGTTTTATTTATTTATTTTTCATATTGTTACTATTAGTTTCTATTTTTTGAAGTATAAACTTCTCTAATGTTAAAATATATACTTATAATATGACAAAATTATAACACATTGTAACTAATGAAATACTATTAAATATATAGAACAATGATATTAACTTTGAGATCTATAAAAGGGTAGTTTTAATTTTTGAAAAAAATTGAGTTTTGATAGAGAAATAAGAAATGACTAAAATAGGTTTCATGGTCTTGAATGGTGACACATATATGCACTTTTACCATGTACTGGTTAGTTCTAAGCCATTAATTGAGGTATGGGAAGTTTGCATAATTTTATTTTTTATTTACAAAAGTTATTATTGAAATTAGATATGATATTTATAAGTATGATATAGTAATTATTTAGATTTTTTTTAGGGTCTTATTACTCTCAATCGTCCATGTTTTCTTAAGGTGGATGTAGAGAGTGATTATCAATTGGTGGTAAGGAAACATTTTATTTTATGTATGGATATATTTTTATTTTGATGTATAATAGTTATTAATTCACATATAATTTTTATTTTAATAGGTCAATTCACACAAGAGTCTAAGCCAATGAAAAAGAAATCATATTAGGAATAGCCCCTTATCAAAAGCATATCCCTCTATGCAATGATTGGAAAAAGTTAGGAGTTTTTTTTCTTGCCCTAGCGAGAAGGAGTAGATATAGGGACACACATTTTTGTTGAAAATAATCAAGACTAGCTAGGTTACTGAGAGGGGAGGGGTGAATTAGTAACCTCAAAACTTTTTAAAAATTCAGCACTTAATAATGTAATCCATTTATCATTAATTAATCTACTGCATGCATGAGAAAACTAAAAGAACAAAACACTTTGAACACAATATTTGGTGACCCAAAAATCTTCCAAATAGAAAGTAAAATTGGGGTGGGGATGATGCCCACAAAACTTTAATACTGAAGTATAAAGTTGGCCTATTAAAGCTTACAATGATCACTTTTGATGATCTACCCTGTTAGGAGGAATTAGGACTACTAGGTCTACCTTATTAGAGGTTTTACAAATATACAATAAAGTATGCACTCAGCAAAGAGATTTAAAGAGAGACTATTATGTCTACTCTATTAAAGGATTTGAAGTTGATTCACCTCTTAGGATGAAATTGTAGATTTGACTTACAACTAAGTTACTGATTGATATCTTTCAAGTATAGATCACCTCTTTGTGATAGATGTAACTTGAATGCTCCTGCTTTTGACCTTGCATAACACTTTGCTACTGATTCACATTCACATGCTAATCATCACATTCACTTTCACTCTCCTAAAAAAAATTACAACTTCTTTCTTGGGTATGATAAAATACATTACATATATACCAACCCAATTCTCACAGTTACAAGGTTGGCTAAAACACAAAGTAACACCAATATTACTGAGTCAGCCCATATGTAAAAGCTCAGGTTCTAAAGGCTGACTTGGTGAAGTTTTGATACTCGGTGTCCAGTGCATTACTTGACATTATCATGTATTTGGTAGAAGTAGAGGCTTGATCCATACTAATCACTCAATGTAGCTTCAAACTCAATGAACATTGGAGACTTGATAGATATAGTGTCACTCAATAGAAACTAAATACCATGTTTACCATGCTTGCACTTGGTAAACACTACTCATCCCATCACTCAGTTAACACAGGCTTCACATCACAAAAATTGATGACTCAATAGACAATAATAGCTCAGTAACCACTGAAATGCTTGGTATGAACTATGAAACTTGGTAACCATTGAATTCCTTGGTAAACACTAGAGACCAAACAAAGAAATCAATAACCATACAAAATCTAAATAAGTGTTGTCACTAATAACAAATATGACTTAATGCCAACAATCCTCGCCTTTGGCATTAGTGACAAAAACACTTACTAGCCAAAACTTATATACACTGACATGGTAATTTGGATATTGATTTTTCAAAATTTGTCTTTGTAACTCTGATGTCTATACATTTTGCATATGTCTCCCCCATACAATATACATATCATATTAGGTATAATAACATACTGACTGTATATACAAATTTCTCTCATCCTTAATCACTCCCCCTTTTATATTATGCACATGTCTGTCTCTCTCTTATATACATGTCTCTCCCCCTTTTTGACAATAATGCCAAAGATTTAAAATTTATATAGAGACACCAAAATGTGATAGAAACTTAGAGTGTACCTTAAGAATAAGAGTTAATGTCTTGTCCTAGTTTTCTTGTAAAATTTTGCAAGTTTGAAGTGCAACTAGGACTTTTATAGAGAGTTCAATCATATGATCTACAATTGAAAAATTATTATCATGGATCAATGTTTTAGAATAAGCAATGTGCTTCTGCATTGTATCCATGATAGGAAGGATCATGTTCTAGATGTTTATAAGTGTAGACCAGATCCTTGCTTCCTCTCTTAACAACTCTGCCTACATTTCTGATAGGAATCTGACCCTCATGTGGTGTGTAGAGCTTGAACTGGGGTCAAGTTGTAACTTTTGAGCACTATCCTTTAGATCCTAATCAATCTTATTCAATTTTCCTTTTATTTATTTTGTATAGTTGGTAACATCACATAACTTAGCAAAAAGAGATGTTACATTTGTGTAAGATATTTCAAGATTTGTCAAAATTGAAGAAAGCTCTACCCAATGGATGGCAATTTGTTGAGCAATGTGCTCAAGAACTTTATTGTCAAAATTTTTCTCTGCCTTCTCCATAATCTTATTCTGGCTAGTAGAATCCTCATTGAATCTATTAACTACTTCTTATAATTGTAACAAAATATGTTGAGAAGAATCAACATCAACAACTATGGCCTCAGTCAAAATGTTCTTAGCACTCTCTATAATTTTGAATTCCCTATCTCTCTCTTCTCTTAGCTACTTCTATTTGGATTTCTATTCAAGTAGTTAGCTAACCAATCTCATTTTCTCTATAGTAGCATTATCAAAATCCAACTTGGGTATCTCAATTTCCTTGTCCAAATCTATAACTTTCTTAATTTCTTTTCCACTAACAAGAAGTTTTATTGGTGTCTTTGGTTCAACTTCTGATACAAATGCTTTGGATTTTGAAGCAAAACCAATAGTGGAAATAGTAGGGCTTAGAGTAAAAACTTGTATAGTGCATACTGATGGAATACTTACTGGAGTACTAAAAGAATCCAAAATTGATGTACTTCCCAAACTTGAGGTACGAATAGGTGGAATACTGATAGAGGTACTTACAATAGGAGCACTTACTGGATCATGCAAAACTGAAGAATCCAAAACTATAGAACTAGAAGCTGCACTTACTACTGATGAATTTGACTTGGGCACTAAAGAAGTATAAGGCTGTAGCTCAGTAGATACAGTGGTAGACACTTCCATTAGAGATACTTGGAGCTAAGAGGGAGCAAAGAGTGATTGGACAGTTGATGTGTCTTTTGTGGTCACAATAACCCTTGTTGAAACTATCTCCATGGTTGATGATACTATAGTTTTTGGGGGAGAGTGAGGAAGGGAGGCTATGACTTCTTCTGCTATCTTGACTAGATCAATTTCTTCTTGCCTAGCTTCCTCCTTAGCTTCATCCTCTTTCTCTTCTTCATCATCCTTCATCAATTCTTGATAATCTTTAGCATCAATGGTGACACCACGAGTATTCCCTTCTTCATTATCTTCATCCTTGTCACTATCATCATCATCGTTGATCTCAACTAGATTCTCACTTGGGTTGTGTAGATGATAGACATTCTTCCATATATATGTAGCATCCTTGACTACATGCTCTATGCCTTTTACCAAGATTAAACAAGGATAAAATTTGATGGTCATTTTGTCTTCATTTTTCTTCATAGCTTCTTTTACTTCAACATTATTAAGGCTTGGTAATAACTGTCTCAAAGATTGTTCATATATGTCATTTTTTGTTTGCATGGTTGATTCCCATCTTGGCTTTAACCTTAATGATAGCTCATTGGAAATCTGAGGTGCAAATTGATCAAGGGAATATTTCCATTTTCCCATCTTTGTCAGTACCAACTCCTCAATTTGCACTTTCTTTGCATCAATTCTAGTTTCATACTTTAAAGTTTTGAAATTTGTAATACTAGCACCTTCTTCTAATTTCTTCAATCTTACCTCAAAGGTGAGCGGGGGCTTGCTAAACACAACTTCACTACCTACTTTCTTCTTGGATCTTCTGGTGAATACAACTGTGGAGGACTTGGGTGGCTTGGTGATAATCACCTTGCCTTTCTTTCTTGTAGGCCCTTCCTCTTTTTCTAATTCTTCTTCTTCATTCTTAGATTCTTTTTCATCTTCACCTCTACCCTTGGTAAGAATAAGAGGGGTATTTGTTGTTTTCAATTTGGATATCCTCCTCTTACCTGTATTTACTACCTATGGAAGCTTAATTTCAAATTCTATTTTGGCTTTGGCTTCATCATAGGTTCCAAGGATAGGTGCCTTTGAATCTACAGGCTCATTCACTAGGGCTTCAATTATTTCTTTTGTTCCATCAATATTAACCTCATAAGGAAGAGGTCTCACCCACACTATTTGAGACCTTACTACCTAGATGTATACTCTGTCATAATCAACCATAAAATAGACATCATCCTTGTAGTCTTAAACCAACTTTTGATGTATCCTAAATTTTTTATTCATTTTTTCTTTGAAAACTTCAAAATAATTTTCCATGATACTGTCAAAATTCTCACCCATTTCAGCTATAAACTCATAAATCTAATGCAAAAATAGAGTGTCATTTTCCATACCACTGTTCCTTTAGAAGGGAAAAACTTTTAAGCATAAAAGAACAAACATGTCAATAAAGAACCGAATTTGCATGGGTTATTCTTCAAGGTTCTAATGCTTTCCATGTTCTTATTCAACTATTTCAACATCAAATCTACTAGGTTGTATTCCAAATTCTTCTTAACAACCTTGTACGCTAGGTCAACTACCTCACACAACACACTATTTAGTCGACTAGAGCTTTAAATCTTATGAGCAATAATATGAATGCCAAATTTGAGTTATACATGAGATACATTGCTAATTTTGAATCCTTTGCCATCCCAGTCAGCTAGGGTTTTCTTCTGAAGCTCATCCCAACCTAGGGTTTTAGTGACTTTTTCCTTGTTAAGCATAGGGAGACTAGTAATGTGATGAATCATTTTCTTTGAAATAAAAATTGGCTTCTCTAACCACAATTGACCATTATGGACTTTGCTCAAGATATATCTAATCCATTTAATCTAAAAGTTTCCTAGCAGGTGTAGAATATGGGTTAAGCTTTTCTCCTCTAGGTGTTTATGCTCAGGCTTAAGAGTTCCATCCACACAAAGTTCACCTAGGGAACTATCCATTTCTAGGGTTCCTATCTCTTTAAAAACACATTTGAAATGAGTTTGAATATCATTGATAAGGAGTACCTTTGGTGGAATCTATGACTGAGCTCCATTCGAGTCAAGGGATTTTGCAATTGTTGACACCAATTTGAAATTTGGATACTTCCATTCAACACCTCGCACCAACATTTTAGATCCTATCTTTTCCTTGCTACTACTACTACAACTAGATGCCATGATCACTTGGTTGATTGAGGAAATTCTTTGAAAAACATTTCTGCAAATACTACTCAAGATTGCTAGAATGCTCTGTGAATCGCTATGTTTTGAATATGCTGAAATCATAGTGAAAATGAAATCAAATTCCTACCTTTCAATAAAAATTTCTCATCAATGCTTAGTATGATGAGAGCCATAATGACATAGTGCATGATAGACTATCATTCACTATCTATACAAATTGCTTGGCAAAAACTTGTAACTCGACAACCAAACAAAACTTTGTTACTCTTGACCTTGCTCGGTAGAGCCTATGACCCAACCTTGCTTGATGAATACTGATGCTAAACTTTTGTGATCCCTATGTATCTAGAATACTAATTTGGATCTTTTCCTTCTTTCAATTGAACTATTTAAGATGTGACCTTGAGAATATAGTTCCAGTTCTTTCTTAAGAACTTAATTGGAAATGATGGAGTCACCCACTTCATGAGTGACTAGACTACCATCACTTGAACTAGCTTTCTCAGTAGATTTAGGAATCCACTGTTGTCTCATCTGCTTCCAGATATTATTAGCTTTTTATTTCTTTTCATCTTAAACTCTACCTATATTCATGCAATTCTTAGCTATATGACCAAGTTTAGTACATGTGTAACATCTTATTGGAGTATCCTTTCTTCTCAAGTGATGCCTAACATAGTTTATCCCAATGTGTCCATATTAGATCCATAGTAGTGACATCTACACCAAGTATTGTAGTCCCAACTAAATATTTCTTTTACAAATTGTTTAGTTGGATTGAATGGTTTAGATCTACATTTAGATGCCTTGTGACTTTGTTTCTTGCATTTGTGACATTTTCCTTCAAACTTTGGTTTCTCCTTGCATTGATTAGCTTTATGACCATGCTGATTGCAATTGAGTTTTGGCTTTCCATTACTTCAACATTTGTTTGATGCATGACCTATCTTACCACAGTGATTGGAATTACGTCTTTGATTCCTTTGAGCACCTTGTTTAGAGGATTCACCTTCTTCTTTGTATCCAAGTTGTACTTTTCCCTTTTTCCTAGAAGGATTCTACTCATTTTGCTAATTCAATTGATCTATGCCTATTTGGGATTTCATTATTATTTCATTGAGTTGCTTCTCATAATTTAGGTCAACTTTCATTCTTTCATTAATTTTCCTTTCCGTGCTTAAATCATTCCTTAACCTTTCATTTTCAGATCTCGAACTCATGATTTCTTCATTTGCATTGGAAAGCTGATTGATAAGACTTTCTTGCTGAAGGGATTGAATTTGAGTTTCACGGTTCCTTGCCTCTAAGTCTTCATTTTCCTTATTTCTCTATTCAAAAATTTCACACAATCTTATTGACTAGATTCCTTGTTCTCTTTTCAATTTCCTTACTTCTTCTTATAGGGAGCCATTCTTTCCTAGGAGTTCTTTGATTGCATCATTTTCTTCATGTGAATTGCTTGAGGGGAAAAAGTCTTCAATCTTCTCTTCAACATACTAGTGGTCATTCATCTATTTTGCAAGTTCCTTCCTTCTTTTTAGGCATTGGGAAAAATGCCCTTTTTCTTCCTTGAGTTGAGCTATGGCCATTTTCAAATCTAGATTTTCTTTATCAATAGCTTTGTCAAGTCTTAATATCTCCATTGTCCTTGACCTTTACTCATGCTGTCAAACTTTATCCTAAGAACCACAAAGCTCTGATACCAATTGCTAGAAATAATCAAGACTAGCTAGGTTACTGAGAGGGGAGGGGTGAATCAATAACCTCAAAACTTTTGAAAAATTCAGCACTTAATAACATAATCCATTTATCATTAATTAATCTACTACATGCATGAGAAAATTGAAAGAACAAAACACTTTGACCACAATTTTTGGTGACCCAAAAACCTTCCAAATAGAAAGTAAAACTAGGGTGGGGATGATGCCCACAAAACTTCAATACTACAGTATAAATTTTTCTTGTTAAAGCTTACAATGATCACTTCTAATGATCTACCCTCTTAGGAGTAATTAGGACTACTAGGCCTACCTTGGTAGACATTTTACAAACATATAATCAAGTATACACTCAGTAAAGAGATTTAAAGAAAGACTATTAAGTCGAACCTATTAAAGGATTTGAAGTTGATTCACCTGTTAGGATGAAACAATAGATCTAACTTACAACTAAATTTCTAATTAATATCTTTGAAGTATAGATCACCTCTTTGTGATAGATGTAACTTGATTGCTCCTGATTTTGACCTTGCACAACACACTGCTGCTGATTCAAATTTGCATGCTAATCATCACATTTTCTTTCACTCTCCTCAAAAACATTAATTCTTTCTTGGGTATGATACAATACATTACATATATACCAGCCCAATTCTCATAATTACAAGGTCGACTAAAACACAAGATAACACCAATATTACTGAGTCAGCCCAAATATAGAAACTTGGGTTCTGAAGGCTGACTTGGTGAAGTTCTGATGCTCAGTGTCCACTGCATTACTTGGCATCTTCATGCATTCAATAGAAGGAGAGGCTTAGACCATACTAATCACTCAACCTAGCTTTGAGATTAGTGAACATTGGAGACTTGGTAGATATAGTGTCACTCAGTAGAAACTGAATACCATGTTTACCATGCTTGCACTTGGTAAACACTACTCATCCCATCACTTGGTTACCACAAGCTTCACATCACAATAATTGATGACTTGGTAGACACTATGAAGGTTGGTAGCCACTAACTTCTCAGCAAGAACTGAACTGCTCAGTTTGAACTGCTAGACTTCACACTACCTGTATTCACTCGATAACCACTAGAATGCTTGTATGAACTATGAAACTTGGTAACCACTGAATTGCTTGGTAAACACTAGAGACTAAATGAAGAGCTTGGTAACCATACAAAATTTGAATATGTGTTGTCACTAATAAGAAACATGACCTAATGCCAACACATTTTAAGCCTATATGACATTATTGGACATACATAAAATTATGTGTATTTGATCTATTTTTATATATATTATATTTGATGCATGAGATATTTGACATATAGTTGACATTTCAAATTATCAATGTATGACATTATTAGACATTTTTATATTGTTGGTATGCATTTAGTGGGATTATTGACTTTAAAGATAAGGATGGTTGAATGTATCTGCACATGCCTTGGATTTTTTCATCAATTATGTTAAGATTTTAGCTTACGAAAATAACTTTAACATTGGATTGGAAGTTTTCATTCTTTTATTGATACATCTTCATCTTAGCTTACTCATTTTCCTACAAGGGTGGCATGTTGGAAGGATGAGATAAGTTCTTTCTTAAAATGGTGGTCACTTAGTTTTTCTCTAGGTATCTTGATGGAGCACAATAACATGTTAGATAGTCATGTGATTTCATGCATCACTATGATGATATATTTCATTGATTGAAGCTTATGCAATGTATACATGGGTGTGTACACCAAGTTGGTTTACAAATAAGTGGACACTCATTCAAAAAAAAATATCTTAATAACCTAATCATGTTTCTAATGACCCAATTGGGTTATTCAAAAATTTAAATGTCCTCCAGGCTTGGTATCCAAGCCTGGCCATTTTAATATAAAAATAACTCGACCAGGTTTTAGTAAACTCAATCATTCTTAAAAATTGGACTAAGGTCTATAAAACATGACCAGGTTCTATAAAACCAGACCAAGTTCTATAAACCTGATCATATTTTTAAGAAATATAAAAATCTTATGTTTCTGACATTTAAGGGTATTTTTGTATCCTCAAATGATAGTAGCATACATTTAGTCAATTATGGAAGCCAAAAACCTGATCAGGTTTATAAAGAAAACATTTTTTTCTCTTTTCTCCATGATGCCCTAATGTATTCATTTTCTTTGTCGTTCATGTATTTTTTCATCATAGTTTGTAATTTGCTTTTATAATTTGTAAAAATTTTAAATTTTTTTTGAATTTTTTAATATAAGATGCATTAATGAATCCAATAAAACTAGGTAGAACTGAAAGGCCACCTCCAATACAAACAACAGAATCAAACCCTCGACCTGCAATGACACAACCACAAAACATTGCACCTATTTTGATAAAAACACTATTAGGATAATATATCGAACAAAAGATAAACACAAGGCACAAAGATTTAATGTGGTTCACCCAATCACTGGGTTACATCCGCTAACAACAAGTTCAATATTATTAATATCTAGTGATTACAATCTGCAATCCATTATAGTTGAATACTATTGTAAGAAGATACAATATCACCATACATTATGAAATCCCTAACCCTAACCCTTTTTATACAAGATTTTTATTACTTATAAAATTAGGGCTAGAATAAGTCATCCAATAGAAAAAAGCATGCCAATGTTGCCTCTTACAATATAAGGTCATTTTTGGCTTCGGGAATGCTGCCCATGAAAACACACATGACATATCTTCTTGGGGGTGCTACCCCTAAAACCCCATAGAAATAATCTCGGGAGAAAATACACCAGATAAACCTCTGAGTTTGATTAGGCTCCATATCACAAAAATCTCCCACTTGGAGATTAATCAGACTCCACAATAATAACCTCCCACTTAGAGACTGATTATAGCATTACTAAATTTGTAACTCCCACTAGAATATCAAACCACCATGGACTCTTTTTTTCTTTTATCTCATTTAATCTAGAAAACCAACCAAAGATTAAGAGAAGTTCATCTTCTCCCTTGTTACTATCTTGGTAAACATGTCTATTGAATTATCATTTGAATGTATCTTCTCAAACTTTAACTATCCATCATCTAGAACTAATCAGATAAAATGGTATCGTAACTATAAGTATTTTGTCTTTGAATACGAAGCATAATTCTTCCATGAATAACTGAATCCATATCATCTCCTTGGCCACCTTTTTAGTGGATAAATTATTCACCTTCTGTAACCGAGAAACCTAGCTCACTACTGCCCCACCAATAATAAATACATAACCTATAGTATTGTGTCTAGTATCAATATCCCTTACCAAATTTGAGTCAACATAGTTGTGTAAATTAGCTGTAGAGCCCCCAAAATATAAAAACTCACTGGATGTTCCTCTCAAATATCAAAGAATCTATTTAACTGCATTCCAATGCTCAATTCTTGGATGACTCATATACCTACTAAAAACTCCCATTACATGTGTAATATCTATCTTTTTACATACCATATCATACATCAAGCTTCCTAAAAATAAAGCATAAGGTACCTTGGACATCTTAACCTCCTCTTCTTGTGTCTTTGGACACATCTCCTTATTTGAGTTCAAATGACCAGGTAAAGGTGTGCTGACAACTTTATCATTCTTCATTTAGAAATGTTGCAACACCTTCACAATATAATCAACCTAAGATAATGTCAATTTCTTGCTCTTCCTATTTCTAAAAATCTTCATACCAAGGGTGTGTTTTTCTACCCCCAAATCCTTCATAGTAAATGAATATGCTAATTGTTCTTTTAACCCTTTAATCAAATCCATGTTAGACCCAACTACAAGCATAACATCAAGATGTACACATAAAATTATGTATCTATCATCATCTAGCCTCTTAAAATAAACACAATGATCTAAATGACATGTATGATATCCATTCTCAACCATAAAACTGTCAAATTTTAGATACCATTGCCGATGTGCTTGTTTCAAACCATATAGGCTTTTCTTCAATCTGCACACTATGTTCTTCTTACCCTTGACCTCAAATCCCTATGACTATTTTGTATATATCTCTTCATCCAAATCAACATGAAGAAAGGTTGTTTTTACATCGAATTGGACCAAATTGAAATCTTTATGCAATACTTAAAACAATACAAATAGAAGTCATTTTAACAACATGAGATAATATCTCATCAAAATCAATGCCCTTTTTATGTGCAAATCCTTTCACAACAAAGCTAGATTTAAATATTTTCTTACCTCCATCCTCTTCTTTCCACTTGTAAACCCATTTATTCTATAGAGATCTTTTACCTATAGGCAACCTGTGTAAATCCCATATTGTATTTTTTAGCAAAGAGTCCATTTCTTCTTTCATTGCAAACTCCCATTGAATCTTTGTATCCACTAGCACAACTTCATCATAACATTCAGGTTCACTAGCATTAGTAAGTAAAATAGAATACAAAGAAGGAGAAAATCTTTTTGAAGGTCTACATAGCCCTTTTGACCATCTAATGTTCACTAGGGTGTGAGGTATTTGTTGTTTGGGTTGTTGCAATTCTTTTGTAGTATCATCTAGTACTACATAATCATTTTATTTCTTCTCATGTTGCTCCAACAAATATTTGTACAACACTTTCTCATGGAATATGACATCCCTATTTCATATAATTTTACAATTTTCAAAATTCCAAAGCCTATAACCAAATTCATTAGTTCCATATCCAATAAATACACATTTATTTAAATTATCTTCTAGCTTAGTTCTATTTTTAGAATCTATATGTGCAAATCCTTCACAACCGAAGGTTTTGAGAAATGAATAACTCACCTTCCTACCAGTCCATGCTTTCTCTAGAATACCACATCCCAAAGGAGTAGAGGGACCTCTATTAATTAAATATACATTAGTATTGATAGCCTCTACCCACATGTTTAAGGGAAACCCAACATGTAACCTTATGCTCCATGCATGCTCCATTATTGTCTTGTTCATGTGTATAGCCACTCTATTTCCCTATGGAGTCCTTAGAATAGTTTTCTATCTACAAATACCATTAGTGGAGTAATAATCTTCAAATTCATAACTACAATACTCATCACCATTATTAGATCAAAGACATTTTAGATTTTTACCAGTCTCATTCTCAACTAAGCATTTCTATTTCTTATAAGTTTGAAATACATTAGATTTATGTCTAAGGAAATCTTCCCATACTTTTCTAGTTGCATCATCAATAAATGTAACATAAAAATGAAAGCCACCAAGGGGAGACACCCAAGATGGTCCCCATACATTTGTATGCACAAACTCTAATTTCTCATTTTTCTTTTCCTTCCCAATCTTCACAAAACTCACTCTCTTTTGTTTTCCATACACAACTTTCATAGAAATCCATATTAACACATTTTAGACCTAGTATCACTTCCTTTGAATGAAGTAATTTCATACCTTTCTCACTCGTGTGTCTAATCCTGTTGTGTCACAATGTTGTATCAAAAAATTCAACATTTGTTTCTTCTCCCTGCTCAACTATAGCAATTTTTCTTGAATATTCATTCTCTAAAACAATCAAAGTAGAAGGAACAATATGACCTGTACAAAGATATAAGGTGTCTACTTTCAAACCCCTTTCTAATAAAAGGGAACCTTTTGAAACCTTCCAATTTTTATCATTAAAAGTAATTACACAACCCTCATCACCGATTTTCTCTATTGAAATAAAATTCCTACTTAAGCCTTGGAACATGTCTAACCTCATGTAGTAGCCAATGATTCACATTCTACAACTTAATCTTAACTTTTGCCTTTCTAACAATCTGAAAAGGTTCATTATTCCCCAAATAAGGAAGCCCAAAATCCCTTTTGACATAATCAATAAAATAACTTCTAGGAGGTGTAGCATGAAATGAAGCCCTAGAATCTAAAACCTATGAATCATCAACACTTTCTAAAGAAAGAAGCAAAGCATCCTCTTTGGATTTTTTACTTAACACATTTTCCTCCTTGTTTCTATCTTGCTTTTCTCCTTCATTATTATTTCAAGTCCACCAATCCTTTTTCTTATGCTCTGGTTTCCCATAGTACCAATAATATCTCGACCCTCTATATTGAGACCTCTTCCCATTTGACTTTATTCTTGATTTCCCATGATTTCTAGAATTATTTCATCTCTCAATCATTCAACCTCTTCTTTCTAAATTCAATGCACTTCTTGATGTAGATCCACCTAAGGTTTTCCTACAAGTTTTTGCACTTAGAATAACACCAATCACATCATCAATTTTTAGGGTATTAGATCTATAAAAAAATTACTCACAACTATTACTAAGCCATTCTAGCTTTCTGGAAATGAAGCCCTAATTTCTTCATCAAAATTGACATTCATAGAAGTTTGATTAGTAATAGTATTAAACTCATTTAAATGATCTACAATAGATCCACCTTTTATCATCTTCGTATTAAATAAATGCTTCATGAGAAATACCTTATTTAAAGCGGAGGGATTTTCATACAATTTCACTATGGTATGCATCAACTCTTTTGTTGCCTTTCCTTTTGTAATGTTAAATATCAACGATGGTTCCAAGCAAAATCAAATGTTTCCAAGTGCCTTTCTACCTAAAATCTCCTTGTCCTAATCTATCATAGTTCCCTGTTTCTTTTCCTTTCCTTCCAATGGCTTCCATAAATTCTTGTGATAAAGATAGTGCTCCATTTGCATATTCCATGACTGAAAGTTCTACCCATTAAAATTCTCAACCTTCATCTTACCATCGTCTACCATCGCTCCAACTCAACTATGAGGCCTTCCTATTGAAAATTGGCTATATTTATATATGTAAATATTATCATTAATGGCAACACATGATGCACATGCTTGTAGTAAACCTTAGAAATAAAGGTACTTGGCTTTTTGGTACTTAGAAAATTGTCTAAGTATGGAAATGGCTTACACCAGTGTATTGTTTTATGTATAACTTTTTTATATGATGTTATTCATGAGAGAGAAGATATATGGGAACAATATACATGTTGATGATGATGTGTATAATCTTGGACATTAGTACAGATAGTACAAAAGAAAGATATTTAAGATTTATAGAACATCAAAATGAAAGGTAAAAAAATAATTTTGTTTACAAAATAATTATAGGACCAAATAGAGACAATATCCTAGATGTTTACTCTAAGTTGGAAATGCTTATTTTGGTCTTAACTGACCTAGCAGAAACTTGTGAAAAGGTATTGTATTTATGCAAAGACATTGTGAGATTATTTGGAAGTAACATGTGAAAGTTGTGAATGCAAAGTTTTGTATCATATGCAAAACCAAATATTTGATAACCTAATTTTGTGATCTAAGAGCTAGCTAAGGTCAAAGATTAACTAAAAGAAGGTATAACATCCATAATTCTATATTCAAGGAACTTTAATTACTTGTTTGGGTAGTGAGCTCTTCTTGTAATTGAAAGTGCATCTTCAGGAAGTTAGCTCTTCTTGCACTCATTGTACCACAACTCCTAATAGGGTTGGAATCTCCTAATAGGGATTTAAAGTCTCATAATAGGGACTCATGTACTAAATGAGTTTATATACTCCTAATATGGTCTATCCTCTAACAAGGAACATTTATATTAGTACATCATCTAGTGTGTATCATCCCCACCAGGGTTTTCCCTTGGCTAGGGTTTCCCTAGTTAACAAAATATAGTGTTGTGAGTTCTATCTATTCTTGGTTACTTTTACTTTTCAACATTACTTGTTTACTTTCTTATGCATGGTTCAAAGTAATTAATAATATTAGTTGGAAATTTTTTTTTGTAGAATATTGATTCACCCCCTCCTCTCAGTATTCCCTATTTCGAGCAATTAGTATCAGAGCTTATGAGAAGAAAAAGATGTACTATGGATAAGATAAAAAATCTAATTTGTGTTGAGAAAGAACAAATGAATTTGAGTTAGATTTTGAGAGTACAACTCCTTGAGAATCTGGAGAAGATTAAGAGAACTAAGAATGGTGTATTTAGATTTTAGTCACTAATCAATCACATTTTTTTTCATGCACTTAAGAGATTTTCATTTCTATTAGTTCTAGGGATTATGTGCCATGAAATATGTACGATGGATAAGATAACTAATGTATGGAAAATGCATCCTATAGATAAAATTTTGGACATTAGACACCTAATTATGAGAACATTCCAAAATGGGATGAAACAAAGATTAAGAATTGCACTTGTAGTTTTTGACATATTTGAGGATGATAATATTTTATGGTAGATAAAAATCTAACACATGTTGAAGTAGTAGAACCTTGGGAAACAATTCTTAATCCTTTATTTTATAAATTGAGTGATGATGTAGCTATTGGTTACATTGATCTATTGTTGAACTTTGGAAAGAACCAAACATCTTACAGGTTTGGAACATATGAGGAGATAACTCAGTCAGCTTTCTATGCATCCTTGAAGAAAGCATCTCATAAGAAGATTGAGACTATAATGAAGAAAGCATTTACTAAGGCCAATATGTTAGAAAGTGAATCACAGGCAGTTAGGAAAACTATCTCTGGAATAAAGAAAATTAGTGAACAAGGTGTGATGTATGTAACACCTGTATTAGTTGGGAAAGAATCAAGTGTATACATTATAGTGACTCCTACAAAAAAAAAGGTATTCCATATGTTGCTATATCACCTGAGTAACCAAGCAAACCCAAAAAAAGTCTAAAAGGTTAGTAGAAGTTGAGACTCATAACAAAAAAGAGTTAAGAAACTAGCTACCAAACCTGAGAAAAGGAAGAAAACATTGTTGACAATTGAAGACTCTAGTTAGAAAGATCATGAGGAACAAGAAGTTAAAAAGCTACAAAGGTTATTGTTTCTAGGAAATCAACAAGTAAAATAAGGTAACCCTGGAAACTAAAGCTAGAAAAGATTAAAATAGCTATTGCCAATGAGGTGGAATTTGTGCAAATGAATAATTTTTATGATTTATACAATGATATTGAGAAAGAGAAGATTGATATATCTACTATGAGATATATGATTCTTAATAACTTGAAACTTGAAGATATTGAAGGTGTTGTAAATCAGAAAGTCTATGAAAAACTTATAGTTAAGAAGGTACCAGTTCATGATGAAGACATGGAACTTCAAAAATCTATGTTAAGGACTATATGCAAAATTGATGATGAAGAAGAAATAAAGAAACTAATGAATAAACTAGCACCTTACTTGCAAAGTAGGATGAGGCCATTTATGTTTATGGGAGGTGAGAATAATATTATAAGAAGTGAAATAGCTATAGCCATCAACCAGATGATATCTAAATCAAAGGTAGCACCTATCACAATAGAGAAAAATTTAGAGGTATCAATAGGTGGTGATACAATGCAAATTGATCAAACTAATATTATTGTTAATATTGAAGATGATCATTTCAATCAACCTGAGTCTCACTCTCAGGACATTCAAGATCTCTTAAAACTGATTAAAGAGGAGAAAAGGAAGTTAGAAGAGGAAAAGAAGAAGATTAAAGAATCTAATAAGGAATTTATTTAGGAGGACAAGAGGTAGAAAGAAGAAAAGAAGAGGAGAGTAGAGGAAAAATAGAAGAAGCTAGAAGAAGAAAATAAAGAATAAGAAAGGAAAGAAAATGAGAAGAAAGAAGAAGAGAGAAAAACAAGGGAGATAGTAGAGAAGAAACTATTAATCTCATATTGGTTTGGAAAAGTGAGTATCTATATACTTAAGTCATTTACTTAGTTCATGCCAAAAAAGTAACACATTTTGAGCACAACATATGAGTTAGAGAATTTCATGTAAATAGTGAGTGCTGAGTCACTCATGTGCCAAGTCATTCAAGTGTTGATCAGATAGTATATGCTGAGTAATTCAAGTCTTGAATAGGTAGTGCATGCCAAGTCATTCAAATGTCAAGTGATAATATTGAAGTCATAGTTAGTGCTAAGCAATAGGGACTTTATATGCTGAGTAACACAATTTTGATAGAGTTGTTTGTATTGGCACAAACTACTATATAAACCATTTTTGGGTCGACTTAAGGATTGAATTATGATCTTTTGTTGATAAAGATGAATCTTATATGAAAATCCCTATGTGTTGCATGCATCCAATTACAAAAATGAAAGGCTTAAGTGGAAATATGGGTGAATCACAATTGTTGATTCATAACTAATCCTGAGTCACCGAGATCTTCTTAAGGAGGAAAAAAGCATAAATATTCTATGAGCGTGAAGGAGAGTTTTCTAGTAAAAATAGGATATTCATGGTGACCAAGGTATTATGATCTGAGATATATTGCAGAATTAGTAAAGGATAATACAAGAAGGAAACAATGAACAACATAGAGACATCTAATCAAGAAGGATCAGGAATACATTAGTATGGAGGTGATTTGACATCAAGCAATAAAGTACTAATTGCAAGATCATTGTTGAGACATTATAATAGGTGAATCAGTTAAATCTCTTACTTAATTGTTAGTTAAAGTCCTTTAATTAGGCACACTTCTAACAAGGTGTTGAATTCCTTTAACAAGGTAAGACCTAACAGTCTTTGTAAGATTTTAACACAAGAGACCTTTGATAGGGAAGATCATGTTTCATGATCAAACATTGTAACCTTCATTATATACACTTTATTACTACAATAGTGAAGATTTGTGGGTGTCATCCCCACCCCAGTTTTACCTTCTCATTGAAGAGTTTTTGGGTAATCATATCTTGTGCCATATATGTGTGAATGCTTACTTATTTACATACTTTAGATATATATTCTTTACATGGTATTTTAGTTTACTTATTGAATTGTGAGATGGATGTGTGGTGAATGTTTTTATGGGTTAAAGTTTAAAGCACTGGTTCACCCCCATCCCCCTTCCTTCTCATAGTTTACCTTTCCCATTGTAATTCCAACAATTGGTATTAGAGAAAAGTTCTTTGAAAGTAAATCTTTCTAGCTTGGAGGAAAGATCTTGCAAATGGAAGTCTACAAGTTGGGAAAAGTTATTGAGAACCAAGATATTGAAATACAACTCATTCTAAATCAATTGAATGAAGTAAGAAATAATCTACAAAAATCATTGAGGAGAAGGAAGGAAAGTGCTATTGAGGAGAATAACACACAATACCAAGAAATTGACACTAATAAACTATTTGTAGATGGAAATGCCAATGAATTTGATGTAGTAGTTGTAGATCTAATGGAAAAGAATAGAACCCTAGCTAAAGATATTAACAATCTTAAGCTAGAGCAAGAATCACAAGCCATATTACTATGTGAGGTGATTGAACAAAAAAAGAAAGCTATGGAAGACAAAGTCATGATTGAAGATGACAAAAAAGTTTTGACCAGTAGACTGGAAGAGAGATCATTAGAGGTAACTAGGATTGCTAACAATAAATTAGAAATGTTGGGTCAAATGATGATTGTAAATCATGAACTAAATGAAAATGATATTGAGATTACAACATTGAAGTTGTAGAATGAACAATTGAGAAATGATCTAAAAAGGGAAAAGAAGTTTGATAAAAGTTTCAATAAACCTAGTGAAGCTATTAAGTACTTTGAACAATTGATTAGATCCCCTAGATATAACAATGATACATCTAGACTAGGATACACTAGTAGCAATGAAGGAGAATCATCCAAAAGTGATGAAGAAAGAAGTAACAAAGATAAGAACTCCAAACCTACTTGTCATAATTGTGGTAAGATAGGACATATTATTAATGTTTGTAGGAGCAAGAATGTAAATCATAATATTAATTAGAAGAATATGGGTCATCGCCACAAGTGCAACAAACAAGTTCATCAAGCACATGAATGTAGAACCAAGACCATGTAGACTCAAAGATTTGAAGGATATTGTTATAACTGTCAGATGTATGGACATAGAGCTTTTGAGTGCAGATCCAAATCTAACTGGTCATCAAACAAGTAGACAAAGGTAAAGAAAAATGGAAACTCTTATAATTGAGATTATAATACAAGGTATAGTTGTCACTACTATCAAGAGTATGGACATATTCCTGAGAATTGTATTAGAACACTTTTCATAAGTGTTTACAAAAGGTGGTTGAGTCAAACTACATGTTTTAGCTATTTGAAGATTGATCACATTAGTAGATATTGTTTAAAAAAGTCAAAGGTGGCATGTTCTAAGTTTGAAAAAGGAAAAGGCAAGGAATATATTGAAAATGTTACAGATGAGATGAACAAGACATGGAAGAGAAAGGATGATTACAACACATCAAGTGTAGATGGGGTCACTTCACCCAATGGTTCATGTGATCACACCTCATCAAATTAAGCAATCAACGGGTATGTGGGACTAATATTTAAAAGATACACAGTACATTAGTTCCAAGGATTTAGTTTTGAAAATATTGCATATGCATGAATAAAGATGCAAAGTGGTGTTAGAAATCAAGGATAAATATTTAAGTTTTGCTAGTTTTTCATTTTATTGCTGAGCATGAAAAGTTTCATATGGTTTCCAATTGAAATGGTAGTGGATGCCAAGCAAGAAATTTTTTTAGTTAATGTCAAGCTCACAGTGGTTTCTGAGTGCATGGAAAGACATGCGGATGTCAAGTGAGCTATAAAATCAATTAATGTCGAGCTTACAACCATGTAAGCACTTAGCATTCAACATAGTGTTTTAAGGGCTATTTCATCAATTTCTTGTTCATTTGACATCATTCAAAATTAAAGAAGTGCACAAAGAGCTAAAGGTGATCTAGAGAATTTGTAGGAGATTTAAACGGTTGTTTGACACCATTCCAATAGGATTTATAAGGTATTCACCATGTACCGAGCTATGCAGTTTCAAATTTTGCAAACCCTAAGATATATTAAATGGTGTCTAGTTCTTTTAAAGAAAAAGGTTGAGAGGGAAATGAGGATTTGAATTTCCAATTGATTGGTAATGAAATCAAACAACCTATTTTCAATGCTATTCTAGATATAACTTATAAGAAGGATCCATCTAGTGCATTGTCTACGATAACACCACAAGTCTTGATGATTTAAGATGTTAGGAATTGTTACACATGCAAGATTTGAATCATAGGAGTCATGGAAAATAGAGAAGTATATGGGAAACCATGTGAAAATGGAGGGTTTAAGGAAGAATTCAAAATTATTGAGAAGAAAGTGTTAACTCGTGCCCTAGATTTCCTGAACATCTTTAAAATAGAGTGGATTAATATTTTTTTAAAGAAGAATTCATGATAGCTCTATATGGTTAAAAAATGGGCCAATAAAAATCACAAAGAAGATTGTTCATAGGGTAATAGGGTATCCAACCCTAGATCAGCCAAAGATCATGAGAAGTGAATCAAAGGAGATTATTGAAAAGAGCATAGGGGCTATATGGAATAAAAGGGGAATGACCATTGATACTATCATAGATCCCCTAATAGCTTTTGTAGTGAGGGTAATAGTACACAAGTTTTATCAATCTAGGAAATTAAATAGTGTACCTTGCATTAGAGTGGATATTGAATACAAAATTGTGAAGAAATATCATACTTATGATCTTGCCGAGTTACAGTTGCAACAATTAATTAAAAATTTAGGAGCCATAAGGAAAACCAAGAGTGCACAATGTAAATTTGGATCTGTGATCATCTTCACTTTCTGGATATTCCACTATTTGTTCTTTATTGTCCACCATTTTCTTATACCTAATCATGTCAACACATGTATCCCCATCATGATCTATCCTTAAGTGGAGAGCACACATGTTCTATCTCTTTGGAGCAGCCTCAATTGGTAACCTCTATTGAGCAAGTGGTATTTACAAAGTCTTACGTCCATTTGGATGTCTAAAACCTTCTTGATAAGGTTCATGAAAAGAATGAATAGGCCTATTTCTTTATTTCCTCAATGAAATGACCTCATTAGACAACTTTTGAATATGGAATCTATATTATATTAAGTTCTAGATACATTACTTATGGTTCCAGATTGAAGTTTTCTTTTCCACTTACAAGAGGCTATCATGTCATCTTTCATCTCTACAACTAGTGTTTGGGCAGCTTGTAAATTTTTTACATTTGCTCTCCTAATTTAATATCCCAGATAAGGAGGCATATAGCTAATTTATAAGGTCTTCTTATTATTTTCTATTGGTACATTTGTAGCAAGTATTCTCTTGATGAGTTTATTAAACCTTGCATTCTAATTCCTCATAGAAATGAATGGTTCTTTATTTATTTGTGCCAATTGTAGCAGCAACACTTGTGCATCTTCTATACGTTTATAGCATTCAAAAAATGTTTTCTTCATGTTATTCCAATTTGTGATGCACCCTATAGGTAAATATTGGAACCAATCAACAACATTATCTAGAAGAGTATCCACAAACATCCTGATTGCTACATCTTCATGTTGAGGATTCACTACACCATAAGCTAAATGAAAAAAACTTAGGTGTTGTTCTAAAGAGATTGTGCCATCACCATTGAATTTTTGAAAATATTTCTTGATGCTCTGAGCAAGTCATTATTAGCTAAATGGTTGAGAGGACCAATTGCATATCCCCAAGGGACTGCCATAGCTACTGGTATAATGATAGGATTTTCATGGAAAGAGATTGAAACAAGGAGTGTTACACCAAGTAATAAGAAAGCATTAATAATAGGAGGAATATAAGTTCTAGCAATAGGAGGAGGTAAAGATTGACTTCTCCTTGTTCTATTAGAAACAACTATAGTGAAGTAAGTGTCTTGGAGTTTCTTAGTCCCATATTCCCTTGTAAGCACTCTTCCCTTTCTAAACATATCTTCTAGAATAGGAAAGTTGGCCTTCTTGAGTTCCTCATATACTGGGTCAATATTTTCTCTTTCTTTGGCACTCCTAGTGTACGTAGAATCTAGGATGAATCAAATACATAGAAAATGGTGTTTTGAGTTTACCTTAACCCTGATCATCAAGGAAACTTCACCCATATTAAAATTTGAGTTAGCTTCTCCTTTTCTACTAGGATGAGGATGTAAAAATGGTATTAGGTTCTTATGGAAAACACCTCACCTCCACAAGACCTATCTTGGAACTCAAAATATATAATGAATTATAGTGAAAACTAATTATGAAGGGAAATTCTTCAGAGCTCTTTCATTTTGAATTCTACCAATAGAGTCACCAAAACTATTGGTCAAAAGATTGTTCTCCTATTAAGTTTGATAACTTGACTCTTTTTTATGCCCAATGTTTCTAGGAACAAAAGGATGTCACCAAAAAATGGGTCATTGTATGTGATATATCACTGCCCTCTAAGGTACAAGGTACAACTCCCTTTAGTTTGAAATGATATACAATGAATTGATGTCCTAATTTGATCATGATTTTAAAGGATAACCTCTTGACCTAAGAGCAAAAGAGACTACTACCAAATTGCTTGTAGACACAAAAAATTTAGGAAAAATGGATTTGGATAACTCACAACCCCCAATGGAATTTTTTTTATAAGTTATCTTAAAGTTCTAGCATCTAACTTCTAATTAGCAACTATTTTAACTTCTACAATGATGACTATTGGTTCTAATGATGCAAATACAATAGGGAGGTGTGGAAAAAGAACTACACATGGATGATAAATAGAATTAACTATGATGAAATCACCATAATGGAATGTAATCAAAGAAAAAATCACATTACCAAATGTAATTATTTTTTAACCCTCAATGCAAACCTAATATAACTTATGATTGGAACAAAAAATGTGAAAATAAAATCAAGGTAAATGGAATTACCAACTCTCCACTATAAAGTTTGCTAACCTTTACATTACCATAAGACATTACATTTATAGTTTCCTATCATTCCTCAGTTTTGGCAATGCAATAGTCACACAATAGAAAGAAAATATGAATAAAATATGAAAATATCTAATATATAACATGGTATGGACACTTGGAATATTTCCTAGTGATGATACTAATCCCATGGCACCTCAAAGAATGTTGGGAGAGTGTTTATCTTCATGCAACTTCAGAAACCCTACGAAGACATTCATTTCCTTCATATTCTATTGTTGGCACAAAATCCACGTAATTTGTATCTCAACGGTGACAACAAGTTTGAATTCTGGTTGTTGATCTTAAATGAATGATCACAATTAAAACCTATCACTCCTCCTTATTTTTCATTTTATGACTTTCTTCATGGGTTCATTTGTGCACATGTGTCCAATGCTCACATTCTCATTTTGGTTATTCTTCATTCATCTATGAGAAGCAAGAAAATGACATGCATTGATCTTTTAAGATCTAATGGTTGGAATGATGTATTGTTTGACATCGCTTAGAAATTGAAGAGGTGCATGAAATGGATTTGAGTTTGAGCATGTGTTGTTATTCCAAAGACATTTTACCTAAACCTTTATCATTCGACATTTAGGTTCAAAATTCATTAGAGTCATTGATCTAATCTTTCTTGGATGGTCAGGATGCATTGATGATCTAGGTCATTGTTCATAGCTTCACAACTTAGAAACTAAAGTTTATCTAAACAGTTATTATCATATGTTGGCATTGCTTCATAGCATCGAAAGTTCTCCTGGTTTTCCCTTGTGATCTCACAATCCACTAGTCTTCGTATCTTTGGAAGATTTAATCAATGTGTGCTCAATTTTTTCATGCTCATGCACCTAGCCCCACTCATATTTAACATTTCCCTAATTATGATCCCTATCTTAGTATCTTTGAAAGTCTCCATATTAGTCTTTACACTTATATGATTCTCCTTTCATCATAAGATCATAACCATTCAATTTGTGTATGGTCATGGGTTCCCCTTTAAGCCTTTATTCTTATACACCCTTAAATTATCATAACATCATATCACTTTCCATTTAACATGAAACACTTATGATGAAACAAAAATAGGATGATTGTAAGATCAAAAACTTGAAAATGCACTTGCGTTACTATGACTACATGGTATATCGTAAGATCGGGATACTCAACAATTTCCTTTACAATCCTTCACTAACCTTTACTTTGGGTTGACTTTTAAACTAACAAATGGAGTGCATTCCTTTTATTGATTGACATTTCCAACCACCTAAGTAGCTATTAAGATTGCATCTAGACCATTCATGTGACATATCAGTGATGCATGTTTTCTTGCCTTTGTATTTTAGTAAATTTGGGGATTTTAACTTAGTTTTCTATGGAAACTATTGACAATTTGCTAATGAAAATATATAATTATTGTCATTTATGGTAACACACGATCTACATACTTATAAGAAACATCAAAAATAAAGATACTTAGCTTTTTGTACTTAGAAAATTGTCTAAGTATGAATTTGGTTTATAGTAATATATTGTTTTGTATGTAACTTGTTAATGACATCATATTATGACTAGTGAAGTTAGATGAAGATAGTATACATGTTCACGATGACAATTATAACCTCAAACATCAATAAAAACTATATAAAAAAAGATATATTCATGTTTTACAAGTGAAACAAGATAGTAGAATTAAAGGAAATAAATTATTTTATTTAGAAAATAATTACTTGACCAATTAGGGCCGACATCCTAGATGTTTAGTCTAAGTTGGAAACGTATATTATGGTCTTAGCCGACCTAGCAAAAATTTGTGAAAAGGCATGGTATTTATGGAAAGGACATCTTGCAAAGAGAAGTGTAGTATTTGTGTGCTATTATGATATGCGAACTTTTTGTGAAGTGATATATATACAAAGTTTTGAGAGGCTATTTTAAGATCTGAGATCTAGTTGAGGTCGAAGATCAGTCAAGAAAGAAGTTACTGAATCTATATTCCTAAAGACTAATTACTTGTTTGGGTAGTGAACTCTTTTTGTAATTGGAAGTTCATGTTTGGGTAGTGGGCTCATCTTGCATCTACTATATTACAACTCCTAACATGGTTGGAATCTCCTAAAAAGAATTCAAAGTCTCTTAATAGGGTCTCTCTATACGAAATTTTCTCATTGACTCCTAATAGGGTCTATCCTATAACAAGGAACATATATATTAGTATATTCTCTAGTGGATATCATCCCCATTTGGGGTTTTCCCTTGACCAGGGTTTCCCTAGTTAACAAAATATGGTGTTATGAGTTATCTTTGTGCATGGTTACTATTTTTGTTCAACATTACTTTATTACTTTCTTATGTATGGTTGAAAGTAATAAATAATATTCAATTGGTGACTAAAGTTTGTAAATTACTAATTCAACCCCCCCCCCCCCCCCCCATTAGTAGTTCCTATTTCTAATAATTGGTATCAGAGTGCATAGTTACTCAGAAGAGGATTAACAGATTAAGTAAGATCTTTTTACAAGCTAGAGTTGTCATTGCACCAAAAGATCAACCTATTAATGCCCAATACAACCACTAGACTTATAGAACATAGGAGGTGGTAGTAGTTAGTCCAAAAATTCCCCCCTTAGTGTTACCTAAGGATATTTGAACCTATAATCAAGCTCTGATACCACTTGTTAGAAGCTAGGGTTGTTGTTGCACAAAAATATTGACTTGTTAATACCTAATACAACCACTAGACTTATAGAAAATAGGAGACGGTTAAACCATATCAAAAATCCTGAAGGGGAATGCTAGCAATTAGTCCAATAGACCCTTATGGATATGGAATAGTTGATGAAGAACCTTGAAGAGGCACTTGAACAATTGACCTCCTTACGGAAGAAAGAGATAAGTTGAAGGATAGATATGAGGAATCCAAAGTATGTATTGGAAAATTGAAAGACAAGATTGAACATCTCAAATCCAAGCCTAAATCTATTGAATCTAAAACTAGTGATGATGATTATTCAAAGCTAAAGATAGAGTACAAGATCTTGAAGCATGAATTGAAGACTATGAATATAAAGTTGAATCTAATTTGAAGATTGAGAATAAGATCTTAGAGAAAGTCTAGTGAAGAAGACATCTAAATTTGAAACATTGAAAGAAGATCATGAAGAACTTCATAAGTGCAACACTGTTGTCAAAGGTGAACTAACTTAATGCAAGCAGCACCTTGAGAAGCTTTATTATAGTAGATAAAATCTTGATGATTCTATGTCAATACAAAGACCTACCAATGATAAGCCTAGTCTTGGTTATCTATTTAACATGTCTACAAAGAAACTTGAAACTAGATCAAATCTAAAAGAAAAAGCTAAATCTAATAATAAGAGTGAATCTAGTCAATCTTTTGATAAACCTAAAGAAGTTGGACAAGACAAGGAAGTTGAGATTTTGGATGAGCCAAAGAAAGTGGAATCTCTTAAAGAAACTAGGTATGAATTTAGAGGTAAGTGTATTTTATGTAATGAAATAAGTCATATGAAAAGAGATTGTACAAATAAGTCATTTAATCATGTTAAAGTTTTTTTTGTCATAATTGTCATGGTATGGGTCATAAAGCAATTAGTTGTAGGAAACCTAAATATGGTAATGATAGAAGGAATATTAGAATGTCTAGAAATACTAATGTTGTAGATAAGGAAAGATCTAATAAAAGAACATCAAGAGAAAGAAGACCTTATGAAGAAAGAAGATAGATCATGTGTTATAAGTGTAACAACTTTGGACACATAGCTCGGAATTGTCATGCACCAAATGATGAACAAAATCCTAGAAGAACTCTAGTATGTTATTTATGTAACAACTTTGGACATACAACAAAGTATTGTAGAATGGATAAAAACTTCAAAGATAGAAGAAAAATCTAGAACTAAGAAAGATAGTGAGGAACAAAGAAATGTAGTCAGGAACTTTGAGAAGAACTTCATGAGGCATTCATAAAAGGATTAAACATCTCAAAAGATAAGTTAGAAGATGGTGATATAGGAATATTGAAGTTAGTAATTGAGTTTCATTCAACTAAGTTGAATTAAGCTTGTTCACAACACCAAAATTTGAAACTTCACTCAGAGATCAAATTATGGCTAGTGAAGATGGGAAAAGGTGTATCAAGACAAGATTAGATGATATCTAAGCTTGCTTTAAATTTGGAGCTTATCAGAACTTGTTATAAAGGAATTAAGAGTTATTTTTATTAAAAAGAAATTTAATTCTATAGTAGAAGATCAAAACTATGTTTTTGCTAAGAATTTCATGGAGAAAAGTTTTATGAATAATTTTAATGATGGAATGAAGCTATGATAAACCTTGGGTATCATCTATAGATTGAGTAGAAGATCTTGAGTAGATATTTGATTTCAAAATGTAATTAATAACTTTTCCATGTTTGCAAAGTATGCAATTAATGCAAGTTTGAATTGATGAATAAAATGGAGTACAAACTTGATTACCATTTCATTGCAATTACATCAGAAGCTTAGAGCAATCAAAAGTGACTTGATAAGGTGATTTCGATGTAAACCCTATTTTTGGAAAGAGGTATTTTATCATTTATTCATGGAATTTATTTGATAAAGTTTATATTTGTTAGAATCATGGATATGCCAGTAATTCATAATGTTGATAATGAAGAGAGACCAAATTGAAGGTTATTTTCATGAAACCAATAGAAGGAAACCCTAATTTAACATTATCCATTATGCCAAACAATGTAGTGTATTTGGAATATGTAAGAAGTTATCTTAACAACAAGTTTGAATCTATTAGGAATGAGTATATGAGTAAAGATATGGAATTAGTCTTTAACCATGATATGACTATGAAGCCCAAATTTGAACATTTGAAAGAACTAGACTTGTTCAAATATCATTTCTACCAAGAATTGGACATAGATGAGTGGACTCGGATCATACTTAGTAGAATACATGATGGAAAACTATGGATGGAAGAAAATGTAGTTGATATTTCAGCCAACCTTATTCATGAGGTAACTAATATTAACAAACAAGGTTGTGTACCTATAGATGAGAAACTTGTTAAGAAGAAGGTTGAGAGCTACACATAAGAAATTTATAATGGGAAGGCCATGGTGATCAACACCATGAAACAAGATGATGTAAGATTCCTGAGAAGAATCATTGCCTACTCTATATGTTCAAGTTCTAAGATTGATCAATTGTTAGTAGGATTATCTATATAGCCTATAAGATATGTTTTGAGAAGGAACAAGTTAACCTTAGTGAAATTCCAAGAATGCAAGTTCTTCAGAACCAAGAGAAAATAAAAAGGACTAAGAATGGTGTATTTATAAGTCAGTCACTGATCAATCATTCATTTTTTCATGTACTTAGAAATTTCCATATTTCTAAGTCATAGAGATTATGAGCAGTAGGAGATGCACAATGGAAAAGATCAAGATGTATGTAGAAGGAATCTAGTAGATAAAATCTTGGATAGTGGTAATTTGATAATGAAAACATTTTGGAATGAAATGAGAAAAAGATTTAGAATTGCACCTGTAATTGTAGAAATATTGAAAGATGACATTTCTTAAACCCTTAGGTTATGAATTAAGTGATGATATAGAAATTGGATACATTAATTTAACGTTGAATTCTAAGAAGGACCAAGCTGAGTATAGATTTGGAACTTATGATGAGATTACTCAATCAACTCATAAGACATCTTTAGAGAAAGCATCTCACAAGAAGATAGAGACAATAATGAAGAAAGTTTTATCAAAGGCCAAAATGACAAAAAGTTAGTCACATGTAGTTAGATAGACTATGAAGATAGGTATAATGTATGTGCAACCTTTGTTAGTGTCTATTGCAAAGGCATCTCCAAAAAAGAGCATTCTGTATGTTGTAGTATTAGATGTACAACCAAGTGAGAAAAAGAGGAAATTAGAAAGATTAGTGGAAGCTATAACTACAAGGACAAAAAGAGTCAAGCAACAAGCCATTGAATCATGAAAGAGACGAAATACATTATTGACAATGGTTGAATATAGTAAAGAAGAAGAACAAGAAAAATAAGTTAAATAGACAAAGAAAGTAATTGCTTCTTAACAGTGAGTAGGAAAAGCTCGACAACCCTAGAAGCCAAAGATAGATAAGATTAATTCAATCATTACTAATGAAGGGAACTTTGTTCAGATGAAAAAATTTTATGACTTGTATAATGATATGAGAAAGTTCATATTGATATCTCTACTATGAGATATATAATAGCTAATAATTTGAAACTTAAGGATATTGAAGGCATGGTAAATAAGTAAGTCTATGATAGACTCATTGTAAAAAAATCACTAGCTCGAGAAGAGGACATAGAACTTCAGATGTCTATGATAAGGACTATATGTAGGACTGATCACAAGGAAGAAGTCAAGAATTTGTTGAGTAGTCTGCCAACTTACTTGAGGAACAAGGTGAGTACATTTCTTTTTATGGTGGGTCAGAAGGATAAGATAAGAAGTGAAATAGCCACAACTATTAGTCAAATGATGAAAAAATCTAAGGGAACACCTTCACCAACACCTAGAACCTTGGAAGTGTCAGTAAGTGGTGACATGATACAAATTAATCAAACCACTATTACTATTAAAATTGAGGATAATAACCCTTTTGAGAGTTCTCAACATCCTAAATCTCATGCTGAGGAAATTCAAGAACAACTAAAACAAATTGAAGAGGAGAAGAGGCTATTAGAAGAAGAAAAGAGGAAAATCAAAGAAGCCAAACATAAATTGATTGAAGAAGAAATGAAGAAAAGAGTTGAGGAAGAAAAGAAGAAGAAAATAGAGGAAGATAAGAAGAAGAGAATAAAGGAGGAAGAAAAGAGAACGAAGAGAGAAGAGTCAAAGATGCCACTAAAAAGAAGCAAAGGAAAGAAGAATCTAAACCATCTAGTTCATCTACTCCACTTTTTTTTTGCTAGCTTGAAAAGTGATGATGATGATCAAATTGACTTGATCTCATCTTTGACAAAGCTTATTGAGAAGAACAAGAAAGTGAAGAGCCTGCAAAGAAGCTTAATTGAGCTTACTAATAGATTACACAGTACTCAAGCAGCCCAACATATAGAGGTAGATCTAAAACATAGGGCACAAGAAGTGTTAAAGTCTTTTGATGAAGAATTTACAAATTTTTTGAATGTGGCAGAGTCAAAAGTCTAGATCTCACATGATGCTAATCTATTTAGCACCATTTGTCAGAATATCAAGAATGATTTGATAAATATTTATACTTGTATCAAGGAACTTCAAAAATGTCAACATGATGGCAAGGTATTGTACCTGAAGTGTACATTATCTCATAAGTTGACCAAAGATCTTGATATTAAAGTTGAAGGAAGACGAGTGAGCTTGATGCTCTATTTAACCAGATACAACAACCTTTCAACAAAATTGATGACTTTGAAGGACAAATGGATAGTATTCATAATGATATCAAGAAGTTGGAACTTCTAAAAGAACAAATTTTGAAAAGATTTTTGGAATTCAGAGAGTCTATTACTCTGAAAATATCTATTGTAGAGAGACAATTGGAGGAGTGTGTCAAAGCCAAGGACACCTACTCAAACTTTTTATATTCCAATATTAATGCAGTTGAGATTGCATCATATGCCCTATGTGTAATTCTCACCTCTGCTAAATCAACCAAGGATACATAGACAAAAGGCATGACTAGTCTTAAGGAATGTTTTGAAGACTATATGGAGATACTATAAGTTTAAGGCAGATGTTTATAGAATTTTTGACAATAGTTTTGATAGTTTTTGACATTCTGACCTTTGTCATTGATGTTCAAGGGGGAGAAGATGCATAAGAAAATTGTAAATAAGGTAAAGTGGAGAAGATAAATTTTAAAGTGTGAAATCATATTTTAAGGGGGAGCATATGTAAGATGGACAAGTTGTAATAGATGATTAATGTAATGTTACTATATTGTTTTTGACAAGTTTTTGATACTTAGCCAATTTTCCCTATTTTGTTTCCATCAATGCAAAAGGGGGCATTTTTTACAATGGGCCAATGAAGATATGTAATAGTTGTCATTTATGGAAATACATGCTGTACATGTCTATAGGAAAGCTCAGAGATAAAGATACTTTGCTTTTGGTACTTAGAAAATTGTCAAGTATGAATTTGGTTTACAATAGTAAATTGTTTTGTATGTAACTTGTTACTTATATTATATTATGACTAGAGAAGTTAGATGGAGATAGTATATATGTTGATGATGACATTTATAACCTTGGACATCAGTATGGACTATACAAGAAAGATATATTCATGTTTTACCAGTGAAACAAGATAGTGAAATTAAAGGAAAGGAATAATTTTGTTCAGAAAATAATTACTTGATCAATTAGGGCCAACATCCTAGATGTTTACTCTAACTTGGAAAATTATATTATGGTCTTAGATGACCTAGCAGAAATTTGTGAAAAGGCATGGTATTTATGCAAATGACATCTTGCAAAGAAAAGTGTAGTATTTGTTTGCTATTATGATATGTGAACTTTCTATGAATCGATATATATATATATATATATATATATATATATATACAAAGTTTTAAGAAGCTATTTTGTGATGCAAGATCTAGTTGAGGTTGAAGATCAATCAAGAAAGAAGTTATAGAATCTATATTTGTGAAGACTAATTACTTGTTTGGGCAGTGAGCTCTTCTTGTAATTTTAAGTGCATCTTTGGGAAGTGGGATCATCTTGCATCTACTATACTACAACTCCTAATAAGGTTGGAATCTCCTAATAGGGATTCAAAGTCTCCTAACAGGGACTCTCTATAATGAATTTTCTCATTGACTCCTAACAAGGTCCATCCTGTAACAAGGAACATATATATCATCGAGGAATCTATGCAAAAGAGTAGTTGTATCTTTAGGAAAAGGACCCTACATAACAAAAAAATGATGTAGCAATTTGTCTAAGAAAAATACATTTCAAAATGAAAGGTAATTTAAATTTGTAAAAAAATTTAGTTAATTATATCCAAAATTAGATAGCCACATTGTTTTATAACATGAATGATTTTCTATACAAGTTCTTTGACTATGCCACATCTTATAAGTTGAAGTGAGCTATCTATATGTTACTAGGCCAAAATCTATAGTGCTTCTAGGAAGGGGTTGAGAAGTAGTTCGTTGTGTGGATGGTGGTTTTGGCAGCTCAATTGATTGACATTTTGTTTGAGGATATTACTAGGGTTGTCAACCCTTATTTTACATTGATTGACATTTTTTTTGAGGATATTACTAGGATTGTCAACCCTTATTTTACACTATGTCTTCTCTATACTTAGGCTATTGAAATCTTTTATCATTTAATTATGTTTGGTTTGTTTGCCAATCATAACCTAAGGCTAAATGTTTTTATAATCTCAATGTAGTATATGTAGTGAGTATGACGTGTATGTCAATTTTTTTTTAAAATTATAATTTGATTTTTATAGGAAATCTAAAATTGAGTCATGAAAATGGTTTTTAAAACAAACGGTGATAAATTTTGCAAATACAATGTATTGTTTTTTCATTTCAGATTTGTTTTATATTTGTATTAAGAATATATGATGAGTTTTTAGATTCTTAATAGATAAGAAATAATTTTAAAATGAACAAGAAGATCATAAATAATATAATAATGACATATTGAAAATGATAAAAATATGACTCAAACAGTTATAAAGTTTATTGTTAATCAATATTGTATCAATGTTCCAAACTAATTATTCACTAAATCCCACTTGATAAACAAGCCGATATACAAAAATTTATGATTAGATACCAAAATTGGCATCTCATAATTGTATACCAAAATTTTTAATTTTTTTTAATAAACTACTGTCATTACTCTCTTTTGACACTTTTGACATTGTTCTTTTCGATAATGAGTTTTCCCCACTCTAACATTGATGAAACTCGTGATGAGATCCTCATCAAAAAATGAGTTTTTTTTGTCTCTAGGATAACAAGGATGGTAGATTCTATGACAAAGAGGTTGGCATGTCCCCATTGAAATATGATGTGAGCTAGTGTTGAAAATTAAATCTTTTCATGCCACCTTTTAAAGCATTTCACCTCTTTACCAATGGCAAAATGGTCAAAATTTTGACATTTAGTGGACAAATTCAATGTTTCTCTTGTCAAATATGAGTTTGGATGACTCAAACATCAACAAAATTTTTGACAAGGACCTTTTCAATGTAACAGAATCCTTGTCAAACTATGATCTATGCCACTATAAAAAATCAAATCTTTGATGGCATAATTTATAAGCATTTGACCTCTTTTCCAACACTAAGATGCATCTAAATTTAGATGTGCACAATTTGGTCATTGATTAATAAGATTTTTTTTTTGATAAGGTCATTCGTGGAAACATTGAAAAATACACATTAAAAACTCAACCAATGAGGATCAAAAAATGACTATGATTTTACTAGTGGAAACTTTTATTGGAATATTCAAATGGGAAGAGAACTTCTGAGAGGGGGGAGGGGGGGTGAATCAGAAGTAAACAATTGTTATCCTTTCAAACCCTTAATAACATATAACTGAAACTAAAATGTATCAAAGTAAACAAATAGAAAATGAGAGCATGCATTAACACACAACAGAAGAGATTTTGGTGACCTAGAAACCCTCCAAGAATAAGAACATAAAACTGGGGTGGGGATGACACCCACAAAAAATTATTGCAGCAATAAGTTCAACCACTTCTGATGGTTTTCCCTATTAAAGGCTTGCCCTATTAAAGGCTACAACACACTATTAAATGTGACCTATTGAAAGGATTTACAAACACTTTTCATGAAGTGTCACCCTGTTAAAGGATTTACATGAAGGCTATTAAACCTACCTAATACATAGGATTTTATTGTCCTTCTCCAAATGCTCTCTTGCCTAGCTATTAAGCTAACCTATCACCATAGGATTTCAACTTCTAATACAATTATGAGAGAGTATTAGAACATTTGACCTGATTGAATGCAATCTTGAATTGCTAGGTTCAGGCACTTGATCTTCTCTTTCTCTTCTAAAGCTTGCTTGATCTGATCTTTTGAATATGTTCTTTGTTATGTTCTAATCAACTAGATAAATTCTATCCCTTCCACTAAGTCTTTTCCTCTTCACACTAAAATTTTACTATAATCTCCCCTTTTTCTATTTTTCTTCCATCAATACAATGGTGCATTCATCCTCCTTATAAAGAATGCAAAGAGTTAGGTTAGGTATGGATCTATGATCCAAATTGAATCTCAAATTCCTACCCATACTTTGCATTTTTCTTATTGGTTGCATGCCTTCACCATTTTTCTAGTTGGTTGCATGTAGATCTCATAAGTAATGAAAATGACTTGTCCTTATCCTTTTTCTCCTTCAAAATTTCTCTAAGTCAGCTCCAAAAATGGTTTACATCTTAGTCTGTGCAAGTAAAAACTTTTATGTTGACCTTCCATTGCTCGGCACATGAAGTATTACTAATGCTTGGCACATATTGTTTCTAGATTTCTTGGCATCAATAACGTTTCCTAGTTTGCTCAACACCTAATATATCCTATATCGCTCGACATATGTTGTTCTAAGTTGCTCAGCATCTGAATGATTCTGTTACTCAACACATGAACAATTTTTGGATCACTCGGCACATACTATACTATAATCTACTCTGCACTAACTATGACTTGGCACCTATTTAAATTCTAGCTCGACATCTATTGTGTACTCGGCATACATAGTCAAAATGGTTAATTGTGTTGACACTCATTTGTCAATACTATTTATCTGACCAACAATCTCCCCCTTTCACATTAGTGTCAAAAACACTTAACTAAGCATTGATGATCCTAACCTTTTGAGTACACTATTTACGCACTCAACTTACATTCAAAATTTCAAAAAAAATTGAGTAGCAATATACAATATGACTCCCCCTAAGTTGATTGTGCCTTTGAAATTGAAATTTTGTGCCAATATGCTTGATCCTTTCTATCCTTTGACCTATTTCTGCATTCTAATCCTAAATGCTATATCTAATCTATGTGATGTCTTTGTATTCCATATGATTACCAAATTTTACATTTCTCCTTCACTTCTTTTTTGTTTGTCTCCCCTATTTTGGCTATATACAATCATTCCACTTTATTTTCAAAATGAATGAATGATCAAAATTTGTCAAAATTTGGTAATTACCCAAAATTTCTTCCCCTATAATATATATCTCCCCCTTTTTGACACTGATTTCAAAGGGTTCTATGGAGTAATTCCATGTTTAGCCAAAAATGAGTTGTTAACCTTCAAGAGTATCTTTAGAGCTACATCCCAATTGTTTAATGCAGTATCCAATGACTTGTGTGTTGGATTTCAAGCTCTACTACTACGTCTACAAGTCCTTCATGTGTAAAAATATTGGGATCTTTCTTCAAGACTATCTTTGCATACATTTTCTCCTTGTGAAGTATCTCCAAGTGAGGGGTGATGGAGAATTGAATTTGCATTAACTTAGCTTTTATATTAGCCCCCTCTATAGATAATACAGCTAGTTCTCTTTGAGTGTGAAGCATCTGAGAAAAATGCTTCTTCTCACTTAGAGCTGGATTGGTTGGGAGTTGTGTACTAGAAATCTTTAGATTTCTCTCCAAGCTCATTATTTTTTGGCTAGTCTCATGTTTGAAGTTTAAAAAATCACACAGTTTATTGTAAAGGGAGAATATATTCCCTAGTACAATTTTGACTCTATCTATTTTCTTAGCTAGGTCAACTTGTCCCAAAATGATAGTATTTGATATCTTCTCATTGACCTTACCTTGGAATTTCTTCTCTGACCATTCCATTAGTTTAGCATTGGTGTCATGGTCCTCATTTGTTACCTGATCAACTATATCTGATAGTTGCTATATTATTGGTCTTGATTCATCTAGAAACTATAGGCTGAATGCATCCATGAATATGTCCTTAATTTCATTCAATGCTTTCCTATATTTGTAGTCCTTTCTAAGTACCTCTTGTCTCCTTCTTCTATCCAATGCACTCTGAATTTCATTCATCTTCTCTTCAATGAGAGTACTAGATTCATAATAGGGTATCTTTATCTCTTCATCAAGCTCAAGAATTCCATAATGAATTTTCCAAGCTACCCTAGTGGAGCTTGAGCCTAGTGTTCTAATTTGCAATTCTAGTGTTCCAATGCTTGGCCACTGAAGAGTTTTTGTAGGAGTACCTATTTTGGGTAGTTCAACCAAATTTTTTATTACAAATTCCATCTTATCTTTTGTTTCTTCTTTCTCTTTAGTTTGTTTCTCTTTTTCTATCATTCTAGTTGGCAGTGTACCTAGTGACTATACTAATTTGACTTTATCATTCCTTGCTATTGCACTCAGCTCCTAAAGTGCAACTATGACTTGTTTTGGTGGAGATGGTGGTGGAAGAAGTAGAGGTCTAGTATATTGTGTGATCATAGGTGGTTCTTGCGTTTGCACCTTGATTGACTTTAATTTTTCCATTGCCTTCTAGAGTTCATCAACACTAACTAATATTCATCTTGAACATAGCTTAGCTTCTTGTGTTGATTCGTCAATGATCTTTTCTAGATCCTCTGCAGTTAATGGATTGATTTTTTGACCAGAAGTGTCAATGACATCCTTTGTCTTGATTGTCTTTGTAGGTGTGATGGTAGAATAAGGAGGGCTAGGAGGTGGTAGTTGTGTGTCTTGTACACTCTATTCTTGTTTCTCACCTATCCCCTTTTCTTCTTCTTTACTTATTTCCTCCTCCTTTTCTTCTTCATCCTTCTTTCCTTCCTCCACTTTCTTCTCCTCTACCTTCTTTCTTCTTGCTTCATTTATTTCCTTTGTTTTGGAACTTTCTTTTGCCTTGTATTCTTCATCAAATACATCATCAATTTTCTTGTAAATAATTTTCCATACTTTTCTGGTTTTTCTCACAACCTCTTCAATTTTATTTTGTAGAATAGTAAATGCCTTATATTTTGGAGTAAATCTACTGTTGTGCCTTTTGAGTGCAATTGTTATTTGACTTTTAGTCAAATCAAGCAACATCCTTGCTAAGGTAGACTCCCCTATTTCTTTCTCAGTTTGTAGACAAAAATGATATTTTTCCTCTACAATCTTTTATAATTCCTTGGGCAATGAACTATCCAGTTCAAGAGGTGTATGTTTATATTCTGCCATCATATTATAGATAGTTATCTCTATTTTATTTTTCTTATCTTTTGTGAGCTTCTTAAGTTTTACATTCTTCAAATCATTTAAGTTTTCATTCCTAATCTTAGCACATAATTTATCAATAGAAGACTTTGGTGGATGACTTACCACTTTAAACTAACTATGGTCTTTTCTTCATCTAAATTAGGTTGAGCCACAAATTTTCTTCTTTTCATTTGCTCTTCTTCAATCTTCTTAGTGAATTCCTTCCTCTTAGCTGCCTCTTCCTTTACATTTTGTGTATTAGCCCTTGTAGTAGCTTTAGTGGTAGGCTTCTTAGGTGAAGGCTTTGCCACTTTCTTTGTCTTTGACTAAGGAGTAGGTGGTGCTTTTTCCTTTCCCTTGGTGACCTTGGTTTGAGTGGATGATTCCTTGGCTTGACCTTCCTTGCCACTTTCATCCTCATCTTCACCTAGGCCTTGTGTTAACTGAAGTGGCCCTTGCTCTGGCTCATCCTCATTGTCATCTTCTTCTTTATCATTACTTATTTCTTCTACTTCTTCTATAGTACCTCTCTCTTAAACACCTAATTTATTTTTAATCTTATTTACAAGCTTGTCCTTCTTCTTGAATGATGTTGCTGACTTGAGGTCTATAACCACTCTTTATTTGATAATGTCATGTGTTCCAAAGTGCTTTTTAGTTTTATCAATTTCCTCTACAAGACATATTGTAATAGCTATTGAAGCCTAATCCACATCAAGTTCATAGCCTAGTGTTCTAAGCCATCTAACTCTAGGGATGACTGCTTGTATGTAGGTATAGTCAATAACCACTAGAAAAAAAATGTCCTTTTCATGTTGCTCAACTAATGAGATTGGAATTCTCATTCTCTATTTCATGGATTGTTTGAAATCTTCAAAATAACTAGTCATTTGAGCATCAAAATTCTCACCCATCTACTCAATGAATCTATTTATTTGTTCAACAATAATCTTATCTCAATCCCATCTCACCTTGCCTATTGAGAGGAACTCTTTCATAATATAGAAGAAAATGCAAATTAATACTGCACCAAATTTGCATTGATCCCCTTTGGATTTCCTTATGGCTCCCAAGTTCTCATTGATTTGTTGCATCATCAAACCTGCAAGATCATAAGCGTGATCCTTTTTTACTAGCTTGTAGGAAACATCTATAGCTATGCAAGGTACACTATTTAACCTACTATATTGATAAAATTTGTGACATATGATCCTGAAAGAAAAATCTAGTAGGGGGTCTTTGATGGTGTCAATGGTCATACCCCTATTGTTCCACTTGGCACTAGTGTTTTTCTCAATTGCCTCCCTCTTATCACTTCTTAGGGTTTTGGACCAATCTAGGGTTGGGATACTAGTGACCCTATGTACAATTTTCTCTATGAACTTTACTGGCCTAGTTTCTAGCCAAAAGGCTCCATCATGGATTCTATTCAGCACAATGCGTATCCATTCTATTTTAAAAATAATAGGGAAAACTAGGGTTTTGGTCAGCCCCTTCTTTTTGACTATGGAGAATTCATCCTTAACTTTCCCATTTTCATAGAGTTTATCAAATGCATTTAAAATCTCTAAATCTCCTATGGCCCCTATCTTGTAGTTGTAGCATTTGCATACATCCTAAACCATAACTACTTTATCAAGAATCATGGATAGGGCACTGGCAGGATCGTTCTTGTAAGCAACATCAGGGATGGGTTTGAACTCTAGTTTTCTTACTTTATTTCTAACCAGTTGAATTTCAAACCCTTCCTTTTCTTTTGCAGATTTAGAACTAGATGCCATCTTTAACCAAACTAGGGTTTACTGTTTACAAACTTTTCAAACTGCGTAACTCGGCACTTGAATGAAATACTTGGTAGATCAATGAAATGGAGTTGGGTAGCTATTGAATTGTTGTAAATCACCTTTTGATCATTGAGAAATTGCTTAATCACTCTACTTATATTTTCTCTTTTTTTGAATGAACAAAAAGATGAACAATTTTTACTTTTATTAGGCTTGAAACCTAGCATTTATTGCATTCGTGCTTTACAACTATACACTCGACTTCCAAAGGATTTTCCAACTAAACCTCAACTATATTTCACTCACCCAAGAGCTACTATCATCTATTTACTTGGCATCCACTAGACTTTTCAACTTGGCATGTAGTGGAGTTTTACTTAGCGAAAAAAGGTAGCTCCACATCATCTTCCAACTTTTATCCTGGCATCTTAACTTATGCTGATTTCTTCTTTGTAGTGTTCCTATCTTCTTTTGGGCTGATGTATGATACATCTTTATATGTATCATCCCCATGTTCCTTTCTAGTGCTTAATTTGATGAGGTGTGATCATTTGACCTCTTGGGTGAAGTGATCTCTCCATTTGATGTGTTACATTCACCTTTCTTCTATCATATCTTCTTCATATCTTCCCTAATATGTTCCACATTAAATTTTTCTTTTCCCTTATTAACTTTAGTCTTGGGTGCCTTGGCCTTTGTTTGATAGTTTTTGCTAATATGACCAGTCTTCAAGAAACTAAAACAAGTAGTTTGATTTAACCATCTGCTATAGTTTCCCTTAAAATGTGTCCTTATGCAATTTTTAGGAGTGTGTCCATACTCTTGGCAATAGTGACAGCTATACTTGGTGTTGTAATCCAATTATAGTGATGTGCATGATTAATTCCTCTTCAAGGTTGATTTGGTGTCTACATAGGCTTTGATCTGCATTCAAATGCTCTATGTCCATATTTTTTGTAGTTGTAGCAGTGGCCCTCAAATCTTAGTGTCCTCATGGTCTTAGTTCTATAGTTTTGTGCTAAATGTCCTTGTTTTTTGCACTTATGATAGAAGTTTGCAATTTTAGGCTTATCATGCTGATGACTATTCTTGCTTCTACATAAATTAGAGGTATGTCCCTTTTTACCATAGAAATGACAAGTAGGTTTAGTGTTTTTACCTTTTTTACTTCTTTGTTCTGTAGTTTTGGATGATTCTCCTTGTTTAGTGCTGATATATCCAAGTCCTGTACTGTCATTACTTGCCCTTGGTGATTTCAGCAATTTCTCAAAATACTTGATGGCCTCATTCGGTTTATTGTAACTTTTATCTATTTATTTTTCTCTCTTCAATTAATTCTACTATTTCTCCTTTTGTATCTTCAAGGTGGAGATCTCAATATCCTTCATGTTTGGCTCATGATGAGCATTCATCATCTGGCTCAAAGTATTTAAATGCATATTAAAATATTTTCAAATTCAATTGTCTTCTCTTCTAGTCTACTGATGAGATTTCTCTTATCATCTTCTATCATGGGCTTGTCTTGAATATCTCTTTTTTTTTGTTCAGTTACTTCACAAAGCAATATAGCTTTTGATTCTTTTTCACGCTTGAGTAATCTGATTTCTTTAGCTTGTGCTCTATTTTTCTCCATTAATTATGTTATTTTTGCATCAAATTCCTTGGAGTCTTCATTGGAAAATATGTGTGTGGTGTCAATCTCTTTTTAATGTATGTCATTTTCAGCTGTGGCTATCTCCTTTCTTCTTTTCAAAGATTTTATCAGTTCCTCCCTAGCTTCCTCTACTTTGTGTAGAGCTAGTTGCACATCAATCACCTGATTTTTAATGATCTTCCCAAGTTTGAAGACTTCCATCTTCTAACCTTTTTCTCCAAGTTGTTAGGCTTCTCCTTATGAGAACCAAAGCTCTGATACCAATTGTTGGAATATTCAAATGGGAAGAGTACTTCTAAGAGGGGGGGGGGGGTTGGGTGGGGTGAATCAAAAGTAACTAATTGTTATCCTTTCAAACCCTTAATAACATATAACTAAAACTAACATGTATCAAAGTAAACAAACATAAAATGAGAGCATGCATCAACACATAACACAAGAGATTTTGGTGACCTAGAAACCCTCCAAGAATAAGAAGGTAAAACAGAGGTGGGGATGACACCCACAAAAAATTACTATAGCAATGAGTTCAACCACTTCTGATGGTTTTCCCTATTAAAGGCCTACCCTGTTAAAGGCTACAACACACTGTTAAATGTGACTTGTTGAGAGGATTTACAAACACTTTACATGAAGTGTCACCCTGTTAAAGGATTTACGTGAAGGCTATTAAACCTACCTAATACATAGGATTTTCTTGTCCTTCTCTAAAGGCTCTCCTACCTAGCTGTTAAGCTAACCTATCACCATAGGATTTCAACTTCTAATACAATTGTGAGAGAGTATTAGAACATTTGACCTAATTGTATGTAATCTCAAATTGTTGGGTTCAGGCACTTGATCTGCTCTTTCTCTTCTGATCCTTGCTTGATCTGATCTTTTGAATATCTCCTCTATTCTATTTTTATTGACTGGATAAATGTTATCCCTTCCACTAAGTCTTTTCCTCTTCACACTAAAATTTCACTATAATCTCCCCTTTTGCTATTTTTCTTCCATCCATATAATGGTGCATTCATCCTCCTTATAAAGAATGCAAAGACTTAGGGTTAGGTATGGATCTATGATCCAAACTGAATCTCAAATTCTCACCCATACTTTACATTTTTCTTATTGGTTGCATGGCTTCACTATTTTCTAATTGGTTGCACGTAGGTTTGATAGGGAATGCAAATGACTCGTCCTTATCTTTTTTCTTCTTCAAAATTTCTCTAAGTCGGCTCCAAAAATGGTTTACATCTTATTTTGTGCAAGTACAAACTCTTATGTTTATTTTGCATTGGTCAGCACATGAAGTATTACTAATGCTCGACACATATTCTTTCTGGATTTCTCGGCATCAACTATGTTTCTTGGTTTTCTCGGCACCTATTATATCCTATATCACTCAGCCTATGTTGTTTTGAGTTCATCGACATCTAAATGATTGTGTTACTTGACACATATACAATTCTTGGATCACTCAGCACATACTATACTATAATTTTCTCTACACTAATTGTAACTTGACACCTATTAAGATTTTAGCTTGGCATCTATTGTGTACTCAACATACATAGTGAAAATGGTTAAGTGTGTTGACACTAATTTGTTAATACTATTTATTTGACCAACAAATTTATTATATTTTCCACTCTTATGTTTCAAATATTTTTTATTTTTTTTGGAAAAACTCACCCCACTTCATATATCTCTTATTCAACTTACTCTGACTATCCACTCTTATGTTTCACAGAAAACAAATAGTTTTGCAAAATCTTACCCCATTTTGTATTTCTTTAATTCAACTTATTCTAACTTCCCAAATACTTCAAATCTTTATAGTTAGTATATAACACATAATTTATAGACATCAGATACTATCTCCATTTCTTCAAAGCTTGAGCAATACCATAGAATTCTTGATCATAAACTAAATAATTCCTTTTAAAATCATTCAACTATTCACTAGAGAAAGGTGCAGGTCATCCTTCTTGACTGAAAATGACTCCAATTTCACTTCCACTAGCATCATATACCACTTGAAAAACTTTCCTAAAATTAGGAAAAGTAAGAATAGGTAACTCTACAATCTTTTGCTTCAATGTTTCAAACACTTTTGTGCTCCACATGTCCATTTGAAATCCATTTTATCCCCTCTCATAGTTTTACTGATTGCATTACAAATAGAATTGAAATTTCTAATAAAATTCCTATAAAAACTTTTCAATCCATGAAATGATGCAACTTCTCTAAAATTCTCAAGTATAGAAAAATCAAGAATAACTGTTACCTTATTAGGATCCATCTTCAAACCATTACCTGAAATCACAAAACTAAGATACACAATCTGCTCTTTCAAGAATGAATATTTCTTCAGGTTAATTAGTAACTTCTCTTCCTTCAATTTTTGCAATATTTTTCTAATATTTTCAAGGTGTTCTTCCTTAGTCTTACTGAATATCATAATTTCGTCAAGATATACAATCACAAATTTATTCAAAAATTTCCTCAGAACTTCATTCATTAATCTCATAAAAGTACTAGGTCAATTAGTTAAATCAAAAGGCATAACCAACCACTCATACAAACCTTCATTAGTCTTGGAAAGAAGTTTTCCATTCATTTCCTTCTCTAATTCTAATCTAATGATTTAGAGTTTTCAAATCAATCTTGGTAAAATACTTTACTCCACTCAAACAATCTATTTTCTCATCCAACCTAGGAAAAGGAAATCTACACTTCATTGTTATCTTGTTTATACCTCTAGAATCGAGCACATTCTTCATTCTCCATTTTCCTTAGGTGTGAATATGGAAAGTACTACACAAGGACTCAAACTTTCTCTAATTAGATCTTTCTCAAGAAATTATTTCACTTGTCTATTCAATTCAGTATTTTCTATAAGAGAAAAAGGTTAATTTAATTTCATTAATTGAATTACCTTTTCTCCCTTCTTAAGATTTCTCTTTATGCACTTTCACATTCTCATTTAATAATTATTTAGTAATTATTAAATAGCATTTACCTTTTAGGTTAACCTTTGTACCTTTTAGGTTACTCTTTTCAGGTTTCAATCTCCTACAATAAGGATAGATCATTTGCAAGTATCTTGCATCTTTTCTTTATCTAAGAATACATTTGCATATTTTTAGAGAAAACCCTTGCCTCCTCTTGTCTTATTCTTCTCTATGATAGGTTTTTACATGCATGTATTCAAGGGCTTTATCAATTTTTTTTGCATTTTGCTCAAATCCTACATGGTATCAAAGATAGATCTACTATAGCCTATTAAGTATTTGGAGAAAAAAGAGAATGAGAGTTTGACACATCAAATCTGGAGTTTTTTGGGTACTTTTTTGTGAAAACATGAGGGTCTCTAAATTTTAGAGCACTCTGAGGCCAAACTGACCTCACGTTTGGATTCAGAAGGCATCAAAACTCCTATTTTCATATAAAGTTTGTCCATTTTAGACAACATTGATTCAAGAGGCAAACAAATTTTGCCCAACAAGTTGTACGGCCTCCTGCATGCACTCTGAGGCAATTTATATTTTATAAAAATATTATTATTTTTAAAAAGGTTCCCGTAAACCTTTTCTAGTCCATAGGCCTTGTTTAGTGCCTTTTATTTTTTTCTTGACCCTTAGTGACTTTTTCTGACCTACTCAAGGTCTGTCGATCGTACAGTTTTCTCTTCTGCCATTTATTTTTTGCAGCCATCATCTACTTTCCTCCTATGCACTACCTACTGCAGCCATCAAGCCACCACAACTTGCCAGCACCACCATTGTTGCAATAGTTGTGCTGCCACCTACGACCACCTCTTTGCTGCCACCTTGGCCCACTACCTGTGCAATCCCCCACTCAATTGGAGTGTACTGCACCTTCCACATCAACAACTAGGCCCTAAATACCACTTGGATGTCACGTGTCATGCTACGTGGTAGTGTTTTATTTTCTACAACAAGCCCCAAGCTACAAATTTTAATGTAGTAATTTATTGACATCAACATGATGTCACCACTACATCACAACCCCCGCATGCCCTTCAAGTCAAGTTTTAAACCAACCATTGGTTTTTTGGTTGTATCTTGAGCATACAGAGGTCTCTTTTTTATCCAAAAGTAGCCTCAAAAAGCTGGTTTCAAGACAGAGATAATGGCATAGGAATTTTCATGTTTTGATGCAGTTTGGTTTCTCTTTTGGGTAGTCAAAACTAGGTTTTATATTTTTCAATTGACAAGGCATATCTTGAGCATCCCAACTCCATTTTTTGAAAATGTTATATTTTTGGAAAACTTATTTAGTACTCTTTCCATAAATGCTTGTTTTTCTTCCACATTCTTCTCCAAGGTCTTTCTATTATGTTTTTTTCTTTATTTCACTATGGTGGATATGTTGGGTGTTTTAGGTCTAGGGATCATTTTTGTGGCATAGGATTTCTTCTTTTGGGCTATGTTATCTATTGTAATAGCTCTTTTCCCTTTTTGATCATTTTCGATATCATTTGTAAGCATATTTATGCAAATGCACTGAGATAAAGTGCCACTCCTTGCATTTTTTAGATCTTTTCCATCATTGTGACTTATTGTACTTGCACTATATTATAAAGTGCCATGGGGGATAATTTTTTTCCTTTTAGTACTCTCTTCCTTTATCAAGTGAGTGTCCCTTCCATTACATTAGCCCCATGATGTGTCAATGACACGTGCCTTTATAGGTGTCAGTATCTTCCTCACTCTTGTTGTTCTTGGTTCTTTCTATTTTGAAGGAGTTATTAGCCCACTTTCTTAGTTGCATGTCACCTCACCCTTTTCTGCATTAGAGGAGGTTCTTCTATTACTTCTCATGCTTCCTTGGTTTGATTGATCAAATCTTCAGGCATTGGTGTTTCATTCCATTTGTATTTTTGAGTTCAGTTGTTTTCCTTTATGTGCCTCTTGATTCAATGATTATAGTCTTCTCTACCTAGTCAAGTTCTATTTCAGAGGAGGGTCTATAAGTCAATAGGTTTTTTTTATAGAGTTTGTGACTTCTTCATGCTTCAGTAATGTTTCTTCATGATCACTCTCTATTCTTATTTTCTGGAACAATCCTCTAGTTGGAGGCTTCTACAATCATTCACTAGGTTTTTAGCTATCTCTTTTTGGAGAAGAGTTTTTCCCATTGGGTTTTCTCTATTTCTCCATTTCATAGAGATTTGGTTGTGATTGGGTACCTCATTAGGCCTTGTTGTCAAGACTTAAGTTTTCTTTTAGCATTGCATTTTAGTTTCCTTTCTCTTTTTGCATTGTTTCTAACTACATTGTTGCTCGTCATAAGGGGGGTGTTAAAGGAAAATGTTAATTTAATTTCATTAATTAAATTACCTTTTCTCCCTTCTTAAGATTTCACTTTATGCACTTTTGCATTCAAATTTAATAATAATTTAGTAATTATTAAATGGCTTTTACCTTTTAAATTACCCTTTGTACCTTTTAGGTTACCCTTTTTGAGTTTTGATTTCCTACTATAAGGATAGATTGTTTGTAAGTATCTTGTATCTTTTCTTTTCTGAGAATACAATTTGTATATTTTCAAAGAAAACCCTTGCCTCTTCTTGTATTTTTCTCCTATTTGACAAGTTTTCTAGATGTTGGTATTCAAGGGCTTTGTGGATTTTTTTTGTGTATTGCTCAAATTCTTCATAGTATTAGAGCTAGATCTATTGTAGCTTGTTTGGTATTTGGAGAAAAAAGGAGAACAAGGGTTTGACAGATCAAATCTAGAGTTTTTTTGGTATTTTTCTATGAAAATGTGAGGATCTCTAAAATTTAGAGCACTTTGAGGCTAAACCAACCTCATAGTTGGATTGAAAAGGCATCAAAACCCTTATTTACATATAAAGTTCATCCATTTTGGACAACATTGATCTGGGAGACAAAATAATTTCCTAGAAGGCCATACAACCTCCTACATGCATCACGATGCAATTTAAAAATATAATTTTAAAAAATTAGAAAATTAGTCTAGACATAGTTTTCCAGCCAACAGAGATTTTTTTCTAGTGCAAGCATCATTTCCCAACACTATTGCAGCCTTTCTTGGGTGTCAATGATCTTTCCCCATTGTCTCCTAGTCTGAGCATCATTTCCTTGTGTTTTTGCTAGAATCTCATCCACCACTACCAAAATCCTTTTCCACTGTTAGAAGTCTTCCTGCCACTACCAGACAAAAACCATTATTGCCACTCTGCTTGTGAGCCTTCACCACCACCACTCTGGTAGTGCTACTGCCTAGGGCCTCCCACCTACACCACCTAAGTGGCCTAGCCACTTGTAGCCATTAGCCAATGGGCACCTACCATGTGGCACTAATGCCACATCAATAGATTTGGGCCCACATTGCCACTTGGATGGCACTTTTCATACCATGTGGCAGTCCTTTTTTGCTACAATGGCCCCCTAGCCATCAATTTTAATGCACTAATCTATTGATGTCAGCATGATATCAACACTGCATCATAGCCCCTACATGTCCTTTAGGTCCTTTTTTAGACTATTTGTTATTTTTTGTCGCATCTTGAGCATACAAAGGTCTTTTTTTTATTTGAAAGAAGCACTAAAAAACTAGTTCTGAGATAGAGACAATGGCATAAGAATTTTCTATTTTTGATGTAGTTTGGTTGCCTGTTTGGGCAGTCAAATCTAGGTGTTCTATTTTTCACTCTGAAGGGAATATCTTGAGTATCCCAACTCCATTTTTAAAACATATTATATTTTTGGAAAGCTTGTTTAGTTATCTTTTTAGAAATGCTAGTGTGTCTTCTTGATTCTACTCCAAGCTCTTTCTATTATAGTTTTTTCTTTATTGCACTATGGTAGATATCTTGTGTGTTTTAGGTCTGGGGATCATTTTCAAAGTATGAGATTTGCTTTTTTGGGTTGTACTATCTATTGTAATAGCTCTTTTCCCTTTCTAATCATTGTTTATATCATTTGTAAGCATGTTTATGCAAAAACACTAAGATAAAGTGCCACTCCTTGCATTTCAACATCTTTTTCATCATTATGACTTATTGTACTTGCGCTACATTATAAATTGCCATGGGGGGATAGTTGTTATCTTTTTACTTCCCTCTTCCTTTGTCAAGTGAGTGTCCCTTCCATGAAATTATCCCCATGATGTGTATATGATACGTGCCTTTATAGGTGTCTATACCTCTTCCTCACTCTTGATGTTTTTGGTTCTTTGTATTTTGAAGGAGTTATTAGCCCACTTTCTCAATTGCCTATCAACTCACCCATTTCTAGATTAGGAGAGGTTATTTTAGTGTTTCTCATCCCTCCTTGGTTCAATTGATCAACTCTTCAAGCTTTGGTGTTTCATTCCATCTGTATTTTAAAGTTTAGTTGTTTTCCTTTGTGTTCCTCCTGATTCGATGTAGATTATAGTCTTCTCTACCTAGACAGGTTCTATTTTAGAGAAGGTTCTATAGATCAGTAGTTTCTTTTTTATAGAGTTTGTGGCTTCTTCATGCTTCATTTATGTTTCTTCATGATTCCTCTTTGTTCTTATTTTCTGGAACAATCTTCTATTTGGAGGCTTCTACAGTCCTTTACTAGGTTTTCAAGTATCTCTTTTTGGAGTAGAGTTTTTCCCAACAGGTTTTCTCTATTTCTTCATTTCATAGAGATTTGCTTGTGATTGGGTACCTTATCAGGCCTTATTGTTGAGACCAAAGTTTTCTTTCAACATTGCATAGTGTTGGAATTCTTTAGATTAACTCAAAAGGGGGGTGAATTAATTATTCAAGTCTAGATGTACAAATAAAACCTTTTTCAGCTTAGTGAACCCATAAAACATTCATATTCATGTATGTGTTAGAATCTTTTAGAATAACTGAGAGGGGGGGGTGAATTAGTTATTCAAGGTCCCAAATGCCCTAATAAAACTTTTTTTTTTTTTTTTTATACCAAATGTAGTGAACTCATAAACCTTTTAACCATCCAAGCTTAAATCAATTATATTAGCAAGTTACAGTAAATCAACATGCAAAGGTAAAACATGCAAGATCAACACATGACACAATGATTTACGTGGAAACCCAATTTGGGAAAAACCACTAGTAACATGCTACTTGATTCTCACTCTTCTGAAGTGATGCCCTGTTACAGGCATGCCCTGTTAAAGGCTTACAACACACTGTTAAATGTGACCTTGTTAGAGGATTTCACCAAACTGTTAGGAATGGGCCTAGTTAAAGGACTTTAGAACATTCACTGGGAATGTCACCCTGTTAAAGGATTTATCTCATGGCTATCAAACCAACCTAAGTCCATAGGATTTAAACTAATTGTTACAATTGCTAGAAAGTAACAACAATGAACTTTTGATCTGATATAACTTACAACATACTTTGCAAATTTCAGATCACACTTTCAGTTTAGTCCTTCTGCTTCGCTTTTATCTCTTCAGCTCTAATTGCTTGTCATCTATTCAAGCTTCATCTCCTTGAGTCTTCTAACTCATTGTACTAATGCATCCATATCAGGGGTCTTCTTACTGAAATAGAGTAACTATGCTCTCTTTCCTCTTTTCCACCTTCTTCAGCACTTTACACTTTCATGCTTGACCACCCCTCTCTCATTTTTTTTTTCATTAACTAATGACTCCTTATATAGAGATCTGATATGCCTTTGCCGCTCAATTCTCCCTCTTCACTTTTAGGGTTTCAATATGGATTAGGTAAAATACAATGTATCTACCCCATATCTTGTTCTCTTCTAGAAACTTCGCTAGTTATATCCTCAAAAATGTTTTACATGGTGTTTTGTGCCACCAGCTCATCATTCTTATCTTCTATTTAATTTACAAACTTCTAAGTAATAACCTTGTCAGCTTAGTTCTGGCGAATCTTTGATCTTAGAAATAATGCAGCAACTCAGAATTATTTGTTTTACTGATGCTCGGTATCTCAGTGTTACTCAGCATCTACACAAAACTATGTTACTCGGCACTTACAGAAAACTGTGTTACTCGGCACTTACAGAAAACTATGTTACTCGACACCTATAGAAAATTGTGTTACTCGACACCTACTCTTTACTCGGCACCTGAAGATCACTCAGCTTATATGATATACTCAGCACCTTCTCTTAGTTGAGCTTTTTAAAAGACTTAACTAACACCTAACATCTTTAATATGTTTCAGTGTGCCCTTTTTTCTGTATCTTATAGTATGTTATCAAATACACTTTTTCATCAATGGCTTAGCTGATCCTAGTACTTCATTACAACATCATAACTTCAACCTTTCTCTAGGTGTTCTAGTTACATCTTATTGATTGCCACCACCTTGTCAACCAACTAATTGATAGTATTTGGATCACTAAAGCAATTGTCATTCCTGCAAGTAGCAAGTTTGACATCAATGACAAAACAATGATTGAGAACATTCTTTATCATTCCAACAACTCTTATTATCAATTCAATCATTTCTAACAATCTCCCTCTTTGGAATTGATGGAAAACCAAACTGATCAATGGATCAACGTAGTTACCACCAAAACTGATTGTATATATTATCTGCTTCTTTTCTATGTTGTTGCATCTTTACTACTGATCGCATATATCTCCCTCTTTCATATATATCTCCCTCTTTCTTTGCATAGATCAGTTTCATCATATTTCTCCCTCTTTGACATAAATGCCAAAGATGAAGCATCTTTATCATGCAAAATATAAATTTTGGCTTTTTCTTTGTCTTTCTCCCTCTATCACCATGCTTGTGACTGATTTGGAGTTTCTATTCCTGCTGTCATCCTTTGCATCAACCTGTTACTATTCCAATGTTTGATTCCTGTTGATGCAAGGCAGCTTCCTTGTTGCCTTAAACTACTTGAGTTAGGGGTATTACCCCCAACTTGCCTCTAAGATATTCATAAGCATCCTTGGGCAATGGTTTGGTGAAAATATCTGCAATTTGTTCCGTTGTGTGAATGTACTCCAGCTTCACTTGTTTGTCTTCTACCAATTCTCTGACATAATGATACTTGATTGCAATGTGCTTAGTTTTTGCATGCATTACTAGATTATTGGATATGTTTATAGCACTTGTATTGTCACAATACAATATCACAGGTTTGGTTACCTCTTCTTTCATTCCATTCAATAGATGTGTGAGCCATACAATGTTTGTGCAATTGACTGTAGCTGCCACATATTTTGACTCTGCAGTGGACTGGGATGTGCATGTTTGTTTCTTACTAGTCTAGGTAACTAGCCTTTTGCCTAAAAATAATGCACCTCCACTTGTGCTTTTTCTGTCATCAATGTTTCCTCCCCAATCTGCATCAGTGTATGTATTGAGTTCAAATTTCTCACTCTTTTTGTAGTATAGACCAAAGTTATCAGTTCCTTTGAGATATCTCATTATTCTTTTTACTACTATAAGATGGTTTTCTTTAGGATTAGCAGAGAACCTAGCCACTATTCCAACTGCTAATGCTATGTCTGGTTTGCTGTGTACTACATACTGTAATTTTCCAATCATGGATCTGTACATTGTTTGATTGACTTCAGCTGACTCATCATTTTTGGACAGCTTATTTCCTATGGCCATTGGTGTGCTGACTGGTTTGGATTCCTCCAATCCAAACATTTTAAGAATCTCTTTGATGTACTTTGATTGTGTAATAAATATTCCATTTTTGAGTTGATGTACTTGTAAGCCAACAAAAAATTTGATTTCTCCAAACATAGACATCTCAAATTCATGTCTCATTTTGTCAGCAAAGCCTTTGCAAAGTACTTCCTTTCCACCAAATACTATGTCATCCACAAAAATTTTAGATACAATAATGTCTTTACCTTCTTCTGCTTTGATGTACATGTTGCTATTATCATCAGTTCTTTCAAATCCAATTTGCACTAGATACTTGTGAAGTCTCTCATACCATGCTCTTGGTGCTTGTTTCAAACCATAAAGTGCTTTGTGTAGTTTACACATCATATCCCTATTTTTTTTATCAACAAATCCTTCTGGTTTTTCAATGTAGACTTCTTCTTCTAGTATACCATTCAAGAAAGCAGATTTTACATCCATCTGAAAGACTTTAAAATTTTTGTAGGCAGCATATGCAAGCAAGGTTCTTACTCCTTCCATCCTAGCAACAAGAGCAAATGTTTCTCCATAGTCTATTCCTTCTTCTTGAGCATAACCCTTGCATACTAGTCTAGCTTTGTTTCTGGTAATATCACCATTCTCATCTAGCTTGTTCCTGAATACCCACTTGGTGCCAATCACATTTTTGTCAGTTGGTCTGGGAACTAAACTCCAGGTTTTGTTTTTCTTTATTTGATCAATTTCTTCTTCCATAGCTTTATACCAGTCATCATCTTGTAATGCACCATACACTATCTTGGGTTCAGATGTGCTGATTAGACATGATTCATGTCTTAGTCGGTTCCTTGTCATTGGTCTTGCATCTTTGTCACCAATTATGTGTTCAGTAGGGTGATGTCTTTTTACATATTTGGATAATCTTGGCTCTGTCCTTGTTTCCATGTTTGATCTTTCAGATTCTGGATCACTTTGCACTTCTTTTTTTGGTTGTTCTTCATCATGTATTCTGTCTTCAGAATTAGATTGTTCATTTCCTTCATTCTGCAACTCGGCTTCTGAATGCAGCTCGACATTCACTGGTTGAGACTCGGCTGAGACTGATACTTGTTATTGAGTTTCAATTGGATTGACATCATCCTCCTCAGCAGTCATTCCTTCATAAGAGTACACAAAGGTTCTGTATTCTTCCATTTTCTTTGGTTCTTCAGCTTGAACTTCTGTGTGCTCATCAAAATTTATATTTGTACTTTCCACAATTTTGTTAGTGTTAACATTGAAACACTTATATGCCTTACTTCTTGTGGAGTAACCAAGAAATATACCTTCATCACTTTTTGCATCAAATTTTCCATTTCTAACATCTTTAAGAATAAAACATTTACAACCAAACACTTTGAAATGTTTTACATTGGGTGAGTGACCATACCATAATTCAAAAGGTGTTGCATTTGTACCTTTCTTGATTTGTACTCGGTTTAGTGTATGAACAGCTACACTTACAGCTTCTCTCCAGTATTTTAGAGCAACAGTCTTTTCCATCATTAATGTTCTGGCACAATCAATTACAGATCTATTTCTTCTTTCAACAATTCCATTCTGTGGGGGAGTTCTAGGAGCTGGCATTTTTCTTTTGATTCCTTTGTCATTACAGAATATCTCGAATTCATTTGATGTGAATTCACCACCTCTATCTGATCTTAGACATTTCAAGCTTTTTCCTGTTTCCTTTTCATCTCTAGCCACATACCATTTAAACATTTGGAAAGCATCAAATTTTTGTTTTAAGAACATGATAGTCATCATCCTAGAATAATCATCAACAAATAACATGATGTATTTATCTCCTCTATAGTTTTTTACTTCCATTGGACCACATAAGTCAGTGTGAATTAACTCAAGTATCTCCTTAGATGTATAGTTTTTGCTTTTGAAACTTTACTTTGTCATCTTTCCTAGTTGACATTTTTTGCACATAATATTATCAGGCTTCTTCAATTTTGGTAAACCTTTGACTTTCTTCATTTTACTAATGTTGAGCAGATTATCAAAATTGACATGACATAATATTCTATGCCATAACCATTCATCATCAAATTTTGCAATAAAATAAGAAACATCATCCATATCAAGGTAAAATAGATTACTCTTTGTTTGATCTCCTTTTCCTATTAGTTTACCATCAGTATCATAGATTTTTGCAGTTTTGTTTCCAAATTCCACTTTGCATCCTATATTGCCTAACTGTGAGACACTCAGTAAATTGTAGTTTAATCCTTCAACATAGTATGCATTGTCACATGAGATTTGTTTTGTGAGCTTGATGGAACCTTTTCCTTTGATTTGACAAGGGGCATCATTACCAAATGTAACACTATTTCCATCATACTAAGTAAACTTAACAAACTTACTTTTGTCTCCTGTCATGTGATGTGAGCATCCACTATCTATGATCCATCTGCCATTTTTGTTTATACAAGTCATTAGTTTTGTGGCTTCTTCTTCATCGGATTGGTCCTTCATGGCTACATAAACAACTTCATCATCATTGTCATCAGAATTTTCTTCAACAATATAACACTTCTTACCTTTTTCTTTGTAATCTTTCTTGTCATCATCTCTTCTATTCTTGTATTTGTTGATTTCCTTGTAATCCTTTTTCTGTGGACATCTTGCAGCAATATGACCTACTTCATTGCAATTGAAACAAATGATAGGCATCTTACCTTTGAATTTTCCTTTACCTCTATGAAATCTTCTAGCTAGTAAAGCTTCTAATTGATCCACATCTTCCTCATCTGTGCTGCTGTCACTGGATACATATTTCATCTTTTTTCCCGTCTTAGATTTCACCTGTTCAGCATCTTACAGTGATAACTTGGCCTTGAAAGTAGATTCAACATTATCAGGTCTGTAGTTGTCAAAGTTAGATAACTCAAATGCAGTGAGTCTTCCTATGATACCTTCAAAACTTAGATTGTTTCCTGGCACACATCTTAGTTCCTGTATTGCTGATACTCTAATAGCATAGATAGGGAGCAAGGTTCTCAAATACTTACTATTAATAGTATCTTCATCCAATTCACCACCCAAACATCTTATTGCACTTACCACTTCTTTTATTCTTGCACCGTACTGAACAGTATTCTCATTTTCTTCCATTCTCATATCATCAAATTTTCCTCTGAGACTTTCTCTTTTTGCTCTTTGTACATTCTGATCTCCTCCATAGATGTCTGATAGGGCTTTCCACATTTTGAATGCGCTGTCACATCCTTTGATATCATCAAATTCAGCATAGCTAAGTGCAGAGGCAATCTCCAGCATTGTCTGGTTATGTTCTTGCTTTTTTTTCATATCTTCTGCAGTAGGAGCACTTGCTGGATCGACATGTTCAATAATAATTAATTTTTGGGCATAATCTCCTATGGATCCAAGATGTAGTTTCATCAAACTTTTCCATGCAAAAAAGTTGTCTTTCTTGAGATTGGGAACTTCTCTCTTAGGCATTTGATCTTTTCTGCTTCTAGTCCTTTTAAACTGGATCAGCAGTCTGCTCTGATACCAATTGTTAGAATCTTTTACAATAACTGAGAGGGGGGGTGAATCAGTTATTCAAGGTCCCAAATGCCCTAATAATTTTTTATTTTTTTTTATACCAAATGTAGTGAACTCATAAACCTTTTAACCATCCAAGCTTAAATCAATCATATTAGCAAGTTACAGTAAATCAACATGCAAAGGTAAAACATGCAAGATCGACACATGACACAATGATTTACGTGGAAACCAAATTTGGCAAAAATCACCAGTAACATGCTACTTGATTATCACTCTTCTGAAGTGATGCCCTGTTAAAGGCCTGCCCTATTAAAGGCTTACAACACACTGTTAAATGTGACCTTGTTAGAGGATTTCACCAAACTGTTAGGAATGGGCCTGGTTAAAGGACTTTAGAACATTCACTGGGAATGTCACCCTGTTAAAGGATTTATCTCATGGCTATCAAACCAACCTAAGTCCATAGGATTTAAACTAATTGTTACAATTGCTAGAAAGTAACAACAATGAACTTTTGATCTGATATAACTTACAACATACTTTGCAGATTTTAGATCACACTTTCAGTTTAGTCCTTATGCTTGGCTTTTATCTCTTCAGCTCTGACTGCTTGTCATCTATTCAAGCTTCGTCTCCTTGAGTCTTCTAACTCACTGTACTAATGCATCCATATCAGGGGTCTTCTTACTGAAACAGAGTAACTATGCTCTCTTTCCTCTTTTCCACCTTCTTCAGCACTTTACACTTTCATGCTTGACCACCCCTCTCTCATTTTTTTTTTCATTAACTAATGACTCCTTATATAGAGATCTAATATGCCTTTGCTGCTCAATTCTCCCTCTTCACTTTTAGGGTTTCAATATGGATTAGGTAAAATACAATGTATCTACCCCATATCTTGTTCTCTTCTAGAAACTTCGCCAGCTGTATCCTCAAAAATGTTTTACATGGTGTTCTATGCCACCAGCTCATCATTCTTATCTTCTATTTAATTTACAAACTTCTAAGTAATAACCTTTTCGGCTTAGTTCTGGCAAATCTTCGATCTTCAAAATAATGCAGCAACTTGACATTATTTGTTTTACTAATGCTCGGCATCTCAGTGTTACTCAGCATCTACACAAAACTGTGTTACTCGACACTTACAGAAAACTGTGTTACTCGGCACTTACAAAAAACTGTGTTACTCGGCACCTACAGAAAACTATGTTACTCGGCACCTACTCTTTACTCGGCACCTGAAGATCACTCGACTTATATGATATACTCGGCACTTGAAGATCACTCGGCTTATATGATATACTTGGCACCTTCTCTTAGTTGAGCTTTGTAAAAGACATAGCTAACACCTAACCTCTTTAATATGTTTCAGTGTGCCCTTTTTTCTGTATCTTATAGTATGTTATAAAATACACTTTTTCATCAATGGCTTAGCTGATCCTAGTACTTCATTACAACATCATAACTTCATCCTTTCTTTAGGTGTTCTAGTTACATCTTATTGATTGCCACCACCTTGTCAACCAACTAATTGATAGTATTTGGATCACTAAAGCAATTGTCATTCCTGCAAGTAGCAAGTTTGACATCAATGAAAAAACAATGATTGAGAACATTCTTTATCATTCCAACAACTCTTATTATCAATTCAATCATTTCTAATAGTATGCATCCATATGAATATGCAATTACCTAGAATTTGTAGGTTACTATCAAATCAACTTGCAGAAATGTAAAGAATGAAACATAATAGATTCATCAACACACTTGACACAATGATTTATGTGAAAACCCAATTTTCAAAAAAACCACTAGTAACATGCTACTCCTTTCCACTATTTTAAAGTGATTCCTTGTGAAAGGCCAACCTTGTTAAAGGTTACAATACACACTATTAAATGTGACCCTATTAAAGGACTTCAATCACCTTGTTAGGAGTGAGTCTTGTTAGATGACTTTAGGCCATTCACTTAGAATGCCACTAAATTAAAGGATTTATAAATGACTATTAGGTCAACCTTAATCCAAAGGATTTACCCTGGACTAATACAATTATTAGAGAGTAATAGTAGAGCTCTGATCTAATACAACTTACAACTTTTCTTGCAGATTATAGATCTCTATTCAGTCCTCAATTCTACTTTGCCTTTATAATTTGGAATTCTAATATCTTGTTCACCCTTTAAGCATAGATCTCCTTAAGCCTTCTTACTCAACATGCCAATACTATTTCCTCTTATGTCACTTGATGAAAAAAAAACCTTTTCTCCCTTAGGTTATCTACTCTCTCAATATTTTTTGACACTTTGATTCATGGCTAGACATTCCCATAAATAGGAAATTAAGATACTTTGTCATTTCCTTTTCCATCATCTATTTTAGGGTTTGGAAAAATTAGGTAGGATACAATTTATATACCCCATAATCCATCTTTATTCTAGAAACTTCTCATAGAATCTTCTTTGAATTCCCCTAAAAATGATTTACCTCGAATTCTATGCCACCAGCTCATCATCCTTATCTTCCACGTAGTTTACAAATTTCAAGAAAACATACTTGTTAGCTCAAATTCAGTGAATCTTTGATCTTTTAAATAATGGAGCAGCTCAAAATTATCATCCTTTTGATGCTTGACACATACTACATTGCTCAACATCAACTATGAAATCACTTGGCATAAACTAAACTTTACTTGGCATCAACTATCTTGCTTAGCATATGCTAGAATTTTCTTTTACTTGGCTCCAATTGACTTTCTACTCAGCTTGCGCTAACTTTCCTCAGCGCCTACTGTCCATTGGATAAAGCTTAGCAGAAATTTTTTGTGTAACTTGGTCTTCTAAATTTTCTTAGTTTAACCAGGCTTTGTAACCTTAAGTAGATTACTAATGCATCATGTCATGATCACTGTCTTAATTGACCTTGTACTTCATTACATAAGCATAACTCAACCTTTCCTCTAGGTTCTTTTGTTACCTCTTATTGATCAAATCCTCTCTATCAATCAACTAAGTGATAGTATTTGAATCTTATAAGCAATTGTCTTACTAGAAAATAGAAAGTTTGATATCAGTGACAAAACAATGATTGAAACACATAGCCTTCTTCAAAAATCTCCCTCTTTGGCATTGATGGAAAACCAAACTGATCAACCAAGTCACCTAAATGGTAAAACATTTTGTTCAACCAGACTGACTAGGTTAATATAGTAAGATAATATTAGAAAGAAAAATTTCTCCCTCTATCAACAACTTCCATCTTCTGATTAGGTTACAAAGATTTTTCTTATAACTCCCTCTGTGTTTCTTCTTGTATCTCTCTCTTACTAGGTAGATTAGGATTTCTCCCTCTTTCTTACATTGTTCTTTAGGTAAGTACAAGAATTTGGGTTTCACTTTTGGGCAAAAAGTGGAAGTGTTTTTCTTATTTTTGAAATATTTTATCAATTGATGTCAAAATTTGAGGCATTTGGAGATTGAATATAAAAAAAATTCAAAATAAAAATTTTAGTGTTCTGAATCTAGTTTTCAAATATGTAATTTATTTGTGTACCCATATGATATATTTTGTTTTTGGTATGGATCTTTAAAAAACACTTTTTCAAAATGTTTGTTTTAGGACTATACCACACTCATGTACAAACACCATAATTTGACACAAATAAATGAATTTTTGTAAATCCTTTTAAAGGGAGTTACCTAATATGCCTAAGATTGATGACAATATTTTTCATTAATTTTTTATTGAATAATTTATTATTATTAATTATTAATTGGCTATAAAGATAAATTTTGAAACATCTCGTGTACAGACACCATAATTTGATCAAAATTTCACTTTTTTCAAAAATTCTTTTTTTTAACCTCAAAAGAACTGTGTGTAGATTGATGACATATAAAATAATTTAAGAAAAATTATAAAATAAAAAAGTTATTAAATTTTTAGTGAACTTCACTATTTTACATTTTGGTACCACCTTTCATTAAAATATAATGCAAAAATAGTAAATAAAGTCATAGCACTATAAAATTTCTATTTCTAAAGTCAGGACAATGAGAGCTCTAATGGGTATAAACAAAATTAATTGGGAAGACCCTCTAAAAGTTATGGGAAGTGGGAGAACAAATCCCAAACCTATCCAGAGCTTATCCCAAACCAAAATTTGAGGTGGGAGAAAAAATCTTGCCCACTGTTGTAAGAAATGGGTACCTATTATTTGAAATTAAAAAGATGGGTACCAGTTTTGAAAATGTCAAATCAACATACAAAATCTCCCCAAAAAATAAAATTAAAAATTTTTAGAAATGGGTACCCATTTTCTAAAAGTAAAAAATAGGCACCCATGCTTGAAAAAAATGGGTACATATTTTTAGTTTTCAAAAATTGGGTAACCATTTCTAAAAAAATTTTTTTTTTATGTTTTCAAAAATGGGTACCCATTTATTGAAAATAGAAAAAGGGTACTTGATTTTTTTTAAAATGGGTGCCTTTTTAAAAAAAAATTGGGTGCCCATTTCTAAAATTTAGGATCGGGTGCCCGAGCCTAAAATAGGTACCCATTTTTAAAAAATTGGTACCCATTTCTAAAGGAGCACGATATCAATCTGTGGACTTCCATAGAATTGAGACCCAACTCCTTGCTTCTATGCCTTTATCTCCTTTCTGATCAATAGAATATCTCCCTTTGCTATACGTCTAGCTCTCTAATCAATGCAAAATCTTTCTCTCTATGATGATTAGTATAATTCTCCCTCTTTTCTAACTCTTGGTCAATATCTCCTTAAGTGTTCTAGCTTTTGATCAATCTCTCCCTCTTTTTTTTGACTCATCTCTTTCTTTGATATACCTCCTCCCTCTCAAATTAGTAAATCTCTCTATCTATTATGACTCTTGATCTCTCTCTTTTAGCTCTTGATCAGTTAATCTCTCCCTCTTTGACAACAATGCCAAAGATTTAACATATTTTCATCTTAAACATGCAAATATAGGCTTTTGTAGTTTCTTCATTTTCTCCCTCTATCACCTTACTTGTGACTTTTTGAAGTTTTAGCACTTTGATTACTTTAGGAAGCTCCTAAAGTAAGATCCTCTACATCAATTTGTAACACTTGGCAATCAACTTGTTTGATGTCAAGCAGTCCTCTTATTACTTGGATAGCCTTACATAGGGGTATCACCCCTAATTTACTTTTAAAATATTCATGAGCATCCTTAGGTAGTGCTTTTGTGAAGATATTAACAATTTGCTCCTTTATGCTGACATATTCCATCTCCACCTCTTTATTTTCAACTAATTCTCTCAAGTAATGATACTTGATTTCAATGTGCTTTGTATTTGTGCATATCGTTGGATTATTTGATACATTGATATGAGTTGTATTATCACAATAAAGTATCACTGGTTTTGTGATCTCTTCCTTCATTCCTTTAAGTAGCTACTTCATCCATACAATGTTTGTGCAATTTACAATAGCATCAACATATTCAGCTTCAATAGTAGATTGTGAAGTAAAACTCTATTTATTGCTAGTCCATGTAACTAGTCTTTTGCCTAAGAAAAATGCTCCTCCACTTGTGCTTTTTCTGTCATCAATGTTTCTAGCCCAGTCAACATTAGTATAGGCTCTTAATTTAAACTTTTCATTCTTCTTATAGTATAGAAGAAACTCTTTTGTTCCCTTTAGATATCTCATTATTCTCTTCATAGCCATTAAATGATTCTCCCTGGGATTTGCAAAGAATCTTGCAACTATCCCTACAGATAATGTAATATCAGGTATGCTATGTACAACATATTGCAACTTCCTAATCATAGACCTATACAATGTTTGGTTCACTTAGTAGAATCATCATTCTTTGACAACTTGTGTCATGTCACCATAGGTGTGCTCGCTAGTTTAAAATCTTCTAATCCAAAAGTTTTTAAGATTTACTTGATATACTTTGATTGAGTGATGTATATACCATACTTCAACTGATATACTTGCAAACCCACAAAGAACTTGATCGCTCAAACATAACCATTTTAAATTCTAACTTCATTTGATTTGCAAAATCTTTACACAAAACATCTTGACTTCCAAATATTATATCATCAACAAATATTTTAGATAACAAAATACCTTTTCCTTTTTCTGTCTTCATGCATAGATTGTTATCATCATTCCTTTCAAATCCAATCTTTACATGATACTTATGAAGTCTCTCATATCATGCTCTTCATGTTTTTCTCAAATGATATAGGACTTTGTATAGTCTACATACCATATTCTTATTGTTGTCATTAAAAAATCCTTCTAGTTGTTCTATGTAAACTTCTTCTTCTAATATGTCATTCAGAAATATAGATTTAACATCCATCTAATAAACTTTGAAATCTTTATATATATCATAATAAAGTAGAGTTCTTACTCCTTCCAATCTAGCAATAGGGGCAAAATTCTCTCCATAGTCAATTTCTTCTTCTTGTGCATATCCTTTGCAAAGTATTCTTGCTTTATTCCTTGTGCCTTCACCATTTTCATGTAGCTTGTTTTTGAATACCCAATTGGTACCAATCACATTTTGTCTTATGGTTTAGGAACTAGACTCCATGTTTTGTTCTTCTCAATTTTCTCCATCTCTTCTTCCATGGCTTTGCACTAGTCAACATCTTCTAATGCATCTTTTACTAATTTGGGCTCCTTCATACCTAGCAAACATGATTCACTTCTCAATCTATTTCTTGTCATTGGTCTAGCATCTTTATCTCCAATGATTTGAGTAGTAGGATGATGTCCTTTGACATATTTGGAAAATCTTGGCTCAGGTCTTATTTCTTCATTTTGTCTTTCAGCTTCAGAATCACTATTTATATCTCTATCAGGTATGTTAACATCTCTTTCATGTACACTAACTTCAGAATTAGAATGTACATCTGCTTCATTTTGCAAATCAGCATCAAAATGCAACTCGGTTCCTAAATGCACCTCAACAGCCATAGGATGTGACTCAGTAGTCACTATAACTTACTATTGATTTGTAACTTTATTTGTAGCATCTTCTTCAGTAGGCATTCCTTCATAAAAGTATACAAATGATTTGTATTCTTCTAGTTCTTTCATAGGTTCAGCCTCATGTACTTCTATATATTCAACAAATTTCACATATGCACTTTTCACAACTTTATTAGTGTTAGTATTCAAACACTTATAAGCTTTACTTCTTCTGGATTATCCAAGGAATATACCTTCTTCACTTTTTGCATCAAACTTGTCATTCTTGAAATCTTTAAGAATGTAACATTTTCTTCCAAATACCTTAAATTATTTTACATTGGGTGAGTATCCATACCATAAGTCAAAAGGTGTTAAATGAGTACCTTTCTTGAATTGCACATGGTTCAAAGTATAGATAATTGTACTTGTAGCTTCTCTCCAGTATTTTTGACCAAAATTTTTCTCCATCATGAGTGTTCTAGCACAGTCCATTATTGACCTGTTTCTTCTTTCAACAATTCTATTTTGTGGAGGGGTCCTTGTAACACCTAATCTAGTAGTGTAATGAAGGAATACTAACTAATAATAAAAGCATATACAAAACTAAACAGTTAACACTTATGATAGGATGAGATTATCACCAAAAGGAAGGAAAACTAAGAATGGTAAGCTCCTTGGGCATAACTTATGCTGATAAAGATATGTCCCTGATGGATGGGGATGTATGTTCACATTATGCTCAAGCTTCCAAAGGATGGGGGTTTTTACTGTGTGTGTATGCATGAGGGTTTCAACAATGGGGGTATGAAGGGATTTCAACATTATGATGGTATTTTGGTAGTTTTTAGGTTCTTAAAATAGCATTATAACTTTACATAAAAAGTGGATGATTTTTGTGAAGGGAGAGGGTTTTATTTATAGGCTAAGAGGTAGAGGGATGAATTGGCAAGATGCAAGGATTGGGAAAAGCTTATGGAGGACTATGATGTCCTAAAAGGAAGCACATGGATTGTACTAGTTTGGAGCCAATTAGGAGGTGACACATTTCACATGGTGATTGGATAGAGGGAAGGGCAAGATGAATAGTCAACAAAGGAGGCTTAATAGATAAGAGCTTCACAAATGTTCATAAATGCTTTGTAAGAGCTTTTAGTGTTTGTGTAAGAGCCATAAATTCTTGAGGGTGAGGGTGAGGATGAGATTGTTGACTTTGGCTTGGGTTAGCAAGTCTTAACCCTTGCTTAAAGTTGTGCACATGTTTTAAGAAGGGGATGAGGATTAGCTTAGAAAGGGGGTCAGGGGACAAGTGGTTTAGCTTTGATGGGATCAGTGAGTTAGGAGGCTAAGGTTAGTATGAGTGAATGGGTTGGATTAGGGGTAAAGGATAGGTTTTTAGGGGTTTGGATATTTTCATAAATGATTTATTTAGTAAAATGGGGGATATGGGATTTATTTAAATAGATTTGAGTGTTTATTTAATTAGTAAAGGAATAAGGATTTAATTTATAAATTGATTTTGTGTTATCATTTGATTTTATCAATTGCACTATAGTTAATTAAATTAATTAATTAACTAGGGGATGATGGTTAATTAATTGAATAATAAATATTTAATCAATAATATTTTAGGAGATTACTAAATATGATTACTTAGTGGTGTAATCAGATTTAGGTGTCTATATTTTGCCTCTCTTTGACATAGTGTTGGAAAAACATTATTTCAAAGAAGTTCAAATATAAACGATGCGAAGAAGACTTTTTGAAGAAACATGGTTGCCTTAGTTTTAAGTAGAAGAGGGAATGGATTGCATCATGCCCCCTCAAAAAGATAGTAGGGAAATAATATGAAACTCGACGGCTTCTTGAAAAGGTGTAGGAAACTAGGGGTTGTAGGAGGGTATAGAAGGACAAAAAGAAGGGGGAAAGGATAGTAAGTGGCAAACAAAAAACAAGGTGGGGGACAAAAGGATGGTGCTAGAGGAGTGATAGAGGTAGAAATGGTATCCTGGGGGGCATATAAGGGGCTAGAAGGGGGCTAGAAAGGGTAATATTCTTTCATACAAATGAGGATATATTGTTGCTAGGAGCTTTGATTTGGACAAGACAATGGTTGTACATGGATGACTAGAGCATTGGGTAGATATGGTACAATGAGTATGAGTGCAGTAGAAACCAAATCTTTTGATAGGTTCAAAAACCATTCTTGCATTTTGTTATTGTGTAGTAGTTGTAGCATTATTGAAAGGGGCAAAAAATCAATCTCGCAGTCTTTGTTCTGACGAGATCACTAATAGGATTGATAGGACTGTGATCTTGCAAAAATGGCTTGGGATAGGGTGGAAAATATGCTAAGCAAGAAATTTTCATGAGATCACGAATTTGGGTAAAAATTTATCGTGAGAATGAGGGTAGGCTAGTGTGATCAAGATATCATGAGGAAAACTACACTTCTCCTAGTAGGAACATGAACTTGCTGAAGAAGTCTGGTTGATGTAGGAATGGGGAGGGGTTTGACTTGGAGGGGTAAGTCAAAAGTGATCCCCCCATAACATGTATTAGTGGGTTCATGAGGTGTAAGTCATGTAGGTACACACTTGTGGGAATGCAAGATTAGGTTTCTTGAAGGTTAAGGGATCAAATAGTGATCTTATAAGGATTGATTTAATCGAGATTATAAGTTACTGAGGCTTGCAGGAATGAGGTTGGTGGGAATGTTGACTAGGGTTAGGAGTGGGTTAATGTGCTAACTAGGGATCTTCTAGGAACATATTTCTATGTGGTCACAAGTTTCATGTGATTACAGAAATGCATTTGCTGGAACATAGATTTTAGGGAAAGAGGCATAGGCAAATGCGAGATAGAGTAGAGGGGTGAGGGGGTTTTGGTAGGAGTCATGTAATGAAAATATGACAACAAAAACTAACATGTGACTAGTTTATATGTAGTGGTGCTTAGATGCGTTGGTGTCACATGAGCGGCAGGTGGCCATACTATGTACCAGAAAGTAGCTTACACCAGTAGATTTGGTGAGGGTAGATGCCATCAGCCTAGGATATCTAGCGATGTTGTCCCATACACACACTTACATAGTGATGGTGACAACATTATTTGACCAGTGGCACAGTGAGATAGAAACATTCCACTTGCCTATAGGGAAGATGACCATGACACTAGAGGATGTGTATAGGATATTTAGATTACCAGTGCGAGGGACGCGAGTGATGTCGACTAGGGAGATGATGGAGAGGCAACAGTGCAAAGGCTAGTTGGGTTGAGTGTTGTATTTTAGATTCAGGGAGGGCAGTTTGCACTAGATGAGCACTTGGACTAAGTAGCTACAAAGAGGTAGATTTATTTCTATGTGTGTCAATTAGTATTAAGATACATTACCTTAGATACAAGTGGGAAAAGAGCTATCTTGGCACTGATACTAGTTATTATGTAGATAGTGGATGTAGAAGTCCCAGCAATGTGGGTGTCATTGATGCTAGCAAAGTTATATTGGGATTTGCATCAAATTTTATATCAAGGAGAAGGATGCTAGGCCAGGAGTATAGGATTCCTGACACTATTATAGGTTTGGGCATGGGAGCATATTGTAGCATTTAGGTCGATCTAAGAGAGGGATAGGTAGGCAGATGAGCCAGCAACATACAACTAAGGAGAGCCTTTGACCTACCACCATATACAGGATGTGGACTACTGGTGAATCTAGATTAATAATATTAGGGTAGTGTTATGGACACCATATATGGGTCTAGGGCCATGGGTGGAGGAGGGATAGTATTTGTCATATACCATCTCACCATGTTTTATCTTCAGGTGGTGGGAGTATATAGTAGAGTAGTACCAACTAGATTGGGCCTTGTGATAGTTTGGATGGGTGCAGGTGGCTTCAGCGGAGCCAAACTAGTACCAGTGAGTCACTTGTGAGCCAGTATCTATATATGGACAAGCACTCTAGCGAGATGGATTACTTTAGGCCTAGCAAGAGTTAACGTTACAATAATGGGATTAGTTTGGTAGGGTAGCAAAAGCGGGCTCCATATAGGAGTATCAAGACTGGTTTCAATGGTCAAGGTTGGTAGGCTAAGTGTAGGTGACCATGGCAACCATGGTGGCAGGGGAGTTAGCCCAAGTAGCCAAACAAGGAAAATACATGGCAAGAGGGTTACAACAATAGGCCAAGGTAGTATCATAGGAGGAGGGGCAAGTTAGCCAGAGGTAGAAAGAGAGGAGAGGTCATAGGAGAGGCTAATGGTGGAGAGGTGATAAGGGGTAGAGGAGGAATAGAGGCCACAGAGGCCTATAGGTGGGGGAGATGGGAGTGGTTGAGGGGGGCTCATCTATAGGGGGAGGGGACGATAGATGGACAACATGATACACCTCCCTATAGTAGACACATGATGCTACTAGCTAGCTACTATGAGACACTTAGTAGGAGAGAGATCAGCTTAGGATAGAGTGGAATCAGCTATGATAGGAGTGGGATGTGGTGTAGGGATAGGTGGAAAAGGTAGGAATAGAGGTGGGGATACTATGGGTAGAGGTTAGGAGGATGTATGGGAGATTAGATATAGTGATCCTAGAGAGGCAAGCAATATAGGTGAGGTTGGACACCATGAAACATGAGAGGGATAGACTAGTGGTCAAGGTGGAGACTTTGAGGGAATAGGTGGTGATCGATGGAGGGATGGGTGAGCTAAGGAGGTTACAAGGAGAGGTGGAGGATTTGAGGGAGAGGGCAAGATTCTATCAGGGGAGGTATCATACAATGGTCCCAACAGATTAGATTGAGCACTATAGGTGGCCAATATGGTTAGGGATAGCTAGGACCCATATTGGTATGCAAGGTAAAGGGGGAGAGAGTGGATGCAGTATCAAGGGATTAGAGAGGACAAGGGGATATAAGTGCATAGGCAAAAGCCATAGGATAGGGCATAGCTAGAGGCAAGATACAGGGATAGGTTGAAGGAGGGATGAGGCCAAGAGCTCAAGTATGGAAGGAGGATGGATGAGGCCACCACCTCCACCACTAGCAATGCTAGAGGTAGAGAGGGAAAGAGAGCTAGGATGAGGAGGTGACTAATGAGGGGGACCAGTGATATGTTGGGTATATTTTGTGATTTAGTATTATTTTTTGGATGTATCAATGGATGTATTTTGTGGGCACGGACCCAATGTATGTATATGATATGGATACTAGATATCTAGTCTATGATGGACTATGGTATTTTTGCAAGGGGGGTTTTTTATTCATTTATTTGTTATGGATGAGATATATAGAGAGTGGATCATTCTTTGGGGTGGGATATGGATGTATGGACTCATGATATCATGATTATGTGGATGATGTGGATGTTTATATATGACTTAGATGTAGATGAGAGACTAATTTGTTTGGATGCAAGATGTGATATGTTATGAGAGATATGATATTGTTGACACTATGTGATGCAAGGTAGGATATGCTATGAGAGATATGGTATTGCTGACAGTTTTTGATGCAGGATATGATGTGTTTTGATGATGAGATATGATATTGCTAACAATTTGTGATGGAGGATATGATATATTTTGATGATGAGATATGACATTACTGATAGTTTGTGATGTATGTAATGATGCATTATGATGATGAGATATTGATAGGGATGATATATTTGTGATTATGATGATTTGATTTGCTTGGATAGATCATTGTTTATGAAGATTTTTAAAAATAAAAAATGGAGTTAGATACGATGTGTTTGGATTTTGTGAAAAAATTGAATGGAAATAAATATGTAGATTTAAAACATAACTAAAGAGATGAAATATGAATATATGAAAAAAGGAAAAAAAAAATTGATGCAAACCTAAAAAAGAAACTTTTAACTATTTTTAAAAGATGATAAAATGAATAGAAACTAGGATAATAACACACGATTTAAAGGAACACAAACTAATATAAAATGAATGTGATATTTATGATGATGGTACATAATTAAAATGAATACAAAAAATAGGATAATTGAACTCAAAGTTATGATGATAACATATGATAAGTGAACTAAAAATTGTGATGATGAAACATGAGAAACAATCTAATATGTGATGAATGAACTGAATCCATGATAGATGAATATGATAGGATAAATCCAAATGATGATAAGGGTAAATGAACTCAATCTATAATAATACAACATTCTAAATTCTAGGATGCAGGGAGACAACAAATGGACATAATTAATGATGGTAATAATAAGATACAGGAAAAATTATGATGATAGGCTAGGATAAAGAAAATTTAAACTAGCATAATGATCTATGATAAAGAATGATCGTAAAAAATAGTTGATAATAAGTTTTAGGAGTATGAAGTTGGAAAATGATTGACCAACAAGCTCATAGTCAGGATGATAGGAAATAGGATAGGTGAACATAGAGTTAGGATAGTGACTTATGATAAAGAGCATAACATGATGATGGTGAAACCTTAGCCTAGGATAATGAAGATAGCTCAATGTTTGATGATAAGGAATTGAACCAAAATATTTTGATAATAGAAAGATTTGATGGTTGAGAGAGATAGGTGATGTAAAGGAAGAGGGTACCATAGACAAGGGAGAAAGGAGGGGAAGGGTTTTAAAGGGGGTGTAGGGATGAATTTTTGTTATGATAGGAAAGGGAAGTAGAGTGATAAGGAAATAGATATGGGGTGTAGGAGAATGGTACAACATATCACTAATTAGTCACGACCTTGGTCAAGGGCTAGGAACAATATGCACAACTTTAAATAGGATGTGTGTAGAAGGCTTAAGTGGATGGGATTGAGTAGGAGATCAAGATCATTAGGAAAGGTTGGGTCATATGGGATAAGAGTTATGAGGGAGTAGGAGAGGAGAGGATAGGAGGCTAAAAAAATGTGTAAGAGGGGGTGAGTATGGATGTGCATAGTGGTGATAAGATCATGTAATTCTTTGTATGGGAGAAAATGGTGAGAGTGAGGGGATATACTAGAAGCTTGAAAGTAGGGTATTTCACAAAGAAGTACTACCATGCAGTGTGAGCACTTTATTTGATATAGGAATATTAGAGATCTGCTAAGGTTAGTAAGAACATCAAGGCCTTTTCCCCAATGTTACATAGGACTAACTTAAACAAGAATGCAAGGATTTCCCTAGTATCACACATGAGTCTTGGAGAAATCAGCATGGAAATGATGTTGGGTGATCCACAAGAAAACAATATTGCCCAACTAGATCATGTGATCATAAATAAAAACATGTTGGGAATATGCAAGGGTAATATCTGACTGACTCACAAGCCAAAAAAGACTGTGGTCAACACCATGCTTTTGAGTTTCCCCAGTCAAAGCACACCATGATATGGAAGACCATGGCTACCATGAGGAGGGAATAACTAAAATCACCTAGAAACAACCAATCAAAATATACAATAGAAAACCAAAGATTAGAAGAAAGAATAAATGTGTGAAAAAGTAACCTTTTGCCAAAGAGATTAGGATAACTAGATACTAATGGGCCAAATATGAGGAAAAAAACATTCAAAAAGGACCTAGTAATAATAAGTTTAGGATAGTGATAAAAGGGACAATGATTCTTTCCTACAAATGATAGGCTAGTGACACAGGGTGTTGCGATAAGACTCAAAAATGTACAAGCATGACTATATAATGGATGGGGACTCAGGAACATATGATAGAATACAATAGTGGGTATGTGTATGGAGGGGGAAATCTCAGGTTGAGGAGATAGAATTGTTGTAATAAAATTATTGTTACATGGGTATGATACATGATGGACTAACATTGGTACAAGGATATGATACATAGGGTATTATTGTCACTTACAAGGATATGATACATAGGATACTCTGTTGTTACAAGGATATGATACATAGGATTAATACAAAGGATAAGCTACACTTGATAGGATATATGTGATAGAGTACAAGGATAAAATACACCTGATATGATAATTGTGGTAGAGTACAAGGATAAAATACACCTAATATGATGCATGTGGTAGAGTTCAAGGATAAAATACAAATGATATGATACTTGTGGTAAAGTAAAAAGATAAAATACACCTAATATGATACATGTGGTAGAGTACAAGGATAAAATACACCTGATATGATACATGTGGTAGAGTACAAGGATAGGGCAAATATAAAAATTATAGATATAATACAGGATCTAGTTGGGGTGTTTCTAAGTGATGGAGATTGAAAGAAAATGCCATGAGTTAGTTTGGGAGTTTGAAAGTGAAACTATGGGGAACACCTTGGAAAAATGAGGAGATAGGTGATGAGGTGTGAAGGGGTAAAGGGGGAGATGCATGTCATTGATAGATAATAAAAAGGCTAAGTACACCTGGCACCTAATTGCTAGGTTTTCACTAGGGTACCTATCCAAGGTGCTTGAATTACCAAGTTTTCACCATTGGATTCTTGTTTTCTTTACATGTTTAAACTAAGAATTTTTTTAGGCATAGAATTTCTTAAGGTGAATGATGTTGGTAGGATCATTCAGGACTTCACCTTCAAGTGTGGATAGCTAATAGGCTCTTCAGCCAAAAGATGTTGTGACCACATAAGGACCAAGCCATGTGGACTCAAACTTGCCTTTCTTTTCTCAGTCAGCCTAACCCTTCATATTTTCTTTTATGACAATATCTCTTTCTTGAAAGTGGCACAGATGGACCTTCCTATTGAAATTGCACTTGAGGCGATTATGGTAGACCATGAGGTGGTCATAGGCCTATTTCCTTTTTTCATCAAGTAAATCAAGCTGGGTAAGTCAAGCCACTCTGTAATCTTCATCTAATATCTGGCCTCATAACGAAATGTGAAAGGATGGGAGTTCAACCTCAATAGGTAATACTGCTTCAACACCATAAACCAGGGAGTATGGGGTTGTATTAGTGGATGTATCAAATGAGGTGTAGTAGGCCCATAGGGTGGGATTGATTTGTAAATGTCAATCATGATTGGAATAATTGACAACTTTCTTTAGGATTTTAAGCAGGGTTTTATTAGTTTCCTCCACCTAACTATTACCTTGTGGGAAGTATGGGTTAGAAAAATGGTGATGGATATGAAGGGAAGTGCACAATTTCTACATATTGAGATTTTCAAAATTACCTCCATGGTCAGTAAAAATGGTAGCTAGGATGCCAAAGTGACATATGATATGATATAGGATAAATTTGGCCACTTGAAATCCTACTACAGTGACAAGGAGGACTACTTCTACCCACTTAGTGAAATAATCAGTGGCAATGATTATCCACTTGTGTCCTTCTAAAGAGAGAGGTGCAATAACACCAACAAGGTCAAACCCCTAATAGGCAAAAGACCATGGTGGTGAAATAGGTTGTAGATCTTTAGCTAGGGGTCAGATTAGATTAGCATGTTGTTGACAGGGTAAACAAGGTTTCACAAATTCACATGCATCATGCTCTAGAGTAGGACAATAATACCCATCTCGAAGGATTTGCTTAGCTAGAACTATCCTACTTATGTGGGCACCACAAAGTCTAACGTGTACCTCCTTGAGAGCCATTGCAACCTCATTTTGGTTTAGACATTACGAGAGAGTATCATGATAACGATGATAATATAGGGTTTGGGTGATGATAGTATAACAAGAAGCTCTACGAATAAGGTTCTGAAGTTGGGTTCATGTGAGATGGGAAGATACGATACCATTTAGTAGGTAAGCATGAATTTTGTGGTATCATGGGGGTTTGGGACCAACCAAGATGCATACCCCTATTGACTCATCATTCTCATATGCAGGCTTGTATAGCTGCTTGACCAAGAATTCATACTATGTAGCCTTGCATAGTATTTCCAAAAGGGAACCAATAGTGGCCATGACATCTATTGCCTTGTTTTACAGTCTAGGTATCTATATGGACTATATTTGAGTAAAATGTTCCTTTAATTGATTAACCAACTCCTTGTAAGGTAGTAGCTTGTCATCCTTGGTCTGATATTCATTGAAGGCTTGTTTGATAATAAGTTGTGAATCTCCATAGACCTATAGCTCTATGATATTCCATTCAATGGCTATTTTGAGCCCGGCAACAAGGGTCTCATACTCTGAGATGTTTTTGGTACACTAAAGCTATACTTTGAAGGATTTAGGAATGTAATCTCCTTGAGGTGTGACCAACAGTATGCCAGCTCCAAAGCTATGGGATGTGTAAGAGCCATCAAAGTATAACTTCTAAGATAGTTGTTCTTCTATTAATTAGAGGTGTTCATCTAGAAATTCCATTTTGAGAGCATGGTCTACAACCAAGGGTGCATCTGCTAAGTGATCTATGATAGCTTGGCCTTTGATGGCCTTTCTATCAACATATTGGATTTTGAATTCATTGAGAAGCATGACCCATTTAGCCAGGTGCCTTGTGAGTACTATGCATGATAACATATACTTCAATGGATCAATTTTGGATATTAGTTGCACAGTGTGGATCAGCATGTAATGACACAAATTCTAAGTGGAAAATACCATTGCGAAGAAAGCCTTTTCCATTGGTGTATAATTGAGCTCATATCCAACTAAGGTACAACTAATGTAGTAAATAGCCATTTCCTTTCATGTATCATCAAGTTATGCTAGAAGAGCACCCAGTACTGTAGGAGTAGTTGTAATGTATAATATGATCAAACACGTTGCAACCAGAGGAACCAAAATAGGTGGTTTAGCCAATTATTTCTTGATGATCTCAAAGTTGTGTTGGCAAGTGGGGTCCCACTTGAAGTTCTAATCCTTTTTTAGTAGATGTGTAAATGGTTAACTTTTATCAACGAGCTAGGAGATGAATCGTCTGACTGATTGTACTTTCCCCTGAAGAAAAAAAAGTTTCTTGAGTGTTTTAGGAGGGGCCATATCCATGATGGTCTTGACCTTTTTAGGATCAATCTCAATATCATGTCATGATAGATTGAATCCTCAGAGCTTTCCTAAGGTAACACTAGAGACACATTTCTTAGGATTAAGCATGAGATGATATTTAGCCAATCAATCAAACAATTTCTTGAGATGAGATAAGTGATCAAGAGCATGAAGATATTTGACTAAAATATCATCTACATAATCCTCAAGAGTCTTATGGATTCGGTCATGGAAGGTGACCATCATGGTGTGTTGATATATTGCCCTGACATTCTTTAGCCCAAATGACATCATGTTATAACAGAATATCCCCCAAGGTGTGGTAAATGTTGTCTAATGTTGGTCTTCTTAAACTATCTAAATTTTATTGTATATAGAGAAACCATCCGTGAGTGATAAGAGCTCATGGCCTATAGTGAGATCAATGATCATTTCTATGTTTGGTAATGAGAAATCATCCTTTAGGCAAGCCTTGTTGAGATCTCTGAAGCATATGCAAATTTTGATATCACCAGAAGGTTTTTTGATAGGCATCATGTTGGAGATCCATTCTAAATAGTCAATTAGGTGAATGATCTTCACCTCTAGTAATTTTTCTAGCTCCTCTTTAACCAATAAAGCAACTTTGGGGTGCATCTGGTAGAACTTTTTCTTGATAGGTTTGGCCTTTAGATGCATGACCAAATGGTGTACTACTAACTTGGGGTCCAACCTTGGCATGTCTTGATAGGACCATGAAAAGTGACCAACATTTTCATGAAGGAATTCAATGAGAAGATCAACTCAATCAAGTGGTAGAGAGGCCATGATATATGTGATCTGTGGTATCTCAGTTAGACTGATATTGACCGGTCTAGTCTCCTCTATTAAGATTGAAGATATGGTAGGCCTATAATCTTATGGGGGAAGGATGAAATCTCCATCCTTGGGTGCATCTAAGAGGTTTTTACCATTAGATACATCCTTTATTTTCATTTCATTTTTTGAACCATCCAATGGTTCCCCAAAGGAGTTTTCATTGGATGATGGTTTTCTTTTGCTTTTTTGGTTTTTTGTTTCATTTTTCACCCCAATTTTTCTACTAGAGATTTCCTCCTCCCCAAAGTAACTTGCTAGATCTAGTTTGTACACATATGTTGATGGTGGTGGTAGCTATTTATGTGGTGTTTTTTCCCCCATGAATTTAATGAGTGTGTTCTCTATAGAGAATTTTTCAACATGGATAACACTTGGTTGGTCCCAAGCAAGGAGTTCGAGGTGAGTGAGTAGTAGGTCTATAAGATTTAGAGATAATTGGCAAAGCACAAAGGCTCCTACGATAATTTTGTCAAGGAAAATATTATCATAGGACTTATTTTCTACTTCCTTAGGAATTTCTTTGACCTTAACAAGACTACGTTGGATGTTTGTGAAGGCATGGCCTTCTTTCATAGTGCCCCTAGTTATGGGGAGTCCATAGCCTAAGCCTTTCTTTTTCTTTTCATGGTATGCCTCTAAAGGCTACATAATACCTGACTATAGATGACCTAGACCACCTCCTTGATAATCCCATTGTTTAGTGGCAAGGCGATGTGACCATGGGTACTTCTATTTAGGGTGATCAAGAAATTCTTCACTTTTTAGAGGTGGCTCTTTGTATAGCCATGTGCTAATGTCTAGAGAGGTTTCCTCTCCATCAAGGATACCATTGGTGATAAATGTGGTAGGGCCCATTTTTTTGAGTTGAGAGGTGGTATCTGGCCTTCACCCTTGATGTGTTTGGCACCCTAGAGTATGCAGACCAAGTGGTAGAGCATCTACAGCAAAAGCATCTATGAGACTATATTCACCACAACCTTGGTAGTTGATTTTAACCATGGAAAGAGTGGAGACTAAAATCATATTTGGATCATAGTAGATGCAAGAGGAACTAGTCATGGTGTGGCCAATTTTGATTCTAGGACAATGGTTGGCGTATGAAGCTTTGACCACATTGCAATAAGTAACTGGTTTAGGATCTATGTGAATGGTTACCTCAGTGCCATCATGCAATAATTTGACATACTGATGGTATGTGGATGGGATGGCCTTCATGGCATGAATCTAGTGCCAACCAAGTGGGATTTCGTATGGAAGGTTAAGATCAACTATGTGACAATCTATTTCTTGAGTGGCAGGACTGACTCTGAGAGGCAGCAAGATGGTTCCTTTAGTGGTGTGCTCCAAGTTTTCATATGCTTTGATGGTGATTACCTCATTAATGATATTTGCCTTAGTGTATCCTATCTATTTGATGAATTTTAAAGTACATAGATTTAAAGCCAATCCATTATCTATCATGACCTTTTGACTGCAAAGTTAGAAACCATGATAGCTATGCGAAGTGGAAGGATATGATTAGGTTCAATTGCTAGGATGTTAGAGGTCTTGAAGGACAAAACACATGATGTAGACATATGGTTGAACAGTTGTGAAACTCAGTGGCATTTATGTCAGCGGGGGCATGTGACTAATGGAGAGTACTATTGATGATCTCTTGATAAAGTGGACTTGTTCGTAAGAGATCTAGAATGGAAATTTGAGTTGGCATGTTTCCAAGGTCTTCCAAGATATTATACTATGGTCCTAATAGGGGTGATCCTAATGAAGGTTCTCTTGATGGAGGTGGCCTTGGTGGTGTAGATATGGATGGGTCAGCTATATTGAGTCAAGCTCAATGAGTAGTAACTACACATTAGGTATCTCTACCTTTGATGTTTATAATATTGATAGATGACTCAACTTGTTATATGGAGCAAATAAGGCTCCCATAGTCCAAGTATGTTGAGGTATAGTTTTGAGACTTATCTCTATTATTGCCCTATTTATTTTAAGCATTGTGGGGTTTGTTTGCAAGAGTGTTTATAGGTGCTTTTCCTATGTTTGTGTTATGAGGAGGAAACACATTTTGATACATCAATAATCTAGTGTTGGGTGAGGCTTGTGCTCTTGCCATGATCTCCTTCTAGTTAATAAGGTCTTGGACGTAGTCCTTGAGTTGCATGCACTTGAGGGTGGTATGTCCTTTGACATGATGGAATTTACAAAACTCATTATCCTTATACTAGGATGCCCTAGAATGGTTTGGTTCCAAGGGTTGTGTTTGTGGATATTGAACAAGATTTTCCTTGGTTAGTTTTTCAAGGATTGCATCAAGAGGTTCCCCTAGTGGGGTCTATACACGGGGTTTTCTCTAAACATGTGGTTTAGGTCAAGCTAAAAGTGTGAAATCATTAGTCTGATTGTGATGGCTGAGTATTTGGACATTATGTGGATTGTTTTGCATGGGAGGCTACTAATAGATTGGCAGTTGTTGTGGCTAAGGTTGTTGTTGACAAAATGTGGTAGGTATGTTTGTAGCTACCAAAATGATATGAACATGTTAGGTATTGGTGATGCCATTTGTCACTATGTATTTTTTTAATTCCAATACCATGTTTTGTCATTGCTTGGGCCTTAATCTTGGGTATTTTCTTTGTAAATTTTGATAACACCATCCTTGATGAGCCCTTGTTCAAGTTCCATCCCTTTTTCCTTAATGTCCTTCTATGTTTGTAAAAATTTCACAGACATGTGATGAAAAAGACTAGGATGTGCATTATTTAGGAACATTTTAACAAGGTGACATTCTAGGATGGTACATGAAATCCTAGTTGTGAGGGTTTGCCAACATTGTAAGTATTCTCCTCCTTTTTTCTTGGTATGAACTAAGTCTACTACAAATAACTCAGTCTCAAAAAGATGAGCATATGGAGCCACAAATGCTTCAGAAAGATCAATGAAGGTTTTAATGGTACCTTGGGGTATACGACATAACCACTCGAGGGTTGATACTCCTAAGAATTTTGGAAAAATTTGCGTGAGGAATGCATCATTATAGGCCACTTCTTGGCAAAGCATATAAAATTCTTTGTCATACATGACTGGATCACTTTTCCCTCTAAATTGATCAAACTTGGGTATGTCAAAGTGTTTAGGAAATGGTGTCATTGTGATGGTTTTGTCAAATGGATATGGACAATAATTTTCAAATTTAAAAGTTTTAGAGTCTATCCCATCTTTGAGGGCCTTGAGAGAAATTTTCATTTCTTCCCATTCAAACTTTATAGGTGGGGTGAAGGTTGCCCCCAATCCAAGTGCCAATTATGTGGGATATGTAGTAGAGGTTGAAGGTTGATATGGGACACCCTGATTATCATATGGTGGTTGCAAAAAAATAGGGTGTATGATTGGTGGGATGGGTGCCATGAGTTATTGGAATGTAGTTTGTGCATACTATTGCATCTACTGGGTAGATTATGGATGGGGAGGGTAAGTATGAGGTTTTTTTCCTAATAGATAATTCTATGTGTATACCTAGGCATATTACAGGCATGATGATTGTAGCTAAAAGGATGGTAATGTTGACAATACCTAGGCCATGCTTTGAGAATATATACCTTGCCCAATATAGGTTGGTTGTGCTACTGCTTGAGAGAGCAATTGATTATTAATACGTGCAGGTAATTAATGTGAGCAAGAGTGTTAATACCAGGGTATTGCAGTGGAGGGGTGATTTGGCTATTTCCTAAGGGTGGCATAGAAAAATTATTGGTAATGGGTGGTAGTGAATAGACTTGTGGAGTGGGGGATGAAAGTTACTAAAGCATGGACATGGATGCAGTGCTAAAGGGGAGGCTAGTGGTAGGCCCTTGTACCATAGCAACACTGGAAGGTCCTAAAGGAAATGAGGTCGAAGTACTTTGACTAGTAACAAATGGATTGATAGTGATGTTGGGTGGGATGGAAGATGAGGTACTTGACCCTAGTAGAGGCATTTTGGTAGTAAATGGACTAGATGTGTTGTGAGATGGAAGTAAAAATGCATTGTTACTGGGAGAAAAAGGGGCATTTTGTGAAATTGGGAGATGGGTGGTGGGAGAAAATGCAAATGATACACTTAGGGTTTGTTGAGATGTGGTATGTACTAAATCTTGAGTGAGGATGGGATGAGTGTTTTGTGGAATGGGAGTAGTCACCTGGGTTGAGGGGATATTTGGGTTTTATAATTCTATCTAAGATGGTTGGCACCCACTATTGGGTGAAGAGAAAGGATCATGAGGAATAGATGACCCTATGGATGGTGGTTTCCATCCAAACAGAGGGTGTGTAGGATCTATAATGTTGGTAGGTGATGGGTGTCCAAACTCAAAGTCACCAACATTGTCCCTTAAGAAGTTTTCCATGATGGTTTCCTTATTTCGATCTATGATGGCATCAACAATGGTTACATGGATAGGTTAGTTCATGAAAGCATCAATGTCTATGGAAGAACTTATCTATTTAGGGGTTTGTGGTTGTGGATTTGGTGGTGTCATGGAAACTATGGGGTAGGGCTAAGTGGGAACTAGACTACTACCATGACTAGGATCCATATCCTTCTTTTTCCTTGTGTTCTTATCAAAATAGGTAGTGAGTTCCATGAAAGGATAATTCCCTAAGGATGAAATGCAAGAAGGGTGATGCTAAATGTATCTGAAAAAGTGATTTTCCTAAGTGTGACTATGGTAGATTGGTTTCTTAAGAAAAAGTGGGTGCAAGTGTGTTTAATGATACCTTAAAAACCTAAATGATATGATACTAAGTGAAGGAGATTATGTTTCCTACAAGTGTGAGTGTGAAAATGTGGTGGTGGTATGAAACCCTAAGCTAGCCTTATGTCTATTTTTGGAAGACAAAGAATTATCTAGTGTGTAGTGTGACCTTTTTCTCAAGGTGATGTGGGACACAAGTGACAACTTATCCTAGACAATGCTTAGTTTTAACTAGAACTATGATGGTGAGAGGGATGGAAACTATTTTTAAGGAAACAAAGCTTAATGAAGTGATGCTAAGTGCTTCTAAATAAATGAGTGAATAGTGGAGGGTGCTAGGTCCTAATGATGCATGTGGAGGATTATTAAAAACCTAAGGTTGATGCTAAAATGAGAGGAAATGGTTCTATTTTAAATGCTTGAATGGGGTAATCGGTTTATGTGAAAAACCTATGAGGAGATAAGCGCATAAGTGTGTACAAAAAAAGAAGGACCTATTTAGAGTAAATAACACTAGAGTTGTTGATAAGGTTATGGTTGACACCTCATTCGAGAGTTAGGTTCTAAATTTTGTAATCCCACTTGGTTTGTAATGCGATGGAAACACCATCTTTCTCAATTTGGTCTATTTTGGAAATCCTCAGGTTGGGGGTATATTTCTTGTGTCTTGCTTCTATTTCCTTATAAACTAGTATCTGTGGAAGTTTGGATTTTTTTATTTTTTATTTGGTTTGGCCTGACATGAGATAACTCTAAGAGATTCGATCACAACTATGGGTTTTTATAGGTAGTGACTATGCTAAGTATACCTTTTAACCATGGGTTGGAAGCATAAATCAAGTTGAGGAATAACCAAGTTTTTATAAATGGTAAAATAGTAAAGTGGGGCAAACTAGGCTCAAGACTTGTGATGAATACACTTGCTAACAATATTTTTGAACTGATGTAAGGGGGACTTATTTGTAAAGACAAATGTGTTATTTTCATCAAGTAGGGTAGATAACAAGGATATTTTTAAAAGGGAAAGACTTAGACAAAGAAAAAAAAGCTTTGTAACTGGATCTTGCTAGTAATTTTTTGTTGACATAACAAGTATGATTTTGGGAAAAGATAAAGTTGAACCAATGAAAAAAAAGTTGTTGTGAATGGACTTGCTAACAACTGGTTTTTGAAATAACAAAGATGATGTAGTGCCTCTCCCATTTGAATTTTGTAAGTCATCCTAATGGTTGCAACCTTGCTGATCTTTTGTTGTGATGGGATCATGATTGTGACCCTGAGTGGTCTATACCATTGAGGTGTTTGGATTTATGTTTCTGTATTAGTTGCTTTGATTATGCTTTTGACTGATTGTTGAGATTATAATGTGATTTTTGGTTCACTGAGGTTTGTGCCACTGGTTACCAGGATCGATGTGGTATCATGAGGTTGTTCTGTGATTACCTTGAGATGTGTGTAGAGATTGCACTATGTTCTATTACCATGCTACACTAGACTAGGTTCCTGTAGTAGTGGTTAGTCATGTTTTTGACTGTAATTTCTTATGTGTTTTAAATGCCTTTTTAATGTAGAGTAACCAATCATTATTAAATGCATAAGTAATTAAATAGATTGTTCATGTGAGATTATTTGGTTATGTGCTGCGGGAATTTACCTTGTTATATTTCTGATTAGAGAGATATTTTTTACTCATGTTATGTTTATATTTGAGAGGACCTGAGGGTCAACTATTACTCTTTGATTTCAGTATCATAGATATTAGACTACTATGCAGTTCAATTAATCATATTGCATGATGATGCCATTTTGAGATGACAGTGTGTTTTATGATGATATCTGGTTATCTAGTTATTTGGTATTTGGACATACCTCTGATTTCACTATATGATAGATTTAATGCTACTATTATTTACTTCATTCCTATGTTGTTATGCTTTATGCGAATGTGAGTGATGTAAATAGATTATTTTAATATAACTAAATAAATGGTTAAATTAGGTGACTTAATGCATTTATTGCTTCGGTTATGTTATTATATGCAATTGCACTTGATCATGTTGTTTAGTGTGCAGGATTTATATCCCTGGCAGTGGCACATGGAGTTAGTGATTCAACCTTTCATATTTTTCCAATGTCGTCCTTGTATGGTCAATGTATCCTTTATTAAATGTTTAATTTAAACCTTTCAGTGATTATTAAATCCTAACTCATTGCATTATGTGATTAGACCAATAAGCGTGTCTGTGCATTTAGAGTTTCACTTTGTCGCGAAAGTTGTTTAGGAGATTTATGTGTTTTTGGGTTTTTTGGCTTTTTAATTGATTTATTTTTATTTTTGGTAGCTTTTCCATAGATGAATTTCTATTTATAGGAATAGCCTATTTTCGTTTGGGTCGATTCAAGATTTAACTAGGTTGGCTGGTTATTTGCCCTAATCGATTATTCACCTAAAAAGTGAATAAGCATCCAAAGAGGAATTTAATTCCTCACTTCTCACTTTCAAATTGGAAAGTTGGAGAGTAAAACCCAAAATCCTCTTCATGAGGATTTACTGTTTTGTTCGTTGTGGGAGCTACGGGCGTGGCATCGTCGCAAGGTCGGGCTCGTTGGATCCAGCTCGAGGAAACCTTGGATTGCCATGATTTTTAGCTACTTCTACGAGATATTTATTTTATGGTTCAGATTCCCATTTTCCCCTTTTGGCTGTGAGGTAGGGCTTTCCTGTTTTATTGTTTCTGTTCCATTTTTGCTTCTATTTTTGGTAGTCATTTGTTTGGATGCTGAGAACTAGTGTTCCCCTCTGTTTCTGTATGCTAGTTCTACCCAGTTGGGCAGGTATGAACATTTCCCTATTTTTTAGGATGAGGGTTTGGGATTTTATGCCGTTATGGTGGCTGTTTTTGCATGCGGTGTTCGATTCCATTTATTTTTGGATTTTTGGGGTTTTTGAACCCAAAGGCCAAATGGGTTTTAATTTTGAACTTTTCCAAAAATTTTGGTGTTTTTACCTCATTTTGTGTGCTACCCTATTTTCTTGGGTTTTCTTGGCACAATGTGGGTCGTGGACCTTGATGATCTGTTTGGATATCAGTCATACCACTTTTTCACTTTTATGTTGCATTGGGATGCGTGTTGCATCTGTACTCCCGACGTTGTGTTCGGTTGAGTGATTTTATACTTGTTGTTATTATTTCTTTTGGACCTTTGCTTTTGTTTCGTGAATGCTAGGATTCGTGTAGAATCCATACTCTCGAATTGAGGCCGATTGAGTGATTTCATGATGTATGATTTTATCAGCCTTGGGATTCATGTAGAATTCATCCTTCCCGTGTTGCTTTTAGTTGGGTGTTTTCTTTGCATCAGGTTCTCATTCCTGTCCTTGTGTTATGATCTTCGTGATGGTGGTGCGTCACACACGAGTACGTGCGCGTACATTTGTTGGGTGACTTGCGAGGCTCGATCTTTCGTGGATTTGCCAGAAGTTATGATCATTGGGGTTGGGATAGGAGTATGCATGCCCATAGGCACTTATTGTAGGTTGAGCATGGGTAGGGTATAGTAGCATCTGGAGGGGGCTTCTATCTCATAGCCTGATGATCATGGCGTCATGGGTTGGCAGAGGAAGTTTTAAGAAATTGATAACTAAATAAAATGTGTGATTGTTAATAAAACTTAAGATAAGTAAAATGTGTGAGCACCCGATTAAGTTCGAGGACACAATGTGTGAGCACCCGTTTAAGTTTGAGGACACACAATCCGAGCTTGGGCTTTTTGATGCCAAGCAACTCTCTAGGATTTCAGCCCCTACATAGTAGCTTATTGAGTGTCTAACCAGGATCTTTACTCCTTGCATTGTCTTAGGATCTTGGTTCAGCCATCATACTGTCTAGCGTGAGTGTTAGCCTTAGATGTTGTGCTCTATGTGTGTTTGTGGTTGGATCTTTATCTCCATCAGCATGGCAGGTGTGGACCTACAGGTGCCATGTGGTTGGGAGGCACAACTACCTTCACCACTACTAGGGATCGGTGTACAAAGATGATCTTTTGTCCTAGTGCGACCATCGCTGGATGTCTTCACTTGGTACTTCGAGTTTTGGAGTATGCTTTCTTTTGATTTATGCTTTCTTTGGGATGCTTGTATATCATGTTTAGATGATTTTATTTTATTTGACACATTCCCTTATTATGATGTTTAGCATATGATTAGATGCTATGAATTGTTGTATTAGCATATCTATTGTTTACTGATGTTTAGCATGTGATAGGTGATGTTATCTACTGTAGGATTATCTTATGTGTTACTACTAGCATGTTAGATTTCCTTATGCTTATATTGTTGCATGTTTTAGTAGTGACATCCCTATTACAATAGTACCGACGATCTGGTCGGTGGCTTGGGATGTTACACGCGGGGGATGGCTAGGACCCACGATGGTCTTATGATGCTATTGACGGTTGGGAGGAACCGCGTACTTAGTTTGGTTGTTTTGTTCCTGAGATGTATTTTTGTACATTGCGATGTTGCTTTTGTTCTCTGTGATGTTTATTTCAGTGTGTTCTTTGCTGCTATAGTTTAGATGGATATATGTTCTCCTTTTTGTGTGGTTGTTGCGCTCGAGTGTTCATTCCTCGAGCCTTCGTGGATCTGGTACTCTCCGGTATGGAGGTTCTTTTGTCAATTTTTCCCCGTTTTTGAGTTCTGGAAGTGTTTTTACTTTCTATGGGTGACATTTGTTCAGCTTTGTGCGACACTGATAAAGTATCGCATGCCCATAGAAAGAATATCGTACGATACTATAAAGTGTTGCATGCATTACTAGAGAAGTATCGTACGATACTGGAAGAGTGTCGCATGGCTTTATGAGAAATTTCACGCGATACTTTTCCAGCATCGCACGCCTTCTTGAGTAGTGTCGCACGTAGTAAGGGAGAAGTGTCACGATTTTTGTGAAAAACCTGCACGTGCCATCAGCGGGAACTTTTCTTTGTGATCTGATCTTTTTGAGAGTGGTTTTGGATACCCTTTTGGGCGTTCTTCAAGCCTATGTTGCTGCATTTTGGATTTAGGAGGTTTCTTTTGTAATTCAATTTTTGGGTTTCTGTTGTAGTCGTTCAGAGTTTAAAATAAATCGTTTAAGTATAAGTTGATACTTAAGATATATTTTAATATATGCGACAAATCGTTTGAGATGGGTTTCAGACCTCTCAAAGATAAGTTATGGATTCTAGGAAATTTTAGGGCTCCAAAAATCTAGACTTAGCCAATTTTCAGGGCTTCAAGATTTTAGGCTTAGCCAAATTTCAAGATTTTGCATTTTACCCTAGCTTGGTGTTTTTTTGATGAGTGGTTGTTTCTGGTGCCCTCGTCATGTGCGTTGTCATTTTTGGCTTTGTTTGTGTGTGTCAGTTTGGTAGTGGCGTTTGGAGATTCATTGGTTGCCGGGATGGTGGTGAAGTCTTCCGTTGTGATCGTTGTGATCCCTATATGATGTTGTCATGTGCATTCATACTTGTAAAAAAAAAAATTCCTGGCTTGTATTTCATCCTTGTTTCCAAGGATCTCTGGGTGGGGCATTACAGATGAGATTTTTCTAATGTGACGGATTTATGATCAAATAGTTTCTCAAAGGACAAAGCAACTTTGAGAAAGACAAAGAAATGATTTCTTTAGAAAAGGATTTCATAGTAACCATAGAATTGTGTATGTTTTGAGAAATGTTTTTCATGAGTCTTGAGCACAAGTAAGACAATTCAAACAAACTCGTTATCCCTAAGGCCAATTTTTTGGTTGCAATATGGTATTCAATGACCCACAACTTGGTGTCTCCTAATTCTAGTGCAATATGTCCCTCTAATCAAAGAAGTGAGTACATACAAGAGTCGATAAAAAAATGTTACACATCAACGAATCTTCAAGGCATGACAAATAGAAGTTCTCCTTCTATAGGAGCAATAACCCTTGGAGATGAAACCCAAGTGGCCTTATGCCTCTACCAGGGGAGCACAATGGTGAGTAATCTTGAGGGATGTTGTTTCCCTTGCACCATGAATGAACAAACCATGGATAAAAACAAGAATTTTGACTAAAAAGGGGTTGTAAATGAGTCTATCGCATCTCATCAAATAGTTGTTACATATGTGATCCACTTAAAAATCTATTCTAGACATGCTAAATTCATGGGAAAGTTTTCCCACCTCAGGTTACCCCCAGAAACACATCACCCAAACTTGGGTGATAAAGCAAGAAATTTTACCTTTCCCCTCTTTTATATATCAATCAAACTTTTTACTAGTTTGAGCTTCTCACCAAAGTCAATGCACTTTCTAGAGGTGGATGAACTTGCTAGAAACACTCCTAGGTTGTTGTGAATGATCTTGCTAAGAACTTTTAGTACATATGTCATCTACTTTAAGGTCTTAAGATGCAAAAGGAGAGAAGACCAAGATTTTCTAGAGGGCACAATCTCAAAACACACAAGACACTTGATTCATTTCTAATTGTATTCTTTAATTTATCCTAACAAGCAAGTTTTTGAAGACACACATGAGCTTAGCATTCAATTTGTTCATTCCAACTTTACAGAAATGGTTAACAAAAGGGAATCGAGTCAACAAAAGGTAACTTGCACATCAAAGATTTTGTAAAGGAGGGACTAAGAGTGAGTTTATCTTTAAGGCATTCAAGATTTGATGAGTTTATTTTAAGCACTGAAATTGACGTGTTCACACATAATGTTTATTTGCACCTTAAATAAAGTGTTCATCACATTTGGTTTGGTTTTAATACCTAGAATTCAAGAGTGGATTTTTATTAATTATATCTTTCCAAGCATTCTGATGAAAAACATTCTAAGATTAAACATTCATTCCATGAAAAAGTGAGAATTTGTTCATTTTAAGCAACTAGAAACATGATTTTCCTAACAATTAATCTAAGAAACCTACAAAAAACAACCTAACATTCGCTCCAACAAGAACCTATAATAGAAAAGTGTTAAAATTTGTAGTTGGTCAGTCAAACCTACAAACCCATAGGTCTAAAATGCAATCCCACAGCATGGGAACATAGCTAAGGGTTATGGGATTGAGGTACAAGAACTAGTGAAAAGTGCAAAAAAAAAAGGGTTGTGCAATAAAAAGGCACATGGTAATCCTATGAAACAGTGATCCCATGGATAGATGGGTCATTGGGTTTGATTGGAAAGAGAAAAAGTGGTTTTGAAGGCTTGACTAACTAGGTTTAGTGTTCCTGCAGGTCTTTTCTAGCGATCTTGCTGGTAGAAACTGACTTTCTCATGGGACTAAGGTTGGTAGGGATGTTAGGGGTGTGTTTAGTGACACATAGTGATGATGGTTTGAGGAAAATAACAATCCCACCTTTGCATATTCACATTCTCACTGGTTTATGGTTGTGATCTTGCAGTTGTGGGTTCACGATTCTAGGGTGGCAGAATTGTGAACAAAGTGCATATGGAAATGGTTTAAAGTGGGAAATGATTTTATGGGTGGGAGCACAATTTCTTATGAGAGACTTCTGTACCTACAAAAAATACAAGAAATCCACCTATGCACACATACAAGCACAAAATGTCAGTTTGGATAGTCTAGCAGATTAGACACAAAAACATGATTATAGTGATCTGAATGCAAGGTCCCACCAGGCTTACCAAAATGTATCACCTAATCTAGTAGTGTAATAAAGGAATACTAACTAATAATGAAAGAATATACAAAACTAAATAGTTAACACTTATGATAGGATGAGATTATCACCAAAAGGAAAGAAAACCAAGAATGGTAAGCTCCTTGGGCATAACCTATGATGACGAAGCTATGTCTCTAATGGATGGGGATGTATGCTCACATTTTAATCAAGCTTCCAAAGGATGGGGGTTTTTACCAAGTGCATGTACAGATGAGTGTTTCAACAATGGGGGTATGGAGGGATTTCAACATTATGATGGTATTTTGGTAGTTTTTAGGCTCTCAAAATAGCATTATAACTTTGCATAAAAAGTGCATGATTTTTCTAAAGGGAGAGGGTTTTATTAATAGGCTAAGGGGTAGAGGGATGAATAGACAAGATGAAAGGATTGGAAAAAGCCTATGGAGGGCTAGGATTTCCTAAAAGGAGGCACATGGATTGTGCTAGTTTAGAGCCAATTAAGAGGTGACAAATGTCACAAGGTGATTAGATAGAGGGAAGTGCAAGATGAATAGTCAACAAAGGAGTCTTAAGAGATAAGGGCTTCATAAATGTTAATAAATTCTTTGTAAGATCTTTTAATGTTTGTGTAAGAGCCATAAATTCTTGATAGTAAGGGTGAGGATGAGATTGTTGACTTTGGCTTGGGTTAGCAAGTCTTAACCCTTGGTTAAAGTTGTGCACATTTTTTAGGAGGGGGATTAGGATTAGCTTATAAAGGGGGTTAGGAGGCAAGTGGTTTAGCTTTGATGGGATGGGTTAGTTAGGAGGCTAAGTAAGGTTAGTATGGGTGAATGGGTTGGATTAGGGGTAAAGGATAGGTTTTTAGGGGTTTGGATATTTTCATAAATGATTTATTTTATAAAATGGGGGATATGTGATTAATTTAAATATATTTGAGGGTTTATTTAATTTAATAGAGTAATAGGGATTTAATTGAAATTGATTTTGTGTTATCATTTGATTTTGTCAATTGGACTATAGTTAATTAAATTAATTAATTAACTAGGGGATGACAATTAATTAATTAATTAATTAATATTTAATCAGTAATGTCTTAGGAGATGACTAAATTCAATTACTTAGTGATGTAATCAGTTTTAGGTTTCTATAGTCCTAGGTGCAGATGTCTATCTTTTGATTCCTTTGTCATCATAGAACATGTCAAATTCATTTGATGTGAATTCCCCTCTATTAGATCTCAAGCACTTTAGAATTTTACCTATTTCCTTCTCACCTCTTGCTAAATACCACTTAAACATTTGAAAAGGATCAAATTTCTAATTCAGAAACATGATTGTCATCATTCTAGAATAATCATCAACAAATAACATTATGTACTTATCTCTCTTGTAGCTTCGCACATCAATTGGTCTACATAAGCTACTATGAAAAATCTCTAGTATTTCTTTGGCGGTATAAGTTTTTCTCTTAAAACTTGACTTTGTCATTTTTCCTAGCTGACATTGTTTGCACATTGTATTCTCAAGTTTCTTCAACTTAAGAAAACCTCTAAGTTTCTTCATGTTACTAATACTAACTAAGTTGTCAAAATTAACATGGCATAATCTCTTGTGCCAAAGCCATACATCATCAAATACAACAAGACAAGTAGCATTCTCTATATCAAGATAAAATAGATCACTTCTAGTTTGATCACCTTTTCATATAAGTTTCCCATTTGTGTCATATATCTTAGCAATCTTTTTTTCAAATTCAACCTTGCATCCCAAATTGTTCAGTTGTGACACACTCAAAAAATTGTAGTTTAGTCGTTCAACATAATAAGCATTTTCACATGAGTTCTTATTTGTGAATTCGATAGAACCTCTTCCTTTTATCAAACATGGTGCATCATTACCAAATTTTACACTATTTCCATCATAACAATTTAGGGCAATGAACTTACTTTCATCTCCAACCATATGATGTGAGCATCCACTATCAATGATCCATCTATCATTTTTGTTCACAAAAGTCACAAGTGCAGTTGCCTCATCTCCATTAGATTTTTCCTTCATTGCAACATATACCACTTCATCATCATGTTCATCAGAATCATTCCCTTCAATAATGTAGCATTTCTTTCCTTTGTCTTTGTATTCCTTGTTGTCTTCATTTCTTCTAACTTTGTATTTATCACCACCTCTCTAGTTCTTCTTCTCTGGACATATAGCAACAATATGACCAATCTCATTGCAATTGAAACAAATGATAGGTGACTTACCTTTGAACTTGCCTTTACCTCTATGGAATCTTCTTGCCAGTAGTGCTTCCAATTGTTCAACATCTTCCTCATCTGTATCATTGTCACTAGATACATATTTTATTTTTCTCTTATTATTCTTCTACTTCTTCTCATCAGAATCCTTCAATAAAAACTTAGCTTTGAAAGAATATCCAAGACTCTTAGGTTTGTAATTGTCATAGTTAGATAGCTCAAAAGTACTAAGTCTACCTACCAGACCTTAAAGGGTTAGCTTATTTCCTAGAATGAATCTCAATTCTTGAATTGTAGAAAATCTAATAACATATATAGGCAATAATATTCTCAAGACTTTACTTAACACAATATCATTATCTATCTGACCAGTAGCTCCTTTTATTGCACTAACAACTTATTTTATCCTAGCAACATATTGAGCAATATTCTTACCTTCTTCTATTCTCATACCATCAAACTTACCTTTGAGACTCTTAGATTTTGCTCTTTGAACATTTTTGTCTCCTCAATAGATAGTGTGTAGGGCATCCCAAATTTTCTTTGCAGTATCATAGTCTTTGATATCATTAAATTCTACATAGTGTAGGGAAGAGGCAATCTCCAACATTACCTAATTGTTTTCTTTCTTCTTCTTCTTCATGTCTTCAGTAGTTAGGGTTCCAGTTGGATTGGCATGCTCCACTGAGATGGTGGATTATGCATGATCTTCAACTCCTCCAAGGTGTATCTTTATCAAACTTTACCATGTAGGAAAGTTATCTCTATTTAGCTTGTGTACATCTCTTTTTGACATCTTGATCTTTGTGCTTCTAGTACTTTCAAATTAGTCCTCTTAAGTAGATGGCTCTGATACCAATTGTTGGAATTATCTGGAATAACTAAGAGTGGGGTTGAATCAATTATTCAACTTCTAGATATAAAAATAAAACTTCTCTTAGCTCAGTGAACCCATAAAATATTCATATTCATGGATGCATCCATATGAATATGCAATTATCTAAAACTTATAGGTTACTATCAAATCAACTTGTAGAAATGTAAAGAATGAAACATAATAGATTCATAAACACACTTGACATAATGATGTATGTGGAAAAACAATTTGGGAAAAACCACGAGTAATATGCTACAATTTTTCACTCTTCTAAAGTGATGCCCTATGAAAGGCCAACCCTGTTAAAAGTTACAATACACACTGTTAAATGTGAACTTGTTAAAAGATTTCAATCACCTTGTTAGGAGTGAGCCTTGTCAGAGGACTTGAATCCATTCAGTTGGAATGCCATCTAGTTAAAGGATTTATATATGACTATTAGATCAACCTTAATCCAAAGGATTTACCCTAAAATGATACAATTGCTAGAGATTAATAGTAGAGCTCTGATCTAATACAACTTACAACTTTTCTTGTAGATTATAGACCTTCGTTTAGTCCTCAATTTTTCTTGGCCTTTATACTTTGCAAATCTGATAGCTTGTTTACCCTTCAAGCATACATCTCCTTAATCCTTCTTGTTGAGCATGCTAATGTAGTTTCCTCTTTGGTCACTTGATGAAGCAAAACCTTTTCTCCCTTAGATTCTCTGCTTTCTCACTATTTTCTAACACTTTTCTTCATGACCAGACATTCCTATAAATAGGAAATTAAGATACTTTTCCATTTTCTTTTCCATCATCCATTTTAGCATTTGGACAGATTAGGTAGGATACAATGTATCTACCCCATATTCCATCTTTCTTCTAGAAAGTTCTACTAGAATCATCTTTGAATTTAGATAAAAATGGTTAACCTTGAATTCTTGTGCCATTATCTCATCATCCTTAACCTCCACTTGATTCACAAATTTTAAGAAAACAATATTATCAGCTTAGTTCAAAGAATCTTTGATCTTTTAAATAATGCAATAGCTTGATATTATCATCCTTTTGATGATTAACACATACTATGTTGCTCAACATCAACTATGAAATCACTCAGCATCAACTAATGTTTACTAATGCTCAACATCAACTAAACTTTACTCGACATCAACTGTATTGCTTGACATACACTAGAATTTTCTTTTACTTGGCTCTAACTGACTTTTTTCTCAGCTTGCGCTAACTTTTCTCAACACCTATTATCCACTCAGTCAAGCTTAGTAGACAAACTTTGTGTAACTTGTTCTTCTAAAGTTTCTCAGTTTAACCAGCCTTTGTAACCTTAAGTAGATTATCAATACATCATGCCACCATTTTCTTAACTAATACTTGTACTTCATTACATAATCATAACTCAACCTTTCCTTTAGGTGCTTTTTTTACCTCTTATTGATCAAATCCTCTCCATCAATAAATCAAGTGATAGTACTTGAATATTATAAGCAATTGTCTTACTAGCAAATCGTGGGTTTGAAACCAGTGACAAAACAATGATTAAAACACAGTCTTCTTCAAAAATCTCCTTCTTTCAATATTCTCTTGTAGCAATTATCTTTTCAATCAGATCTCAACATATTGTAGTTTCCTTGCTCTTTCTACATTCTTTGTAACTAAATTGTTGCTCATCTTAAGGGGGGTGTTAGAGAAATTTTTTAATTTAATTTAATTAATTAAATTACCTTTTCTCCCTTCTTATGATTTCACTTTATGCACTTTTTCATTCTCTTTTAATAATTATTGAGTAATTATTAAATAGCATTTACCTTTTAGGTTACCCTTTGTACCTTTTAGATTACCCTTTTCAACTTTCGATCTCCTACTATAAGGATAGATCACTTGTAAGTATCTTGCATCTTTTCTTTATCAAAGAATACTTTTGCATATTTTCAGAGAAAATCCTTACCTCCTCTTGCCTTTTTCTTCTCTATGACAGGCTTTTAAATGGAAGTATTAAAAGGTTTCATGGATTTGATTTGTGTTTTGCTGAAATCCTTTATTTGCAGTAGGTGTCAATCTACGTAGTGCTTTATTAGGTAAACTAGCTCTAGGTATCAAATCCATACAATTACTTATACATGTTATAGGAGACAAACCATCAGGTGCATTTTTATAAATGATATCTTGAAATTCAGACAACAAAATTACAATCTTAGGTGCATGCTCAAGTTCATCTTGTTTCTCAGTCTTCCCTAGGAATCAAGGTAAAATGGATAGTCATGTCATTCACATCTCTAGTAAGCTGATTACCTTCCACGAGAAAAGCTTTTACTTTGGTAAAATGATTCTCCTCAAGATTCTCTACCAAAGGAAACAATTATTTTCCCATTAACCCAAATAGTATACTTATTCAAACTACCATTATGCAAAGCTTGTCTATTATACTACCAAGGTCTACCCAACATAATAAGACAATAATCCATAGGCATAATATTGCACAAGACTTCATCATGACAATTTTTAATTTTGAATTTAACAATTCATTGTTCACTTATAAGTAGTTTATTTTCCTTATGGATCCAATCAACATGATAAGGCTTAGGATGTCTCAATCTATGCAACTACAACTTGTTAACCAACTCTTCAGATTCTAAATTATCATAACTTCCACTATCAATGTTTACCTTATAACATTTTCCGTTGATTTAACATATAGTATTAAAAAAAAACATTCTTAAGATAGGTTCCTCATTAATTTGTTCATTTTAGAAGCTTCTTCTCAACATTATCTTCTCACCATTTTTATGTTCATTAGATGTTTTAGTAAATTCTCGACAAGCCAAATTATATTTTTCATGACCTCCAATCTTCTTTCCAGAGTTAGTATATTCAAAAGTGTTGTGTCCTTCATCTTGATACTTGAACCAAGTTATCTTAAACCAATATATTTCCTCTCCCTTTCCAGTATTTTTATTCCTAGGGTAACCATGCTATAGCTACCTCTAGCATAGACACCTCTTCTTTCAATGGGTTCTTCCTTCCATTTTGATTTTCTTTTATCTTGCATAGAATTTTTAGATCTACTACCCTCTCCATATGTTCTATCTCTACTTCTTTAAAATTTTCCACTTGTTCCTCTTTGTTTTTTGTCATGTTTCTTTCCCAATCTCCCTTCAACCTTCAAAGCATACATATATGCTTCTTCTACACTATCCATCTTAACTTAAGTGATCTCATCTTGTATTGATGTCCTCAAACCAGTCAGGTACCTAGCCACTTTCTTAACTTCATCACCCACATGACCAAATCTAATGTCCAATGTGTATAATTCTTCACTATATTCCTTCACACTCATGTCCTTTTGTCTCAAATTTTTCATTCTTCCCAACAAATGAACCTAGTAATCTTCAAGGAGAAACTTCTTTATCTATCCAATCATTTGCATTTAAGTCTTGATCTTTTCCTATCCTCTTCTTTTTCTTTCAATTTTCAAATGATCCCTCCAAAATAAAGAATGACCCTTCAAATTTATGACTACTATCTTAAATTTCTTATTATTAGGGGTACTATCATACTCATAGTATTTTTCCAATCCAATACATCATTAATCTCAAGTCTTCCATCATAACACAAGACTTCAACAATAGGTCTAGAATTATCTGTAGACAAAACTTCTCAAAAGTCTTTCCTCATCTTGTTCAACCTCAAGTTTAGGATTTGGATTAGGTATTTCCTATTCATCATCACTAACACCTTCAAGATATACACCTCTTCATTGAGTTCTCTCAACAACTTCATGTCTAGCTGAAATCAACCTGAACATGTCCATTATAGAATTATGTACATTTCTTGTACCATGAACCATATTGACAATAGTTCCTACAAGATAATAACCTTCTATGAGTTATAGGTCAGATTCTAGATCTATCACCCTAAAAGCAACCCAATTAAATTTCTCCATGATCCAAATCTTCAAGGAAAGAAACTCAATCTCTGATACCACCTAATGTAGGAAGAAAGAAAACTTCTTAGAGTTACCTAAGGAAGCCTACTTGAACAACAACAAGAGGGAAAAGAATAACCATATGTAGAAATCTAATAGGTGTAATTATTTCACTTCACATGAATCAAGTAGATAACAAAATTCCTAGTTGTGAAGCCTTTTGAGTTGTGGCCATAAAAAAATAAAAATTCTACAATATCATGGTCTTAGCTCATATCTTATATCTTCTATCATCTAAGAATGATCTCACTGGTGATTCCCAAAAACTATCCAAGCTTCTTATATAGCTAGCTAAGCCACATGTTGGCTAGTCAAGCATTTAATTATAGTTTAGGTCTTTTCTTGGAGGAGTAAAAACAATCCTAAGTAAAATAGATCCAAAGATTGCACACACTTAATGATAAGTCCACACATGATTCAGGAGTCAGCTCCTAACTGTGCAAGATGCCAAGTGAGCATATAAAATTTTACTAAAGGAAACATCACACCTTGTAGGATGAAACAACAAGAAATATAGACCACAAAGAACAACATAGAACTTGAAGCACATGAGACATCAGTGAACGTGTACTTAGGACAAGGATCTAGGGTGGGTCTTCAACAACATATTAATTGGGTACATCATAAATAAAAACCTAAAGTGGCTACTTTATGAACAACAGACTAGAACATAAAAAATTGAAATATTTTGGTTCATGCAAGATGGCTAAAAGACCAAAGATGCTCCTACATCAAAAATTCTACTCAAAACTCAAATTAAAACTATATGTATGATGTGGCAACCCTTAGCAAGTCATTTCCACTATAGCACTTTCTAGATTTCTTGGGGTGGGTGTTTGGGTATTTTGCCAAAGTAGATAGTCCTATTTTTTCTTTTTCTTTTTATGGGTATTTTAGTTTTTATATTTTAGTATTAGTTATTTTTTATTTTTTATTTTTGATTAAGTTGGTATATTAATGTTATGATATAATTTATCTTAATTAATTAGATTTAATTAATATTTATTTCCTAATATTGTTAGTTAAATGACAGTTTATTGTTGACATAGATCAAATTTAGAAAATTATATAGTCAATTTTGATCTAATTAACACACACATATATTCAATGTAGATAACTGTAGTCTTGAAATTTAACTTAGTAAATCCTAGACATAGATTAAATGTAGATAACCATGGTCAAATTTAGCCTTAGTTAATTGGATTCATTGATTAAACATAGTTAAAATAGATTAAATTTAGTTAATTGTATTGTCAATTTGAAGTTACTTTAGCAAAACTAATCTAAAATATCTAACTTTTAAGATATAGAACTAACATAGTCAAACATCAAGTAGAACTAACCTAGAATTAACCTAGTTGTTCAAATGTAGAACTAGAAATCCACCTAGTCATAATATATAACATAATAACTATTATCTGAGATTAGTTGTATCACATGATTTAGATAGTTATATTTCACAACCCTAATGACTATACCAATATTGACTCTTTTTATACTTCTATTTCTCATAGTGTCACCAACGTTATGGAGTATAAATAGATCATTATAGAGGTAACCACATCTATGGTGAAGATTATGTTTCCATTTTATACATACATGCTTAGGGTTAGAGGCTACTTGGCTATGAGGTGTATATATGAGATTGTTACATCATTTATATATCCTTATTGGATAGCTACACAACATAGATGGCCATAGAAATTAGATGAGTTTCCTCTCTATTTCTACAAAAATAATATTCAAGAAAAAATTCATTTACCGTGTGGTGTAGACTATATCAATTTTCTAGGTCATATTAGGTAGGGGCTTCATAAATTAATAGAGATATTTAGACATAAAAATACCCTTGGGCTTGCTAATAAGTGAGAAATAGTGTGTTTGAAACTTTTGGTTATACTAAAAAGGTGGGACATGACCGCAATAGGTTCTAGTGTTCCAGATGCTATAGTTAAGACTCAAATATATTCTTCTTGAATCACCAGAGTTTCTACACAACTATAGGAGATATTATCTAATTAATGTGGGAGATATATATTTTGGTCTCATATTACAATCACCATAGCTAGATCCTCTAGCATAATATTTGATGATTCTTATAGGGTTGCAGACTAGAGGTTTTTATTTTATCAGATATGGATGTGTTTCATCATATGGCATCATATTTATCTTTTGATATTCTTGATCCATATCAAGCCATATCGATGGACACTATAGTTTCTCCCAGTGATATTTTAGGCACATCAGGATCACTATAGAGATAATAGGATATTTTCTCACCTCATACAACTCCTCTGTAGATCGCGGTTGCTAAGGATATTTTGGAACTACCTAAAAAACTTGCTCATAAGCCCTCCACAATATGTCATCTATTTACCATTATGATTATAGATGAGATGTTTGATGTAGAGACTAGTACCAATATATCATTGTATGATTTATATATCATTCAAATCAAGAGAGCATTACATGATGTGTGTGTGTGTGTGTGTAAAGAGAGAGAGAGAGAGAGAGAGAGAGAGAGAGAGAGAGTTACACTTTTGATCACTTGCACATAAATATACTTTCCATCATTAGATGATTTTTTTATCAATTAGGAACCTTTTGAATTATGCTTCATATTTACCTCTTAGGTCTTATATTATCCATTTCATCAATCCACAACCTCTCATGTTTTCGGTGGCTTTTTATATATTACATTGAAAAGAACTTTCCACACAACAGTGGCACATGCATAATATGGAGAAGCTACAAACATTTCTTGAGGAAAGTAGTCTCAATAGTTGGGCATGTGATATCCTTAAGGGGAGAGAGAAAGAGGAAATGTTAAAGGCCTAAGAGAAACCCTATTAAAAAAGAAAAAATGAATTTGGTTGCATCAACTAGAACTCTCACATGGATTGAGTAATGGTGCATGTTCATAAAATTCATTGATTGAGCTCAAAGTGAGTTCTATTTTTAAAAATCAGCACAAACTCTTGCATAATCATCTAACCCTAAATTTTGGCTCATTTGCATGGTTCAACCTTTTCATGAGGTTGTTTGGGTGAGAATAATGTTTTTTCATCGTAAGTTTTAACTTAGAAGGACAATTTATTCTATAAAACGAAAAAAATATTTTTGGATTTGAATTTATATTTTTGTTATAAAAATGTATATTTTTTCTTCAAGAATCCAAAGGAGGTACTCATATAATATCATTGTAATATTTTCATTTGTATTTTTTTTGGGTTAGTTTACAAATAACTTCTTTTAATAAAGTTTCAAAAATAAGGAGGGAATAAAATATAATCAAGGGTGGAATATTGGCCTCTTTCTATTTTTAATATTTTTGGTTCAAGAGATCACATCTCTCACAAATAAACATATCTTTTTGAGTATTATAAAAAAATCCTCCCAATAAATGGAAAATAAAATGTGGTTATTATAGAAAATATAGACATGTAACATAAGACTATTGGTTTTGTTTATTTAAGGATATGGAAAAAAAATTGTCAATCATGATACTAGCTTACCTATCTCCCATATAAATACCATCTTGTCTCACTTGAGATGGATATGTATTAGATATTGCATCTTTGTTTCTAGAGTCCCATCCTGCAAATTTTGATGATCGCATTGAAGAGATTCATTTTCCAGTTGTTGGTGACATCCATTAAGTTACATCAACATTTTCATTTCTAAACATTTCTCTCATCCCTCTTGCATGAACTCCTATTGTAATAGATTACATAGACATCAAGATTTTTGATATTCAACTTAGCTATCTTCATCAACAAGAGTAATTGATTCTCATTGGTCTAGACATGACTATGCATCCAAGGTCCCATTTCTAAAATATTTCATGCTATGTTATTTTTTATGCATAATCATTAGCTTAGATTGTTGAAATTCTTTACAATAACTTGGGGGCGGGGTGTGGGGGGGGGGGGGGGCTTGGGGGTGGGGGTGGGGGGGGGAGGGAGGTGGTGTGTGAATCAGTTATCCAAGTTCCAAACATACAAATAAAACTTTTCACAACTTAGTGAACATATCCATGAAACATATTCATGCATGCATCCATTAGATGATAAGATCACTTATACTTTGTAGGTTACTATGAAATCAACTTTGTAGAAATATAAGCATGAAACATAACATATTCAATAACACATTTGACACAACAATTCTATGTGGAAACCCAATTTGGGAAAAATCACCAGTAACATGCTACTCATTCTCACTCTTCTAAAGTGATGCCTTGTGAAAGGCCAACCCTGTTAAAGGGTACAATGCACACTATTAAATGTGACCTAGTTAAAAGACTTCAATCACCCTTTTAGGAGTGAACCTTGTTAGAGGACTTTAGATCATTCACTTGGAATGTCACTCAGTTAAAGGATTTACAAATAATTGGTAGCTCAACCTTAATCCAAATGATTTACCCTACATTGGTATAATGATTAGAAAGTAACATTAAGGCTTGATCTGATAACAAATTACAACTCACTTGCAGATTATAGATCTTTATTTCAATCCTCCATTCTACTTGTCTTTCACACACCTCAACTCTGATAGCTTGTTCACCCTTCAAGCATTCATACTCTTATGCCTTCTTTCTTTACTTTCCAATAGTAATATCTTCTATTCGGTACCTAAATGAAGCAATAGCTTAGATATCTTGTCTAACTTAGGTTCTAAAACATTGACCAACCTTACTTTTGACCATAAATCTCTATAAATAGAAAATTAAGATCTCTTTCATGTCATCCTCTATCATCCATTTAAAGGTTAGGTAGGATTCAATGAATCTACCCATTTTTTCATTTTAATCCCTTCTAGAAACTTCTTCTTCAATCCTTTTTGAATTCACCTAAAAATAGTATACCATGAATTTTGTGCCACCAATTCATCATAGTTATCTTCCACAAGCTTAAAAAAAAATAGGAAAACAAAATAGTTGGCTCAAGTTCATCAAATCCACAATTTAGCATGAATATTGGCACTTGGTATCAATATATTGTCACTCGGATTCAAAATTATTCTTCAACTAGATCACTCAACAAAAACTAAAGTTTACTAGTTCTTGGCATCAACTAAACTTTACTTGGCTTACACAGTATCACTCGACATACACTGAACTTTCATTTTACTTTTCTCCAATTGATTTTATGCTAAGCTTGCACTAACTTTTCTTGGCACGTACTATCCACTCGGTCAAGATGGGAAGACTCAATTCTTCTTGTTCTTCTATACTTTGTCAATGTATACAAAATTTACAACCTTAAGTAGATAATCAATGCACTATAACATCACTATCTTAACTAATATTTATACTCCTTTTACATACCATAACTCAACCTTTCCTCTAGGTGCTTTTTTTATCTCATTTGATCAAGACCTCCTCATCAATCAAACAAATGATAGTACATAAATCAACTAAGAAATTGTCTTACCAACATGTAGTAGGTTTGACATTAGTGACAATTTTTTTATTGAAACACATTCTCATACTTTAATCAATCTATTTTCAGCAATCACCCTCTTTGGAATTGATGGAAAACAAATACCAATAATAATACTAAAAAGAAAAAAAATTCCTTGTATTGAAATCTCTCCCTCTATCAACAGCTTCATCTTTTGTATAGGTTACAAAATTCCTATTCTAATCAATAGACAATCAACTCATCCTTATTACTCCATGTTGATCACTTCCTCTTTCTAATATTTAGGTATTTGTCTCTATATATTATGTCCTTATATATCCCTCAACATTATCTCCCTCTTACTATGTATATGTATGTATTTTAATCATTTCTCCCTCTATAGTAAATCATTAGGTACACTATCTCCCTCTGACGAGACATTCCATGTTTCTTACTTTTATTGGTAGTATGCTTTCCCCTTTTCTTTTCAAAACTCTATATCTCTCTCTTTGACAACAATGCAAAAGACTTGTCATCTCAACATGTAGATATGAACAATTTTAGTTTCTCCCTCTGTTACCTAGCTTGTAACTAATCCACAGGTCCAACTCTTTGATTACTTTAGGAAGCTCCTAAAGTAAGATCCACTACATCAATGGGTAACATATGTCAATCATCTCAATTGATGTAGGGAACTTCTCATGCTTCTTAAATAGCCTTGGATAGGGGTATCACCCCTAGTTTACCTTCTAGATACTCATGAGCATCCTTAGGTAATTCTTTTTTGAATATATCAACTATATGTTCTTTTAAATTCACATATTCCATCTTCACCTCTTTGTCTTGAAGTAACTCTGTCAAGTAATGATACTTGATTGCAATGTTCTTAGTCTTTGTAAGCATCACTGGGTTCTTTGATGTATTTATAGAACCTGTATTATCACAATAAAGTATTACAATTTTAGTGATTTCCTCCTACATACCTTTGAGTAGCTATTTTATCCATACAATGTTGGTACAATTTACTACAACAACAATATATTCAGCTTCAACAATAGATTGAGATATGCAGTTTTGTTTCTTACTAGTCCATGTAACCAACTTTTTTCCTAAGAAAATAACTCCTCCAATAGTTCTATTTCTGTCATCAATATTTCCAACTCAATCAACATCAATGTAGGCTCTCAACTCAAAATTCTCATGTTTCTTGTAGTATAGACCATAGTGTTTAGTTCCTTTCAGGTATCTCATTATTCTCTTAACAACCATCAAATGATTCTCTATGGAATTAGAAGAGAATCTTCCAACTATCCCAACATATAATGCAATATTAGGTCTACTATGTACTACATATTGCAATTTTCCAATCATAGATTTGTACAATTTTTCATTCACCTTAGTTGAATTTTCATTCTTAGACAATTTGTGTCATATCACCATATGTGTTTTTACTAGCTTGCAATCTTCCAATCCAAAAGTTTTTAGTATCTCCTTTACATACTTAAACTAGGTGATGTATATACCATATTTCATCTGATGTACATGCAAGCCCACAAAGAAATTGATCTCTCCAAACATAAACATCTCAAATTCTTTCTTCATTTCATTTTCAAAATCCTTACATAAATTATCTTGATCACCAAATATGATATCATCAACAAAAATTTTAGATAGTAAAATACCTTTTCTTTTTTCTATCTTCAAGTACAGATTATAGTTATCATCAGTCCTTTTAAATCCAATTTTCAAAAGATAATTGTGAAGAATTTCATAAAATACTCTTGATGTTTGCTTCAAACCATATAAAGCTTTGTGTAGTCCACATACCATTTTTTTTTTGTTAGCATCAACAAATCCTTCTAGCTATTTTATATAAACCTCTTCTTCCAATATGTCATTCACAAATGTAGATTTAATATCCATTTGATAAACTTTTTAACCTTTGTATGCAAAGTAGGCAAGAAGATTTCTTACTCCTTCCAATCAATAGGAGCAAATGTTTCTCCATAGTCATCTCTTCTTCTTGTGCATACCCCTTTCAAACTAATGTTTCCTTATTTCTTATGACTTCACCATTTCCATCCAACTTGTTTCTGTAGACTGAATTGGTCCCAATCATATTTTCATCTTCAAGTCTAGGAACTAGAGTCCATGTCTTGTTCTTTTCAATATGTTCAGTCTCTTATTTCATGGCTTTACTCTAGTCAACATCTTCTAAGGAATCTTTCATTTTTTTAGGTTCATGCATGCTAAGAAAACATGTATCACTTCTTAGCTTGTTCTTTTCATTGGTCTTCAATCTTTATCTCCAACAATTTGTGATGTAGGGTGATGTCTTTTGACATACTTTGACAATCTTGGTTTTTCTCTATTTTCCTCATTTTGTCTATCAAATTTTGAATCACTATGTACTCGTCTATTAGGTAATTCAACATCACTTTTGTGTACACTAATGTCAAAATTAGAATCTGTGCTAGCTTCATTCTTCAACTCTACACTTGACTGTAGCTCAGTTCCTGAATGGAAGTTGACATTCTTTGTATGTGACTCAATAGTCACTGAAACTTGATGTTGATTTGCAACTTGATTTATAATATCTTCATCAGTAGGCATAACTTCATAAAAGTATACAAAAGATTTTTATTTCTCTGGTTCCTTCATAGGTTTAGTCTCATGGACCTTTGTATACTCATCAAATTTCACATTTGCACTTTCCACAACTTTGTTAGTGTTAGTATTTAAACATGTATAAGATTTACTTCTTATGGAAGAGCCAATTAATATGCCTTCTTCACTTTTTGCATCTAATTTACCATTCTTGAAATCTTTGAGAATATGACACTTGCTTCCAAATAGATTAAAATATTTTACATTGTGTGACTATCCATAACATAGTTCAAAAGGTGTTGAATGAGTACCTTTCTTGACTTGCACACAGTTCAAGGTATAAATAGTTGTACTTAGAGCCTCTCCCCAATATTTTAAAGAAACATTATTCTCCATCATGAGTGTCCTAGTACAATATATTATAGATCTATTCATCCTTTCAATAGTTTCATTTTGTGGAGGGGCCTTAAGGGCAGATGTTTGCCTTTTGATTCCTCTATCATTACAAAATATCTCAAACTTATTTGATGTAGATTCTCCTACTCTGTTAGATCTCTAACATTTTAGGCTTTTACTGGTTTCCTTCTCAACTGTTGCTAAACACCATTTAAACATTAGGAAAGCCTCAGATTTCTATTTCAAAAACATAATTGTCATTATTCTATAATAATCATCAAAAAATAACATAATGAACTTATCACCTTTGTAGCTTTTCATATTAGTTGGTCCACATGAGTTAGTATTAACAATCTACAAAATTCCTTTAGAGTTGTGAGTCTTACTCTTAAATCTAGACTTTGTCATTTTTCCTAACTGACATTGTTTGCAAATTATATTGTTAGGTTTCTTAAACTTAGGAAAACCTCTAACTCTTCTCATGTTATTGATACTAATCTCTAAGCAAAATTAGGTGCGGAAACAACTTCCTACACTAATCTCTTAAGAGAAGCATGTTGCAAATCCTATTAAAATCTTTTCACTTACATATTCAATATCATGTAAACAATAATATTTCGGCCAAGCAAGAATAAAGAAAATAGACAGAGAAAGAAACACATAACACAAAGATTTGCTAGTAGGGAAAAATCTTTTGGTAAAACAACCCCACCCCTCCAAAACCTGCACAATGTATTATCTTCAACACAAAGTTACAATACACTTGCAATGCAAGTTCAACAATGACAACAGAAGACTCCAGTAGCAACTCATAGTACCAACAATACACTTTTTTGCATATATCCTATTTGCAACCCTAAAAATGCTTATAACATGCACTTCACTTTAGGGTTACTCCCAAAGGTAACTATATTAGGGTTTTACCATTCTCTGAGAAAATAGGAACCCTAACCCCACTATTGGGGTAGAGTGTACAATACTCAAATTTATCAGTTTCCACATGTCTTCACCTATCATTGAATCTTCTTAACATAGCTCTTACGTGTCATAGAAATCTATCATAACTATTTTAGCTATGATCTCCTTATACACAATTCAAGATGCTAACACATCAACATTATTTGCAAGAAATACATTTTACAAAAAAAATAATAAGAATAGGAATTGTCCAAGGTTGAGACACCTTATTCCTAACATTCTCCCACTTGTCGAACACCTTGTAAGAGAAACAACAACATAACAGGAACTAACTGCTATAGGCCAAAAGGCCCATAAACTCCGAACACCATCTGAACTTCTCAGTGCCCACTAGTTTGGTTAATAAATCTGCAACAGTCTTCATAGTATCTAACTTCTCCAAATTTATCTTTCCATCTTCCACCATATCTCTCAAAAAGTGAAACTGCACATCAATGTGCTTCGTTCTGGCATGGAAAGTTGGATTCTTCACAAGGAAAATAACACTCTAACTGTCACACCAAATAGTAATCTGTTCTACATCAACACCAACATCGGAACACAATCTCTTAAACCAAATGGCTTCCTTACAAACATGAGTAGCAGCCATGTACTCAACTTCTATAGTGGACAAAGCAACGATAGGTTGTCACTTGCTCATCCAACTGATGGCACCACCAAACATAGTGAACACATAAGCACTGGTGGATCTCCTACGATCAATATCACCTGCCCAATCTAAATCCACAAACCCACGAATAGAAACTGAATGCAAAAATCTAGAAGAGTTACCATGATAACATATGGAGTAATCTGATGTACCCCTCAAATATCTGAATACTCGCTTCACTGCATCCCAATGTACCCATCTAGGATTAGCCATAAACTGACTCAGGAATCACACTGCTTGGGTAATGTCTGGTCTAGCACAGACCATAGAATACATAAGACTGCCAACTACACTAGCATAGGGTACTCTAGTCATGTCCTCCATCTCATCAGGAGATTTTGGAAAATCATATATAGACAACTTTGTTCCCACAGAAATAGGAACACATAGTGGTCTACAATCTGCCATGTTGAACCTGTCCAACATAGACTTCACATACTTACTCTGACTCAACCAAAGTTTTTTGTTAGACCTATCTCTACTGATTTCCATACCCAAGATGTACCTAGTTGCCCCAAGATCTTTCATCTCAAATTGTACTGACAACTGAGATTTAAAATCAGAAATCATACCCTTACCCTTCCCAAACAAGAAAACATCATCAACATATAATGCAACAATAAGAAGGCAATCATTTTCAACTCTAAAATAAACATAATGATCTATTTCAATCTTACAAATCTAGTTGATAACAAAAAGGCATAAAAATTAAGGTACCACATCCTAGGAGATTGCTTCAAACCATATAGAGATTTTGTTAATTTGTAAACAAAGGATTCTTTACCTTTAACAATGTAGTGCTTAAGCTCTGACATATAAATCTCTTCCTCCAAATCACCATGAAGGAAAGTTGTCTTCACATCCATCTATTCTATCTCTAAATCATATGATGTAGCAAGAGATAACATAAATCTAATGGATGTCAACTTTGCAATAGGAGAGAATATTTCACCATAAAATATTCCCTCTACTTGTGAATAACCCTATGCAACCAATCTAGCTTTGTACCTTTCAACACTGCCATTTGCACAAAATTTCTTCTTGAACACCCATTTACAACCAATAGATTTTCTCCCTTTAGGCAAAGGTACAAGGTCCCAAGTTTTTTTTTCTCTAATGAAGCCATCTCATCATCCATAGCCTCAATCCAGGAACTTGCATCTTCCATGCCCAAAGCCTCTTTCATAGATCTAGGCTCATTAGTGTTAGTAATCAAAGAAAAAGCACAATTGGAATCTAACATAGAATAACCAAACCTTTATGGTTACTTTCTTTCTCTCATGGATCTTCTCAAGGGCTATAGTTGAGGTTGTTCTTCCTCTTCTTCTAAACTATTAGAGCTACTAGAGTTCTCCTCATCATTAGACCCAACATGGTCTCTCTGTTCAGTCTTCTCAGGGGTAGGAGGCAATTGAACATCTTTTTCCTTTTCTTTTTCATCTGGTTGTAGCACAATAGGAGAAGATGTTCGCTCTCTAAAAATAACATTTCTACTATATAACACTTTAATAGTCACAAGATCCCAAAGCTTGTATCCTTTCACAATAGCACTGTACCTGATGAAAATACATTTAACAACTTTTGTTTCCAACTTAGATCTTTTCTCCTTCGAAACATGTGCATAGGCTTCACAACCAAAAACACAAAGATGTCTAACTGAATGCTTCTTACCAGACCACACCTCCATGGTTTTCTTACAAACAAGGGCTAATGTAGGAAACCTGTTAACTAGGTAGCAAGTAGTGGCCACAGCTTCGGCCCAAAACCTTTGTTCTAAACTAGCTCCACTAAGCATACTCCTAGCCTTCTCCATCAATGTCCTGTTAATTCTCTCTGTAACTCCATTTTATTATGGAGTATAAGGAGTTATCTTATGCCTCTTGATACCTTGTTCTTTATAGAACTATTCAAACTTTGCTAAGAAAAACTCACCACCATTGTTAGTTCTCACACACTTAATCTTCTTACTAGTCTGATTCTCTACAAGGGCTTTAAATTCCCTAGATTGACTAAAGACTTGTGTCTTACTTTTAAGAAAATAAATCCATGTCCTTCTACTATAATCATCTATGAAAGATACAAAAAATATAGACTTGGAGATTGAAGGAACTTTTACAAGACCAAATACATCAGAAGGAATAAGATCCAAAACATCAGAAGATTTGTGAGAACTAGAGTAAAATTGAACACGATTTTGTTTACCATAGACACAGTTTTCAAAGAAGTCAAATTTGAGATTGCAATCATTGAACCACTCAACGATATTTTTATTTTTCAGGGTTTTGAGACCCTTTTCACCAATGTGACCAAATCTCAAATGCCATAACATTGTCTTTTCTGTAGGAAACTTACCTTCCAAAGTGTTTGCACTGCCATTAGAACCAATAACCACAGTATTCTTCACTGCTCATTCAGATGGTGAGGATGAATAACTATTACATAGATGAATACATGCATCTAGCTGAAATATGATACCTCTCGTATTACCCCTTGCAAGCACTATCGATCCTCTCATCATCTTGCATCCTTCTTTCGAAAAAGCAACTTGCACACCTACATCATTCAGCATACTTATAGATAATAGATTTCATACCAAACCTAGAATGTGCATAACTCGATTGATTCCCTTTACTCATCCATCAGGAAATTTGATAGTGACCCTTCCACATCCAACTATCTTTAGGTGAGAATCATCACCCAAGTGCACCTTTCCACCATCAAACTTTTCATATTTTGAGAACCAATTTCAATGAGAGGTCATGTGAAAAGATGCACTTGAGTCAACCAACCACACATAATTAGATGCATGGGCTGCCAAAGCTATGATGGATGCATCTCCATCTTCTTGAGATCTTTCTGAAGCTGAATCTAAACCTTTCTTCTTCTTCTTCGGTTCTTTGCAATCTTTATGAAAGTGCCCAGGTTTATCACAGTTCCAACATTTTGCCTTGGACTTATTGGAAGTCTTTGACTTCTCACGAGAATTGGATCTACCCTTATTGTCAGACTTATTGTCATTTTTCTTCCCTCTTTCCGTGGATCTCCCACAAACAACAAGGGCTTATTTTTCCAAAATGGAAGCCTTTCTCTGCATCTCCTTTGATAGAAACAAAGACACCACATCATCCATTTTGAAAGTGACTAACATGCTTCTAAGAGACATCACAAGATAGTCCCATGAATCTGATAAAGAACACAAAAGTGTGTAGCAATGATCCTCCTCTAAGTGTGTAGCTCTGATACAATTTTTAAGGAAACTCAGGTGCGGAAACAACTTCCTACACTAATCTCTTAAGAGAAGTATGGCACAAATCTTATTAAAATCTTTTCACTTACAAATTCGATATCATGTAAACAACAATATTTTAGCCAAGCAAGCATAAAGAAAATAGACAGAGAAAGAAACACATAACACAAAGATTTTTTGGTGGGGAAAAACCTTTCAGTAAAACAACCCCACCCCTCCAGAACCTACACAATGTATTATCTTCAACACAAAGTTACAATACACTTGCAATGCAAGTTAAACAATGACAACAGAAGACTCTAGTAGCAACTCATAGTACCAACAATACACTTTTTTGCATACATCCTCTTCACAACCCTAAAAATGCTTATAACATGCACTTCACTTTAGGGTTACTCCCAAAGGTAACTATATTAGGGTTTTACCATTCTCTAAGAAAATAGGAACCCTAACCCCACTATTGGGGTAGAGTGTACAGTACTCGAATTTATTAGTTTCCACATGTCTTCACCTATCATTGAATCTTCCTAACATAGCTCTTACATGTCATATGAATCCATCATAACTGTTTTAGCTATGATCTCCTTATACACAATTCAAGATGTCGACACATCAATATTATTTGCAAGAAATACATTTAAAAAAACAAATAATAAGAATAGGAATTATCCAAGGTTGAGACACCTTATTCCTAACATAATCAAGTTATCAAAATTAACATGACATAACCTCTTGTTCCATAGCCACACATCATCAAATTTTACAACTAGAGAAGTAGCATCATTCATATCAAGGTAGAATAGATTACCTCTATTTTGATCAACATTTCCAATTGGTTTTACATCAATATCATATATCTTAGCTATCTTGTTCTCAAACTTAACCTTGCAACTTGAACTATTCAATTATGACACACTCAAAAAATTATAGTTAAGTCCTTCAATATAATAAGAATTGTCACAAAATCTTTTTTTTGGTTTGATAGATCCTTTTACTTTTATCAGACAAGGTGCATCATATCCAAACCTTACACTATATCCATCATAATAATTCAAGGTAATCAACTTACTTTTATCTCCAATAATGTGATGTGAACACCCACTATCAATGATCCATCTATCATTATTGTTCACACAAAACACTAGTGTGGTTACGTCATCCTCATCATAATCATCTTTCATAGCAACATACACCACTTCATCATCATGATTGTTAGATCCATCTTTGGTTTCCTCTTCTACAATGTATCAAGAATTATTTCCTTGATCTTTGTAATCTTTGTTGTCCTCATGTCTTCTACTTCTATATTTGTCAATTATTTAATTATTCCTCTTCTCTAGATGTCTAGAAACAATATGACCAACCTCATTGCAATTAAAATACATGATAGGTAACTTAACTTTGAATTTGACTTTACCTCTATGACATCTCCTTACTAGTAGTGCTTCAAGTTGTTCTACATCCTCCTCATCTGTATCACTATCACCAGAAACAAATTTTACCTTTTTCTTCTTATTCTTCTCATTAGGTTCCTTTAATGACAACTTAGCTTTGAAAGAAGATTCAACATTGTCAGATTTGAAATTATCAAAATTAGATAGCTCAAAAGCAATGAGCCTACCTATCATACCTTCAAGAGTCAGATTAGAACCTAGTATATATCTTAGTTCTTGTATTGCAAAAACTCGAATAGCATAGATGGGCGAAAGTGTCCTCAAAACTTTACTTAATATAGTATCATCATCTATATTATTAGTAGATCCTCTTATAGCAATAACAACATCTTTTATTCTAGAGCAATATTGAGCAACATTCTCACCTTCTTGCATTCTCATATCATTGAACTTACCTCTAAGACTTTCAAATTTGGCTCTCAATTCATTTGCATCTCCTCCATAGATGGTGTGAAGAGAATACCACATCTTCTTTGCACTATCACAATCCTTGATGTCATCAAAATTGACATAACTTAGGGCAGAGGAACTCTCCAACATTACCTGATTGTCTTCTTTCTTCTTTCTTAGATCTTTAGATGTTAGGGCTCCAGCAAGATCAACGAGCTCAGTGACAATGGTAGATTGTGCATGTTCTCCAAGATATCCTAGGTTTAGTTTCATTAGACTTTTCCATGTAGGAAATTTGTTCCTGTGAAGCTTGGGTATCTCTCTTTTTGACATCTTGATCTTTTGCTTCTAGTACCTTCAAACTAGTCCTCTTAAGCAGATGGCTATGATATGAATTTTTAAAATTCTTTAGAATAACTGAGAGAGGGGGAGAATTAGTTATCCAAGGTCCAGATGTACAAATAAAACTTTTCACAACTTAGTAAACCAATATCCATAAAAAATATTCATGCATGCATCCATTAGATGATACAATTACTTAAACTTTGTAGGTTAATGTCAAATCAACTTTACAAAAATGGAAGCATGAAACATAAAAACATCAATAACACATTTAACAAAATAATTTTACATGGAAATTCAATTTGGGAAAAACCATTAGTAACATGCTACTCATTCTCACTCTTTTGAAGTGATTGCATGTGAAAAGCCAACCCTATTAAAGGTTACAATGCACAATATTAAATGTGACCTAGTTAGAGGATTTCAATCACCCTATTAGGAGTGAGCCTTGTTAGAGGACTTTAGATCATTCACCTAGAATGTCACATGGTTAAAGGATTTACAAATGACTATTAGGTCAAACTTAATCCAAAGTATTTACCTTAGACTAGTACAATGATTAGAAACTAATAGTAAGGCTTCATTTGATAACAAATTATAACTCATCTATAGATTACATTTATATATTTTAGTCCTCTATTCTACTTGTCTTTCACACACTTTAGCTCTAATAGCTTGTTCACCATTCAAGCATTCGTACTCTTAAGCCTTCTTTCTTTGCTTACCAATAGCAATCTCTTATGTTCGATCTCTAAATGAAAAAATATTGTAGACCTCTTCTCTAACTTAGGTTTCCAAACATTGACAAACCTTTCTTCTAACTAGCCATCTCTATAAATAGAAAATTAAGGCATTTTTTTGTTCATCATCTATTTTCCATTTTAAGGTTAGGTAGGATTATCTAGGATTCAATGAATCTACCTATCTTTTCATTTTAGTCCCTTCTTGAAACTTCTTCTTAAATCCTCTTTGAATTTTCCTCAAAATAGTTTACAATGAATTTTGTTACACCAACTCATCATAGTTATCTTCCACATGCTTCACAAAATTTAGGAAGGCAAAATAGTTAGCTCAAATTTATCAAATCCATGATTTAACTTGAATACTAGCACTCGAAATCAATATTTTGTCACTCAACTTCCAAACTCTTCTTCCACTCATCTTCAACTAGATCACTTAGAAAACACTAATGTTTATTGGTGCTCAGCATCAACTAAACTATACTTGGCTTACACTATATCACTCAACATACACTAAACTTTCACTTTACTCAGCTCCAATAGATTTTCTACTTGGCTTGCACTAACTTTGCTCAACACCTGCTATCCACTTGGTCAAGATTGGCAGACTAGATTCTTCTTTCATGTTCTTCAAGACTTTGTCATTGTATCTAACCTTTGCAACTTTAAGTAGATAAATAATGCATAATAAAATCATTGTCTTAACTGACCTGTGTACTCCTTTTACATATCATAACTCAACCTTTCCTCTAGGTGCTTTTGTTATCTTATTTGATCAAAACCTCCTCATCAATCAAACAAATGATAGTACTTAAGTCAACTAAGAAGTTGTTTTACCAGTAAGTAGCAAGTTTGGCATCAATGACAAGACAATGACTAAAACACATTCTTGTACTTGTATCAATCTATTTTCAAAAATATCTTTGAATATCATTGAAATGAATCATAAGCATCATTTTAGTTTTTGGCTTATGTGCAACATTTAGAGAGATTCTTCTTGCTTTTAACATACTTCTATCCAGAATGGGATGTAAGCTTTCCCACATTTATGGTGTTGTTTCTTTCCCATGGGAGGAATGTTGTTCAATATTCATTAATCATCTCTAACATCTAGGGTTGATTATATAGTAGTAGTACATGGATTTCATGATTTCGTCATTTTTTAGAGGGTGGGTCATATGATCTTCTCTGATATGTCTCCTATGGAAGAAATTAACTTGAGTCCTCCTATTAGAAACTACAATTGAGATAGTTGTTACGTTTTCATTGATGTCAAACCTTATTGGTAAGACAATTTCTATCTGAGTAGAGTTCTATATCAAGATCATTAACAAAGAGGATTTGAGAAGGACATAACAAAAGGACTTAGGGGCAAGGTTGAGTTATGAGAAACTAAAATGAGCACTTGATCAATTGGACATTAACAAGATAATGTGATTTTTTAATCATAATAAAAGTGGAGAAAATAATTGTACTAAATCCTAGAAGAAGTGATCAAGAAATTACCAAATGAATGGGCTTGAACAAGAAAAAGAGAAGAAGATTAAGGAACTTAAAGTTTATATTGAGTGATCTTGTATTGATTGAGTGACACTATAGGCTAGGAAAAATATAATTTTGACTAATGATTAGTACTTAATGAGTTTTAGTAAATGTACCAAGAAGAAGAGTTAGTAGAAACTTAGTAATCTAGTGATGACTGAGTGATGGAACCCAGTGTTGGAAGAGGGACATTATTTGACCAACTATGAGGATTTCATGATTTCTAGTTAACACAATTGATTTCTTCAAATATATAAAGCATCTTAAAGATAAGGATGGATGACCAAAATATTTAGTTCAAGGGAAACCATGTTTGAGCATTTCTATGCAATAATTCAAGGAGAATTTTGATAAAGTTTCTAGAAGAGAAAAGAGGAAATATGTGTTGAATCTGATTGAAACCCTAATATCTATGGTGATTTTTAAGTAGAAATATATTAGATTAACTATTGATAGAGGTACAAGGGCTAAACATAAAGAGGTTAGCAGAGCTAGTGGAGACCCTAACAAGGTTGAAGTAAGTTGTTGAGTTTGTTGATTGATGAACTTGAGAAGAAGGTGGAATAGTGAGGTGTTGAGGTGAAGAGTGATTTATTGAAGGGGTACCAAGTGAATCAATGATGGTGATGTTAATGGAGGTCACTCAATGAGTCAACTGTTGGACAAAATCGTGATCTAAATTTACAAAGTGAGCTGTATTTCTCGAATCAACCTGCTATTACTTTCCAACCATTATATTATTATCGAAATCCTTTAATCAAGGTTGAACTAACAACCATATGTAAATCCTTTACTCAATGTGACATTCTAATGAAATTTTCTCAAGTCCTCTAACAAGGCCACTCCTGATAGGGTGATTAAATCCTTTAAAAAGGTCACATTTATCAAAGTATTTTATTACCTTTAATAGGGTTGGCTCTTAATAGATATCACTTTAGGAGAGTGAAAATTTGGTGACACATTATTGGTGGTTTCCTCCAAATTCGGTTTCCACATTAAATCCTAGTGTCATACTTGTGTGGATGTTATTTGAGATGTTCTTCTATTAATGTTATACATTCTATAAGTTTGTAACTATTGTAATAGTGGATTGAAATTTTATGTTACTGATTACTTTCTATAGAGGTCGAGCTAGTGAATTTTTAGATCTAATGTATTTCAAGTAATTAAAAGTTCAATTGGTACATCTAGCCCTAAGGATAACTAATTCACCCCCTCTCTTAGTTCCTCTAAACCATTCTAACAATTCTTATCAAAGCATGGGTTCTTGTACAAATTTTTTTTAAGGTACTTGAAGCTAAAGATCAAGATGTACAAAAAGGAAGTACCAAGTTTGAATAAAGAGAACTTCCCTGCATGAAAAAGTTTGATGAAGATGCATCTGGTAGGAATTGGAAAAGGAGGAATACAGTATTTGGAAAATAAAGATGTGGATATACTAAGGCCTCTAATAGCTCAACACCTAAAAGAGAAGCAAGAAAAAAGTAGGCTATCTTAGAGATTGCATCATCTCTAAGCTATACTAAGTTTGATGACATAAAGGAGTATACTATTGCTAAGAAAATGTGGGATACATTATAGACTATTTATGGAGGAGACATAAATGTTGAGAGAAAAATTTGATGAAATGATAATGATAGGTTAGAACATTGTTCAATACTGTGGAAGAATCAAAGAAGTGGTAAATGATATGAGAGCATCAAATGGAAAGATTGATGATAAAACTATGATCATTAAGGTACTAATAACACTACTTCCTTTTTATGATATTAGACTTTCTATAATACAAGAACTAAGATGTACCCTTGGTAATACCCTAACTTTAGAAGGTGTACTTGGTAGGCTTACTACTTTTGAATTGTCAAACTTTGATAATTTAACTCCTACTATTATTGAATCTTCTTTGAAATTTCAATCTCTTATTAGTAAGAAAGGAAAAGGAAATGTGTGATAGTGATGTTTCCAATAATAATCTTGATGAGTTTGAAGCACTGATGGCTAGAAGACTTTGAAGAGTTAGAGGAAAATACAAAGGTAAACTTCATATAATATGTTTTCATGAAATAATGTTGGTCATATTGCTGCAAGATCTCTTAATAAAGAAGACAAGGATGAGAGAAGGAAAAGAAAGTATAGAGGTAGAAGAGATGACCAAGACAATAGGTGAAACAAGGAATACAATGACAAAGGTAAGCAATTTTTCTATATTGCTGAAACAGTAACTGATAATGAGTCTGATAGTAATGATGAAGAATTTGTCTATGTTGCTATGAAAGAAGATTCTAACGAAGATGGGAAAACTGTATTAATTTAATATGTGAGTAAAGGTGATAGATGGATAATTGATGGTGGTTTTTCACATTATATGACTGGTGATAGAGGTAAGTTTTAAACCATGGAATATCATAAGGGTAGTTGTGTTGAATTTGGTAATGATGCACCATCTCTTGTGAAAGGTAAAGGATCAATACAATTGACTAATAAGATCAAGTGGGATAATAGTTATTGGGTTGAAGGATATGATATCCCCATTTTGACATCTAATTTAATAATAAATGATTATTATACATAAAATTTATAATATTAAAATAATCGCTAATGTATATAAAATATTATAATTTTACTAAGATGCAAATATAAATTTATATATATCATAATAATATAATTATAAATATTATTATATAACCATACATACATAAATACATACATACATACATACATACATATATATAGTTAGAAATGTAAATATCATGCTATAAATTATTAATATATACATATAAACTATTTTAAGTACTATAGTATATGACAGTTACATCTTTATTATATATATTAAAATAATAATGTTATAAATAGTATTATTAATTATAAGAAAGATGATTCATATAATTAATATAATATATATAATCATTAAAATAATGTATAATATAATTCACATTAATAATGAAAGAACATGATTATGAAATACATAGATATATATAGAATATAAAATAATGAAAGGGATATCATATAGAATATTATCAAACTTATATGAATTGAAGCATAAATAAATAATAGTCCTAAGATGAGACATTAGAAGTGGTATCAGTGTAAACATCCTTCCAGCTTGTGTAAGTAAATTTAGAAATATCAGAAAAAAGGAAGTCGATAGTTGATCATACATTAATATTTCAATAAGTCAGTAGTTGAACAAGTAAAACATAGAATCAACAATAGTTATTAGTCCAGTTCATTGGCGAACACATTAATCACAATCAACTATGAGATGCCTGCATATGCTCAATTATTAAATGATGGATTTTGCATGTGGGATTTGAAATGATAACTACTTAGCAACTAGTCATTGAGTAATGGCTTCAACTAAAAAGGCTTTCAACATCAATGCTAATTTTCATGAAAATTCTAAACAACACAACTGATATTGGATGGTTGATAGTTTTGCACTTACAATGATTTATTTGAGGTAGAGTGTAATGAGATGGCACAATCATCTAGAGGGCTTGCGTCACATTAGTCATACCAACTCATTAGCAGAAAAGTTTCATGAGGGAAATGATTGAGGAATGCAATGAGAGACAAAATTAAAGGAATTGAATACCTCGCATAGAAGAGAAAGACTTGAAACTATACTATTAAAAAAAAATTCCCAATGACGAATAAATTGGAGTCTATACAATGTATGCAGGTTTAGAATATATGCCATGGAGAAATAGATAGAAAATATATTGTGGAGGATAGAGATATAATAATTGAATATCAAAGGAAATATTCAAAAAAAAATTCCCTAACTAAGAAAAGTAGCTTATCCCACTAATGATGTCACCAAATCGTTAGGGATGATCGAGCAAGTGAGATTTCATATAAGGAGCAACGTATTAAATACCACGTGTGAAGGAAGACTCACCACATTACTATTAGATATGAGACCATTGGAAATGTTACCATGTAATATCATGTTAGGACTGTACAAGTCAATAACAAACCATAGATCCTTGTCTATGTTAATAGAATAGAATCTAATCAGCAATAATAAGATTTAGGGAACACCGAATGAAAATAAATTATGATGCTTAAAAACTTAGCATACTCCCATTTGGAAATTGCAATGTTGGAAATTAACTTCTAAGCCAAAGGAGTTGAAAAAGGGGAAATAAAAATAGAAATGGAGGAGGTAGATTCCACGTGAAAGAAATTACATGGAGAATATTAGAATGAAGTTAGCAAAAAGCCAAAATTGTAGGGTGGTCAATACATGAATGAGGTAAGTATATCTATGTCAACTTTTAAAATAGAAATTGATGAATTTCTAATTTTTGGATAAATAGATACATATATAATTGAAAGGTAAATTTTATATGTTGGTTAATGCATATCTAAATATAGAATAAATAGATATTTAGTAATAGTCAATATTAAATTAAATATTGTGAAGACATAGAATAATATTATATAATTGAATATTTTAATTATATAAGGTTTACAAGAATTGAGTTAATTGGTGTTTCTTATGATAATGATAGAGATTTAAAATTCTTTTAGTTGAAATAAATATAATATAAAAATCATGTATGATCATATAAGGATCACTTACAATTAAATAATGATTGAAGAGAATTACGTTTTCAAATTTCTAATATTGAATTCTAAGTGAAATTAGTTTTCAATCACTATCACAAATAATGTTGTTAAGTAAAACTAATTAAATTATCTAAGATCATCATCTTCCAAGATAAGATAAGGCTGATAGTGGAATGGGTTGGGTGACATCATTTGGAGGTACTAGGTAAGGCTTGCGGTGAGATGGGCATTGCGCTACATCATCCAAGGGTACTAGGTAAGGCCTATGATGGAGCAAATATCGCAGGGTACATCATACAAAGGAATGATCTTTTAGATGATTATCTTATAAGGGGGAATGGTGAGACGCATGATTGGGTAATAGGGCACCCTATTATAATTTCTCCTCCCATACTCATGAAATGATAAGTTAATATTATAATGAGCTATACTTTTTATTGATAAGTCACTATAAGATCAAATTTCTCTAAATTGAGACTATAAATACCTTGTTAGGGGATTGATATAAGGAAATCCTAAAGGGAAAATTTATATATAAATGTGTACTAGTTAATGTTTTGTTTTGGTTGTCGGTTCACAATCAAGGAATTGCATAATGTGTGTATTGTGTATCTACATCATGTATGCTTCATGTCTTCATCTGTCTACATCATGTATGCTTTGTGTTTTCATGCATTCATGTGTCTACTTTGTGTTTTCTTTGTGCTTTCATTCATAAAGATGTATAGCTCATAAATATTTTTGGCCTTTTGTATGCAAATATGTTTTGTATCTATGAAGGAGCTTGTGTATGAATGATTTTTCTTGAGGACAAGCGAATTTGAGAGGGGAGGATTGTGATATCCCCATTTTGACATAAAATTTAATAATAAATAACTATTATACATAAAGTTTATAATATTAAAATAATTGATAATTTGTATATAAAATATTATAATTACACTAAGATGCAAATATAAATTGTTATATATCATAATAGTATAATTATAAATGTTATTATATAACTATACATACATACATACATCCATATATATATGAATATTATTATATATCTATATATATAATTAGATATTTAAATACCATGCTATAAATAATTAATATATACATATTAACTATTTAAGTACTATAGTATATGACAATTACATCTTTATTATATATATTAATTTAATAATAATGTTATAAACAATTAAATAGTATTATTAATTATAAGAAAGATGATTCATATAATTAATATAATATATATAATCATTAAAATAATATTTAATATTAATATTAATAATGAAAGGACATGACTCTATGAAATACACGTGTATATATATATATATATATATATCAAATAATGAAAGGGATATCATATAGAATATTATCAAACTTATACGAATTAAAGGGTAAATAAATAATAGTCCTGAAATGGGACATTACAAAGGACTTAACTATAATTTTTGTATTGTTTCATAGTTGAACAAGTCAGGATATAAAATTGAATTTCATCACAAGAAGGCCAAGATATTTGGTGCTACTTGTGAACTAATTAGAAATGGTTATCAGACAAGAGGTAACTTGTAATTCTAACTAGATTTATCTTATGAGATATTTGTGTTTGCTCAATATGATGATTTATGGTAATGGAATAAATGTTGTTCTTATGGTTAAATCATTTTTCTATTAGTTACTTAATAGTTAGTCAATTGGTTTCGTTTTTACCAAGTTCTACAGTTGCTACCAACCTTCCAACATTATTAACCAGACATTTCAATTGCTATTGAGCTAATTAGTCAAATTTTAGTTCATGAAGAGCTTTATAGCATCTATCAAGCATCTAAGATAGTTTTCAATATTACCTGAGCATAGCAGTTGCTACTGGGCTTACTAGTGTAAGTGATGAAGACTTTAGTGTTAACTGAGCTTTGTAGTGTCAACCAAGAATTTTAGTGTCTATCGAGTTCACATTGTTAAAAAAGGGAATGTAGTCAATGTTTACCGAGTCATGTAGTGTTAACCAAGCATTCTAGTATCTACCAAGTTTCTCAGTGTTCACCGAGTCACACAATGTTGACCGAGTTCTTGCTACTCAAAGTGATCAGTATGGGCCTAACTTCAATGTCAACTGAGTGCCAAAGTTTTTCGAGTGTTGATAGTGTTTACCAAGTGTTAGAACATCACTGAGTTTATTTTTAGAATCCAAGTTACAGCAACTAACCCAACTTTGTTAATTATGATGGATTTGGTATTGTAGCTCACTCCAAAAGTTAATGAAGTATGTATATATATATATATGTATATATATATATATATATATGTATGTATATATATATATATATATATATGTATGTATGTATATATATATATATATATGTATGTATATATGTATATATATATATATATGTATGTATATATATATGTATGTGTGTGTGTATATATCTATACATATATATATATACATACATACATGTATATCTATATATATACATATATATATATATATATACATATATATATATATATATATACATATATATATATATATATATATACATATATATATATATATATATACATATATATATATATATATATATACATATATATATATATATATATATACATATATATATATATATATATATATACATATATATATATATATATATGCAATGTATTATATCATATCTAGTATATCACAATACAAATATGAAGGAGTACAAGTTGATTAGTGTGAATTGAAGGCTACAAGTAGTATAAGGAAAAGTAGAGACTTATCTATCATAGTAAGGTGATCATTGTTTTACATTTAATTTCATTTAAGAAATCAAAATTGTAGATTAGAGATCAATGACTGATTCATCCTAATAGGTGCTTTAGTCAAATCCTTTAACATGGTGGAATTAATAGTATTTTTTTAATTCTCCTAATAAAGGGCATACTTCATTGTATGTTTGTAAAATCCTTTGACAAGGTGGACCTAATGGTCCTTATTTCTCCTAATAGGGAAGATCATTAGAAGTGATCAGTTATAAGCCTTACTAGGAAAACTTTATACTATAGTACCAAAGCTTGTTGGTATCATCCCCAACCTAGTTTTACTTTCTATTTGGAAGGTTTCTAGATCACTAAATATTGTGTCAAAGTGTTATGAATGTTTTCTTACTTTTATTCTTTCATGCATGCTACTAGATATGATTACATGGTGATGGTTTAATTGATAAAATAAGTTTAAAGTTTTATAAGTTATTGATTCACCCCTCCCCTCTTAGTAACCTTTTCTACCTTATATTTCCAACAATTGGTATCAAAGAAATTTGGGTCTCACATTTAACATCTTGAGGAAAGATCAGCGGCAATGGACGCATACATGAAAGACAAATATATTGAGAATGAGAAGTTGGATCTACAAACGGCCATGGGACAAATCAAGAAATTAAAGGAGCAACTCGCTCACTCTTTGAAAAGAAGGAAAGATATAGGTACAAAATTGAATATCAAGAAAAGATTGAAAACATATGTCAAGACGAAAGTTTAGACAAAGTTGATGTAGTAATCATAGACTTACTGGAAAAAAATATCACTCTTTAGGATGAAGTCAGAAAGCTGAGAAGAGAACAAGAAATGAAATCAATTAGAATGTGTGAAAACATGGAACAAAAGGAAAAAGTCAATGAACGAAAAAGATTGTTGAATGAAAAGATAAAAGAAAAGAACAATGAAATTCATCAACTATCCCTTTAGCAAACATATTTGGTTGATCAACTCAATGATGTAAATCTAGAGCTTATCAACCTGAGGATAGAAAATGAAAGACTACATAATCATCTTAGCATTGAAAAGAAAATCAATGAGAGGATGATGAAATCTCAAGAAAGAATGAATCAATTGAATGAGAAAAATCAAAGTTGGATTAGGATACACAGAAGAAGGTGAATCATCTCAACAAGGAGCTCAGAAGAACAAAATACCTACTTGCAATCACTGTGGAAACTAATCCATACATCAAAAAAATGTTGTAGTAATCGAAAATAAAAATTGAATAAAAAGTGTTACAATTGCAATAAGCATGGGCATAGAGAAAGTGAGTACATAGAGAAATCAAAGTTTGAAGGTAAGTATTTCAATTGCAATAATCAAGGACATAAAATCCTCTGAATGCAAGATAAAGAATTGGAACCCAACAAAACAAATTGTGAAAATAATATTTGGATGGGATTACAAATCATGGTGTAGATGTCCCTACTATGGTGAGTATGGGAACATTGGAGCAAATTGCATAAAACATCACATGAGGAAAAGAGACACTACAAAGAGATGTTTTGTATGTATAGAACTTGGACATCTTGCCAAGAACTATATGAATCAAGGAAAAATTGAAGATAAAAAGAAAGCCAAGGCTGACAACATCAAAAAACAAATGAGGCAGCAATGGGTACATAAATCTCTAGAGAATGCAAGACAAAGTACTAAAGTTTTTGACACCCAAGTCAATGAGTTGGGTGGCATAATCATTTCAACTTACTTACCTATTGAGATCACTAGAACTATAATTCTAAAGAAGTCATCTAACACCAATTCTAGCTAGCAAGAAGAAAGATCCATATCAACATTTAAGATGTGCAAGGATCATCAAGTGATGATAGAAGTTCAAGACCTTACTAAGTAAGGTTGGGATGCACTAGATAGACTAAATTCTAGATGTAAATGTTGAATTGGTGACTCTACTGAATACCAAGTTGAGATTGAGTGGTACTAACATTATCGAGTTTAAAGTTTCTTTTAAGATGGTAGTTCATACTGAGTCAAGAGAACCTGCTGAGTGGAAGATGTCTCTCGAGTTGCAAAGATCAAACTAAGTGGAGAACATCCTATCACAAAGTGAACATTTGTATGAACTATTAATGGTGATTGTAAAGGAAAATTTTTGTTAAAAGGATAAAATTAATCAAATCATTTCATCGTGAAGTTCTAGAGCTAATAGTGAGGAAAAATTTCAGAGCCCCTGAGCTATTTGGAGCAGTATTTGGTGAAGATTGCTTTTGTGTTCAAGAATCAATTGAGGCAATGACATCTTCAAGAGTAAAAGAGAAAAAGGGTTCAGAGATGTTGAGTCATGGAGTTGATTGCAGGGCTCCCACATTAAAACTAACACCAATAATTGCAAAGGCACTTGACCTAGTCAGAGCATAGTCTAAAATCCCTTGAAAGGTCCTTCTTATTCATGACATAAACTCATTTTATCATTGTTCAATTCAAGAGCTTGGAACCCTAGAAATAAACTAGACATTAAACAAACTTTGTATGTGTGGTTTTTGAAACCTGAGCACAAGCATTTGGAAATCAAGGGTTTGATACAGATTATTCATATACCACAAGATTTTAAAGGAAAGTGGATCAAATATATCTTGAGAAGAGTTCACAAAATGTAGTTCTGGTTGGATCACCCTATCCAAATTAGTAAGAAGATGATAGATAGGATTACCAGATTGCCAATGTTGAATAAAGCTAAGATGACTAAAACCCTAGCTCAGGCAGAAGTGATAGAGAAGACTCTTTCAAAGTGAGATGGTAGAGGAATGAAGTTAAATGGTATTATAGACATGGAAATAAAATATGGGATACACATGATTACTCACAAGATATATAATTCAATTGAACTAAATAGTGTTCCCTATGAAGCAGTGGACCTAGCACTAAAGGTGGAAAATAACAACTTATATTTTTACCTTCTTTTTACCTTGCCAAGCTACTATTGAATCAGTTAGGAAAAAGCATGGAGATTATTCGAGTCTCCAAGAATAATCCATGTAAGTTTGGTTCTCTTTTAACCTATTTATTCTTCTATGTGCAAAAGTTTTTCCCTTCTAAACAAACTATGGTATGAAAGAAAGATACTCAAGTATTGTACAAAATTAATGAATTCATAGAAAAGATGGGAGAAAATTTTGAGAGTATAATCGATGCATAATTTGAAACATTCAAAGAGAGGAAATAGAGTAGATATAGGACTCCCAAGAAACTAGTAGAAGACTATGAGCAAGATATCTATTTTCTAGTAGATTGTGATAAGGTTTACATTCAAGCAATTAGGCCAAGAGTGGCATGGTTAAAACCTTTGAGTTATGAAGTTAACGTAGATGATACACATGTTATTATTGAGGCTCTCTTTAATGAGCTTGTGGATCCTAAGGCAACAAATTTTGGAACATATGAAGAGGCTAAGGCCAGGATAGAACTTAAAATCAAGTTTCCCCAGGCAGTGAAAAAAGGAAGAAAAAGGATTGAGAAAATCATGAAGAACACCAAGTCATCAAACTCTCCTCTAATGCCAACTAAATGTAAAGGATATCACATTGTGGATGATGAATAAATAATTGTCTATGAACAAATAATTATCCTTTTGATGATGTCCCAATTCTTCCAAGAAGAACTGAAGCTATATCATCTTCTTGGCTACCTCTATAGCAACTACATACTCTACCTCTACAGTGGATAAATCATTAAACTTCTATAACCTAGAAACCCAACTCATGACTATCCCACCAATAGCAAAGACATAACCTACAATACTCCACCTTGTATTAATATCCCCTATCAAATCTGAGTCAACATAGCCCTATAAATTAGTAGTACAGCCCCCAAAATGTAAACACTTGTTGGATGTTCCTCTCAAATATCTAAGAATCCATTTAACGACATTCCAATGCTCAATTCCTGGATGACTCATATACTTGCTAACAACTCCCACTACATGTGAAATATTTGGCCTAGTACATACCATAGCATACATCAAGCTTCCTATAGCTAAAGCAAAGGGTACCTTGGACATCTTATCCTCTTCTTCTTATGTCTTGAGACACATCTCCTTAGTTAACTTCAAATGACTAGGTAATGGTGTGCTGACAGCTTTAGCATTCTCCATAGAGAAACATTGCAACACCTTCTCCACATAATTAGCCTAAGATAGTGTCAATGTTGTATTCTTCCTATCACTAAAAATTTTAGATACAATTGTCAAGGTGCTTGCTTCAAGCCATATAAAATTTTCTTCAATTTGCATACTAAGTTCTCCTTACCTTTGACCTCAAATCCCCATGGCTGAGCCATACATATCTCTTTATCCAAATTACAATGAAGGAAGGTTGTTTTAACATCAAGCTACTCCAAATGAAAATCTTCAATAGCCAAAAGACTTAAAATAGTATGGATAGATGTCATCTTAACAACAAGAGGAAATATCTAATCAAAATCAATGCCCTTTTTCTATACAAATCCTTTCATAACTAACTTGGCTTTAAATCTTTTTTTACCTCCTTCCTCTTCTTTCAACTAGTAAACCTACTTATTCTATAAGGCACTTTTACCTGCAGATAACTTGCACAAATCCAAAGTCTTGTTCTTCAGCAAAGAGTCCATTTCATCTTTCATTGCAAACTCCCACTAAATCTTAGTATCCATATGCACAACTTCATCATAAATTTTAGGTTCACTAGCATCAGTAAGTAAAATAGAATACAAAGAGGAAGAAAATCTTTATGGATGTCTAATTTTCCTTGTTGACCATCTAACATTCACCGGTGTGTGTGGTATTTGTTGTTACAGTTGTTGCACATCATGAGGAATGGCTAGAATATCATCTTGTGGAGTATCATCTAGCTCTACATAATCATCTTCTTTCTTATCATGTTGCTGCAATAGATCTTTGTACAACACATTCTTATTTAATGTGACATCCCTACTCCTTACAATTTTCTAATTTTCAAAATCCCAAAGCCTATAACTAAATTCTTTAATGCCATATCCAACAAATACACATTTCTTTGACTTAGCTCCTAGCTTCGTTCTATTTTTAGAATCTATGTGAGCAAATACTTCACAACCGAAGGTTTTGAGAAAAGAATAACTCGCCTTCTTACCAATCCATGCTTCCTCTAGAATACCACAACGCAAAGGACTAGAGGGACCTCTATTAATCAAATATATAGCAATATTGATAGCCTCCACCCACATGTGTAAGGGCAACCCAACATGCAACCGCATGCTCCTTGTGCACTCCATTATAGTCCTGTTTATACATTCAACAACTCCATTTTCATGTGGAGTCCTTGGAATAGTTTTCTATCTACAAATACCATTAGTGGAGCAATAATATTCAAATTCATGACTACAATTCTCACCACCATTATCAGATCTAAGACATTTTAATTTCTTACCAGTATCATTTTCAAAAAAGCATTTCTATTTCTTAAAAGTTTGAAATACATCAGATTTTTGTCTAAGGAAATAAACACATACATTTATTGTTGCATCATCAATAAATGTAACATAATAATGAGAGCCTCCAAGGGAAGATACCTGAGCTGGTCCCCATACATTGATATGCACAAGCTCTAATTTCTCCTTTTTTTTTTCCTTCCTAGTCCTCAAAAAACTCACTCTCTTTTGTTTTCTATACACACAACTTTCATAGAAATCCATATTAACACATTTTAGACCTAGTAAAACTTTCTTTGAATGAAGTACTTTCATACCTTTCTTACTCATGTGCCCAAGCCTATTGTGCCACAACACTGTATCATAATTTGTAGTAGCTACTTGTCCTCCCTGCTCAACTATAGCAATTGTTCTTGAACATTCATTTTTCTCTGAAACAATTAAAGTAGTAGGAACAATATGAACTGTACAAAGATATAAGGTTCCTACTTTCACACCTTTTGCTACTATAAGGGAACCTTTTGAAACCTTGCAATTTTTATCATTAAAAGTAACTACACAACCCTCATCACCGAGTTGCCTTGCTAAAATTAAATTCCTACTCAGCCTTGGAACATGTCTTACCTCATGTAGTAGCCAATGATTCCAATTCTACAATTTAATCTTAACTATTCCCTTTCTAACAATCTGACAGGGTTCATTATCCCCCAAATAAACAAGTCCAAAATCCCCTTGGACATAATCAATAAAATAACCTCTATGAGGTGTAGCATGAAATGAAGCGCTAGAATCTAAAACCCATGAATCATCAACACTTTCTAAAGGCAGAAGCAAAGCATCCTCTTTGGATTTGTCACTTACCACATTTTCCTCCTTATCTCCATCTGGTTTATCTCCTTCATTTTTCTTTCGATTCCAACAATCTTTCCTTTTGTTCCCTAGTTTTCCACAGTACCAGTAGTCATTTGGTCCTCTCAATTGAGACCTCCTCCCCTTTGACTTTCCTTTTGATTTACCATGATTTCCAGAGTTATTTCCGCTCTAAGTCATTCTACCCCTACTTTGTGCATTCAACACACTTCTTGATGTAGAACCACCTAAGGTTTTCCTATGAGTTTCCTCACTCAAAACAACACCAATCACATCATCATATTTTAGGGTACTAGATCCAAGAACAAAATTACTCACAGCTATTACCAAGCCATTCTAGCTTTCAGGAAAAGAACACAAAATCAAAAGAGCCCTAATTTCTTCATCAAAATTGACACCCACAGAAGATAATTGACTAGTAATAGTATTAAACTCATTTAAATGATCTATAACAAATCTACTTTCTGCCATTTAATATTGAATATTTGCTTCATGAGAAATACCTTTTTTGAAGTAGAGGGCTTTTCATATAGTTTTGCTAGGGTTTGCATCAATTCTTCTATCATCTTCACTTTTGTAATATTAAATGCCACTAATGGTGCTAGGCATAATTGAATGCTTCCAAGTGTCTTTCTATCCAAAAGATCTCATTCATCATTTGACATAGATCCCTAATTCTTGGCTTTTCCCTCCAACTACTTCCATAAATCCTTCTTATAAAGATAGTCTTCCATTTACATCTTCCATAACTGGAAGTTTTTCCCATTAAACATGTTAACCCTTAGATTACCCTCACCTTCCATTACTCCCACTTAACCATGAGATTCCCACTCAACCATGAGACTTTTTGGTAGAGGATAACTAAAAAATAACCTCACTCTAATACCACTTGTTAGGATTAAACTGCAGACAGAAAATAATAATTACATGCAAATATAACCAACAACAAAAAATAATAGATCACATAGAAAAGAAAACAAGACACCAAGATTTACTGTGGTTCACCCAATCCCTGGGCTACGTCCACCAAACAACAAGTTTGATATTATTACAATCCAATGATTACAACCTGATTACAATCTATAATCCCTTACAGCTTAATATAGCCACAAGAACCAATTTTGCATCACAACTTAATGAAAATACCTAACCCTAAGCCCTTTTATACAAGTAATTTTATGTTTCTTTAGTGTTACAACATATCGGGCATATGTCGACCACAACGTCGACCACAACCCAATTTTTTTTAATTTATGAAGTATCTACAGTACTTTCCTAATCAGTCACTATAATCTAACACTCTCTAATCTGACACTTAATTAAATGGATACCCTTGGAGAACTTTGGAAGAAGAGGGCTAATAAAAATAATCTTAGAGAAGAGAAGAAGAAAAAATCAAATCCTTGAGGACATCAAGAGCATATTTCTAAATGCTCTGAGCATTAAAGTTGATGAGAATCAGCTCATTCTAGATTAGTTAGTTAAAATTATCTAGAAATACAATGAAGAACTAAATTGATAGGAAAAACTACTGCAAAGAGAAGAGATAAAATTTGAAAATAAATTATTGGAGCAAGTAGCATAGAATATTTATATTGATCAAGTAGAGTTATCTACTATTCTTGCAACACTGGAAACACATGTAAATAATATTGTTTCTTTTCTTGTCAAGTTGAGTGACACATCTATCTTTACAAAGGATATGAAAGATAAATTATCCAAGATAGAAGAGGGTATGAAGGCAAGTACACATAAGTTATCACTTGATCCTAGTTGTAGTTCTACACACTTTACAAAGATCAGATACTTAATAGATCTACAAGAAGAGTTGTTAAGGGAAGGTGCCAAAATTAGAGCTAAACTTGCATAAATCCAAGGCATGATTCTTCTTAACATGCATGCAATGCAAAAACATATCGTACATGCAAGGAGATTGGTCCATGACAATAAGTTCTCCATAGATGACCACATGATGGAACTTTTAGCAGAAGTGTAGATATCCTTCCATACTTCCAAGGTATTACAAGAGAATTGGGACAAGGCCATGACAATCATTTCGAAAGTACATAGTGATTTATTTTAACATTTTGGTATTAATATATAAAGATTTTGCATCTTTGGCATTAATGTCAAAAAGGGGGGAATATTATTATAAAGTTAGAAAATTTTATTATACTCTAGATATATAAGGGAGAGATATATGTATGATGGAGTAGTAATAAAGAAAGGTAACACATGTATAGGTAGTAGAAAATATGTTTACAAAAATAAATTTTGAAAAATAAAAAAATAGAGTAAGTGGTTACCAAGTTATAGGAGAAAATATTAGTCTTAACCGAGTTGAAGACTCATATTGTTGATAAGGAAAGTTTTTGACTTATATTTTGAGTATTCATTTTTTGGTATGATAGGTGTTTTTGTCACTAATGCCAAAGGGGGAGATTATTAAACTTATGATCACATCATTTGTCTATTAGTGACTTAACACTTAGTTAATTGGTTTCATTGCTACCAAGTGCTATAGTTGTTCCCGAGCTTCCAGTAGTGTTAACCATGCATTTTAGTTGCTACCAAAATAATTAATTAGATTGTAGTTCATGACAAGCTTCATAGTATCTACCGAGCATCTAAGATAATTTTTAGTATCACCCAAGCATAGTAGTTACTACCAAGCTTACCAATGTAAGTGATGAAGGTTTCAGTGTTAACTGAGCTCTATAGTGCTAAGAAAGCATTTTAATGTTTACTGAGTTCACAATGTTAACAAAGAGAATCTAGTTAGTGGTGACCAAGTCATGTAGTGTGAACCAAACATTCTAGTAACTACCAAGTTTCTCAATGTTCACCAAATCACACAGTGCTGATTGAGTTCTTGCTACTCGAAGTGATCATTATGGGCTAAGCTTCGACATTAACTAAGTGCCAGAGTTTGTCTTTAAAACCCAAGCTATAGCAATTGGGCTGACTTTGTGAAATATGATGAATTTGGTAGCGTACTTGACTCCAAAAGTTAATAAAGTGGATATGTGTGTGTGTGTGTGTGTGTGTGTGTGTGTGTAATATATTATATCATATTTAGTATATCATAATACAAATATGAAGGAGTAGAAGCATATGAGTGTGAATTTAAGAAGTCTACAAGCAATATAACGAAAATTAGAGACTTGTCTATCACAGTAAGGTGATTATTATTTTACAAGAAATCTCATTGAGCAAACCAAAGTTGGAAATCAAAGATGAGTCACTAATTCATCCTAACAGGTGCTTCAATCAAATTCTTTAATAGGGTGCACTTCACAATCATTTTCTAAATCTCCTAATAGCATGCATACTTCATTGTATGTTTGTAAAATCCTTTTACAAGGTTGATCTAATAGTCCTCATTGCTCCTAATAGGTAGATCATCAGAAATGATCAATTATAAGCCTCAATGGGCCAACTTTATACTATATTACTAAAGCTTGCGGGTATCATCCCCAACCTAGTTTTACCTTTTACTTGGAAGGTTTGTGCATCACCAAATATTGTGTGGAAGTGTTATGAACGTTTTGTTTCTTTCATTCTTTCATGCATGCTACTAGATCTAATGACATGGTGATGGTTTAATTGATGAAATAAATTTAAAGTTTTATAAGTTACTGATTCACCCCTTCCCTCTCAACAACCTTGTGAACCTTATATTTCCAACAATAAGAGGTAGTGTCAGGTGAATTTTGATAGTTTGGTAAGCATTGGTAAGATGAAAAGAGTAAGAGGATTGCCAAGACTAAAGAAACCTGATAATGCTATGTGCAAATAGTTTCAATTGGGAAAAATGAAAAACTATATTTTCAAAAGAAAAACTTATACATCTAATGATATTTTGGAACTCATTCATACTGACCTTTGTGCAACTATTGGAGTGTAAAACTATTGTAGAGACAAATATTTCATTCTATTTGTTGATGACAATTCTATAATGATGATTGTGATGTTTCTTACCAAAAATATGATGTTTTCCAATTATTTAAGTGGCATTTTTGAAAGGGAAATAGGTAAAATTATGAAGTGCTTGAGATTTGATAGAGGAGGATATTTCATCTCTAAAGAATTTTATGTATTCAGCAATGATTGAGGAATCAAAAGCTAGATGTTAGCACCTAGAACCCATCCACAAAATGGAGCTAAAAGGAGGAATAAATCAATCATGGATTGTGGTAGTATACTTATGACGGAGAAGAATGTGTCATAGAAATACTAGAGAGGAGTTGTAAGTATAGTTGTCTAACCTTTGAACCAAGTACAAGTCAAGAAAGGTACAAATGTTACACCCTTGGAGTTATGGTATGGATATGCACCTAATGTGAAGTATTTTAAAGTTTTTGGAAGTAAGTGTTACATACTAAATGAAAATAGAAATGAAAAACTTGATGTTAAAAGCAATGAAGGAACATTCCTAGGATATTCCACTATACACAGAGCAAGTATTTGAACTTTAACACTAATAAATTGTGGAAAGTGCAAATGTAAAATTTGATGAATATGCACAAAAGAACAAAGTTGAATACATGACAAAATATGAAGACTACAACACTTTCATGTTGAGAAAGTAGATTGTTAAAGTATAAAAATGAGGGAGATTATTGAAACCTATCATGCGAATAATCATTATTTTGTCACTGATGTCAAACATGCTAGTTGCTGGTAAGATAATTGCCTACTTTGGTGAGAATGTTATTATTTGATTGATTGATGAAGAGGATTTGAAAAGAAAGGATAACAAGAGTACCTAGAGAAAGGTTGAGTTATATGGTGTATAAAAGGAGCACTAAGACCAAATAAGTCTTCGGTGATATGGTGTATTGTTTATCTACTTAAGACTAAAATGAAAGGGTATTGAAACAAAGACAAGAAAAAGACTAAGAAAAAATAAGATGTTTGCCAAGCCTAACCAAGAACACAATGCAAGTTGAACATTTATGTCAGGCCAAGAAGAAAGATAGTTATGACCAAGTAGAAATTTAGTGTGTGCCGAGAAAAGAAAAATATCAGTAGTGATTGAGCTAAATATATTATGTGGCTAGTGTTAGAGAATGGTAGTATTAACCAAGCAAAGACTTAGTTCATGTTGAGTAACCTAGTGTTGACCAAGCATCAAAAGATAGTTGTTATCAAGTGATAGTAAAATGAGTTTGATCAAAGATTTGACAAATCTGAGCCTACAAAGTTGATTTCTTGACTTGTGTGAAGCATGTTGAAGATAAGATTGATGAGCTAGTGGTAGAGAATTCAAGATAAACCATTTTGAGATGAATTTAATAAGGATTGTATGAGAATTTTCAAAAGGAAACAAAATGGATAGATGAGTAGATTCATTGAATCCACCTTAACCCTAAGATGGAGGATTATGATCAAGTGACAAAAATTCAAAATTCTCTATATAAGGGAATACAAGGCTAGAAGCAATTTGTCAGATAAAAGAGAAACAAAGAGAAGTTCGAGTCTAATTTTGGAGGTGTTTCTTGATATAGTGGTTGAAGGAATGGATGTGTAGTTAACATACTTAGAAAAAAGGCTTAAGGAGGTGAAGGCTTAAAGGGTAAAATTAGAGACAAAGAAGAATGAATGCCAAGTAGAATGGAGAACTGAATGTGAGATCTAAAATTTGCAAGTGATTTTTTAATTATCAGATCAATTCATCCTGCTACTTTCTAACAATTGTATCAATCTAGATAAATCTTTTGGATTACAGTTGACCTAATAGTCATGATTAAATCCTTTAACTAGGTGACATTATAATAGAATTTTCTAAAGTCCTCTAACAAGGCTCATTCCTAATAGTGTGATTGAAATCCTTTAATCAAGATCACATTTAACAATGCATATTGTAACCTTTAACAGGGTTGGTTCCTCATACGGCTCACTTCAAAAGAGTGAAAATTGATAGCATGTTACTGGTGGTTTTTGCCAAATTGGGTTTCCACGTTAAATCCTTGTGTCAGGTTTTATGATTGAATTTGTGTTAAATAAAGTTTGCATTTCTACAAGGTTTATTTTGACGTAGTATAACAATATGCATAAAATTGAGGTAATGGATGATCTAATCAATGTGTGTACATGTAATGGTTGAAGTACTAAAAAGTTTTATTTTTACATTTGGACCTTGGATAACTAATTGACCCCCCCTCCCCCCTTAATTATTCTAAATTGTTACAAAAAATGGTATTAGATCTCTTGGTGCTTGTGAGGAAATAGTTTGAAGGTACTTAAAGCTAAAGATCATGATGTACATAAAGGAGGTGCCCAACCTAAACAAGGAAAACTTTCGTACATGGAAAATTTGATCAAGCTACATCTAGGTGGAGTTGGAGATTTTGCACAGTCAACCATAACCACTACATATGTAGAAGTAATTAGAGACCCTACTACTCAACAACTAAAAGAAAAGAAAGAACATAATCAGATAATTATAGAGATTGCATATTCCCTAGGTTATTCAGATTTTGATGACATCAATGAATGTACTAATTCCAAAGATATGTAGGATGCTCTACAGAAGATCTATGGAGGAGACAAGAATGTGGTAAGAGTCAAGCTAGAAAGTCTAAGAGGAAAGTTTGATGATATGAAAATGCAAGAAGGTGAAACTATACTCCTGTAATCAAAGATGTTTTAAATGCAGTAAGATGATCAAAGTGAATTAATCAAGATGAGACTCTGATCAAAAAACTATTAAGAACCCTACTACTTATTTATTCTATTAGATTCTATACTATAAAAGAACTAAGGTGTACTCTTGGTAGTGATCTTACCCTTGAAGGACTAGTTGGTAGACTTACTGCTTTTGAACTTTCAAATTTTGATAATTTCAAATTGAAGAATGTTGACTCTTCTTTCAAAGCTAAACCGAAACTCAAAGAACCTAAAGATAAGAACTAGAAGAACTTGAAACACTGCTAGTTAGGAAATTTCACGAAGGCAAATGAAAGTACAAAGATAATTTACCTATCATATGTTTTAATTGTAATGAAGTTAGTCATATTGTAGAAAGATGTCCTAAGAAGACAAATAATAGAAATGAAGACAAATAAATAAGTAGAAAACATGAGAGTAACAAGGGCTCTAAAGGAAAAGGAAAGAAAGCTTGCTACATTGCTAAAGAAGAATATAATGATGAATCTAATGATCATGATGATGATGTTTTCTATGTTTCTATGAAAAATGATTCTAGTGAAGTTGACCAATTGCACTAGTATCTTATGTAACCAAAAGTGATAGATGGATCATTCACTATGGATGTTTTGATCATATGACTGGTGACAAAAGTAAGTTCATTACCTGTGAACACTATAATAGAAATAAATTTAGATTTGGAAATGATGCACCCTATCTAACAAAAGGTAAAGGATTGATAAGAATAACTGACATGATCATGTGTGACAATGCTTATTATGTGGAGGGACTTAACTATAATATGTTGAGAGTGTCACAATTGAATAGTTGAAGATGTAAAGTTGAATTTGGAAACTGGAAGGTCAAGATCTATGACACAGATGGAAAACTTATTGGAAGTGGTGATTAGACTAGAGGTAATTTGCTTTATCTTGACATGAATGAAGCTACTTTTATTGTTGTACAATTGTATTGGCTCAAAAGGTTATTTCATTTAAATTTTGACAATTTGGTTAGTATTAGTAAGATAAAAAGAGTCATAGGTTTGCCAAAACTGAAGAACCCTAATAATGTGATTTGCAAACAATGTCGGTTAGGAAAGATGACAAATCTACTTTTAAGAGTAAGACTCATACTTCAAAAGAAATTTTGGAATTAGTTCATACTATTTTGTATGGACCAATTAATGTGCAAAGCTAGAAACGTGATAAGTATTTTATTCTACTTCTTAATGATTACTCTAGAATGATGACAATGATGTTATTTGAGAAAAAAATATTTTCAAATATTTAAGTGGTATTTTGCAAGATTTGAAAAGGAAACTCATAAAATCTTGTAATGTTTGAGATCTGACAGAGGTGGAGAGTTTACCTCAAATGAGTTCAATGATTTCTACAATGACAAGGGAATTAAAAGACAAACTTCTACACCGAGGACCCCTCCACAAAATGGGATTCTTGAAAGCTAAAATAGATCTATGATGGATTGTACTAGAATAATGATGATGGAGAAGAATGTTTCTTTCAAATACTAAAGAGATGTTGTTAGTGTATGCATGAATATGCGGCCTTTGCTAACACACACACTTCAACATGGTCATTGGATGTGGATTCATCTTAGAATGAACATGGGATTGTTCATCCAAAAATCAGCCGGCAAGGCGACCTATTGTCTTCTATCTAATTGCTTCTTAGATATCCTCATATTTGAGGTGTTAAGCAACCAGACCCTCTAAGAATGAAGGATTTGAAAGAAAATGTGACTAATCTATATGAGAATGCAGATTAATCTAGAATGGAGTATGCACGTTTAATCTAAGAACATGTAAAATAAAGCTATGCTAAAATGTATGCATATTATGCTAAATGAGAATTTAACTAGAAAATGAATATGAAAGTAGGGAGTTAAAATGAATGCACAATCCAGCAGTGATTCAATGCAAATTATCATTCAATCTCTCTTTTTTAAAATGAAGAGATGAGGGTCTCTTAAATAGACTTTCCTAGAATCCATCAATGGTTGAGATCAATTTCAATTAACGGTCATGATTAAAGGTGAAGTTCAGTCATAAAGGAAGATTTCCAAATTAAAGGGAGTTAACAGATTTAATTTGAGTAAATTAAGGAGTTAACTGATTCAATTTGAGTAGAATAAGGACTTAATTGATTTAACTTATTTTTGATCAATAATGAACTGGAAATTTCCTTTTTTGAACTGAAGAGAGATTTTGGTGAGATATTTAATTTAATAAAATGAAATATGCTCTCATAATTACCTTTTCTATTTAATTAAATAACCTTTTAATTAATTAGAGACACTTTTCTTATTTAATTAAATAACTTCATTTAATTAATTAGGAATGGCTTCCCATTAATTAAATAACTTTGTTTAATTAATTAGAAGTAAATTCTCCATTTAATTAAATAATTTTGTTGAATTAATTAAAATAGGCACATTATTAAATAAAATAAATTTAATTCCATAGTACATTAGCCTTAGGATATAATTTAATTTAATTAAAGTATAAATACTTAGTAATTAAATTAAATATTAATCAATAGGTTTAATGTGACAAATATGAGTAAATACTACAGGAATTAAATAATAAGCATGATGTATGCAGATTAAGGTTTTCTGCATCTGACAATTAAGTCAAGTAGAAAGTAACCGAATAAGAATTTGCCTAAATGTAATAGGACTTTAGGATTGATCAGAAATAGACCACAATTGGTTGAGATGGCAATGAGCTAATTTTGGGGTATTACATTTTGCCCCTCTTTGAATGAATGTGTGAGAAGAACGTTCAATTCAAAGAAAATTAGAAAGTATGATGCGAAGATGAGATTGGTTCTGAAGGTGATGAAACAGAAGCTAATTGATAAGCTTTTAAGGATTATCTCTAGAATAGAGCTTAATCCCAAGGAATCCAAGTCGAGCACCTAGATACCTAAGATCGATAGCATTTTAAAGACTACCTCCAGAACGAAGTGTAATCTTTAAGGATCCAGATAGAACGTCTAGATACCTGAAATTGATAGCATTTAGTAGATTATCTCCAGAATGGAGTTTAACCTTCAAGGATCCAGATAGAACACTTAGATACCTAAGATTGATAGCATTTAAAAGACTATCTCCAGAATGGAGTGTAATCTTTAAGGATCCAGACAGAACACCTAGATACCTAAAATTGAAAAAAAAGAAAGATAACAAGGTCCAATCATGAGTCGTAGAATCATCCCTAGAATGAGGCTTGATCCTTAGGAGTTTTGGTTTAGATTGTCCTAATACCTATCCATCGAACTCTGAGAAGAGTTGTTATAAGTTTGATCAATTGATGAAAAGATGAAACAAATGACAATGATGCTAGAAAGAGGGGAACAAGATGCCCCAAGTGATGAGATGCCCCAAGTGATGAGAACATAAGATGGGAACTAGATGCCCCAAGCAATAAGTATTCAATGATGTAATCATCTTGCCCCCTCGAGAGAAAAATCGAAAGATGACACACAAGAAATATTATTTGAAGTAGTATATTATGAGATATAGAAGAAATCTAAGATTCAACAACATCTAGAAGAGATCAGAACGATCTAAAGAAGATTCAGGGTTGATTTGAAATGATTGCAAAATCGCAAAGACCAAGTTTGACCAAAAGTTGACCAAATTTAGCCATAGTTGACTTGAGTTGACTATTTTTGAAATGAATTTTGAAAATATGGAGAATGAAAAGTTGAAAGGATTCCAAGAATCACAAAGTATCAGAAAGATTTGGGCTACACAAGTGTTCGATTGCATCGGTCCCTAAAATTTTAAAACACATTTTTGAGGCTCTTAGGTGTGTTAGATTTTGAATTTGATCCCGAAAATAGATTCAGAATGGTCCAATTAGCCAATAGTGTATTTTTGCACAAATCTGAGCACTTTGAAAATTTTGGTCAATAGCTATATAAGAGCTCGAGGGGTCATTTTCAATTCATTTGTGCTTTTGTCTTGTAGTGATTTTGAGCTGGTAGAGACATGGCAGTGAACATAAGATATCATCGTTTTGAGCGCTCTAGATGACATAGTTGGCCAGCAGACTACGGACCACCAGTGAGTCATCCATTTCCCATCTTCATACTTTTGTTTTCATGCATTTTGAGGTCATTTATTGCAAGTTATAGCATGTTTTTTAGTGGTCAAATCTTTCTTCACGCGAGACCAATCTCTTCTCATGCAAACATCTTCTTTCATCGTGTGAAGATTCAAGGTTGTCTATTTATTCACGCGTGGCAGTGAGGATCTTCGCATGGGAGGCATTTGGTTTTGCACGAAGGAAGAGATTCTTCATGCGAGGTGATTCAATTTTCACGTGAAATCCTCTTTTCTCGCAAAAACATTGCTTTCTTCACGTGAGCAACTCTTTTTTCATGCAAATGCATGATTCTTCACGTGAAGAAAGAATGTCTTCATGCAAAAATGTAGAATTTCATGCGAGATTTCATGAATTTTGTGCGAAATTCCATGACAGTTATGTATAACAGTTTGATTTTCACACTTAAAAATTACATTTTAGTTCATTTTGATGCTTCATTTTGACTTGATACTGATCGTTTGTTTGTTGTTTCTTTTTGTACGTGCAGGAGGTCTTTGGAGACGTTGCATTTAGATCTCATTTCCCACCATATGGGAAGTTATTGTGGAGTCTTAATGATGCAGATCAAGCACACATTTCTCGATTGGGTTTGTCTTCTCTTTGCCAGATTCTAGCCATGATGGTGAATCACGGCTTACTCACAGCTATGGTGGAGCATTTCCATTCGGAGATGAACACCTTTCACTTGCCAATGGGTGAGATGACCATCACACTAGAGGATATATGGAGGATTTTACGAATTCCTTTCCACAACACTCAAGTCATCTATGATACAGTGCCCCGAGTAGGGACAGAGGCATTATCAATTGTGTTCGAGAGAGAGCTATCAAGGGGTAGGGCCATCAACTGGGATGAGCTCATGCATACTTACGGACTGACACACAGGTTGGAAGCTATGCTGGCTATAGTTTTTAGCTGTTACCTATGTCTTGATAGAGGACAACATGGTTTGGAGTGCAGGTGGGGAGTCATGCTCTGTAGGTCGATGGTTGAGGCACCCAAGATCTTTGGGTGGGGTTAGTGCATGCTGGCTCACCTTTTTCATGAGATGCATGAGGTCGTCTTCCACAAGAAGAAGACCATGGCAGTGGGAGTTTATGTTTTGTAGATCTAGGCCTAGGAGCATCTTCCTATATGTAGGCTGATTTTTGAGGATGCTCGGGAGCCCATGGAGCCCTACATATGTAGATATCGAGGGCATATTACCCACGCCCACCTGGGTAAGACAAAGTAGTGGAGAATACATCTTGATGACCTAGTGTTTGTTGTATGGCAACCTTGGTGAGAGACAGAGGATTGGGATGATGCTCCCAGAGAGTTACCATGGATGTTCAGTTCTCGACCATTGGTGGGCAGGACGACATCTATTATGGAGAGATTTGTGATCTCCCAAGTGTGGTGGCAGTATGGCCAACCACAAGATATTTTTCCTAAGTTTTGCGCCAATGCCAAGTTCCAGAAGGATATTAAGTGGGGGTGGGCAGCACAGATGGATCCAAGGTGATTCATGATAGATATTCGTAGCCTAACTACAGTTTAGTGGGACTACCTATCGGCAATAGTAGATGTTGGGATGACACCTGCATATTAGGAATTTTTGATTAGCCATCCATTCCCACATTTTACAGATCTAGTGGGGATGGTAGGGCAGGCAGTGCAGATAAAGAGACAAGCACCCCAGCAGCAGCTGGCACAGCCACAACCGCCAGTTTAGCCATAGTAGCAGTCATGAGTTTGGCACTGGGTTCAGCAGATGCAAATTTCTTCATGTTAGATGGGATAAGACCCAAGTGTCGGGGGTAGTGTGAGTGGATAGAGCCAATGGCGTAGGCAGAGGATAGAGGAGGAGGTCCCTCATTAGGAGGCTCCGCAGCAGCAGGTGCCGCCATAGTCGCAAGCACCACCACAACAGTAGGCACCTAAGATGTTAGATGAGGATATGCCAAATCAGTTAGTAGGTGGGGTGCAGGACATGGTACAGAGGTATCAGGAGCAGATTCGTGCGGCCTCCCGATAGTTGGGAGAGTTGCATATTGTAGTAGCAGTCTGAGATGCGTAGCTAGTGGAGAGACAGAGGGAGATAGATCATTAGAGGGAGCGTGCGGAGACTACAGAGCGAAGGTTGGAGCTAGGGCAGGATGAGATCCGCTTTCAATCAGTGTGAGCAGCTTATTATTATGCTGCATATACCAGCGCAATACTGAATGAGACATTGCAGGTTTAGTGATTCTCTTAGTATGCATGAGAGTCTAGAGGCACATGACCTCCTATCAGGCCAGATATGCCACCACTACCTCTACCACCTGCTACCCTTGCTCCTCCTTGAGGTGAGGGTTCGAGACAGAGTTAGACATTTTGTACCTAATTTTTGATTTTGATCTTTGGCTATGTATCAATTGGTGTGCCAGCACCACATGTATCATTTTTTATCGATTGCACTCGAGTAGCGCCCATTTTTTGTACTGACCCATTCTTTGATATATATATATATATATGAGATTTTGAGCTGAGTATTCCTGTGTACATGTCATTGTCTATTTTTTTTAACTTTGATGTACATGAGATGTATGTTGTACTTAGATAGAATGTATATGTATGAATTGACATCTCACGTAGTGTTGCGTGTTTTGTTGCTTGACAGTCACATGTATTCCATTGAGGGGTGTGAATCGACAAACCAAATGCCTGTGCAGCTGTGGAGGAATCTGATGTATGTGTAGTATGAACAGAATGACCATAGAATTGCATGCTAATGCAAATGAAGTATGTAATGCAAGACTATGTTAAATGTAACCCTAGGTCTGGTTACCAAGCCTCGATATTTAATCATCACTGGATATAAAATAAAGCTCGTATGTTATAAAATTCCCACTGACATTGCAATCATGAAAATATCAATATAACATACGTTATTGGGTTGTTGGGATTAAATGTAAGCAGTCAAGGCACAAGAATCCAGAATGAATAGAACATTTGTCCCTTTTAATGTAGCAACTTAACATAAGCATCAGAGCATAAATGCTAGGATGACCTGAATGTTGCTTGCATAATAGGCATACCAAACACATGGGAGATCCCTCTTATGCTAAGTACTCAGTATTCATTCTATTCACAATGACCCTTGCATTCGTAACCCGAGATAGAAGTGTGCTAGACATACTCATTGTGACCCGTATGTTCACTTAGTAGGACGAGTATCAGTATTTACTATAGCATGAAGATTTCACTCCAACAAACAAGGAGAAGAACCAACATCATTGGTGTATTCATATAAAAGGAGTTGAGGTACACATGACCATCCAATATGAGATGGAGGCTCTTATAGTGGACACCCCTCTTATAGGAATAGATCAACTTATTGGAACTAAACCGCAAATAGAAAGCAAAGAAAAGATCATGCCCCCAGTCATTACTTCTCTAATCAAAGATGAAATCATCGAGTTGCTCAAGGAGATATGATAAAGCAAAAACAAAGCAATCAAAGAAAAAGCTCAGCATATCCGAACAAGTATATCATTTTTGAGTTCAATGTTTTGGGATTGATGTCAAGTGCCAATGTCCAAAATACATTCGAAAGAAACCTCTTCAGTAGGGTGACAAGAGTAGGTAGATGCAGTCAAAATGATTGATGACTAAGGTCAAAGAGGAATCTTCATAGTGAAGAACCTAAGAAGGACTAAGCGACATTAGGTAGACACAGCTATGACAACTAGTGACTGACACAAGAGAGATCTTCCATAAAAGAATCTGGAGACATAACTTTAGCAACAGTAGGTAGACATAGCTAAAACAACTAGTGACCATTGCAAAAGAGATTTTATGAGGAGAATCTTGAAAAGAGTGACACTAGTGACAATAGGCAAACGTAGTGAGGACCATTGGTGACTATCGCAAAGGAGATTCTATGAGGAGAATTTCAAAAAATAGTTACACTAGCGACAGTAGGCAGACACATTGAGGACCACTGGTGATTGTCGCAAAGGAGATTCTATTAGGAGAATCTCAAAAAATAGTGACACTAGCAATAGTAGTCAGACAGAGTCAGGACCACTGGTGGTGATGTCAAGGAGATTCTATGAGAAGAATCTCAAAAAAATAGTGACACCAGCGATAGTAGGTAGACATAGTGAGGACCACTAGTGACTGTCATGAAGGAGATTCTATGAGGAGAATCTAAAAAAGAGTGACACTAAGGGGGGAATGCCCTTGACCTATGACAAGACTCAATCCATGGATACATGAGCAGAAAGCAAGAAAGCAAAAGCGTGAAAGCGACTATACAAAATAGCTAGAAGATGCACTGAAAGATGGAGCATTGGAAACAAGAGGTGCCTATTTACCAGGTTTTCACCTTCTTGGCAGGATTTCCTTTTTTTGCTACCATGATGCCTGTTTCCAGGTTTTCACCAATGACACTTTTCTCATTTTTCAATTTTTTTGTATTTTTCTCTTTTTGAATTTTTTTTTGTATTTTTGAGAATTTTTCACTTTTTTTTGGTGTTACCAAGGTGCCTATTGCTAGGTTTTCACCAGGGTAACAATTTTTTTTGGACTTTTTCCAATTTTTTAGATTTTTTTTAGGACATATAGATATGTACAGAGCTTGCTGTGATTAAATCAACTATAAAACTGCTTCAGGTGGAGAGTGTAGATAGGCTCTTTAAGCACTTCTCCTTCGGTTGTGGAAAGTTGATAGGTGCCAGATCCATATACTACAATAATGATGTACAGACCTAGCCAGTTTGGTTCAAACTTTCCCTTTTGCATTCGTTGTTGTTGATTGTTAGGGTTCTCTCTCAGAACAAGGTCACCCAGCTGGAAGTCACATGGCCTAATCCTCCGATTGTAGCTTCATGTCATTCTTTGTTGATATGCTCGTAGATGATCACATGCCACTTGTTGTCGTTCATCCAGTAACACAAGCTCTTGAAGTTGAGCTATCCTATAGTCATCATCAGTGATAAGGCCTTTCATAGAGATTCTCAAGGTAGTAATCTCAACCTCTATTGGAAGCATAGCATCCGCTCCATAGACCATCGCAAAGGGAGTTGTGCCCATTGGAGTTCTAATGCTTGTCCTATGTGGCCACAAAGCTGGATTGATCTGGAGATGCCAGTCTCTCCCTGACTTACTGACTGTGCGATGAAGAATTTTGAGGATCACCTTATTGGATGCCTCAACTTGGCCATTACCCTAGGGGTAATAAATGGAAGACCAATGTTGTGTGATCTTGAATTTCTTGCACAGTTCCTTAAGGTCTTTATTCTTGAACTATCCTCCATTCTCTGTAATGATTGAGGATGGTACACCATATCTATAGATGATGTAGTTTGTAATGAAAAGTGCTATAGTTTTGCCATCAGCAACTATGAGAGGGGCTGCCTCTACCCATTTCATGAAATAGTCTATAGCTGTAATAATGAACTTATGTCCATTGGAAGAGGTTGGGTGAATCTGCCCCACCAAGTCGAAGGCCTATTTTTGAAATGGCCATGTTGTAGTAGATGGAATTAGCTCTCTAGCTGGAGTGTGAATGAGATTCCTGTCTAGCTGACATTGCTTGCAAGACCTAGCATACTTAACAGCTTCTTGCTCCATTTTGGGCTAGTAGTAACCAGTACGAAGGAGTTTGCGAGCTAGTGTCAGGCCATTGGAATGAGATCTGCAAATGCCTTCATGAGCATCAATTAGTGCATGCTTGGACTCGTCAGGTTCTAAACACCTAAGGAGTGTTCCATTGAGACCTCTCCAATATAGATTGTCAGCAATAATGACATAATGTGAAGCGTTATGGATTAGGTAACGTTTCTTATTCCAGGTCAGACCTTTGGAAATGGTTTGATTACAAAGGTAGGAATAGATGTGATGGTAGCGGGATGATTCTTGTCCTATAATAGAATAGATCATCCTAGAATTAGGTGTGTCATAGGCTAGGTAGTGTAACGCTTCCACCAAGAACACATGTAAGAGATCATTTTTTGGCATTTGTAGCAAGGAGGCCAGAGTGGCCATAGCATCAGCCACTTTATTATCTATGCGTGAAACTTGTTCGAAGGTGATGTGTGCAAAATACTCTTTCAAATAATCAACCATGCATTTGTAAGGAATTAATTTCTCATCCTTTGTTTGATACACATCATTTACTTGGTTGATAACAAGCTGAGCATCACCAAAGATGTCCAACTAATCTACTCTCCATTTAGCTGCAATTTTCATACCATTGATAAAAGCTTCATATTCAGCAATGTTATTTGTACAAGGAAACAAAATCATGTATGCTTTGGGCAATAAGTATCTTTGTGGTGTAATGAAGAGTAATCTAGCACTTGATCCCTATTGTGTGAAGGACCCATTGAAGAACATAACCCATGTATGGTGAGTGAGTGTTAGAATTGACTCATCTAGGAAATCAATGTTTATTGGTAGAAGACTCTGCATGGGTGCCTCAGCTAGCTGGTCTACAATTGCTTGCCCCTTTATAGCTTTGCATTCAACATATTGGATGTCAAACTCACTTAGTATCATGACCTATTTAGCCAATCTTCCTGTAAGAGCTGCCTTACTGAGAAAATAATTTAATGGATCTATTTTAGCCACAAGCCATGTAGTGTGGGCAAGCATGTAGTGTCTCAACTTCTGGGAAGCAAAGACAACTGCCAAGCAAGCTTTCTCAATAATGTTGTAGTTTTTCTCATAAGAGACCAATGTTTGGCTCAAGTAATAAATAGCACTTTCTTTGTTGTCATTATCTTCTTGAGCCAATAGGATTCTCAAAGATGTTTCAATGGCTGAAATGTATAAAAGCAAAGGCTTCCCATGCATAGGAGGCATCAAGATTGGTGGATTGACAAGATATTATTTGATCTATGTTAAGCTTTGCTCACAATCCTGGCTCCAATTGAATTTCACACCCTTATGTGAGGTCTTTGTGAAGGGTTGTTATTTATCTGCCAATTGTGAAATAAACTTGTGAATTGATTGAAGCCTTCCCTGTAGTCCTCTCATCTGACTAATGTTCTAAGGTGGTGGCATGTCCATTATTGCTTGTACTTTTTTTGGATCTACTTCAATTCCCTTTGCAGAAACAATATATCCTAACAATTTCCCTGATGTGACACCAAATGCTCATTTCTTAGGATTGAGCTGAAGACTGAATTTTTCCATATGATCTAGGATGGGACCCAAATCCTGTAGATGAGTATTGCGTTTAGTGCTTTTGACCAAGGTATCATCAATGTAGTCCTCCATGGTTCTATGCATCATGTCATGAAAAATTGTAGTAACAGCCCATTGATATGTAGCACCAGCATTCTTTAAATCAAATGGCATCACATTCCAACAAAAGGTTTCCCATGCACATGTGAAAGCCATTTTCTCTTGGTCTTCTGGCACAATTTTTATCTGATTGTATCTAGAAAAACAATCCATAAGTGAATACATCTCATAGCCAGCCATCATGTCTATGATCATATCAATATTAGGGAGCAAAAAGTCATCTTTAGGATATGCCAAGTTAAGATCATGAAAGTTTGAACAAACCCTGATAGATTTATCGTGCTTGGAAACAAGACCAATATTGGATATCCATTCAGCATAATCAATTGCACGGATGAAACCAGCCTTTAGAAGTTTCTCCAATTCTACTTTAATGAGCAATGCAACATGAGGGTACATTTTTTGAAGCTTTTGTTTAACTGGTTTGATGCCTGGTGCTATGGACAAGTGATGCATGATAAGATTAGGATCCAATCCTAGCATGTCAAAATATGCCCAAGAAAAAATTATTTTCTTTTCCTTGAAAAAGGCAATGAATTGTTCCTTCTCTTCAGGTGACAGTGACTGCACCAAATGTATCACATGAGGATTTTCTTCTGTGCCTAGGCTAATTGGTTGTGTCAGCTCTATTAACACTAATGATCTCTCCTAAAAGTGACTGGGAAGGACATCAAATATCTCATCTGCGGGCACCTCAAAGAGGTTTTCACCCTTGGATACATATTTTATTTTTACTTTGTTGGGATCCGACACTGCCACAATGTGGTTTTCACCTTCAAAGCTCTTGCATTTTTTCTTTTTAATTGTGTGACTGAGATATTTGATGTCAGCCTCAGTCATGTTGATGCTCTGCTCATTGGTGGAATATTTTACAGGTTTGATAGCGTTTAGGTAACATGCAAGAGCATAGTCATTCTGGAACGTGGGGACTTCGTTAGATGCATTAGGGTTCCAGTCTATAAGCTCAGGATGTGCGAGTGAGAGAGTAGTGGCTGGTTCAATTGCGTTCATAGTATAGTCATTAAGTGCATGGACCAGCAATTTGAGACCTACGACGAACTCATCCATAGGTGTATTCAAATGCCTCAGAGTACGAATGTTAGTAATTGGTGACTCTAGGACACTAGCTGGATCAGACCCCCATGACCTAACCCTAGATGTTTCACCCACTTCAATTCAATTTTCATAGACATGCACTTGGTCAATGTCTTTATCAGTAGTAGCTTCTAAAAGATTGTCAAACTCATATTCATGAGAATTGATGCTACATGGTGAGAGACTATAGAACTCCCCAATAGTGATAGGGACATAATCTCCTTTAGCCTCTTGATTCTTACGCAAATACTCAATATGGCATGACTGACTAGATTCTCCCTTTTCTGAATGATATTTGAGTTGCTCAGTATTGTGCTTAGAAGAATCACTAGTATCATCCATAGTGCTAACACGTGGCACAAAGTTATCTAGCTTAGCAAAGAATTTAGCAAGATCATAAGGAATAGGATGAGAGTAGGAATCCTCATCATCAGATTCTTCCTCTTGAGTACTTGACTCAGATTGTGACTCATTTTCAGATGAACTCTCAAGTACAAGTATGAATTTATTGGATCCCAAATGGAAAGGGACCTTCTTAAACCCTAGGCTAGTTGTGTCATTGTTGCTTCAAGCTGTTTCTTTGATAGGATCTATTAGACCATTGTTATTGCACCCAATAGGGCCGATTCCCTTGTAACCAAAATGCTTCATAAGCTTAAGACCAGGTCCATATTTCTTAGGAGTGATTTCTTGAGCTTGTTCTATTAGGTCTACTGGAGCCTCTTCTTTGTAAATCCATGCAACAATGGCTCTATTTTCACTTTCATCTTCTAAGAAAACTGTAGCCTTGACAAAAGAGCCATTAAACTTGGTCTGAGGTGTCAGCAAAAATGGCTTCTTTTCTTCTGAGGGTCTCCCAAAATGTCAAGGCGACTCTGGAAGAGATGTTAATGACAACACTAGTTCCATGTGGTACTCTCCCATACTAGTTTCTTTTAATTTAAATGACTGCTCAATTTGTTTCAGCTTATTGTCGTGACAATTAGTAGACTCATGATTAGCAGGGATGAAAGAATCAACATCTTTTAGCATATTGCAGGTGTAGCTAGTAGTGGCAAGAATAGTAACTTCAGAACCATGAAATGGTAATTTAATGCATTGATGATATGTGGATGGCACAACGCGCATCTTATGTATCCATGGCCATCCCAACAAATTATTGTAGGCTAAGGGAATGCCAAGCACCTGATAGGTGACATCCCTTTCGATAGGACCGACGCAAATTGGTAAAGTCACAAGACCTAGTGACTTTTGTTCTACTTCATCATTTTCTTTAATAGTGATCTTTCATCAAGGATCAACAGAGTCCTAAAAATAATCCAATGATCTAAGAAGAGTAGCAAAAACAATATTTAGGACAGTGCCATTGTCAATGAGTACCCAACGAACATGTGTCTGGTGGATCATAACCTCAATGTGTAGAGGTTGATTGTGTGGGTGATTTAGTGAGTTTTCATCCTCCTCGAAGAAGGTCATAAGATAAGGTGAGGTCAGGTGACCTACCATGGATTGAAATTTCTCAAGATCAAGATCTTGAGGAACGTTTGACTCAATGACGACTTTGTCTAGAATTTTCCTGTCAGCAGGCGAGATTTTAAGCAGCTCAAATATGGAAATGTGAGTGTTAGCTCGTTTCAACTAATCTAGAACACTATAACTAGTTGCAGTCAATTTCGTTGTGTGTTTTGCACCTTTACCAGATGGACCAGCAAGGGCTTTGTCTTTGTGTTGTTCAATATTTGAAGTAGGAGGTGCATGGCCTTTGAGCACCAATTTTGCATGAGAGCGAGTAACAACATTAGCATAGTGTTGCAAAGATGCATTATCCATGTTATTGGAAGTAGGGCCTCTCAAGACAAATGGTGTCTTGGTTTTGTCATTATCTTGCTTGCCTGTTATGGTAATAACATCGCAATATTCAGAATCTATAGGTTCAACCATGTGAATGACATTGTCATCATTGGAATATGTATAGTTGACCTTATTGTAGGGTTTTGGCTTCGAAGTCTCTCCTTTTTCATAAGCTAGGAAAGGCTCTTTGAATGCCTTGTGGTCTGAGTTTTTGTTATGTCCATCTACCACAAGTTCACCAGCATCAATCATGTCCTAGACTTTATGACGCAAGTTTATAAGGCTACTGGTTTTGTGTCCCTTGTTTTGGTGATACTCACAAAAATGAGGTCTCATTCCACCATGGTGGATGTGGTTGTGGATCATAGGGATGAGGGTTATCCATTGGTGAGATAAGCTTGTGTTGTAACAATGTTTTGTAAACCACATCCAAAGGTTCTCCCAAAGGCATAAACTCTCACTTGGGTCATGTTGCCCATGAGTTTCTCAATTTGTTTTCAGATGTCTTATTTTCAGGAGGAGGCTTCTCAACATTTTTGACCTCTTTGATGCAATCTGTGAGATTAAATGCTACTTTAGTAGGTTTAGCTATGACACTATCAACAACCCCATCATGTACAATTTCTTAGTTCTTGTTGACATGTTTGGTTTTATCCCTATTGGAAGTGGAACCTTGTTTTGTGTCTCTCTGAAGAGTGAGCTCACCTTTCTTGATTGTAAATTCTTCGATATAGATAGCCTGTGTAATCATGTCTTCAAAGGTACATGGACCTTGTAGTTGGACTCTATACCCAAAATCAGGTAAGAGGTTATCGGTGAAAATGTCGAGCTTCTCCATTTCTGGGATTTTACGGGAATACTTAGTGTATAGTTGTCTCCACCGTTGGAGGAAAGTGAGAAAAGGCTCACCAACCTTCTATTTAAGGTTGAATAGATTTTGAATATTTATAGGATGTTGAATGTTATGAGAATATTGCTGAACAAATGAATTAGCAATTTCATCAAATGTCTTGATACCAGGAGGTAAATGTGAGAGCCACTCCAAAGCCTGACTACCTAGGCTTTTAGGGAATAAAAGCATGAGATACATTTGATTGTGTATAAATTCCATAGATAAAGCACAAAATTCCCACAAGTAATCTTGGGGATCAGTAGTACCAAAGTACTTGTCATATCTGGGTAGTTCTATGCCTTGTGGCAAAGCTGGCATGTTTATATTTTTGTCAAATGGGAATGAACAAAGAGCGTCCAATGTGTATGTCCTTGTGGGTTTCTCTTTCTCTTGCATCATATTGAACCATTTGGTCTTGCATAATTTTCAATTGTTTTTGGAGTTTGGAAGTCTCAGTTTCTTCTTCAGTTTTGACAATAGTTTCTACATTGAAATGAGAAGGTAACTTCGCTCCCTCTTAGGCAAGTTTGAGAAAGTATTTTTCTTTCTCTTCATTGATTAGGATTCCCATGACCTTCTAAAAGTTTTTGTCTCTTCGACATTTTGCTATGTGTTTAGTGAGGATTTCCACTTCTTCCTATTCCTCATCAGTGTCATATTCTTTCTCTTTCTCTTTGTCATCCCTAGGTGGTTCTTGATATCGACTATGACTACCATGTTCAGGTTCACGATTAGTCATTATTGGAACATGTTCAATTTTTTTATGTTGTGTTTCAAAAGGGTCTATGGAGAAAGGATCATACATTGTATTTGGGAATGCAGGACCTCTACTTGTCTTAGTATCCTCTTGGTAAAAAGGATTCCTAATTTGTTGCAAATTGGAAAATGTTCATTGAACTTGAGATGATCTAGCAGTTGAGGAAGACTGTGAAGATGCCTCACTAGCCAAATTGGATACAGATTGCATAATGAAAGGTAAGAGACCTTTTCTGTGATTACGACCCCTAGCATGACCACGTCTAAGGTTATCGGGATAAAACACATTGTCGCTTCTAGTTGTGATAGTCATAGACAGGGACAAGAAGCTAGAACTTGGACAAGGACTACACTAAGACTGAGTCTCAAAAAGGACAAGATAATAGCAAGAATGTTGTTCGCTAAGGCACAAATGGTTCGATTTAAAGGCTAGAACAGCAAGAGATTATGACCACTGCGACACAAAGTATGACAAGCATTAAGACAAAGACAAAAAAAAAGTTACTTATGAGATGAGACAAGCCAAGGTATAAGACACAAGTCTTCAGCTAAGCCAAGTCTTTCTGTTTCAGGACTGTTTGCAAATCGCAAGCGATAAACAAATGCAAGAAATGATAGTGTGCAGGCCGCAAATAGCCAAAATAAACCCAAATTGGTAATGCTGATACAAAGTCTCGTGCGAAAAACCTTTACAGGTCGCGCAAAGAAGTTCTTGTCTCACATGAAGGTCAGTGATAGAAATTTAATTTTGCACAAAGAAGTTCGTAGGGCCGCTCGAAGATGCACAACAACAGTTTAATTTTGCGCGAGGACAAAATGGCTTCGTGTGAGTATCAAATGATTTCATGTGAGACCCAAATGATTTCGAATGAAAGGGCATAATAGTTTCACAACAGTGACTGATTTTGACCAAAAAAAAAAATCATTCCAATAACCAGGCAAATAAACAGGCATGTAGAACAGCAAGCAGGTGATTTCAAGCATGTCTAAAAACAATGAGCAAGGGAAAAAGAAACCTTGCACATGAACAATCAAGTGACTTAGTTTGTACTAATCCCTGAGAGAGCTATTTGTGTATATTTTCAAAAGGTTTTGCAATCATGCATACATCCCTAGAAAATAAAAGTTGGCCTCTCTAAGGTTTTTAGTAATGGTTTGACTCTATAACTTTTATGACTCACAGGGGTGACCTCCAATCCTAGTGCACTGAGGTTTTGACACAGTCCAGGAACTTAATCTTCAAGAGCTACTAGGGAGATCTGACAACCCACAATGAACCACACCCATGGAGATTTCTTCCAAAGGACATTTATATAGCAATTGTCACTACCATGTCAAAAATGGCTATTAGCGTTCAACGTTTCATCATCACAGTTTTCCATATATAGGGATTGTTTGCTATGGATAACCCTCTCTAAAGGTGACCGACTCATAATAGTGTACCACAAGGGGACTTAGCTTCTAGATTCAAGGTTTTGACACCTTTTCACCTTTAGCCCAATCAAAGCAGATAGATTAATCTGACATGCTAAACTAAGATTATCTCTTAAAGAACTATGATATCATCTCCCAGTGATTTATCAACCTCTCCGAAGAAAGGATGCCTTAATCAACAAGTTGAAGATTCATCTATCTACGAGATGCTCATTGTATCCTCCCCACCTACAAGGAATCCATATTAGAGAGGAGTTTCACTAGGAACCCACTCCCTCAAGATCCACGAATAGTGTTCATGGGGGCTTAATTACTATTTGTGTACAAATGTCAATTTCCAAAAGTAAATCTATCTAAAAGCAATCAAAGAGAACAAGGTGGTACACTTAATTCTTTACTAAATGTGAGGTGATTCCAAACATGTGGAACATTTAACCCCTCACACAAGCTAACACAAGTTCACAACTCAGAAACTAGTGAGTTCTAGAAAGCACAAAAGGGTTACCTTGTGGAGCCTTTAATGCTTCTGTCCTGTAGACCCCTCCCCTTTAACATGGTGCTGATCTTACAACCACAGGGTGGAACGAGGGGCTGACGGATTAGTGAGTCCAATAACCCAAGATAGCTAATTAGATCTATCACTAAAAACTAAGCCTGCTAGATGAAACTAATAGAGATCACAACCTAGTATCAAATTATGCATGTGTTGTAAAATGAGAACATGAAAGGAAATACACACAAGCTTGACACAAGAGATGTTCATTTTAGCTCCAAATGAGGTGTTATCAGTCAAAGAGAATTACCTGGTAATCCTCGCAACATGCTTAGTAGATGTTTTACCTATTTTTGGCAACTTTATCATACTTTTCCAATTGTCCCGCAAACCACTGTTATGCTATTCCAAAGAATTAGAAAACACAAAAAAACTAGAAACAGTGAGTAGTTAGCAAAAATACCAGAAAACATGAAAATCAATGCAAAAAAAAAGCTCTGTCACCAGAATCTCGCGCGAAATTCCTGAAAGTTTGTGCGATGAAGTTTTACAACCCGCGCAAAATTATATTTGGCTTGCTCAAAGAAACATGTTAGGCATGAAGTTTTGTGCCCCCAAGAACTTTCTCATGCAATGAAAAAGAATCTTTGCATGAAGATTCTAGATCCTCGTGCGAAAATAAACAGTCTCACGCGAAGATTCTCAAATTTGTACAAAATAGTACAGACAGAGAACAAAAAAATGATTAAAAAATACAGAAAGAGGCTAGAAAAATTGATTTTTGTGCCCCACGGTGGGCGCCAAAAATGTATGCATGAATATGCGGCCTCTACTAATACACACACTTCAACACAGTCATTGTATGCGGATTCATCTCGGAATGAACATTGGATTGTTCATCCAAAAATCAGCCAGCAAGGCGACCTGTTGCCTTCTATCTAAAGGGAATTGCTTGTTAGATATCCTCAGATTTGAGGTGTTAAGCAACCAGACCCTCTAAGAACAAAGGATTTGAAAGAAAATGCGACTAATCTATATGAGAATGTAGATTAATCTAGAATGGAGTATGCATGTTTAATCTAAGAACATGTAAAAGAAAGCTATGCTAAAATGTATGCATGTTATGCTAAATGAGAATTAAACTAGAAAATGAATATGAAAGTAGGGAGCTCAAATGAATGCACAATCCAGCAGCAATTCAATGCAAATTCTCATTTAACCTCTCTTTTTCAAAATGAAGAGATGAGGGTCTCTTAAATAGACTTTCCTAGAATCCATCAATAGTTGAGATCAATTTCAATCAACGGTCATGATTAAAGGTGAAGTTCAGTCATAAAGGAAGATTCCCAAATTAAAGGGAGTTAACAGATTTAATTTGAGTAAAATAAGGAGTTAACTGATTTAATTTGAGTAGAATAAGAACTTAACTGATTTAACTTATTTTCTATCAATAGTGAACTGGAAATTTCCTTTTTTGAACTGAAGAGATATTTTGGTGAGATATTTAATTTAATAAAATGAAATATGCTCTCATAATTACCTTTTCTATTTAATTAAATAATCTTATAAGTTGATGCATAAAAGCATACTTAAGGAGATTCCTAAAGTAGTGAAGAGAGAAGAATAGATGATGGATGGTAAAGAAGATTCAAAAGTACTAACTTGAAGATATCTACATGGAAAAATTGCATAAGAAAGATGAATTGTCTTTGTCATTTTTGTCAAATAGAAACATAATATACAACTAGCATATGAAGAGAGATTTATTTATGAAGAGATGTTGCAAAGAGAGAGAATATATTGTTGCCAACAATACAATAGGGGGCTAATTGATTTCATGATTTGATATGATCTAGGGAGTCTATGTGTTGCATGGATGAGAATCAAAATGAAACTAAAAAGAGAGATTTTTGGATATTAAGGTGAGAATCAAAATGATACTAAGGATATTAATGAAGATCTTATACTAAACACAGAGGGAGATTCTAGAAGTATTATATGTTTTGGATTGCATGGTAACTAGAGGTGTTTCCATGAATGCTAAAGAGGGAGATTGTTGGAAACTACAATGGAGAAATCTATATTTTGTCATTGGTGTCAAAATTTATTGGTAAGACAGTTTTTATTTGAGTAGAGTGCCATATCAAGATTATTGATAAAGAGGATTTGAGAAAAAGGACAAAACAAAAGGACCTAGAGGAAAGCTTGAGTTATAAGGAACTACAATGCACACTTTATTAGTTAGACTTTGACAAAATAAAGTGACTATTTAATCATAACCCGAGTGAAGAAAACATTTGTAATGAATCTTAGATGAAGTGATCAAAGAATGACCAAATGCATAGGCTTGATTGAGAAAAGGAGAAGAAGATTAGAGAACTTGAATTTTATGCCAAGTGATTTTACTATTCAGTAAGTGATAGTACATGCCAAGAAAAATATAGTGTCGACTATTTATGAGTGTCAGTGAATGTGTGAATCTAAATAGTTAGTAGTGAATGAGTAATTCGGTGATGACTGAGTGTCAAAACCCAATGTTGGTCAAGGGAAAACATTTGGTAGATTATGAGGAAATCATGATTTCTAGCTAACATAGTTGATCTCTTGGAATATGTAAAGCATGTTGAAGATAAGGATGGATGACCTACAATATTTATTTTAAGGGAAATTTTGTTTGAGCATTTCTATGCAAGAATTCAAGGAGAAGTTTGGAGAATTTTCTAGAAGATGAAAGAGGAAATGAAAAGATGGATAGATTCAAATTATATGTGTTGACTTTGATCAAAAACCTAAGATCTACTATGATGTTTAAGTAGCAAAAGGTTAAAATTACCTATTTAAGGATATACAAGGGCTAAACTTATAGATGTTACTAGAGTTGGTGTAGACCTTAACAAGGTTGAAGAAAGTTGTTGATTTTGTGTATTGGTGAACTTGAGAAGGTAAAATAATGAAGTGATGAGGTGAAGAGTTATTGGTTGAAGAGATGCAAAGTGAATTAGTGACAGTGACGTTAATGGAGACCAGCCAATATGTAACGACTGCCCCTGCAAAATAAATGCCACATCAGCAATCCCCGTAATATGTGGAAAAATCAATGAGAGTCAAAGTCTTTTGAATATTGACCAATAAAAATTAGTCGATTAACTATCATTAACTTTAAAAAAAATGATACATATACATATATGTTCAAATTTAAAAGAAATTGTAAATTTGTTACCAGATTACTAATACCAGATAAGAACTGGTAAACCATGACGACCAAGTTGAAAAGAGCTCCAAAATTGATCTAAGAACACAAGGTGAGAATATTGTAAGAGTTCTTTTCCACCCTACCACAAAGTTGTTAAGCTTCCCCAAAATCTTTCTTGACATGAAAGATACCCAGCCCGGCAACAAGATAGTCTAAACATGTAAAACCTAAAGGAGTAATGGAATCCGTGTTGTTAAAATCAAATCATGGTTTAAATACCATTCACTAACAACATGGATATCTACATTAGTGTATGAAAGAAAGTTATTAACATTTCTTAATCAACATGTACATATCTATTTTCTGTCACATTTGTATTTCCACTATGCATTAGTTCAAAGAAAAGGTAACACTTAATGCATTCATTTTAATCTATGTCATTAAGTACAGTGTTAGTTTTAAAAAGTCGTTAAAATGCAAATAACAAGGAGATGTTATCAAAATTCCTCATGCTTCTCATAATATTCTTGAGAAATAAATAACAAGGATTCATATCATTCTTTCCTAGTTTATTAGATGGAAGCATACTTTCAATTTCTATATCACTAGGAACTTTCATCTATTTTGAACAACATTATTCCAAAGTAAAAACATATGCAGTGTTTGAGCACTAACCAAAAATAATAATCATAAAAATTCAATTTTAATTATCTTTACTTAAAATAATAGAATACAATATGCCCAAAAATTATATTCAAAAGTCAGATTGTGTTATTAGTAAAATATTTGTTTATTTTTATGGGACACCATACCCAAAGTTTGAATTATATTAACATTTGTTTTAATCTACTAGCAAGAATACTATCTTCAAATAAAAGAATACATAGCTATGACATTCCTACTCACTTCCTCTATGTTTGAGTTTCCTTTAGACATCAATGACTTCAATAATAATTTTTCTCTATTATTCATGCATAGCTAGCTCATTGACACATCCAACAAGTAATACTAATTAAATGTGTGTGATGAAGTTCTCCATCTAGGAAATGAAACATAAGGAGTTTTTCCTATAAAAAATATTTTAAACTGTTATAAGTAGTGAATAAGAGGGAAAATAGCTGCAACTTATTGAACACAACATTGGAGATCAAATCCAACATTTACCATGCTTCAATGCTAAATTTAGATTTTTATATTTGGTTGATACCAAGTTAATCGTGATCCTCTCTTTCAAGAATAGAATAGTTTGAAGAGATTGTTTCAATAGAATAACTCCACTCATCAGTAATAAGGAATCTGACTTCATATGAATAAAAGACTTGCTTCTAGGCATCGAATGAGACAGCTGATAAAAGAGAGAATGGTTACAGTATTTTGGATAAACACACACAATACTAGGATAATCCTATTTTATACTCTTTGAACTAGATGACTTATATCCTATTCATAGATAATTAGCTAGAGGGAAAGAAAAGGAACATTCATGTTATGGTATAGAATCTTCACCATTTCCCTAATGTATTTCTATTCAATTAAACATTTTATAACAAGTATCGTAGATTAATAGGCCACACAATCAATTTCATGTACTAGACTAGACTATAAGTTACATACACATTGCAAATTTTTCCATTTATAAAGAAACAATTTTTGACTCTATAAAATTATATCCAATCCATTAGCCATATGGCAAAAGATCCTCAAGAATGGTGTTTAGTTGTTTGATGATAATAGTTGGGGTATGGTAATGTTCTATGTTCTCAATCGAAACCATAAATTCAGTCATCCCCATAGCAAGAAATCAAAGACACTATCATTTATCTAGTATTGGAAAACACACATTTCATCATTTTGCAAAGGAAAGTTACAAATTTTAACAAAAAGATTGGAACCTGGTAATATTCATAGTTGTCAATTGATATCTCCTCTTGTGACACTGCCCATGGGCAATTATGGACTTTAACAAGAAAGCTAATCCCAGCCTGGCGAATGGGTTGTTTATCTTCAAGAGCCTTATTGGCAAAAAAGTCAATATTACATACATTCCTTGGCGTACACGTCTGGCTATCGTAGGGAGCCCAGAAAAGATCATTAAAATCATAGGCAATGTAAGTGGCACAGGCATTTCTCAGTATATTAAAAAAGTTGAGATCATTAGTCTTCAAGAAAGCCTCCACAACTTCAGGGGAAGAATCCACAACAGTATCAATAGTCCCAAGTTTCAGATACATGAGAGGCTCGTACTGCTTGGATAGATGATAGAGGAAGCTATGAGGCATGGTTCCCAACAGGGAAAGACTACTGATGACTGGCCATGCTAGTTGCTGCCTCTGCTTCTACTCCTTCCTCTTAGTTGTGTGTCCCTCTTTGAATTAAACAATTCCCCACGAGAGAAAAGTAGGTTGAACTATACGGATGCATTCAGTTGTTCTCTTCATGGCAATTGCAAGAAGCTTTTCCTTCTTCTTTCCTGCTGGAGCAGTGCCTGATGCTCCTAACATCACCATCTTAATGTCATTGGTCTTGTCCATATGGCCGTATAGGATAATGTTTTCGATAGCACCACTACCCAAAAAATATTAGATCATATCCCCATATATGGAATACCAACAAAATCTTCTATCTTTCATGGCCTTTTCTCATTAGTTCTCATTAATTACATGAGAGAATCTCTTGCAAGTGGGATATCATCTCGATTATGCAGGTTCACAATCATTTTTCCCAAAAGCAATCTCAAACTTCTTCCCTGACCCAACTTCTCTAATAATAGTGTCACACTCATCCCAAACCCCCAGAAAATTTGTATATGCATGTCGATTATAACGGTTTGGAGGTTATTTTTTATTCTAATTTTAAGCAATTAATTTAATGGCTTTGTCCAGGTGGCAGTCGAGTACCGATTTATTCAATATGTTAAAGAGTGGGTTGTGACATCCTTCCCCTCTTAGAGAATGCATCGTCCCAATGCAAATATGAAGAGAAGAATTCAAAATCATATGCACTTACATAAACAAGGATATGAATCTACAAGAGCTAGATCTAAATTCCATTTACACAATATCACATGCATCTGCATTTAGTTCTGTATATATATATTGATTTTCAACTACTATAATAAAGTCTAATTTTCTTTTTCTTTTATGAAAGCTACATTTCATTAACAAATTAACTTTCATGAATCTATCTCTTCAAAGAGAATATTAACACATAGTTGAAGTAATAACTAAAGAGATAGTAACACACATTTGTAGAAGCACATGTATTAGTAATCATTTCAAGATCATTCACATGTGAGTGTGTGAATTCCATTACCATTCTATAGGTTTACAAGGTTAGACTACCTCTCTCTGACAATATTCCCCTTTTCTAATGATGTGTCATTTCCTCTATTTCATTACAGGAAAAAACACCCAATGTCAATCCATCATATATTATGAATCAAAGTGACTTTCCAATGAAATATAAAATCATATACTTTCTTATCTCAAGAAGAATCAAAATTTGTTACATATTGACTTAAATCACATGATATCACACACATACCTGTGCACTTTCCATACCCTGACATCATCTGTGGATTTTTCATTGCTAGTAGGTATTTCTTATCCACATCCTGCCATACTAATTAGTATCTCAAGGAGATCAACTCAAATATTAGTAGTCAAAATTTTTGTTCAACTTTATGACTTCTTAACTCATCTTATAATCACAAGCCATATGTACCATACATACCATCTAACATGTGCTCGCTAAGTGAGTAATTGTCCACATCAATAGACTAGTGTCCACGAAACACAATCAAGTAATGAAATCTCATTACATCTAAGTCATCCTCATTACATCATTAGTAAAAATACTGACATGCATATATAAAATCATTAATGTAATCATTAACATTTAATCATCATTATGCATGTAAATGCTTGCATAGTTGACACATTTGATTGTGAGACATTAATCCAAGTTCTACACCAATAGATAATTAAACCAAATCCCAAACACAAAAGTAAACCAAAGGGTCTAAGTCTATGTTGAACACCATATTTAATAGGAGTCAAATTGATAACTCAAGTTGACTACATTGTTGATCATTATTCATTGACCAAATTGAATAAATAAAAGTTGTTAACAACTTTCTATAAGTAAAAGTCACATGCATGGTGGATCATCACATATACATAACACCAATTAAAAAATATTATCAAAATAGATACATACCCATTTGCATCCTCATAGAAAGACCATATTTTCATACACTACCACATAGGCCAAAAAGTCAAATTGGTTAGTCAAAAGTTGTCTCCAATTAGCTGACTCAACAAGTAGATACAATATCTTCCAATTAAGTTTGCAACTTCATTCTACTTTCCAACATACATGTCGAAATGATAGGTGTAAGTAAAATTACATTTCATAACCAATTATCGACCAAATTGTTGAACACAACATATCACATGACTATGCCATAAATGAAAATATCAGAAGAAGTTGACCTACATGTCCAACTTAATCCTATTGTATGTAAAACCATGTCTACTAATTAACTATCACATTATCATTTGTGAGAATCACATACATAAGAAAAATTCATAGTTTGATTAGTCAACATTTGTTTCACTGTCATAATCAAGGGTTAACAATAATTATCCATTTACAAATGTAACTCATGACATTATCCAAGGAATCCATCCATCCAATGCATGATTTACTAAATATACAAAGTATAATGTAAAACATCATACCTCAATGGGCATCATAGACAATGTTGACCTACACGTCAGACATGGAACAATAAGCACATCATACAAGTGCAGTGTCATCTTATCATATGATCAACACCATTAAGTAAATCATCTAGGTATGCTCACCAATCACCTGCAAGGATTAGTAATCCAACTTTTATCAATTGAGTGACCTTAGGCCCTCATGCCTATTTTTTCACCATAGTGTTCTTACCCAACATATAAACACGTGTTGTGATGTATGGCCTTTATGGCATTAAATCATTAGATAATGCCATAATTAAGTACCTCTCAAATGACAAGAAAAACAATCGAACTAAGATGACATTTCCATTGTGGTCTTCAGTCTCCAAAGCTGTAGGACATCTCCCACTTGCTTCCTAAGATGAAAGTATGGCCCAGGCACTTTAACCTTGCTAGCCACAGAGTGGATACTTTCCTCAAGATTCTTCCTAACATGAAGAATACCCCAACCCTAACACGAGAAGCCTAGGTTCCTGAAACAAGATGGGTAGGATGGATCTGGTGCGACCGTCTAACATTTCTACATTGCAACTATGTGCCTAGTAGTCTAAACATAGAATGTTGCTGGGAAATAAAATAAATCATGTAACATTTTTACATTGCAACCATGTGCCTAGTAGTCTAAACACAAAATGAAGTAGTAAAACCAAATAAGCATAACCATGTACACATATGCAATATTTGGATAACAAAAATGGCTTGGCCAAGCACTTTCAAAATCTAGAATTACCTGTAGAAGAAACAAGAATAGACATGTATCCATTCTACAAAACTGACTGATAGGGAAACTAAACATGAAGATATCCATCTATCTATCCCATAATCGCTACATTACAACCTTCCATGAAGGAAAGTACACAACATCTAACCTTCCTTGTTTGTCCACATTCGACACCCATAATGGAAGGTAAGCTTTCCAAAATAATAAAAATAGCATAAGATAAATGCAAAAGGAAGAATGGCATGTTCTTCACAATCTACTGCCTTATACATCCTATCAATGCTCCACAATGAACATGATAGATGAAATCACTTCCAAATTAAAGGACTAGCAACATCAAAAATATGCGCACATAGCCTAGCCAACTCAAGATCAAAGAAATCTTAAACAAGATTCATAATTCTTAAGTAAAAGTCCAAAAAGGAGATACAACCAAAATAAAAGTGGTCAAGATTCAAGTAAATAGCTCACATAAAAATTTGGTGGCTTGGTGGTCACAAAGAACATAAAATTTCAAGCTAGTCCTTCATCACATCCAAGTTCATGAAACCGAACATAATAAAATGAAAACTCATTTCACTTAAAGCACAATGACTCTCACTAGTTACCAAGAGGGAGTAGATGTTTAACAACACCTTGTGAGATGATATGAACATAACCATACTTCTCATGCATCACATGTAATACTCTTGCAATTGAAATCCATGTTCTTCCTACTTACTATAGTAGGTTAATCAATAAGCCTCATGAATCTGGCATAAAATAGAAATAAATTCTTGCACCGCATGTGCATCACATGTCATTTACACAATAAAAAGATATTTTGCATTGCTATCACAAGCTAAATCTTCGTTTGGTAGGCTCTCATAACCTAGTGCAAAAAAAACAACCATCCTTTGAAAATCTCAATAGTTAAATTTTAATACCCAATGCACATATTATACCATCACATGGTTTAAAGTAAAGTTAAGCATAAATATATGAGGTATGCAATTTACTAGTCATTCCATAAACTTTTCATTTGACAATCTTTTAAAGATTAAAATTTTTAACTCCAAATCATGACATGCATAAGAAACTTCATATTCTTTTATGTCATAATAATCATAACTAAGAGACACAACATGCAACCCATCTCATCAACTCATACAACATAGAGTAAACAAGTTGACTTACAGTTCTATGTTTAACATAGTGAACTCAAGGCCCAAGTGTGGAACCAAGAGCTCTGATACCATATGTAACGACTACCCTTGGAAAACAAATGCCACATCAGCAATCCCTGTAATATGTGGAAAAATCAATGAGAGTCAAAGTCTTTTGAATATTGACTAGTTAACATTAGTCGATTAACTATCATTAACTTTAAACAAAATGTTACATATACATATATGCTCAAATTTAAAAGAAATTGTAAATTTGTTACCAGATTACTAATACCAGATACCAGAGACCAGGGGGTAAACCATGATGACCAAGTTGAAAAGAGCTCCAAAACTTGTCTAAGAACACAAGACGAGAATATTGTAGGAGTGCTTTTCCACCCTACCACGAAGCTATTAAGCTTCCCCAGAATCTTCCCTGACATGAAAGATACCTAGCTCGGCAACGAGATAGTCTAAACAAGTAAAACCTAGAGGAGTAATAGAATTCGTGTTGTTAAAATAAAATAATGGTCTAAATACCATTCACTAACAACATGGATATCTACATTAGTGTATGAAAGAAAGTTATTAACATTTCTTAATCAACATGTACATATCTATTTTCTGTCACATTTGTATTTCCACTATGCATTATCTACATATATGCATCAGTTCAAAGTAAATGTAACACTTAATGCATTCATTTTAATCTATTTCATTAATTATAGTGTTAGTTTTAACAAGTCGTTAAAATGCAAATAATAAGGAGATGTTATCAAAATTCCTCATGCTTCTCATAATATTCTTGAGAAATAAATAACAAGGATTCATATCATTCTTTCCTGGTTTATCAGATGGAAGCATACTTTCAATTTTTATATCACTAGGAACTTTCACCTATTTTGAACAACATTATTCCAAAGTAAAAATGTATGCAGTGTTTGAGCACTAACCAAAAATAATAATCATAAACATTCAATTTTCATTGTATTTACTTAAAATAATAGAATACAAGATGCCCAAAAATTATATTCAATAGTTAGATTGTGTTATTAGTAAAATATTTGTTTATTTTTATGGGACACCATACCTAGAGTTTGAATTATATTAACATTTGTTTTAATCTACTAGCAAGAATATTATCTTCAAATAAAAGAATACATAGCTATGACATTCCTACTCACTTCCTCTATGTCTGAGTTGCCTTTAGACATCGATGACTTCAATAATAATTATTCTCTATTGTTCATGCATAGGAAGCTCATTGACACATCCAACAAGTAATAATAATTAAATGTGTGTGATGAAGTTCTCCATCTAGGAAATGAAACATAAGGAGATTTTCCTATAAAAAAATATTTTAAACTGTTATAAGTAGTGAATAAGAGGGACGGTAGCTACAACTTATTAACAACAACATTGGAGATCAAATCCAACATTTACCATGCTTCAATGCTAAATTTAGATTTTTATATTTTATTGATACCAAGTTAATGGTGATCCTTTCTTTCAAGAATAGAATAGTTTGAAGAGATTGTTTCAATAGAATAAATCCACTCATCAGTAACAAGGAATTTGACTTCATATGCATAAAAGACTTGCTTCTATGCATCGAATGAGACAGCTGATAAAAGAGAGAATGGTCACAGTATTTTGGATAAACACACACAATACTAGGATAATCCTATTTTATACTCTTTGAACTAGATGATGCATATCCTATTCATAGATAATCGGCTAAAGGGGAAGAAAAGGAACATTCATGTTATGGTATAGAATCTTCACCGTTTCCCTAATGTATTTCTGTTCAATTAAACATTTTATAACAAGTATTGTAGATTAATAGGCCACACAATCAATTTCATTTACTAGACTAGAGTATAAGTTACATGCACACTGCAAATTTTGCCATTTATAAAGAAACAATTTCTAACTCTATAAAATGATATCCAATCCATTAGTCATATGGAAAAAGATCCTCAAGAATGGTGTTTAGTTGTTTGATGATAATAGTTGGGGTATGGTAATGTTCTATGTTCTCAATCAAAACCATAAATTTAGTCATCCCCATAGCCAGAAATGAAAGACACTATCATTTATCTAGTATTGGAAAACACGCATTTCATCATTTTGCAAAGGAAAGTTACAAATTTTAACAAAAAGATTAGAACTTGGTAATATTTGCAGTTTTCAATATCTCCTCTTGTGACGCTGCCCATGGGCAAGTATGGAGTTTAACAAGAAGGCTAATCCCAGCCTAGCGAACGGGCTGCTTATCTTCAAGAGCCTTATTGGTAAACAAGTCAATATTACATATGTTCCTTGGCGTATGCGTCCAGCTATCGTAGGGAGCCCAGACGAGATCATTGGAATCATAGGCAATGTAAGTGGCACAAGCGTTTCTTAGTATATTAAAAAGGTTGAGATCATTAGTCTTCAAGAAAGCCTCCACAACTTTAGGAGAAGAATCCACAACAGTATGAATAGTCCCATGTTTCAGATACATGAGAAGCTTGTATTGCTTGGATAGATGATAGAGGAAGCTATGACGCATGGTGCCCAATAGGGGAAGGTTGTCGATGACCGGCCATGCCAGTTGTTACCTCTGCTTCTGCTCCTTCCTCTCAGCTGTGTGTCCCTCTTTGAATTAAACAATTCATTGTGAGAGAAGGGTAGGTTGAACTATACGGATGCATTCGGTTATTCTCTTCATGGCAATTGCAAGAAGCTTCTTCTTCTTTCCTGCTAGAGTAGTGCCTGATGCTCCTAACATCACCATCTTAATTTCGTTGGTCTTGTCCATATGCCCATACAGGATTACGTTTTCGATAGCACCACCACCCACAAAATATTAGATCATATCCCCATATATTGAATACCAATAAAATCTTCTATCTTTCATGGTCTTTTCTGATAAGTTCTCGTTTATTATAGGATAGAGATTCCCGCAAGTGGGATATTATCTCGGTTATGCGGGTTCACAGTCATTTTTCCCAAAAGCAATCTTGAACTTCTTCCCTTGTAACTGACCCAACTTCTCCAATAATAGTTTCACACTCATCCCAACCCCCCAAAAAATTTGTATATGCATGTCGATTATAACAGTTTGGAGGTTATTGTTTATTCTAATTCAAGCAATTAATTTAATGGCTTAGTCCAGGTGGCAGTCTAGTACTGATTTATTCGATATGTTAAGGAGTGGGTCATGACACAATGAGTCAACTATTGGATCAATTTGTAATTTGAATTTGCAAAGTGAGTTGTATTTGTTAGATCAACATGTTGTTACTTTCTAACCATTGTATTAGTATTGAAATCCTTTAGTCAAGGTTGTCCTAACAATCACATGTAAATCATTTAATCAAGGTGACATTCTAATCAAATGTTCTTAAATACTCTAATAAAGCCACTCCTAACAGGGTGATTAAATCCTTGAACAAGGGCACATTTAATAGTGTTCTTTGTAATCTTTAATATGGTTGGCTCCTAACAGAGCTTACTTCAAGAGAGTGCAAAATTGGTGACATGGTAATAGTGTTCTTTGCCAAATTGGGTTTCCATGTTAAATCCTAATTTTATACTTGTGTGGATGTAATTTGAGATGCTTTACTATTAATGGTTTACATTTTCCAAGTTTTATACTATTAGGATAGTGGACGACAAGGTTATGCTATTGACTATTTTCTATAGAGACTAAGCTATTGTATGTTTAGGTCTAAAGTATTTCAAGTGATTAAAAGTTCAATTGGTACATCTAGACCTAAGGATAATTGATTTACTATTATAATTTTTTCCTAATAATATGAAAAATTGAGTTAATATACTTTAATTTATTCCTTATAAATGTCTTCTTTCTTTTATTCTTCCACTTGTCATTTACATAGATCAACCTCTTAGACAAAATAAGTTTTATTATTTTACTACTTAATCAATCCCCTTACTTCCTTTCTTTTTCAGCCACCTTATGTATTTATATATTCCAAATTCTTACATCCATATGGTGTCATATAACTTTAGCCTTTAACCTTATGGAAGGCTTTCTTTCTTTTTGATTGGTAAGATGCCAAAGCCATGGTTAATTATTATCTTTTGTCATTAATTATTATGATTATTAGATAATCTTGAGTAGATTCAAGCCAAAGATCTCCTGGATAAGAAGCTCACAATTTACGATTGTGTTGTAGACTCTTTCCTTCTACAGAAAGCTTTCTTATCTCCTTACACTATTCATCGTTATTTTCTATTTTTCAAACTCTTTTTTCTTGTATCTTTAACCACTTCTTAGAATTTGATTCTTATTCATGCTAATATTTATGTGCTCCCTTATTTCTCAATTTCATTTCTTCTATATATTTTCTAGTTACTAAGTATTGTCCCATTCTTATCATGTGTTCTTTTATGGGTATTTAAAACTTATCAGCTAAGAAATCCACTTTGTCACTTTCATAGGGTTGTCCTCCTTTTTGTGCATGATGATTTGGGCTATATATTCCTTGTGTTTCATTCTTATCATAATATGCTTTTTTTATATATTTTTCCTTTGATAATATTTCTATGAATGGTTAACACCATATTTAAAAATATTTGCATCCCCATTTAGGAGTCCCTTCGTTTAGCCATGTCACTTGATATGTCGATTGACTTATATTTTATAAGGGGTATATTTTAGTTATAGTTTATTTACAAATATTTAGTATTGATTTCTTTATCTTTTAGCATATCTTTTTTATTTTAGGCTTGGGCTTTAATATATTTTAAATAAATATATCATATTTAGGGTTATCATAGTTCTCTAACTAGTAAATATTATCTATTACAATTTCTATTATTATAGAGACGTTTACAATGTATTTTTTCATTTATACTCAACCATTATGATCTTATATTAAGTTTTTTTATTAGAGGGGATATTATGGTCCTACCCTCTCAAATCTTCTTGTTCTCAAGCAATTACAAGTCTTTATTTGATCAGAGAGATCATGATCAATTGGTGACTCTTATTGAATTTCCAAGTCCGGATATATCAAGAGTTTAAAGATTAAGTGTATTGAATATTATAAATGAATCATTTTAATTGTTTATGTGCTAATTCGATTGGTGTACACGAGATCAATCTTCATTTAAGATTATGTAATTGATTCAACATGATTTTTTATTGATTTATTGTGTTTGATGATTTAATAACTACACTAACTTGAATCATAGGTTTATTGATAGATTTCATAGTCAAAGTTGAACATGTAACTGATTGTAATAAATATTTTCAATGGTATACTCTTTAATGGTGATTGTCACCTATAGAAAGGTGGACTTATGTATTTAAAACTAAATCAATTTTAAGGGGATAGTGAATAGACCCTAATAGTTAGTACATTAAACTCACATCCTTTTTTGCTTCTTACATGAACTCTTCTAGAAGAATGGAAATTTTGATGTCATAGGGCACTAGATAATCATTTGAGTGTGTTCCTTTAAGTTATTAAGAGTGCATGTTCCTACCCATCCTAGAATCTTTCCTTGAGGCTTTGGAATCATGGTCTTACCTATCTTGGACTCTTTTCTCAAGGCATTTGAAAGGTACATCATTACCCATCTTGGAATATTTTCTCAAGCCATTGGAACCTATGTCTTTACCTACCTTGGAATCTACCTATCTCATGAGGATTTACTCTGCCTCTCCTATCTTGATAATAAATTACTTGTATTCATGAAATTATTTATGCAATCATGTCCCTGGGCTAAATTATCAAATATATTCAATAGTTTTATCTTTTGATGATTTGAATTCTTATAATCATATTCACACTATTGGATGGCAATATCATGCTTTGATACCAATTGTAATGTCCCTTATTATATTTAATCTTTAATTTCTTTGACTTCCCAATGATTTTGAGTATATCTACTCTAAAAAAATAGATGAATTCTATATTCACTTTGAAGATATACAAGTTCTTGAATAATATATATGTATGAAATATAAGTAATATTTTAAATTTGTCCTAATACTATGAAATTTTTAGTTAATATACTTTAATTTATTCCTTATTAAAATATCCTTGTTTTTTTCCCACTTGTTTTTAACATAGATCACCCTATTATACAAAATTAGTCTTATTTTTATATTACTTAATTGATCCCCTTACTTCCTTACTTTTGCAGCCACCTTTTGTACTTAATATTAACATATCCTTGTTTTTTTCCCACTTGTTTTTAACATAGATCACCCTATTATACAAAATTAGTCTTATTTTTATATTACTTAATTGATCCCCTTACTTCCTTACTTTTTCAGCCACCTTTTGTACTTAATATTCCAAATACTTGCATGCATATGGTCTCCTATAATTTTGTCCTTTTATCACTATGGAAGGATTTCTTATCTAATTACGCTATTCATTATTTTTCCTATGTTGCAAACTCCTTTAACCACTCCTTAGAATCTGATTTGTATTCATGCGAACACTTAAGTGCTCCCTTATTTCCCGATTATATTTATTCTATATTTTTTAGTTACTAAGTCTTGTCCCATTCTTATCTTGTGTTCTTTTATGGGTATTTACAACTTATAAGCTTTAATAAAGCCACATTGTCACTTTCATTGTGTTATCCTCCTTTTTGCGCACGATGAGTTGGGCTATATTTTCCATGTGTCTCATTTTTGTCATAGTATGGTTTCTTATATATTTTATCTTCGATAATTTTTGAATGGTGAACACCATGTTTATAAATATTTGCGTCCCCATTTAGGAGTCACATCCTTTAGCCATGTCACCCAATGTGTCGATTGACTTATATTTTATTAGGGGTATATTTTAGTTATATTTTATTTACAAATATTTAATGTTTATTTATTTATCTTTTAGCATTTCTTTTATATTTTAGGCTTGGGTAATTCAATCTTTTTAATAGATTTATTGTATTTAGAGTTATCATAGCTCTCTAATTAGATTAGTGGTAGCCAATTCATTATCACTAATTGAGTACCAAAGTCAACATCATATTCTTCTCAATCAACCACATATATCTCTAATTTTTATATTAAAATGAATGCATGGTAGATTAGGCTCTCTTCATTTTTTATTTCTTAGATCTAACTCTACTCTATCTTGTCATTAATTTGGAGATCTATCAACTAGAATGCATAGTTACATATTGGCTACCATTTAAATGCATGTTGTTTTTGGGGACTAGAAGTTAGTAAGGATATAATGTTTAAGAAAAGTATTGGCACTAAGGCCTGTTTGGTTGCTAGAATATGATTTGGGAGTTGGAATTTAGAATTCTAGAACTTCAAATCTAGATTACTGTTGTAAAAAATTAGTTTGGGACCACTTGGTTCAAAACCAACAATATTTTATATTCCAAATTAGTTATTCTGAAACTATTTGGTTCAAACCCAAAAATCTGATATTACCATCAAATTGAGATTTGTGCTAGTGATATCATCAAATTTGATCAGAAATTCACAATGGTTCCAAGTTGGTCACTCTAACTAGAGAAGAAATTCTCAGTGCTATACTCCTTAGTGATCATAATGGTCCTTTATTTTGTCTATTGGTTGGGGAAATCTATGCATAATTTTCTATAGTTAGGGCTTGTTCTTCTGACTTGGCACTATCTCTTCAACAAGAAGGTAGAGAGGGTGACCAAGAGTATGTTCCTACATTAGTTTAACAAGGTATCGATATGTATGTTGGGTGATAAATTTATATGGATTATTAGAGCACTGCTACTGAAATTTTGGGCTTCCTTGTTTTATGTGAGTACCTTTTTCGATTGAATTCAAGAGTCTCGGTTCAATTAGTATGTGTTGCAAACCCTATCTAGGCCTACATTGATTGAGAAGCAGTACAACAAAGAGGAGTAGAAGCTAATGGTCAAGGTAGCCAAGATGAAAGATGGTAGGGATAAGATTGGCATTGACCTCAAAAGCATTTCCAAAAGTAGTTTTCTCAAGTCTAGAGCTACAAATATGAGAAGTGGGATGACTGAGAAGAGAATGAAATCTACGGAGCTTTGACAAGAGAACAATAAATGAAAAAATTGAGAAATCAATATCCACAACTTGTACAAACTGAACCAAAAGAATATATGTGATTGTAACATGAAGAGACTAATGAACCCATGTGAGGTATGCAACTAAGACTTATGAATCTTGATTTTGTCCCAAAATGGTACCACCAACTTAATTAACTTTCATTTTATTTGATTCTCCAATCCTTTTTTTTATCAAATTGGAATTAGAATTAGAATTTGATTAATTTAACCTATTTAGATGGAAGATGGTATTCCGAATTTGGAGGTAAATGGGGATATCAAATTCTAATTTTTCCCAATTCGAATTCCAATTTTGCACACTCAAATAGTCGATTAGAAAATTTTTGAAAGTACAAATGTCAATTTTTCTCTAATTTCGATAACCAAACAGGCCTAAATATACAAAAATAAGATAAATCAAATTCTTCTTTAAGAGTTGGGGTTGATATTAAGTATTATAAATTGTAAAACTTTTTGGTTTCATTGCTTCATCATATAATTTATCTGTCATCAAGTTTAAATTGAAATAGATATTAAATTTTTTGCTTCTATGACATGAAGTTTGTAAAGGGTTCAAAGGTCTTTTAGAAGCATTCTATCACTTAAATTTCTCAATTAATTTTTTATCTTTATTTTTAATTCATTTTGAAAAAATTAAAAATTTATATGATCAAAACAAAGAATAGGATTCTTAAAAGTCCTTAATATTAGAATACTCAAATTTATTTCTTCTCCTTCTAACTAGTTAGTTTTTTCAAAAGTTGATTTATTATCTTTCAAACTTTGAATGCAAATGTATTCATGAAAATAAAAGAAATCTTCTAAATATTGTGTTTAAAGTACATTCATATGATATTTCTTACTATGAAAAAACACAAAGTTGCTATTTCAAACATTTATGGCAAACTTTTGTGCTGGCAAACAATTTATACATGTTTGACTTTTACGACAATATATTCGCATTAAGTTTATAGCCTCTATGTATAAATATTTAGAATATAATCTAAAGGATAAATCTCTAGTCTCAATTTCCAGAAAAAATAGAAGTACATTGAGAAACTATCTTACAGACAGAAAAATAAAATATATTTTTAAAATGTATTATTTTAATCAAATGTGCAAGGAAATATGTTATCCATTGACAAAATTTCTAATAGATATAGGCCAATGATAATGGTAAAATTATATTATACTTATAAACTTGTTTTCTCAAAAGTAAAAATAAAATAGGAATTAAAATAGTGAAAGCTTAACCCTTACAATAAAGCCTTAGTAGAAACCTGAATGTTTCGCCACACTTCTAGTATGAATTTCTTGAAAAAAGCCAATGTATGGATGGGTTTGAATGGACTCCAAATTTAACGAAATAAACTCTAAGCCCTGGAATGGGCATGCAACTTATCTATTTAGCTATTTTTTAAGGTACTCTTAATCTCAGACAAAATGTATCAAAACAAAACAAAGTCAAATATGATTTTTTTCAGATTCACAAGAATACAATGAAATTTTCAAAAAAAAAAAAAAATTTAGAATTTAGTCAATTTTATCATGAAAGGATTGGATCACTTTTTGCAAACGGTAGGCGGTAGTATATGTGGAAAATAAATTTATAATAAAAGAAAGAAGAAGATTCAGCTACGTAGTTTATATATGTGACTCATTAACAGTTCCTACGTCCATTAGTTATAATTAAATTTGCAGACAGAGAAGCAAGCTCGAAAAATGTACAAGCTTTCACATAGCAATCCATCGACCCGGACCAGGAGGCCAGTTTAACAGCAATGAATCGAATCAGAGAAAAGCATGGAATAGACTAAATGGAAAATGTCCAAATTAAAGAAAGTGGACAACACAAATGAAAAGGAGGAAGGCAGATGGACTTAAAGTAAAAGACGTTGGTTTGTAAGTGATAATCAAACAAAGCACTTGCGCCATTGTCATCAAATGTAGCAACACGGCAGCAATAGAACCACAAACCAGCCATGGCTTGGAGAAGTAAGCACTTTTGAACTCACTCCACAGGATTTTCTACTTTCTCCCCGTGTACTTATGCAACCCTAGTCTGGCGTCATTTGTTACTTTGCACCATTGATAAGGTGTCGTCCCTGAACCTAGAGAGTTGAAGAGGTCCGCCACTAGTTGATTTCTTCCAAGAAAGTTGCGAATCGCCCCTGTCCTCCTTAACATAGAAACATCCTCCTCGTTGTCAATCAACTCATCCATAAGTATAACATATTGTGTCACTGGTCTTGGATAGTACCTCCCTTTTGTGCTCACTTCCATTGCAATTAAATTGCTCATTACTGAATATACTGTTGTGTTACCTTCATTTCTGTTCTGTTGAGTGTTGCTGTTCTCTCATCAAATCTTATCCATTTAATGCCTGAACCTTTATTTTCTGGACGATTTGCACCGGTCACTGGTAGAATCCTAGCGCCTGCCCGTGTGAGTTCAGAAGCTGTTGGCAGCTTAACAAATTCCATCTCGGTTAATTTACCCGGGCTTGCATTTGAGGAGAGAAAGCTCAAACAATGTTTGCACCAACGTCCACAAATGGTCCTTATCGAACCAACTCCACGTTTAAACAAGACCTGAATACGATTGTGAGACGAAAACAGTGTTGGCTGAGTATTTCTGGAACTTGTATTTGACGAAGGAAAGCACAGACACAGCTTATGCCAACGTCCACAAACGGCCAGTTTCATCGAATCAAAGCCTTTCCTTACGTAGATCTGTATGCTATTGCTCAAAGGCGGAAATCGATACGCTTCCTCATTCTGGTAGCTGTTAACATTAGTTCCAACCAAACCGCGGTGGAGTATTTCGAGGACATGAGAGCATTGTTTCTGAGAAGGGCAGATGTATGACGTAAATATTTGAAGGAAATTAAGAATAGAATGGATATAGAAAATATAAAAATTAACCACACACACATACGGGCTTTGCTGATCAATATAGAGCTTAGATCTTTTCATTCTATGAGAAACATATATTGATCAATTCAAACAAAAAAATCTACAAAGAATAGTTTAACTCTTTCTATCACATAAGAAAATTACTCAACCATAACCTTCAATGCTTATTAAAAATGTAGAACTACTGCTCTTACAAATCAAAGTACACTTCTACAAATTAGAACTGCTGCTCATACAATAGACAGAAAAAGAAACTAAACTGGTGCTATTACAAAATAAATAAACCTAGTCTTCTTATTTGAATGAGCTGCAGTTCATAAGAAATAGATATACTATTTTCTTTTTCCATGCCTTCTACGTTGCTCAAGGGCCTCTATTTATAGTGAAAACTCTTATCCAAACATTTAAGTCCAGCTCTGCAATTTCACATGGCTGCATTTGGATAACTAGTAATATAATAAATTATTTTGCATCACATTGAATAATAGATAAGATGAACCTTGGAGAAGGCGACCACATGATAAGGCAATTCAAATCTGATTCTATAAGTGCATTGTGTATTGGGATTACTATTTCCAGTACTCCCCCTTAATCACAACTACCACCACTCAGGATTCCCAAATAATCTCGTAGGTGCTCAAAGCTTTCATGTTCTAGTGGTTTGGTGAAAATATATGTATATTGAACTTCAGATCTGCAATAATCCAAATATAGCTCTCCATTGTTAATTAGTTCCCTGACGAAATGGTATCTAGTATCTATATGCTTGCTCCTCTTATGAAATACACAATTCTTGGATAATGCAATCATTGAGCTATTGTCACAAAAGATCTTTCCTGCTTCCTCCTATTTATTCCTCAAATCCGCTAGCACTCTTCTCATCCAAATTGCCTGACATGCTGCTCCTGTTGCTGCTACATACTCTACCTTTTTTAATGAAAGAGTCACAATAGGTTGTTTCTTGGATGCCCAAGATACTGCACCTACTCCAAAATGAAATATATAATTAGATGTACTTTTTATATTGTCAATGCTACTAGTACAATCACTATATGTGTATCCTATGATTTTGATCTCATCCAATCATGAATAACAAATTCCATAATTTCTTGTTCCATTCAAATATCTCAAAATAATTTTCCTTTCTTGCCAATAAGAGTCTTTTGGAGACTTCATGAACCTTGAAATGATACTCATGCCATACATTATATCTATCCTTGTGGCAATTAAATACATTAGACCAGCAATAAGTCTTTTTTGCAATGTTGGATCAACATTTGATCCCCTATCATCCTTGCTTAGCTTCAAACTTGTCATAACTGGTGTTGGTGTTGATTTTTTATTAATCAGATTGAACCTTTTCAATATATCATTAGCATATTTGGCTTGTGAGATGAATATATCATTCTCATCTTGCTTCAACTCAATGTCAAGAATGTACTTCATAAGACCTAGATCAGTCATTTCAAATTCCTTCTTCATAGATTCTATGAACAAGTCAATTAATAGATCACCTATAAATATCAAATCATCAACATAAAAATATACAATTAGAATTTTACCTTGTTCATTCATCTTAATGTGTAGCATAGGCTTTCTATTGAACCTATTGAAGCCTTCCTCTATGATATAAGAACCAATTCTTCTATACCATGCTCAAATAACTTGTTTGAGTCCATCGAGTGCTTTCTTGAGTCTGTAAACCTTATTTTCATGTCCCAAAACCTCATATCTTTGTAGTTTCTTCAACTATACCTCTTCTTCTGGAAAACCATTTAAAAATAAAGATTTTGAAACCATTTGATATATTAACCACCTATTCTAAGGTACAATTGTTAATATTGTCCACACTATCTCCTGATGAGCCATTGAATAAAATGTTTCATTGTAGTCAACTCAAGGATGTTGTGAGAATCATTTTACCAAAAATATTTCCTTATGCTTTTGTATATCTTTGTTTGCATTTACCTTAGTTTTATAAAACCACTTTACTCCTATATTATCCTTTCCTTATGGAATATTTACTAAGTCCCATGTATGATTATTTTCAATAGTATCAATTTCCTCTTCCATAGCATGTTTCTATTTCTCATCATTTATTGCATCCTCAAAATAAATTGGATCATCTACTTGTGAAAATAATTCAAAAAGAGAAATTGGATCAGCATTATTCTCACCTTCATTTTGATCATAGATGTCTCTTAAGCTTCTTGTTCTTGGTCTCCTTGAGACTGATAATATTTCACTGGGACTAGATCTTGAATGATGTGGGCTTGATGGTCCTCCACCAAGACTTCTTATTGAAGACGGTATTTCTTGTGCACCACTTTGTCGAGTTTGAGTTGGTACAGAAGGAGTTGATATGGGAGCACTTGTTGGAACTATAACTTTGGTATCCTCTTGCAAAAACCATACTGAAATATTAACTATTTTCTCCATGCTTTCATCCCAATCTGCTTCTTCTATGAATTGTACATCTCTACTTATTATCACTTTTCTATTATATTATTAAATACAACTTATAAGCTTTTGTATCCTTTCTATAACCAAGAAATATGCATTTTTCTCCCTCCTTGTTCAATTTCTTTCTCAACTCATTTGGGACATGAGCATATCTTATACATCCAAATACTTTGAAATGAGAAACATTAGACTAGTTTCCACTCCATGATTCCTATAGAACCTTATTCATAACATTTTTTTGTTGGGTATCTATTAATTATGTATATTGCACATGCTATAACTTTTTCCCAACACTCATTTGACATAATATTAGCATTCAACATACTCTTGGCCATGTACATAATAGTTCTATTCTTTCTCTCTACAACACCATTTTTTTACAGAGTGTACTTTGCAGTAAATTTCTTTTGTATTCCACAATCCTTGAAAAAATTGAGAAACACATTTGATATGTATTCACCACCTCAGCCAGTTCTTAAAACTTTGATATGATATCCACTTTGCTTCTCAACTAAAGACTTGAATTGACAAAATACATCAAAAACATCAGACTTATGCTTGAGAAATAAACCCATGTCTTTCTAGAGTAGTCATCTATAAATGTCATAAAATAAATACTTCCACCAATTGAGTTTGTCTACATTGGTCCACAAAAATCAAAGTAAACTATTTCGAAGGGTGCCTTTTCTCTAATTGACTTGCCAATAGGAAAGGTCTATTTGTAGCCTTCCATAATACATCCCTCACACACTTTATCTATTTTCTCTATCAATGGAAAACCTTTTACCATATTCTATTTATGTAGCAAATTTAAGCCACTAAAATTTGAGTGTCCAAATCTTAAATACCAAAGCCAATTTTCATCTTTTATTTCTTATTGAAAAGCTACTTGTGATGAATCTTGAGTAATTTCTTGTGCAAATTTAACCCTTAAATCTGGTGTCCTTAAGGAAAACCTTCTATTGTTCATCATTTGAACTTTTCCTATTAACTGATTTCTTTTAAATTGATCTTGGATTATATGGTCTTTGTTTTTGAAAGAAACTCTATCAGTTTGTGTGCCAAGATGGTGTACAATTTAGTTGACACCACATGAAAAAAACCAAAAATTTCAATAACTCGATCAAGTTATTCAAAACCTGATTGGATTTTGAAGAAATAAAAATAGGCTCTACTCTAGAAGCCATACCATTCACATCCAAACTCTAATTGACTCTATTCAAAGTACATTGGAAAGCTATTGAAGAGATATACAACATAACACAACTAAAAAAATAGTAGGAAATTAAATTTTCTTTTCCATCCATCAGAATCAATCATGGTCTAAATTAGTTAGTCATTATTTTCCAAACATGGAGTGATTAGGTAGGTAAGAGTATTATCATAGTTTTTATCTTTCTTTTACCTGTCTCCCTCTCTCACTACCTCTATCTCTTTCTCACACACAAACTCAATCACTCATTCACTCAAAAAAATCCTAATTTGTCTCTTACTAACTCTTAAGCTCTATCATTCTCAAACTAACTACTAATCTCTATCTAACTCATAATCCTTAAACCTCTATCTCCAACTACCCCCCCCTCTTTCTCTCCCTCTATCTCTCTCTTAATAACTCCTAATCCATCTCTATATATAATGTCCAATCCATAACCTTTGTCTCTCTAACTAACACCTACCCCCTCTGTGAATAAGCCCTACACCCTCCCTGACTAAGCCCTATCCCCTCCATGACTAACCCCTAAGTTATCTCTCTCTCTCTCTCTCTCTCTCTCTCTCTCTCTCTCTCTCTCTCTCTCTCTCTCTCTCTCTCTCTCTCTCTCTCTCTCTCTCTCTCAACACACAAACACATAAAATAAAAATAAATTAATAAATAAATTTAAAAAAAAATACTAAGATCTCTTTCTTACTAACTCTAAAAACCTCTCTTTTCCATAAACCCACATACTCATTAAATTCCAATATTTCTCTCTTACTAATTCTTAATCGCTCTAATTATCTTACTAACTCCTAACCCTCTCTCCTCTCTCTATCACTCTCTTATTTAGAGAGACATAGAATTTAAGTATTACAAGTTAGAGACAAAGGTTATTAGTTCATGAGAAAGAGAGAGAGGGGATGTTTTTCAGGTGGTTAGGGGTTAGTATGAGAGGGGGGGTTAAATTATGAGATAGTTAGAGAGAGAGAGGTTATTATTTAGTGATAGATAGAGAAGGTTAGGAGAAAGAAGGGGGGGAGGAGAGGGGGGTTATAGTTTAGTTAGAGACAAAAAAGGTGAAAGCTCAAAAGTTATGAGAGAGAGAGAGAGAGGTTACTCAAGGAGAGACAACAATTAAGGTTAAAATATTAGAGAGAGGGGGAGAGGTTAGGAGTTGGGAAGAGAATGAGAGAAGTTGGGTTTTATTAAGAAAAATATTTTCGGAGTTAGTGAGTGAGTGAGTGAGTGAGTGAGTGTGTGTGTGTGTGTGTGTGTGTGTGTGTGTGTGTGTGTGTGTGTGTGTGTGTGTGTGTGTGAGTTAGAGAGAGAGAGAGAGAGAGAGAGAGAGAGAGAGAGAGAGAGGGGGGGGGGGGGGTAGGGGGTACTCAGAGAGAGAGAGACATCACTTAAGGGTAACAAGTTAGAGAGAGAGGTTAGGAGTTAGTGAGAGAATCTTCAAAGTTAAGAATTCATAAGATAGATATCTTATGAATTATTTAGTGATTTAGTGAGTGTGTATGTATTTTTTTGTGTCTAAGATAGAGAGAATTAAAAATATGTTAGCATTTGTGTCTACCTATTGGTTGCATATTTGGGAAACAAAAACTACCTATTTTAGAAAATACTTAATTCAAATTGATGGAAAATAAAATTGTGATTTCATAGGATTGGTTTATCTATATCATTTTGTAGACCTCTTCAATAGATTTGCAAAGTATTTTGAAATGGGTCAATCGAACTCTATATGTGAAATTTATGACCCCTAGAATAGAGCACATTTTTACTACTTCAAAACTTGATCAGCTTTTGCATACTTTATTTTTTATTTTTGCAAAACTCAATCCAATTTTGAATGTACTTTATGATTTTTGAAACCCAATCAGGTTATGGCTTGGTAAAAGCCAAGTGAAATGACCCAAAGGCTTGGGAGACTATTTTCCCTCCATTTTTTTTCCTTTACACATTTTTTCATATTCTCAAATAAATTTTCTTCTTTACCTTCATCAAGTTTACTAATGGTAAAGTGAGTATTTCTAAAATCACCACCATAATCTTACATGTCATCTTAGGTTTCTAACCATATTTTTTTTCTATTTTTGGACAACATTATCATTGTACACTTTAATTATTTTTACCAGTCTTGATAGTCCTCATAGATATATGCCTACCCCTTTTTAATAACTTTTGATATAATTAACCCAATTCAAAATAAATTGCATATTATTGTTCTACACTTGATTTATACACTTTACGAAAATAGTTTCTATTTTTTATTATTTTGATGTGAGTTATGTTGAACACACAAATAGGTATGTTATCACTCTTACCTATCATCCTATAAAATGGATTTTCAAAATACTGAATATAACTATCTTTTGTGTTGCACAAAAAAAGGTATATTATGTTTTCTAAAAAAGTCAAGGACTATTTTTCATGTGTGCCAATTTTGACCCACCTAATATTATCCATTTTACAAAAACTATAGTAGTTTAGAAAGTAGATTCAGTACAAAAATTTATATGTTTTACATATTTTGTCATTTTGAGAGGATGACCCTCAAAAGTCTCATCAATGTTCACATTTACCAGATTTCAAAAAAAATGTGTCCACTTATACACCACTTTTTGTACACCATCTTGGTGCACTTATCTGCATATGTTCTTAGTTGTCATCTTGAGGCCTACGATGTGTTTGAAGTGTTCCTAACCTTTTATTTAGAATATGCATGTGTCTCAAGATGATAAGTTTCAATTCTGAGTCATTTTGTGAAGTGGCATTTGACCAACAAAACACACCCCACATCAATAGCTGCAAGAACTCTAAAATTAGCATCCATCCTTCACAAAAAACAACCAAGAGAAGTTCAAGCCCTTAAAAAAAATTAGTAGCTAACTAGCCAATAAAAAAGTCAAAATTGTTTTCATTAAAAGCTAAGATGAATAGTGCAAGTTAAAGGCAAACAAGAAAATTAGAAGAGCCGACAAGTTCTATCAACTCATCTTTAAAGGGCATAAAACTTTGCACTAGAAACTAGGATGGGAACCTTCTCAAACTCATAGTGTGGAGAAGCACTAAAGATTAGAAAAATTTTCCCAAGCTTCTCGATGATTTGGAGCACACATTTTCACTCCCTAGAAATCTTTCTTTGTCTAGATTATTCTTTAAGTCCTCTATTTTTCTCTAGGTCCCATCTCTCAAGGCTTATTAAAGCTCCATTTTTATCCTTATTTATGTCACACCACCAATCACCACAAAAGCATCCACCAAGGGAAACCACAAGTCCCTAACATGTACTTTGGAAAACATGCGACCAATATACCCCACAACCACCTTAAAGAAGTAGGTGACAAATCACCCATTATTTGAAAATAATAGGGAAAACATCAAAGGAGCAACCAAATCACCATCCCATAAACACCTATATAACCAAAAAAAAAGTACCACCACCAAGAACACCCTAAAGAGGAGATCCAATTTGTTGCCAACCACCACAATGTGAAAGACCAAGAACCTTGCACCAACAAGAAAGAACTCCATCTCTAAATCAGAGAGGGCACATTCCATGAAACTTTATCACTTCTAAGGAGATGTCTAAAAAGCCATAAAGACACCATACGAAACATGAATTGTAATTTTCTTCCAAAATTCTAACCTTCACTAACACAAATTACAATAACAAAGATGAAGAAATCTCAACAAAGAACAAAGGGCCAAGCAAGAGAAAATAATTTCTAAAGTAGAGTACATGTAAAATGCATCATTTCCATGACTCAAGAAGAGAAAAATATTTATTGTATTTAAGCCTACCCTAATTAGGGGATAATCCAATAGATTTCTACAAAACTATTAGATCACATCTTAAGACTAGTTAGTAAAATATCACACCACACAAGCTTTTTTGTGACAGCGAAAGCCTCTAAAAAAAAGGCATATCAATGAGAAAAACTAACAATAAAAAATTGGGCCTCTCCCTCATGATAATCCATCCAGGGTACACTCACCTGATTGCAAGGCTATAAAGATAGTAATGCAAAAAAGGTATATAATGACTTCATGTGAACAATGTCATCTTTCACAACACTATCTGACAAATATTCCTTACTCCAAGCATAGTGCCTTTAACAATATTATTAAAAAAAGATTTGAGTATAGAGCCTTCCTCATCTCTAGGCATAGTAGTCCAAGCCAATAACAAGTTAGTTTCTTCTGAAATAGGGTGTTGTTGAACTTGTGGATGCTCATAATTTAGAAAATGCTCAGCCTTAGCAACTATATTATAGGTCTACAAACTCCCTCAAAAAAGTGATCCATGCAAATATTAGTGACTAGTACAAGGGTAACTAAATCTCCAATCCACCTACACACCATCTCATAGGAGGAAACTCTTGTTGAACTAATAAAGATGTGATGGGGACAAGATTGTGTCATCCTTATATCCAACCTATTGACAACAATAGTGGAGTTGCTAGTAGAGGTAGAGAGGGCACACAAAGGAGGATAGATATACTCAAGACAAGTATGTTGACTTCAAAAAGAAGCCAACCCATAATTCCCACAATTAGAATTCATCCATAAACATTTGGATTTCAATCTATAGCAAATTTTGGAATATATGGAACCCAAACCCACGTGGGGGACAAAAGAGCCTCAAATCGCATAACCTACATGCACACTCAAATAAAGGCACTAGATATTGGAATGTTTAGAAAAGATGAAAGGGCGGTGAATCAATTATCCAAGGTCGAAATGTATAGATAAACATTTTTAGTACTTTAACATTTGAATGCATTTATTGGATCATCCATTATCTTAAACTTATGCAGATTATTTTCGTAATTCTTCATCATCTATATCACCATCACCAAAAATATTTTTGACCTTTTTCTTTTTCCTTATTCTTAGGTTATTTAAGTGTGAGTTGAGCTTTGAAGGAAGAATCAATATTCTCAAATTTGAAATTATCAAAATTTGAAAGTTCACAAGCAATCAACCTACCATTCAGTCCTTCAAGGTTTAGATCACTACCAAGAGAACACCTCAGTTCTTGTATAGTAGAGATTATAATAGCATAGATAGGTAGTAGGGTTCTTAACACCATTTTGATCATAGCCTCATCTTCAATAATTTTATTTTATCCTTTTATTTTATTTACAACTTCTTTGATTCTTGTAAAATACTAGACTATAGTCTCACCTTCTTGCATTCTCATTTCATCAAACTCTCCTCTTAAAATTTATTCTTTATCTTTCAACACATTCTTGTTGTATATGAGCAATGTTAGTATGCTAATAGAAACCAAATTTAAATAAAGCTTCTACAAACTAAACAAAATTCATAAACTTCAAGATAGACTAAGATGAGCTCTCAATTGAGAATATGAGCCATTAATGGGCTATCTCAATGAGAAGCTCTCTTGTTGAGTGGCTTTGTCTAAATAGATAGGATGTATGCTCAAGCTTATGCTTCAAAAAGGGCTTCAAATGGAGTTGGAATTTGGGTGTGAGTGTATGGTTTTGATGTAAAATGGCTTCTTAAAATGACATTATGACTTTACTTCATGGATTGTGTTAAAATGGCTTGGGAGAGGATCCAATTTATAGGCAAGAGGCTTGAGGGATTGAGGGCTAAGATGCAAGGATGGGAAAAAGCTCATGGAGGGCTCAGATTGCATGAGAGGAGAGCACATGGATTTCGCTTCCTTACAGCCAATCAAGGAGTGACACATGTCACATGGTGAGAGGATGGAGGAAAGGGGAAGGATGAGTCAACAAAGGAGGCTCAAGGGATAAAATCTTCATAAAGACCCTCATAATGGCTTGTAAGAGCAATGAAAGGGCTTGGAAGAGTCATTTATGGTCTAGTGGGCTTCATAAGGTTTTATGGTTGAGATATTTTGAGGGAGATGAGAGCAATTTTGACTTGGACTTGATTAGGAGGGTTTTAAAAGCTTGCTTAGGATTGTGCAAATGATTAGAGGATGGATTAGGATGGTTTAGGATTAGCTTAGGGATAGGCAAGTGGATGGCATTTAATGAGGGTGGGTGAAGGAGGAGATATTTGTTAACTTTGGCTTGGGTTAGTAAGTCTTAACCCATGTTTAGAGAATGTGACAAGGTTAGGAGGGGATTAGGATTAGGTTTAAAGACATCTTCTAGAAGAGTCTAGACTTTGGATGAGGATAAAGACTTTCTAGAATAGTCTAGAACTTCCTAGGATGAGGATGAAGACTTTCTAGAAGAGTCTAGAACTTCTTCGGATGAGGATAAATTAGATTTTTAGGAAATAAATAAAGTTTTATTTATTTCAAGGGTTTGGGTTGAGGAGATATTTATTAAAACTTTTTTAATAAACATGAGGATTAATATTTAATCTTAATTAAATATTTTGAGTTGGGATTAGGGGTAGGAAATGATGGGATTAGCCTTTAATCAAAACTAAAGAAGGATTAGAAGATTTTGGAAGAGGTTAGTGGTCTTAAAGAAATTGGCCAAGTTTTGGGCAAAAAATAAATATTTTATTTATTTTGAGTTTTTTGGTCAATTTATTAATTAAATAATTAATAAATAAGGAAATAATGCTTAAATAAGATTTAAACATTTTTGGGAGGGACTCCTTAATTAAATATTTTTAATAAAGATAAAGGGATTTAATGGCATAAAAATAAATTAATTAATTAAATAATTAATTAATTAATTAATGATGATGTCATCAGAATTTTTTCAAAAAATAAAAATACTTTATTTTCTAAAGGTTTTAGGTGTCTACATTTTGCCCCTCTTTGATGTGATGCCACAAGTGGCATGGCATCAAAGATAAGAAAATAAGATGCCCAAGGCTAGAGCAGAAGAGGAGAGAATGGACTGCAAGATGCCCCCTCAAGAAGGAGGCGGGGAGATAAAGCGAGGCTCGACGACTTCTTGAAAAGTAGAAGAATTCGAGATGAGCAAGAAGACTTAGATATTCTTAAGAGAAGAGGTTTAGTTAGCTTAAACTCTCACTACGGGAGAATGATAAAGGGAGAATCAGAGGCACAAGAGGAAGCAAGCTTAAGATCTCAGGGAAGGAGGAGGATGAAGGAGCGGAGCGCGATAAAAAGGAATCCAGGATAGGAAGATGGATGAGGGGATTATAAAGCTGATGCAATAGGATTTCAAAGAGTCAGATTGGCAGAAGATGGGTTTCGGAGATCCCTAGGACTAGGATTGTGGATCTCGAAAGATGAGGCTTGGTGGATTGATTTGGATTGGTGGATCCCTAAGACTAGGATTGTGGATTCCTAAAGCTAAAGGTGAGGAGTGATTCAAAGAGATACTAATGCATAAGCTAGGGTAGGAGAGACGGATGTTGGATATGGATGGGGTATAATGGAGATGAAGGAAAACCATTGAAGCTTTTTGAGTGAGGGGATACTTCAAAGAGAAGTACCACCATGTAGTTGAGCACTAGATTTGCTATAGGACTATTGGTTAATTGCCAAGGTTACCAAGAACATCAAGGCCTTGTCACCAACTATCCAGAGGACTGACAGACTAACTCAAAACAAACACGCAAGGATTGCCCCATCATCACACATGAATCTCGAAAGAATCAGAGTGGAACCGACACTGGGTAACTGACAACCAGAAAAGAAAAACAAATAAAAGACTTGATCAAGACCTTACGCCCAGATTGCCCAATTTGTAGTATACCATGATATGGAAGATCGTGGCAACTTTGAGGAGGGAACAAAAAGATTGTTTTGAAAAGATACTTCAAGACCCAAAAGGGAAGATTCCAAACCAAAATAAAGTGAAAATCCAAAAGAGAAACATTTTCCAACGAGATGGGTAGGACGAGGTACTAATGGACCAAGATCAGACATGAGGAAAGCTATATCCTACAAGGATCTATTGGAGAGCACCTAAGCTAGTGGATTTGGATGAGTGATGCATATGGCAAGCTGAACTAAGAAGGATAAAACTTTGGTGACAGGAGATCTAGCCAAAGGATGCATTGGAATAGCTAACCAAGATGTGCGATGGGTGCAAGATGTTGATCAAGGATGAACTGACACGAACGCTGAATAGATACAATGGTACTAAGCTAAAGAGGATGTACAAGCTGATGGACCAAGATATGTTACAAATGTACAAGTTTGTTCATGTTTTGGTTTTTGTGAGATGGAAATGTTTGTCAAGGATGGGATGTCTATAATAGGTGATATGTGGATAGGTAGATGGTTTGCGAAAAGCTTAAGTGAAAATGGGGTTTTGTTTGTGCACGTGATAGTATACAAGCTAGGATATAAGATTATTTATAGGCTGGAATATGGTACAAACTTTGGACAAGATTGGGATATAAAAGGTATAATACAAGCTTTGGTACAAGATTTTACAAGCTATACAGGAGGTATTTACAAGCTCCATTAGATTTTGGATATTTGGTTGGAACACCAAGGGAACAAGCAGGTGTTTTATGGGATGGTGGGTGAATGGATGAGGGATAGGATAGTGATAGATAATGGATTAGTCTTAGTACACAAGGCACTTGAATTACTAGGTTTTCACCAAGGTACCTATCCAAGGCACTTGAATTGCCAAGTTTTCACCATTGGACGCTTATTTCTCTTTACTATTTTTTTTTTGTATTTTTCAAAATCTGGGAATACCAAGGATCTTCAAGCATAAAACTTCTTGAGATGAATGATGTTGGTTGGATCATTCAAGAGTTCTCCTTCCAGTGTAGATAGCTGATAGGCTCTGGAGCCAAAAGAAGCAGTGAAAACATAAGGACCAAGACATGTAGGTTCAAACTTGCATTTCTTTTCTCGATCTTCTTGGACTTTCATGTTTTCTTTGAGGACCATATCACCGGGTGAAAGTGTCATGGAAGCACCTTCTTGTTAAAATTCCTTTTGAGACAAGTTTGATAGACTGTGAGATGATCATAGGCTTTTTGTCGCTTCTTGTCTAAGAGATCTAGCTGGGTGAGCCGAGCTACTCTATATTCTTCATCTGATATTTGTCCTTGCAAAGATATGCACAAGGAGGGAAGTTCAACCTTTATAGGTAGTACCACTTCAGCACCATAGACTAGGGAGTATGGAGTTGTGCCTATGGATGTATGGAAGGAATTTCAATATGCCCATAGGGCTGGATTTATTTGTAGGTGCCAATCATGGCCGGAATCATTGACAATTTTCTTTAGGATTTTGAGGAGGGTTTTGTTAGTTGTCTCTACCTGGCCGTTACCTTGTGGGAAATATGGGCTAGAAAAGTGGTGATGGATGTGGAGGGAAGTGCATAATTCTTTCATGTTGAGATTTTCAAAGTTACCTTCGTGGTCGGTGAAGATAGTGGATGGGATGCCGAAGCGGCAAACAATGTGGTACAAGATGAACTTGGAGACCTGAACTCCTGTAGCTGAGACCAGGGGGACTGCTTCCACCCATTTAGTGAAATATTTTGTAGCTATTATTATCCATTTATGTCAATCAGATGAGAGGGGTGTGATAGTTCCAACTAGATCAAGGCCCCAACAAGCGAAAGGCCAAGGTGGTGCAATAGGCTGTAGATCCTGTGCTAGAGCATACACAAGATTTGCATGCTACTGACATGGGAGACACTTTCTGACAAAGTCACAAGAGTCTTCTTCAATGGTAGGCCAATAGTAGCTTGCTCTAAGGATTTGTTGCGCTAGGACAATACCACTCGTGTGGGCATTGCAAAGTCCATAGTGTACTTCCTTTAACACCATCGCGGCCTCGTTTTGGTCTAAACATCGAGTATCGTGATAACCCTAACGATATAGGGTATTGGCTATGATAACATAGTAGGATGATTTTTGAATGAGGTTCTGGTGTTGATTACGTGTGAGGTGAGGGGATATGATACCATCGTTAAGGTAAGCATGAATCTCATGTTACTAAGGGGATTGGGGACCAACCAAGATACAAACATGGTTTGAATCCTCATTTGCATAGGCGGGTGTGAGGAGCTGCTCCACTAAAAACTCATACTGTGTAGCTGCTTGGGGAATTTCCAAGAGCGAGCCTATAATAGCCATAGCATTTGCTGCTTTGTTCTATATTCGAGGCACTTGTGTAAACTAAAGCCTTGTAAAATGCTGGGTTAGCTGATCAACTAGCTCTTTGTAGGGTAATAGCTTTTCATCTTTGGTTTGATATTCATTTAGGGCTTGCTTTAAGATGAGCTAAGAATCACCAAAGATTTGTAGCTCAGCAATGTTCCATTCTCCAGCTATCTTTAATCTTGCTATGAGGGCCTCATATTCAGCTATATTGTTGGTGCTAGGGAATTGTAGCTTGAAGGCTTTTGGAATGTAATCTCCTTGAGGTGTGACCAACAATATTTGTACCCTTGATCCATGAGATGTGTATGAGCCATCAAAATAAAGTTTCCATGGGGGTTGTTCTTCAATTAGACAGATATGCTCATTTTGAAATTTTGTGATCAATGGGAAAGCATCTATTAGAGGTGCATCAGCTAGGTGATCTACTATAGCTTGCTCTTTGATTGCCTTTCTGTCCACATACTGGATGTCAAATTCGATAAAGAGCATAACCCATTTGGCCAAACGGCCTGTAAGTGTTGTTCTGGAGAGCATATACTTGAGAGGGTCAATCTTGGAGACTAGTTGGATGGTATGACTTAGCATGTAATGGAGAAGCTTTTGAGTTGAGAAAATAACTGCCAAACAAGCTTTTTCCATAGGAGAGTAATTGAGTTCATAACCAAGTAGGGTTCTATTGATGTAGTAGATGGCTCTTTCTCTGTTGTAGTCATCGAGCTGTGCTAGAAGTGCCCCTAGAGTAGTAGGTGTTGCTGATATGTACAAAATTAGGGGACAACCAGGAACAAGTGGAACCAAGATAGGGGGATTGATGAGATACTACTTGAGATGGTCGAAGTTGTGCTGACATAAAGGATCCCACTTGAAGTTCTCATCCTTCTTCAGTAAATGTGAAAATGGTGTACACTTATCTGCAAGCTAGGAGATGAAGCGCCAAATAGATTGAAGCTTTCCCTGAAGAGAATGAAGTTGTCATAGTGTCTGGGGAGGAGGCATGTCTAAGATAGCCTTGACCTTCTTGGGGTCGATCTCTATACCTCGTTTAGAAACTATAAAGCCTAGAAGCTTGCTAGATGTGACCCCAATGACACATTTCTTGGGATTCAACATGAGATGATATTTGGCTAACCTATTAAAGACTCTCTCTAGGTCAGCAAGATGATCCATGAAGGTATGAGACTTGACCAAGACATCATCCACATAATCCTCCAAAATGCTATGCATGAGATCATGAAAAATGGTTGTCATAGCTCTTTGATAGGTAGCCCCAGCATTCTTTAGGCCAAAAGGCATCATGTTGTAGAAAAAGGTTCCCCAAGGGGTAGTGAATGTTGTCTTATGTTGATCCTCTTCTACAATCTTGATTTGATTATATACCCAGAAAATCCATCCATGAGGGACAAAATTTCATGTCTAGCTGTAAGATCTACAATCATATCTATGTTGGGCAAGGGAAAATCATCTTTTGTACAAGCTTTGTTAAGATCTCTAAAATTAGTGCAGATTCTGATGTCACCAGAAGGCTTAGTGACGGGGACCATGTTGGAGATCCACTCTGAATAGTCGATAGGTCAGATAACCTTAGTAGCTAATATTCTTTCTAACTCAACTTTGACTAGTAATACCACCTTGGGGTGCATTTTTCTAAGCTTTTGTCTGACAGGCTTGATCTGTGGATTGACTTCAAAATGATGAAATACAAGCTTTGGATAAAGCCTTGGCATGTCCTGATATGACCATGAAAATTGGCCAATGTTCTCTCTTAAGACCTCAAAGAGGAGATCAACTTGGTCTTGTGATAGGGATGCAGCAATGTGAACAAGCCTAGGGATCTCTGAAGAGCCGATGTTGACTTCCCTAGTATCCTCAATTAGAATAGAAGATATCTCTGGTCAATTATCTTGAGGAGGTAATGCTAAATCCTCATGTTCTACTTGTGGCTCAGGATGTTCTTGCTGAGGGGTTCTCTTCGCTACCTTAGCTAGTCTTAGATTCACCTTAGTTCCAATTTTGGGTGTATCGAAACTAGGTTGGGGATTTTCTCCAAAATACCCCTTGGGATCTAGCTTGTAGATATAGGCAGAATCTGGCTTTTTTTTCTTGTGAGGTGTTTCAACTCCCATGAATCTCAGAAGTGCTTCCTCTGATGTAAACTCATCAATGTGTATGACACTTGGTTGGTCCCAATCTATGAGTTGTGGATGGGCGAGTGGTAGGTCAATGAGGTGGATTGATAGTTTTTGGAGAACAGAGTCTCCAAGGGGGATTTTTTCTAGAATATCATCGTAGGCTCTCTTTTCAACTTCCTCAAGAATGTCTTCAATTTTGACAAGGTCGCGGTGAATGTTCAAAAAAGCGTGACCGTCCATATTGGTGCCCTCAGTTGTGGGTATGCCAAAGCCAAGACCTGACTTCGATTCCTACTTGTGTGCATCGATGGGGCACTGCATGCCTCTTTCTTCTGGTCGTAGACCACCACCTTGATAGTTCTATTTGTTAGTGATGAGCTTATGTTCTTGGGGATACTTCTGGCTGAAGTGATCAAGGCGTGCCTGATTCCTTTGAGGTGCATCCTTATGTAACCAATTCTTGATATCAGGAGTGAGCTCCTCATGACGAGGGATTTTCGAGGATATGAAGGTTGTTGGGCCAAACTATTTGTATTGAGGAGGTGGAATCTCCTTAGCTTTTTGATATGTCGGTCATCCATGGGCATGTGGATCAAGTGGGAGAGCCCTGATAGAAAATGCATCTGACAGACTATACTCTCCTTAGCCCTTGTTATTGATCTTCACGGTAGATAGGGTAGAGGCAAAGATGGTTTCTGGGTCATTACAAGTGTGGGATGAGCTGGCGATGGATGTACCGATATCAATTCTAGGGCAATGGTTTGTATATGAAGCTTCAACCGCATTGCAGTAAGCAAAGGGTTCTGGATCGGCATGGATGGTTACCTCAGTGCCTTGATGCGAAAATTTGATGCACTGATGGTAAGTGGATGGAATGGCTTTCATGGCATGAATCCATGGGTGACCGAGTAGGATGTTGAATGGTAGGTTTAGATCAATAACATGGCAAAGTGTTTCTTAGATGACTAGCCCAACCTTGATTGGCAGCAAAATAGTTCCTTCTGTGGTTCTTTCCAGGTTGTCATAAGCTTTGATGGTGATAACCTCACTGATGATATCTACCTCAGTATACCCAACTTGTTTTATGAATTTTAGGATGCAAATATTCAAGGTTGATCCATTATCTATCATTACTCTTTTCACGAAAAAATTGGATACCATGATGGCTATGCGAACTGGAAGGGTGTGATCTAGCTCAACCACAGGTATGTCGGAGGGTTTGAATGATAAGGCACATGACGATGAAAGGTGTCCAACAAGATTATGAAAATCAGTAGCATTGATATCAGAAGGGACATGAGATTCTATGAGAGCACTGTCAAGGATGTTCTTGTACACAAGACTAGTGCAAAGAAGGTCTAAAATGGAGATTTGGGCTGGCATGTTCCCAAGGTGTTCCAAGATATTGTATTGGCTTTTTGATGGAGCTGATGGTGCTGGTGAAATGGGTGGGCCTACGATGTTAAATCGGGCTCTTCAAGTGGTGACTGCACTCTCATTGTTTGGTCCTTGGATATTGATAACATTGACAAAAGGATCTTTCTCAGATATACAACGTATAAGGCTACCATAGTCTATATAGGATGAAGTGTGGTCATTGTTCTTCCCATGCTGTTGGTTTGGCCGACGGTTGTTGGTGTTGTTGTTGTTAGTTTGGATAGGTGCTTTTCCAGGATTTTGATTGTTGTGAGGAGGAAAAGCATTTTGATAGATCTGTAAGCCTGTATTGGGAGAGGTTTGGGTACCAACAGTGATTTCCTTCCGATCAATGAGGTCCTGCACATAGTCTTTTAGTTTCATGCATCTGAGGGTAGTGTGACCTTTTACCCTATGAAATTTGCAGTACTCATTGTCTCTGTACCATGCAGCTTTGGATTGGCTTGGGTCAATTTGCTGGGTAGGAGGAAATTTGATGAGCTTTTCCTTGACTAATTTCTCAAAAATGACATCCAATGGCTCACCAAGGGGTGTATAGTTTCTAGGTGTAGGTTGGAATCTGGGCTTTTGTCCTGCAGCTACATTGATGGCATTAGCTTGATTGCTAGACCCTTGAAAGTTTGGTCTTGGATTGTGGTTTTGATAGCTGTGGTTATTCTATTGTTGGTAGTTGATAGCTTGTTGATTGCTTGGTTGATAGGGGGGTTGGACCGGTTGTGAGAAGGACCAACAATATTCACATGTCTGGTGTTAGTGACGCCATCTGTTGCAACATGCTTGTTTTTGTTCCAATACCTAGACTTGTCATTGGAATGTGATTGATGTTGGTTGGCTTCCTTGTAAATCTTGACCACACCATATTTAATGAGTCCTTTCTCAAGGATCATTCCTTTCTCTTTGATATCTTTGTAGGTCTGCAAACAGTTCATGGTCATGTGCTGAGCCAAGCTAGGATGGGTATTATCAATAAACATTTTCACCAAATGGCGCTCTGGCAAGGTGCAAGATATGCGGGTGGTAAGGGTTTGCCATCTTTGCAGATATTCGGGAAGGCTTTCTCCACCTTTTTGCTTGGTGTAGACAAGATCAACTACTAATAGCTCTGTTTCAACAAGATGGGCATATTGGGCTACAAATGCCTCAGATAATTCAGGAAAAATTTTAATTACATGCCATAGGGGATTCTATAAAACCATTCAAGAGCTAGTCCAGCCAAGATTTTGGGAAAGAGATGCAAGAGGAAGACGACGTCATCGTATGCCACTTCTTGGCAGTGCATGTAAAATTCTTTGATATGTGTGACAAGGTCTCCTTTTCCTCTAAATTTGTCAAATTTGGGTGTCTCAAAATGCTTGGGGAATGGTGTCATGGTAATGGCTCTTCCAAATGGGTAAGGGCACACATTCTCAAACTTGAAAGTTTTTGGATCATTTCCCTCTTGGATGTTCTTCAAAGCTATTTTCATGGCTTCCCATTCTGAATTAATGGGTGATGGCTGGGGTGCCCCCAATGTAGGAGTGCCTTGAGGTAGGTATGCACTAGATGGGGCCACTGAATATGGATGGCTGTGAGGGATTTGCTGATAGGGATTGTACATTATTGGGGTAGCTGCATGGTGGATGATGGTTTGTTGAGGGGGAGGTGGCACATAGTGCTGCATGTGCTGTGAGGCTTGCTGTTGATTTGGAATTTGAGGTTGGGATTGAGGAACATAAGCTGGCTATGGGATAAATGAATTGCTTTGTGGAGGTAAGGTATAAGATGGTTGTGAAGCTTGGGGAAAGGATTGGGGGGCTTGTGGGGTTTGACCAAGGTATGTGGGTTGTGCCCCCATTTGGGATGGTACCTGCAAATAATTGGTGGTTGGTTGGATTGGTGGGTTACCTCCTAGAAGTGGCATTGAAAAGTATTTGGTAATAGGAGGTAATGGATTAGTTGGTGGTGGAGGTGGTGGGAATTGAAAGCTAGGAAATGGAATTGATGGGGTTTGATAGCTTGGTGGCTAGATTTGGAAGCTTGGTAGAGTGGTGGTGGGAGCTTGGGTCACTTAAGAGCTGGGCAGAACATTAGTAGTAGCTTGTGGGGTTTGATAGCTTTGTGGAGTGAGGGTAGTAGCTTCTGGATTTGTGGCTGATGGCACTGAGCTCCCAAGACCTAATGGAAATGATGGGATTGTGCTTTGGGTTGTGGTGAACAAGCTAGGGGTGATGAAAGGTTGATTACTTGGCCCCATGGGCAACATCCCTGTTGTATATTACTAAGGTTGGCCAAAGATGCTAGCATTGATTTGGGCGATGGGTGGATTTGGAAGGCTGGGTTGGGGAGTAGCAGCAACAATAGTGAAGGGCATGAACGGTGAGGTGTTTTGGGTAAATGGGGTTTGGAGCAGAGAGGTATGAACCAAGGATGGAGTGGTGGTGGTTGGGTTGGCTTGCGGCATGGAGATTTCAACTTGGGTGGATGATGGTATGTTTGGGTCTGTTGGATCATATGGATTGGTTGGAGGCTCTTCTTTTGGCATATATTGAGGATAATTTGGATCATAAGAGCCTATGGGTGGTGGCAGCTGCCCAAAAAATGGGTGAGATGGATCTGATAATGGAGGGGGTCTTCCAAAGTCAAAGGTTCCTACATTGTCCCTTCAAAAATTAGCCATGATTGTCTCTTTTTTCTTGTCTATAATGGCGTTTACCAATACTACATTTCCTGGTTGGTTCATGAAAGCTTCAATGTCAGTAGATGATGGCATATCTTTCTCTGGGCTGAAGGATGGCTGAGTGCTCAAGGGGGGTGAGGTTGTTCGATCCAAATGATAGGGCTCCATTGTTTCTTTCTTCTTGGCTAAGCGAGTGACAGGTGGCATGAAAAATGCTCCTAGGGATGAGATGCAAAAAATTCTGGTGGATGCAAAAGGGAGGAAGGCTCTTCTATGTAAATGATTTCCTAGGTTAAGGAAAAGCTATATGAAAAAACCTAAGGAGGATTGGGTTGGGGATTCTAACTTCAAAGATATGTTGCCAAAGCACAAAAGGTCTACTTTCCTATGTGCAAGCTTTGTGGTGATTGTGTCAACTTAAGGATAGACTGATGATCCTTAAGGAAGAACACGAGATTGACCACTTGTGGATCCCAACCTTTAGCTCAAGGTGATGAGGGATAACAAGTGGCAAAGCTATATTACCCTGGACAAAGCTTTGTCAAAGGGATAACCTTGGTGAGATTGGTGGTTTTGAAAGATTTTAGGAATGGCAAACTTTTAGCAAGGTGACAAAAATTTTTGAAGGCTTGGATGTGAAGATTTTGGATTGCTGGCTAGATGGTTTGGTCCTAAATGAGATGGATTAGCTAATAATTCTTAAGGGGATAACCTAAGATGGCTGACTTTTCTACAAAGATGACTCTAAGGTGAAGCTTATCCAAAAAGGTGTGGAGAAACAAGGGTGTCTAATCATAGAAATCATGCCTAGTTGGTAAGGCATAAGCAATATTAACTCATGGATGTTGGCTAAATTTGATGGTGCACTCTAACTAGGCCTCTTGAAGTGCTTTTTTGGCAGCTTCATCCTCTACTTTATGTAGTTTGGCAATTTGAAGACTTGGTGTTAGTTCCTTTCTCTTGGCTGAAAGTTCTTGGTATGCCTGAGATGGTTTGAGTTTAACTTTGTGAAACTTTTGTTTGGGTTTGGGTTGCTCTGACATCAATTCTTGAATCTTCTTGACTTTGAGAGACCTCGGTTATTTTGCTTCAACTTGTTCAACTTCTGGAATAGGCAATGACTACGCTAAGTGTACCCTAAGCTAGGATTGACCAAGTTTGGAAAACATTCATTCAACAAATAAAAAAGCAAGCAATAGATAGGAACAACTAGATAGAAGTTTTTTATTCTCAGAATGTGATACTTGGGCTAAGGAGTGTGTATTTTTTACAAAAGTTTTGATCAGTCACTTCAAACACATTAACACTCTAGATGGTTTTCTACAAGGCTGACAGTTCGTTTAGCTAGGGAGTCCTCGATATACCCAAGGGTACGTGAGGCCCAAATCCATAGATGAAACCAACAAGATGTCACACAATCGAGAGGAGTGGTAACCCACTTCTCCTCTTTCACATCTCAAGGGTATAAAGTTCCTTGAGGCTTAGCCCGAGTGACAAAAATCTTGATTCCAAGAGGTGTCTTCCGATTCACCTCTCGATTCTTATACTCCTCCAGAACGCTGGAGTTGAGGTCGTCCAAGGGGTGATGAAATCCCCAAGTAGGCCTCCTAAAAAGAAACAAGGTTTTGGATCCTAATCTTATGCACCCAAGATGGCCTTGAAAGATGACAAGGGGAGAGTAGACTTGGATGACCTTGGGCTTAAAAAAAGAAAAAACATGCTTGTTCTTTTACCAACTGACTCTTATGTGTGCTAATCTAGACTTTGTAAGAACTCATGTTTAAGGGACAATGTTCAATTCCAAATTGAAGTGCCAACAAATGTAAATCGATCGAAGAATGCAAACAAGAAGAAGAGTTAGGGTCAATAAAAGCAAACTCACGTGCCCGGAGGCCCTCCACGTCAAGTATCGATTAATTTCCTTTAAAGCATTCAAGAGTTGGTGTGATTTTGTTTTAAGACCAAAGCAAAGATGTGTGAGACTCAATTTGTCAAGTGCGTGCCCAAAGGCCTTCCACGTCAATAGTTGTTCAATTTTAGTGCCCAAACTTGAAGTGTGATCGATTTAATCTAGAGTTTTGGTCATTTAAATTTTTTGATAAAGTTAAAGCAAACGTTCAAAGACCAAGTGAGTGAGTTAGATTGTGAAACATTTAACACCTTTTTCAAGTAGACCCATCCCCATAAATGGCACTGAGATTGCAACCAATGGTTGAATTGATGGGTGATTAGAAAAGAGGCGAGTCCAAGGAACTACTCAAATTGATTTTTGAAAATTTGTATTTAACTTAAAAAAGTTTCTTAAATGTCCAAAAATCAAACTTTATTTAAATTGCAATGTGGAAAAGAGATTTGTTTTGTTCAATTTTAGAAGCTCCAAATGAAGTGTTTGATATTGCAATGGTTAATTGATCCTTGGCATTCAAGATTGGATTTGTTTTTTTAATCATGCATTCAAAGAAAATTTGATTTTAATCCATGGCATTCAAGAGTGTATTTAGCAACATGCATTCAAAGACAAGTGATTAAACATTCGAGTTTTTTCCTTTGAGCATTCAAGATTGAGATTTTGTGTGTTGTTTTAAGAACTTTGAAGTTCTTTGTTTTAATCTTAGATCATTCAAGATTATTTTGGACTCAAAAGTGAAAATGACTCTTTGGACTTTGGTTTTCATTCAAGATTTTGTGTTCTAGTTTGCATATTTTAAGCCCAAAAATTATATTCCTAGATTGTTTTGATGCATGAAAAACCTAAGAAACATTCAATATTTTGCAACAAGACATTTTTTTGGAACAAATAAAAAAGCTTTTAGAACAATTTTTGGCAACCATTGAGGACTCTTAGTTTTCATGAGATTTTTAAAAGAACTTTAAAATATTTGCAAATGAGGTTCATTTTATCCTTAATTGATGCTTTGAGTTTGATTTAGATTTTACTGTGCACTTAGTGTTGATTTTGAACCTTTTGAAATGGAAACTTGAAGTTCTTTTTAAATTCTCAAAAATGAAGTGTTCCTAACTTTGCATGAATGCATCTAAAACCTTGATGTTGCAAGGATGCAAATGATTGGATTGGTTTAGTTTCACTTGTTAAAAGATTTTTTTGTTTTTGCAAATTTTTTATTTTTTAATGGATTTAGGTACGATTTGGGGGTTCATTTTAAGCACTAAAAAGAAGTGTGTATGATTTTGCTTCCTTAAAAAACAATGGCCAAGATCTCCCACAAGAAGAAGAAGAAGAAGTAGATGGAATAAGAAGAATATAGACAAGAAGAGGAAGAGGAATTCCAAGTTCTTTGTCCACCTATAAGCTTGAAAAATCTGCAAACACTATGAGATATACTATGAGATCCTTTGTCTTCCTCATGCTCATGTGGACCAACAAAACCAATTTATACAATCCTACCAATCACAAAAACAAGCAAAATTAGCCAAAATCAGAAAATGACATACAAAACTTGACTAAAAAAGCTAATGAAGATGACCCATGCGGTGTCCCACCAGGCATGCCAAAATGTATATGAGCAATGTTAGTATGCTAATAGAAACCAAATTTAAATAAAGCTTCTACAAACTAAACAAAATTCATAAACTTCAAGATAGACTAAGATGAGCTCTCAATTGAGAATATGAGCCATAAATGGGCTCTCTCAATGAGAAGCTCTCTTGTTGAGTGGCTTTGTCTAAATAGATAAGATGTATGCTCAAGCTTATGCTTCAAAAAGGGCTTCAAATGGAGTTTGAATTTGGGTGTGAGTGTATGGTTTTGATGTAAAATGGCTTCTTAAAATGGCATAATGACTTTACTTCATGGATTGTGTTAAAATGGCTTGGGAGAGAACCCAATTTATAGGCAAGAGGCTTGAGGGATTGAGGGCTAAGATCCAAGGATGGGAAAAAGCTCATGGAGGGCTCAGATTGAATGAGAGGAGAGTACATGGATTGTGCTTCAAGGAGTGACACATGTCACATGGTGAGAGGATGGAGGAAAGGGGAAGGATGACTCAACAAAGGAGGCTCAAGGGATAAAATCTTCATAAAGACCCTCATAATGGCTTGTAAGAGCAATAAAAGGGCTTGGAAGAGTCATTTATGGCCTAGTGGGCTTCATAAAGTTTTATGGTTGAGATATTTTGAGGGAGATGAGAGCAATTTTGACTTGGGCTTGATTAGGACGGTTTTAAGCTTGCTTAGGATTGTGCAAATGATTAGAGGATGGATTAGGATGGTTAGGATTAGCTTACGGATAGGCAAATGGATGGCATTTAATGAGGGTGGGTGAAGGAGGAGATATTTGTTAACTTTGGCTTGGGTTAGTAAGTCTTAACCCATGTTTAGAGAATGTGAAAAGGTTAGGAGGGGATTAGGATTAGGTTTAAAGACATCTTCTAGAAGAGTCTAGACTTTGGATGAGGATAAAGACTTTCTAGAATAGTCTAGAACTTCCTAGGATGAGGATGAAGACTTTCTAGAAGAGTCTAGAACTTCTTAGGATGAGGATAAATTAGATTTTTAGGAAATAAATAAAGTTTTATTTATTTTAAGGGTTTGGGTTGAGGAGATATTTATTTAAACTTTTTTAATAAACATGAAGATTAATATTTAATCTTCATTAAATATTTTGAGTTGGGATTAGGGGTAGGAAATGATGGGATTAGCCTTTAATCAAAATTAAAGAAGGATTAGAAGATTTTGGAAGAGGTTAGTGGTCTTAAGGAAATTGGCCAAGTTTTGGGCAAAAAATAAATTTTTTATTTATTTTGGGTTTTTTGGTCAATTTATTAATTAAATAATTAATAAATAAGGAAATAATGTTTAAATAAGATTTAAACATTTTTGGGAGGGATTCCTTAATTAAATATTTTTAATTAAGATAAAGGGATTTAATGGCATAAAAATAAATAAATTAATTAAATAAATAATTAATTAACTAATAATGATGTTATCAAGAATTTTTTAAAAAATAAAAATACTTTATTTTCTAAAGGTTTTAGGTGTCTACACTTGTCTCCTCCATATATCTTTGGTATGGCATCCCACATCTTCTTTGTAGTACTACATGCTTTGATTTAATCAAACTATGAGTAACTTAGGGCAAATGCAAGCTCCAAGAGCTTGGATACTAGTTGTTGGATTGTTCAGAATAAATGAGAGTGGGGGGAAGGGGGGTGAATGAATTATCCAAGTTCCAAATGTACAAATAAAACTTAAAAAAATTCAGTGCTTGAAAATGTGCATGCATTCATTAGATCATCCAATATCTTAAACTTATGCATATTGTTGTCCTAAGTCAAAATAACTTTTCAGAATTGTAAACATTAGTTAACACAAAATCATTCTCACATTTTGATAAAAGGGTTTAATGTGGAAACCAAATTTGGGAAAAACCACCAGTAACATGCTACCAATTTTCACACTTCATAAGTCAGCCCTATGAGGAGCCAACCCTATTAAAAGTTACAATACACACTATTGAATGTGACCTAGTTCAAGGATTTCATTCACCCTATTAAGAGTGAGCATTATTAGTGGAATTTAGAAAAATCCATTAGAATGTCACCTGGTTAAAGGATTTACTCATGACTATTATGTCAATCTTAATCCAAAGTATTTATCTGAATTGGTATAGTTATTATAAACTAACAATAGGACTTGCTCTGATAATCAAACAACTGATTTGCAGATTATAGATCTCATATTTATTCCTCCGTTCTACTTGGCATTCATCCTCTTCATCTCTAATAGCTTGTTACCCCTTGAAGTCTTCAACACCTTAAGTCTCCTTTCTTAGTATACCAACAAAAAATCCATTCCTTCTACCACCATAGGAATCAACACCCTAGACTTCTTGTCTTTCTCAAATTTAGAATCTTCTCCCTCTTTCTTCTAGCCCATTATCTCCTTATATAGAGATTTTTTTATCATTTGTCACTTTATCACAATCTTCCATCTTAGGTTTAGATCAGATTCATTGAATCTACCCATCTTTCCATTATGTCCCTCAAGAAAATTCTCTTGCAATCCTCTTTTAATTCACCTCTAAAAAATTTATCTTAATTCTATACCACCAACTCATCAAGCCTATCTTCCACACCTTTCAAACAATTTGAGAAATCAACTATGTTGTCTCAAATTCATCAAATCTTCAATCAAACTAATTTCACTATCACTCACAAATAACATGTTTTCTTTTTAGTAAAAGCTACCTTGTAATGCTTGGTCAATACTAGATTTCTTGGCATGAACTAATTCTTCACTTGGTCATTACTATCATCTTAAGACATACTATATTTCACTTGGTCATTACTGATATTTTTCTTTTCTTGACACCTATTGTATTTTTCTTTGTCATAACTAATTTTTTCTTAACATAAATTGAAATTTGTCATCTTTTACTATTTTTTTGGCTAGGCTTGATAGACACATTTCTTTCCTTGGTCTTTTTCTTATATTTGCTTAAGTAGCCTTAAGTGGATAAAAAAAAAATTATATCATCAATGTCTTACTTGATCTTAGTACTCCTTTTATACACCATATAACTCAAATTTTCTCTAGGTACTATTGTTAAACTTTCTTTTCAAATCCTCTTCTTCAATCAATTAAATGATAGCATTTAGACCAAATTAACAATTGTATCACCAGCAACCAACGGGTTTGACATTAGTGATAAAATATTGATTGTTCCATGATAGGTTTCATCAATCTCCTTCATTTGTATACTTCAACAATATTTTTTTAACAATCTCTCTCTTTGGCATTGATGCTAAACCAATACCAAAAACAATTTCTCCCTCTATAAGTGTGCATCCATCCTTTGTTTTTGATACAACAATCTTCTCTTTTTCTTATAGTATTTTTTTTCTTTATCCTTCATTGACAATAATCACTATATATTCTCCATATTCTCCCTCCTTGTCTAATCTTTATATCTGACTCTTTGATAACAATGCCAATGACTTGTCATTTTATCATGTTGATATCTATGATTCAGGTTCTCCCTCTGTCACCTTACACATGACTCTAAATTCTTTTGTTTCAACTCCTTCTTTACTTGAGGCAGTTCCTAAAGTAAGATCCATTGTATCAAGTTGTAAAGTATGTCATTCAACTCAATTGATGCAGGGCACTACTCTACTTCTTCAAGTAGCTCTAGATAGGGGTATCAACCCTATCTTACCTCTTAGATATTCATGTGCATCCTTAGGTAAATCCTTTGTAAATATATCATCTATCTATTCCTCTATATTCATATATTCCATTCTCACTTCAGCTTTGGATAGGGGTATCAACCCTAGCTTACCTCTTAGATATTCATGTACATCCTTAGGTAAATCCTTTGTAAATATATCCTCTATCTATTCCTCTATATTCATATATTCCATTCTCACTTCTTTATCTTGAACGAACTCTCTCAAGTAATGATACTTGATTCGAATGTGTTTTGTCTTTGTGTGCATCAAAGGGTTCTTAGATATGTTTATAGAAATTTTATTTTCATAGTATATTATCACAAATTCAATAAATGCTTCCTTCATTCCTTTGAGTAACTATTTTATCCACGCCACATTTGTGCAATTCACTACAGCAACCATATATTCTACTTCAACTGTAGATTGTGAAATACAATGATGTTTCTTACTAGTCCATGAGACTAATTTCTTTCCTAAGAAAAATGCTCCACCACTTGTACTTCTTTTTTCCATAAATATTTCATGTCCAATCAGCATCTATATAGGCTCTCAAATCGAATTTTACATTCTTCTTGTAGTATAGACAATAGTCTTCTACTTCTTTCAAATATCTCATAATCCTTTTAACATACATTAAGTGATTCTCCTTAGAATTCTTAGAAAATCTGACAATAATCCCAATATCTAGTGCTATATTAGGTCTTCTATGAAAACTATATACTACAATTTTCCAATCATAGTCATGTACATTGTTTGATTTACTTCAGCAAAATCATCAAGCTTTGATAGTTTCTATCATGTCACCATGGGAGTACTAACTAGTTTTGAATCTTTCATGTACCAAAGGTTTTCAAGATTTTCTTTACATGCTTAGACTGAGTAATGTAAGTACCATATTTCATCTCATATACTTGTAATCCAACAAAGAATTTTATCTCTCCAAACATAGATATCTCAAACTCTTTCATCATTTCTCTTGCAAATGTCCTACATAGTGCATTTTGTCCTCCAAATATGATATCATCAACAAATATTTCAGCTAGTAAGATTCCTTTACCTCCTTCAATCTTCAAGTATAAGTTGTTGTCATCAATCTTCTCAAAACTAATCTTCACAAGATAATTGTGTACTCTTTCATACCATGCTCTAGGAGCTTTCTTTAAACCATATAAAGCCTTTGACCTACCATGTTCCTTTTGTTTGGATCAAAAAATCCCTTAGATTGTTCAATGTAGACCTCATCTTCTAGTATATCATTCAAAAAATTTGAGTTTACATCCATTTGATAAAAATTGAGTCCTTTATAAGAAGAATAAGAAAGCAGAGTTCTTACTCCTTCCAATCTTGCAACTAGGGAAAATGTGATGAAGGATGCTCCCCTTAAAACCATAAACTCATAACAAAAAAAAAAGAAACAACAAAAAATGCGAGAACAAAATATGAACTTCTTATTTGCACCCCAAATGTAGAATCATAGAATTCACAAGTACAAAATGCTAACTCACATGGCCACCTTCATTATAGTAATCTACAAGACTAAGCTACAAACTACCACCGAGAGTTGTTCTAGACAATGTTCGGGCCTTTCTTAAATAGGCAATTTTATGCCACCCGGGAAGGTTCTATACATTGAAACTTAATACCTAGGGCTGATAGACCCTAACAATACATAAAGAGTCCACCAAACACATCTTTGAAAATTATTTTAGATATTTCAGGTAACCCAACTTCAGAAGGCCATACATTTTGAACCATTGCTCCAATTGGCTATTATAACCACTTTTCAAAAATGCCAGCTCGTGATCTATAGGCTTAAAATTGTGCAAGCACCCTTCTAGTGATTTTTTGGACCTAATCCAGGCACTCAAAGCCCTCAAATGGAAAAGTTGAAGATTTTTCTACAAATATTTCCACTGAAAATCCATAATAACTTCTTTGATACTTAAGCTGGAGCAATGAGATTTTAATGGTAGGCTTATGTCTCTAAAATGAACCTTCTTGTAGAAAATGAAAATATTCCAAGCTCATATGAAAATCTTACTAAAAATAGCAAGTTCCTATTTAAATAGTAACCACCCTATCTATTAGTCCTTATTAGAATAGAAAAGATTGAAAATAAAATATTTTTTAGGTGATACAAGATTGATCTTACACCCAGGATGCTCCTGCATCTAACACCTAGGATAATTTGAGAAGTGACTCCATCATGTCTCAAATGTTTAGAGGAAAACCATGATAGTGAACCTCCTCCCTTGCTAGTCATGATGAATCCTTTACTGGCCTCCCTTTCCATTTGACCAGGTATTCTTCATAAGTTATGTTCCTTGTACCTTTTCCAACATAACTGTTCAATATCTCCTCAATCTCCCTTGTAGTCGAACTAGCTACTAGAATACTCTGTTGTGCTTCTTCAACTTCATCTCTATCACCTCCTTCATAATAGTCTGTCAAATCTAAAATATTAAATATTGGTGAAATATTCAATTCAGTAGGCAACTCCACTTCATAAGCATTTCCAAAATCATGCCTTTTCACTATCTTGCACAATCCAAACTTCTTCATCTTCAAGTTACTATATGTACCCACTGGAAAACACTCTTTTCCCAAATGAACCATGAATTCATCTCCAATATGAAATTCCTTATACCTCCTTTTCACATCTACCTTAGCTTTATACCGTGTAATCATCTTTATGATGTGTTTCCTCACCTCCTCATGGATATTCTTTGAATGTTCAGCAAATTCTTCTGCTTTAGCACTACTTATCTCTCATTTATCCAACTACCTCAATTCAGAAGCATTTCAAGGAATACTCCCATATATAATCTAGAATGGTTATTTTCTAGTACTCGTGTTCATAGAATTATTATATGCAAATTTTGTATGTCATAAAATTAGATCCCATCCTTTTGGCTTGTCTCCAACCAAACATCTTAGCAAGTTTCATAAACTGCAATTCACAAATTTTGTCTATCCATTAGTCTGTGGATGATGTGATGAAGTGAACTTCAAATCAGTCTTCATCTTCTACCACAGTGTATGCCAAAAATATCCACAAATTTGGTATCTTGATCTAAAACTATACTCTTTTGCAAACCATGTAGTCTCACCACTTCTCTGAAAAATAACTAAGCTACATGAATAACATCACTAGTCTTCTTGCAAGGAATAAAATGTGTCATCTTTGAAAACCGATTAACCACCAGAAAAATAGAATCATGCTCTCATTGTGTCCTCAGTAATCCAAGAACAAAATTCATGCTGATATCCTCCCACAACTTCTCTATTATAGGTAATGGTTGATACAACCCTATATTCTACTTCACTCCTTTCACCATCTGACATACTCTGCAACTCTATAAAAAATTCTTCACATCTTGCAATAACTATGGCTAGTAATAATTGTCAGCAACCAAAGCTATGGTTTTGTCTCTATGAAAATGTCTAGCCAATCCTCCACTATGCTTCTCCTTCATGAGATTCTCTCTCATTGAACTTCTAGGAATAAAATTCTTCAATGCTTGAACTATAACATAAAATTATTGATCATAAACATAATATTTTCTTTTTGCATCATTCAAATTCTCACTAAAATAAGCAATAGGTCTACCTTCTTGGTTCATAACGGCTCCTATTGTAGTACCACTAGCATCATAGTCTACTTGAAACACCTTGTTAAAATTAGGAAGTGCTAAATTAGGCTACTCAATAACTTTTTGTTTCAACAAATTAAAACTCTATTTTGCTCTTACAATCCATTTACATTCTTTCCTATCCCCTCTCATTGTTTCATTTAGGGCTCCACAAATACTACTAAAACCTCTTATGAACTTTCTATAAAAACTAGCCAGTCCATGAAAAGATCTTACGTCTACCACACTCTTTGGAGTAGGCCATTCAAGGATAGCCTTCACTTTATTTGAGTCCATTTTTAGACCTTCTGCTAAGACTACAAATCCTAAGTATACCAACTCATTCTTTACAAACTAGTACTTCTTTAGGTTTATCAGCAACTTTTCTTCCCTCAACTTATCAAACACCTTATGAATATAGATTAAGTACTCCTCCAATGTCTTGCTAAAGATCAAAATGTCATCTAGGTAAACAATGAAAAACTTACCCAAAAACTCCTTGAGTACCTCATTCATGGTATGAATCTGATGGTATCCACTCTTCAAATCTATCTTCAAATTCATGGTACTCCACTCATCACTTTCCCTAGTATGAATTTGATGGTATCCACTCTTCAAATCTATCTTTGTGAAATACTTAGCCCCACTCAAATGGTCCACAAAATCATCCATCCTTGGAAATGGGAATCTATACTTTATTGTGATTTTTTTATAGCATGAGAATCTATGCACATCCTCCATTCTCCATTTTTCTTTGGTGTTAGTACAAATGGTATATCACATGGACTGAAACTCTCTCAAATCAACCCCATCTCCAACAAATAATGAACTTGTCTATTCAACTCTTTACTTTGTGTTGGTGTCATTTTCTGCACTGCCTTGTTTGGAAAACTAGCTCCTAGAACCAAATCCATCTGGTGACTGATCTTCCTTGTTAGGGGCAATTTGTTAGGTACATTATCTTATACAATATTAGAAAACTCACTCAATATATCTACAACTTTTGCAAGTACCTCCTCGATGTCTTCTTTACTATCTTTTGGAATTATCAAAAAACACATATGCTCATGCATCATACCTTTAAGAAACTCTTTTCTGTCAATAAAACATATTATGGCAGCACTACATACATTTTCTTCTTTATCCTTCAATGGCTTCAACTTATGCTTCACTCCATCCTTGGTTAGACTGTAGGTATTTTCTCACCCATTGTATACAACATGTATGTCAAACTGCCATAACCTACCCAAAAACATATGACATATGTCCATAGGTATCATATCGCAAAGTACCTCATCTTGGTAGCTTCCAATCTTGAACTTCATGGAGCATTGTTCATTGACCATGACCTTGTGGTCATCTTGCACCCAAGAAATATGGTATGGATGGGGGTGTTTTTGTCTCTTTAGCTTTAACTTGGTGACCTTCATTTCTAACACCAGATTGTCAATACTTCCACCATCAATGATCATATCATAACACTTAACTTCACATCTATAACTTATGCGAAACAAGTTACTTCTTTGATTAGGTTCAATCTCACCACTCAGTAGGACTCTTGTGTTAACTAGGACTTGTCCTCTTTTAGTATCTTTAGAATGTGATGATTTTGTATCTTCATCAATATGTGCAACTCTATCATGGCCTTCTTTTCTTTGATCTATCCTTCCTTGGTGCTACGTACATTAAAATTATCTATGCCCTTCTTCTCCATAGTGAAAACATTTCCCATGGAAGCCTCCTCATCTAGAACCTTGTCCTCTGCCTCTCCCTCTCTAATCTTTATTGTTTTGATCATTGAAATGATTGGAATTATTTCCCCTTTGGTTCTGACTGCTACTTCAGCCTCATCCTTTTCCTTCTAATCCTCATTATGGCCTCCATAAGATCATCCACCAGATCTTCCACTACACCCTCTTCTACTATTCTTGTTGTCAAACTTCTTGTTCAATTTTTATTCAACTCTTAGGGAAAAAAGGTATGCCTCCTCAATACTATTCATTTGAACTAGACTTACCTCATCTTGAATGCTTTTCCTTAATCCATAAAAATAATGGGCCACTTTCTCCTTATTAGCTTCTACATGGTTGGTTCTAATGAGAACTCAATAGAACTCTTCGGTATACTCTTAAAAAAAATTTCCTACATTCTTCATCCCTTGCATTTCCTTCAACAAATCAAGGTCATAATCCATGGGAATGATTTGTTGCTTCAATTTAGCTACCATCCATTCCCATCAAGTGATTTTTTCCTTTCCCTTTTTATTTCGCTCCAATTGAACCTCCTGCCACCACATCTTTGCATGTCCCTTCAATTTTTCCTTTGCAAACTTGACCCTATCAAGATCCCCAATATCTTCATACTCAAAGTACTCCTCTAATTCATTGATCCAATCGATCAACTCCTCTAGGTTAAGATTTCATGAAAACTATGGGAACTTCAAACCTAGGTCTTTTTCCAATCTTGGAGATGGCCTTGAAAGGCCTCTCTTCCTCTAGGTTTAGAACTACCTCTACTTTGGAATTTTCTTCTACTTCATCTTCATGCTCACTTTCATCTCTTATAGAAAGATTTATTCCTCTGTACATTTTTTCTTCCAATGCATGGATTTGTCTTTGGAGGTCTAGGAACCCCTTAGGTGTAACACCTACTCATCTTCCCCTATGCTCTCTTCATGGAAGCATTTTCACACTTCCATTGAAACCCTAGTGCAAACTATCTCACAATTGACAATTTGTCTACATGCTCAGCCCAAACTGTAGTCTTAGTGTGAATTGCCTCACAGTCGGTGATTTGTCCCCACACTCAAGAACTCTAGCTCTGATACCACTTGATGAAGGGTGCTCCCCTTAAAACCATAAACTCATAATAGAAACAAAGAGACAACAACAAATACAAGAACAAAATATAGACTTCTTATTTGCATCGCAAGTATAGAATTACGGAGTTCACAAGTATAAAATGCTAACCCATATGGGCACCCTCATTATAGTAATCTACAAGACTAAGCTACAAACTACCACCCAAAATTGTTCTAGACAATGTTTGGGCTTTTCTTAAATAGGAAATTTTATGTATCTTGGGAAGGTTCTAGGCATTGAAACTTAATACCTAGGGCTGGTAGACCCTAACAATACATAAAGAGTCAGCCAAATATGTCTTTGACAATTATTTTAGATATTTTGGGTAGCCCAACTTCAAAAGGCCATAACTTTTGAACTATTTCTCAGATTGGCTATTATAACCACTTTTCAAAAATTTCAGCTACAAAGGTGCTCTTTTGTTGATTTTTCAAACCTCATTTGGACACTCTAAGGCCTCCAATAGTGACCTCAAAGATTTTTCTTCAAATATTTCCACCAAAAATCTACAATAATTTCTTTGGTGCTTAAGATGGAGCAATAAGATTTTAATGGTAGGCTTATATAACTTAAATGAACCTTGTAGAAAATGAGAAATTTTGATCTCATATGACAAACTTACTAAAATAACAAGTTCCCATAAATAGTAATCACCCTATCTACTAGTCCTTATTAAAATAGAAAAGACTAAAAATAAAATATTTTCTGTGATGCAAGATTTCTCTTACAACCAAGATGCTCCTACATCAAAATTTCTCTCCATAGTCAATTCCATCTTCTTGCGTGCACATCCTTTGTAGACTAGTCTTGCCTTATTTTTTGGCACTTCACCTTTATCATCTAGTTTGTTTCTATATACTCCCTTGGTTCCAATAACATTCTTATTCTCTAGTTTGGGTAACAATGTCCAAGTTTTGTTCTTCTCAATTCTATTGATTTCTTCATTCATTGATTGAATCTAGTCTTCATTTTCTAATGTACTCTTCACTAATCGAGGTTCATGTAGACTTACTAGACATGTTTCATTTCTCAATCTATTCCTTGTCACTAGTCCATCTTATTTATCTCCAATGATTTGTTTAGAAAGGTGATGTCTTCTAACATATTTTTATAATCTTGTATCTATTATTCTTTTATCAATAGGTCTTTCATGAAGTTCAATCTTGGATTCACTATGCACTTCTCTATCAGGTAATTCAACATGTCTTTCTTGGAAATTAATCTCAGTATCAAAATGTGTCTTGGCTCTTCAATGTAACTTACTTCTTGAATGCAACTTGGTATCCATTGTATGTGACTCAATAGTTACTGACTCTTGTTGATTTGCAACTTGATTTATAGTTCCATCACCATTAACAGACATTTCTTCATAAAAGTATACAAAGGTTCTATAATATGCAGATTCCCTCTTTTGTTCTTCTTCATATACCTATGTATATGCATCAATCTTTACATTTGCACTTTCCACATCATTTTTAGTGTTAGTATTTAAACACTTATAAGGTTTACTTCTTGTGGAATAACCTAGGAATATACTTTCATCTCTTTTTGCATCAAATTTACCTTCTCTATTGTCCTTAGGAATGTAACATTTTATTTCAAATATCTTAAGTCCTTAACATTGGATGAGTATCCATAAAATAGTTCAAAATGTTTAAAATGTATACCTTTCATGACTTGTACTATGTTCAGGGTATAGATAGTTGTACTGACTTCTTTTCTCCAATATTTCAAAGCAATATTCTTCCCATCATTAGTGTTCTAGCACAATCCATTATAGATCTATTTCTCCTTTCAGCAATCCAATTTTGTGGAGAGGTTCTAGGTGCAGAAGTGTATCTCTTGATTCCATGGTTATTGCAAAAAAATTCAAAATCCTTTGATGTAAACTCTCCACCTTTGTCAGATCTCAAACATTTCAATTTTTTATGTATTTTCTTCTCAACTCTTGCTAGATACCACTTAAACATTTGAAAATAATTAGCTTTTTCTCTTAGAAACATCACTATCATCATTATAGAGTAGTTATCAAAAAATAAAATAAACTATTTTTCACCTTTGTATCTTGGCATATTAATTGGCCCACATAGATCAGTATGAACTAATTCTAGAATTTCTTTAGAAGTATGAGTCTTACTCTTAAAAGTGGATTTTTGCATTTTTCCTAACAAACATTTTTTGCAAATCATATTATTAGGTTTCTTTAGTTTTGGAAAACCTCTGACTCTGTTCATCTTACTAATACTAACAAGATTGTGAAAATTTACATGACATAACCTTTTGTGTCATAGCCAGACATAATCAAATTGGACAACAAGAAAAATAGCTTCATTCATGTCAAGATAGAATAGATTGCCTCTAATCTAATTGCCACTCCCAATAAGTTTTCCATCTGTGTCATAAATTTGGGCCTTTCTATTTCCAAATTCAACTTTGATTCCTAAACTATTGAATTGTGATGCACTCAACAAATTATAGCTATGTCCTTTCACATAGTAAGCATTGTCACACATGATCTTGTTTGCCAATATTATTGATCATTTTCCTTTCATCAAATAGGGTGCATCATTACCAAATCTAATATGGTTTCCACTATGATGATCAAGGGTAATGAACTTACTTTTGTCTCCAGTCATGTAATGAGAACACCCACTATCAATGATCCATCTATTACCTTTGGCTACATAAGACACAAATGTTGTTGCTTCATCTTCATCAAAATCATCCTTCATAGATATATAAAAACTTCATCATCATGATCATCTAATCCACCATCAAATTCTCCCTCAACAATGTAGTAGGCTTTATTTCCTTTATCTTTATAACCTTTATTGTTCTCATCCTTTTTGCCTTTATATTTGCCTTAATTTTTTCTATATGTCTTCTTTGGACATCTTGCTGAAATATGACCAACTTCATTATAGTTAAAACATATGATAGGTAACTTATCTCTATATTTTCATTTTCCTCTATGAAATTTCCTATCCAATAGTGCTTCAAGTTCTTCAAAGTCTTCATCATATAAATCACTATCACTAGTAGCAATTTTGACATTTTCTTTTTCTTTATTCTTAGGTTTTTTAAGTGTCAGTTGAGCTTTGAAAGAAGGATCAATATTCTTTGATTTTAAATTATCAAGATTTGAAAGTTCAAAAGTAGTGGGCCTACCAACCAATCCTTCAAGGGTTAGATGACTACTAGGAGTACACCTCAGTTCTTGTATAGTACAAACTTTAATACAATTGATAGGGAGAATGGGTTTTAACACTTTTCCTATCATAGTCTCATCTTCAATAATTCCATTTTCTCCTTTGATTGTATTTACAATTTCTTTGATTCTCACACAATACTAGACTACAGTCTCACCTTCTTGCATTCTCATTTCATCAAACTTTTCTCTTAAACTTTCTACTTTAGCTTTTAGCATGTTCTTGTCTCCTCCATAGATATTTTCTATGATATCCCACATTTTCTTTGTAGTATTACATGCTTTAATGTCATCAAACTATGAGTAACTTAGAGTAGATGCAAGATCCAACTTTTCCTTATTGTGTTATTTCTTTTGTTTTAATTATTCAATAGTTGGGGCTCTAGTTGTATATACATGTTCAGTGGTGATGGCTAACTATACATAATCTCCAAGTCCTCCTAGATGTAGTCTCATCAAACTTTTCCATATAGGAAAATTATCTTTATTAGGCTTGGGAACCTCCTTTGTGTACATCTCAACCTTTAGCTTCTAGTACCTTCAAACTATTTCCTAACAAGAACCAAGAGCTCTAATACCAATTTTTGGAATGTCTAGAACAAATGAGAGAGGGGGGAGGGTGTGAATCAGTTATCCAAGCTCCAAATGTACAAATAAAACTTTTCAGTACTTCAACATGTCCATGCATTCATTAGATCATCCAATATCTTAAACTTATACATATTGTTGTCCTAAGTCAAAATAACTTTGTAAAATTGTAGACATAAGTTAACAAAAAATCATTCACACATTTTGACATAATGATTTAACATGGAAATATAATTTTGGAAAAACCACTAGTAACATGGTACCAGTTTTCACTATTATGAAGTGAGACCTATGAGGAGCCAATCATATTTAAGTTTACAATACACACTATTAAATGTGACCCGGTTCAAGGATTTTGAGCATCCTAGTATGAGTGAGGCTTGTTAGAGCTCTTTAGAATATTCCATTAGAATTTCACCTATTTAAAGGATTTAGTCATGACTATTAGGTCAACCTTAATCCAAAGGATTTATCCAAACTAGTATACTTGTTAGAAAGTAACAACAGAACTTGATCTTATAATAAAATAACTCAATTGCAGAATAAAGATCTCATATCATTCCTCCATTCTTCTTGGCATGCATCCTCTTTATCTCTAATAGGTTTTTCACCCTTTAATCCTTCAACTCGTTAAACCTCCTTGCTTAGTATGCCAACTGCAGATCTATTCCTTCTTCCACCATATGAAGTAATACCCTAGACTTCTTGTCTTTCTTAGGTTTAAAATCTTCTCCCTCTTTCTTTTTGCATGTTATCTCCTTATATAGAGAGTTTTGATCTTATTCCACTTCATCACAATCATCCACCTTAGGGTTAGATTAAATTCATTGAATCTACCCATATTTTTATTATGTCCCTCTAGAAGCTTCTCTTACACTCCTCTTTGAGTTTTCCTCAAAATGGTTTATCTTGGATTCTTTGCCGCCATCTCCTCAAACTTATCTTCCACATGCTTCACACAATTCAAGATATCAAATATGTCATCTCAGATTCGTCAAATATTTGATCAAACTCATTTTACTGTCATGCGGCAATAACATGATATTTCCTCAGCAAACACTACCTTCTGATGCTCGGTCAACATTAGGTTGTTCGACATGAAGTAAGTCTTCACTCAGTCATTACTATCATTTAATGACACTTGAAATACTATATTTCACTTGGTCATTACTGATATATTTTTTTTCTTGGGACGTATTGAATTTTTTCTAGTCATAACTTTTTTCTACTCAGCCTGAACTAAATTTTCTTGGCCTCTACTATTTTCTCGGTCAGGCTTGGTAGACACATTTCTTTCCTTAATCTTCATCTTAACTTTTCTTAAGTAGCGTTAAGTAGATAAAAAAAATTATATCATCAATTTCTTACTTGGTCTTTTTGCTCCTTTTATATGCCATATAACTCAACCTTTATCTAGCTACTCTTGTTATCCTTTCTGTTTAAATTATCTTCTTCAATCAATCAAATGATAGCATTTAGACCAAATTACCAATTGTCTCACTAGAAAGTAGAAGCTTTGACATCAGTGACAAAATAATGATTTTTCCATGATAGGTTTCATCAATCTTCTTCATTTCTACATTTCAAAAATCTTTTCTCAACACTAGTAGGGCTAATAAATCTACCATGAGGAAACATGCCCTCTTAGAAACATCAAGATCACCATCTTCCTTAGCCTTCTCCTCATCTAGAACAACAAGATTTGAAAATCCTCCATTGCCCCTCTTTCTCAAAATTATTTTTATTAAATTGGGCAGCTACATGATAAAATATATTAATGGTACCTTTCATTTAGTGTTTTCTAGCATCACCCCAGGTTTCTAGATTAGGGGGACAATGGGACAAAGAAATGGGTATTCAAGATGATTTCTTTTCTTACAATAGACAATAGGGGATGTTATAGGGAACAACTATATAAAAAATAGAAATTTTTAAAAATATATAAGGGAAATTTTTAATATTTATATGAAAACATGGATAAAGTATGCCTATATATATTGTAGATCCTCAATGTATAACATTTGTGTCAAATAATTTAATACAGAGCACATATGAGAATGAAATCAAACAAATTATCAAAATTCAAACATTTATTTAATAAGACAATGAGGGGATGGGTTTTTGAAAGTTTCCAAATTCTAGGATGGGTCAAATTATGTTGGAAACACATCCCTAACTTCACTTTAACCAAAATCACTAGATTCATTAGTCTTATAAGTTTCTCCCTATGATAGAATCGATTGCATGGATTAAGTGTGAATAGTAACATTTTGACCAATCAAGTTTAAGATTATTTTTAGTTCTCAACTTTTTGTAAAGTTTGATTTTATTTTTTTCATATTTATAAAATAAGAAAAGACAATTTATATGTAATGTTATTGGTTCTTATAGAAAATGACGAGGAAGAAAAATAAACTTTTAAAAAATTAATCAATTTTCTTAAAACTCAATGATTAATGGGTACTATTGGAAACCTAACTCCATTAATGGCTCAATTAAATGTCAAGTATGGTTATGTTTGCTTGGCCTAAAATCTAATGACATTATTGTATATGTAAAAGGGCATAATGTTACAAGTCATAAGTCATTCTTCACCTTCAAATTATACCATACTTCTAATAACAATCATTGTAATACTTGTAATAACAACCATCATATTTCACATTATTGAGAATGATATTACACCTCACCTAATGTTTTTGTGATGACAAAGCTCTGCAATTGTTTAAGTGCTTTAGCAAAATTGTTTATTTAATGTCATCTAAAACTATCATTATTATTTTTGTTTGATTTAATTTATGAGAAAACTATTTTAAGTATACTAATATTAATTAAATATTATTTTTTATTTTTTAATAGTAAGTGGTTTTAAGATTCAAATATTTTAGAATTCTAAAAGTATATTTTTATATAGATTTTTAATAAATGTTATTATAATTTTTGAGCACTCAAAATTAATTAAATTTAATTTTTTATCTTAATTTAATTTCTATAATTAAATATGAAATAAGTAGATGATTTTGAAAAGATAAAAAAGGATTATGAATTTGAAGAATGTTTTTTTGTAATTTTACACATCCAAGAATTATATATTTTCGATTAAAATAATGAAATAATTTAAGGCATAATATGCATATTCAATAGAATTTTTCAAATAAGAATATCAACATTAATTGATTTATAAGATTCTAAATATTTAAGAAACCTAGTTAAATGGTTATTATTCCAAGTTACGGGTTCCCTAATTTTCCCTTTAAGTCAACAACCATTTAAGAGGATCATGTTCTAAAAGAAAGTCTTCATATAAGTTTTTTGACAAATGATTAACTAGAAAATGTCACTTCCTTTTAGGTAAGGTTTACAATTCAAGGATTCAAATAGAAAAAAAAATATTGAGAAATTCATAAGGAATAGTGAATATTTAAGTTATCCTCAACAATAAGGCAAAAAATACAATCCAAAGTATTTATTATTTTCCCATAAACACTTACGTAAATTACAATCAATTAGGAATCTTGTGAACATGTGTAAAATATATTGTTGAAATACTTAGCCTACATTATTCTCTTTAGGTGCCTATACATATCTTCCTATTTCAAAATGACTAATATGACACAATTTGTCCTATTTTCCTTAAACAGACTTTCATTTTATCATATCTTACCACTAAAAAAATTACCGAATCTAGATAGGAACTTTGATGCTTGTGTTTCTTGTTAAATATTGTCTCCATTTTGTTGTGTTACTATGACATTTTATAATTGATTGCACTTCCATTCAACATATTTATATATTTTATCATAGTTTTTGTGATAATGTGATTGATCTATTGTTGTGGGATATTATACATCATCTTAAAATTAATAATGTTGTATATATTATTCAATGTGACATAATTTCAACTTAAGCTATTTTTTCCTTAGCTATATACATTGAAATTCAATTTCTCAAATATTAAACATATATCTATTTTAGATATTTTCATTATTAAATGTGTAACTTTGTATACAATACATTTATTAAGTGAACATAATTGTTTTCTTAATATCTTAAATATAACTAATCATGAAATATTAGAGAATAGATCAACGAACTATTAAATGTGATAATTAAAACTTTATTAACCTATAATTGATAGTAATGCGTAGATACACATTTCCATGTGTATTTTAAAGGCATTGGTCATGCATAAATAGAAACATATTTATCATGTGGGTTTTTTTAAAGGAAAAGTGTAATAGTTGAAGTTGATTAAAGATCAACCCCATAGCTCCCAAGAATCACCTGCATGCAAACACCTCTGATAGAAAGAGAGAAGCAAAATTTATGAAGGCTCGAATTCATAGATCCGTAGATGAGACATTCTAGATGAGCAAAAAGAGAAATTCCTATTATCAAAAGTGAATGAATGTTACAAAATGAGATTTGTTTGGAGGATTATTGGGAAACAAGATACTAAGAGGAGGGTGAATCTGGGTCTTAAACTATAACTCATAAAACCAAATTACTAGATTCACACCTAGCTCATCTCATATCTTATATCTAACATTACAATTGTAATGCTGAAACATAAATGCATACATCACATCCATGATAAAGTCAACACATAACACAAATGATTTGAAAACCCATAAACACTTTGATGTGAAGGTAAAACTAGGGTGGAGTTGAAACCCACAAAGCTTCATTGTTGCAACAATAAAGTTAACTTGTTAGAGTTGCAATGTTTGATCATAATATATAATCTACCCTATGAGGGGTCTGCCCTATTAAAATATTCAATATTGTTAAGTCCTACCTTGTTAAAGTATTTTACACTTATAATTAAGTAAGAACTCTATTATGAGGTTTACATAGACCTATTAGGTTCACTCGGTTAAGAGATTTCCCCTGATTCAAAATTGATTCAGTACCTTATCCTTGGTTTGATATGCAAGATGATTTTGGATCTCCTTTGTACAATGTCTGATAAGATCTCTTAATCTGATATCTTGACATAGTGCAAGGTAGGAGTATCCCCAAAGAAGATTTCCTTGCCCCCAACAATATAATCACACAATGGAAACACAATTGAAAGAAGCAACAATACAAGATCTGATACCAAATTACAATAATTTTTTCATAATTTATATAACTAATTACATGCAATATGCCTGGCTATAAGGCCTTCCAGATTAGGGCCAAATACAAACAATAACTACAAAATTAATTTTGGAAGATCCAACTTAAAAAACTAATCTCAGCTAGTCTAGATACACAATTGGATAAGAACACCAAGAAAAATCCACACTTGTAGCCTCAAGTGCACCAAGAGATCCTCTAGTTCCCAAGTTGCAACTCTAGCTCTTTAAATTCACATCTATCCTTCATTCCATCCCAAATAAATGACTAAAATAATCCACAAGAACCCTAATTATACCAATCTAAGTCACAAGTTAGCCCAAAATACTAAAAACTAAATAAACTTAAAATTAAATACTTGAAGAACCACAAGTTAGCCTCCAACAGAAATTAAATGTCTAAAAATTGATATCAGAGAAAATTTGTGATATATCATAGCTCCAACTAAATTAGAACCATTTATTTGAACCAAAGGTACAAATTTAGATCCTCTATAACCCATAAATGCTAAAAGGCTTATTCATTAAGAATATTTTTTCATCCATCCCCAAAGTCATGCATAGAAACTTGTCGCGCAAACTGCCAAAAATTGATACTCCAGGAGAATTGTCATATATCCCAACTTATAATGAATTAGAACTTTCACCTTTGATAAAAATAAGTACACTAGGACATATTTAATCTATGAAATGTGCATCCTCTCATTCATTGAAAAAAATAGTTACATGGCCTACAACAGGCACCCAGGAACCAGAAAATGTAGCTCCAACAACAAGGTAAAAATATTTCAAACTTCATCTCAATCCATGCAATATTTATGCAATCATGATGAAAGTTGCCCAATGTGTGTCCAACACATCCATAACCATTAAAAGCATAACTCTACCAAAATCCAAGCTTGATTCTCCTCAATAATTAACCAAAATCCTTCCAAACATGCAAGATTGCAAGCAAGCCTATGATTCTCCTGCATCATATCTCCTTTCAAAGCTTCACTACTTTGACTGCCCTTGTCAAAACTGATTCTAGACTTAACCTTTCTTTCTCTATTCTGACCTAGTTTTCTCCTATACTTGTGCATTTGTTCACATATGCATCTTCTCCTCTTTAATTCACTATCACTCTTTCTTGCTAATTCTAGGGTTGGAATCCATCTTAAATAGATATTCTATGAAAGTTTTGGATCTCAATCAACAACTTACAATTCATCAACTTTTTCCATTTATTACTAATTTTTTGATTGGTTGTTCTGCATTCATTGGGATCATTACCTTCTATAATGATGCATAATTTATCTTTATAAATATTAAATCCCATATGGAAGTCAGCCAAAATGGGTTACAATTTTTTTTTTTGCAATTAAAAACTCATATGACAAAATTGAACTACTCAGCATTTGAATATGCTCACACTTGGTCATCATTGTTATTCATACTAGCACTCATCTTCTATATATACATATGTTGTTTTCTTACTCAGAAAATATTTTCTTCCTAATTTTTTCAGTCTCCACTAATATATGATTGGTTTCAAATCTAGTACTCGACAACACTAACTTGTTCAAGATGTAATGCAAAATAAACAAGTCCTTTGTTATGCTTGGAATTTACTAGATGAGTTGGTCATTATGATGACCATTCATCATTTCCTAGTAAAGGACTAACTGTTTGGACACTAATAGACAACATAGGCTTAGAGATCAAGAATCTACCCCTTTGACATTAGTGGAAAAAACACTTTATCATGCATAGTCATTGCATTCAAAAATAAATACTCCCCTTGAGATTATAGAGTGAATCTGTAAAGCCTAATTTCTTTGACTTTTGCTTGTTGTTAGTTCATTCTTTATTCTTTATATTTTCCCCTTTTTTCTTATTCCCCCTTTTTTCTTCCTTATTTCCCCCTTGTTCTTTTTTATTGGTGGCTTGGGAGTACTGAGGTTAAGTGGGGCTTGTCAAAAAAAAATTATGGCTTGCCAAAAATTTGCATAGCCTTTATTCTATTGTTTCCTTATCTTCTCCAAAACATGAAACCATATTTCTATCTTGCCAACTAGATCAATAAAACCTTCAACGTGTGAAAAATGTCTATCTTTCTTCAAAATATTGCATGCAATAGATACTTCTCTCTATATGATTTCTAAATGGATTGAAAAATAGAATTAAATAAAGATCAACTCATTTCTAGTCTAACTATATGTAGCCATGAGCTTGGTTGACCTTTGCTGACAAGTTGTCAACTTATTATATGAGAGTGATCTTGAACTTACGTTCTTGCCCAATGGAATAGCACTTTCCCTCATATCTAAATTAAAAAAATCAATGGAATGTTGATTTTCCAATTAAAAAATTTCAACATCACTCAACTTTATATACAATGAATGAGTAGTCTTCAAAATTGCTTCTAACTCTACAACTAATTTGGAAAAAATTTCTTGTCTATTTAGAAGTTCCTAAGAGACTTTTCCAAAACTTTATGTTCAAACCTTCTTTCAGAAAATTGAATGAGTTTTTCATTGGTCTCTATATCCTCTACCTAAATTTTATTAACTATATAGACTAATTGGCCCAAAATTGGGTGTTGACCATCTAAGTAAGTTATGCCAAATGCATCCACAAAAATATATCTTGCAGTGTGTAGTACATGTTTCTTCTTTGGCTCTCTTCTTAGTTGTTATTTCTTTGCCTTATGTCTCAACAAGGTTTTCATTTCTTGCATCTATTTAAGAGTCAAATTTTTTAAGTCATACATGGTTAAAGTGATCACCTCATCTAGACTAGTTAACTCATCATCTAGTTCATTTGTCTAAGTCAAAACACAAGATATGGTGGTTGCATCAGTAGGTAGTGATAGTTTTAATTGTTTCCCCTTCTCACTTGATCTCATTTCTTGTTTCTACCTCTTCTAAGTAGATTAAATCTATTGTTCAAGTGTTCTAGTCATTGATTCTATAGGATTTGCACTCAAAAACTATACAAGAGCTAATAAATCCTCTTGTTCCTTTGGTGTTACCTATTCTACTAGCATCCCTTTGCTTTTATCCTCTTCTTTCATTTCCTTTTTCTAAGAAATAGGTATGCAAGTTAATTATTTAAACATAATTATTGTCTTTCTAAGTTTCTTGGCACTTGTGTCCTCTGCTACTTGTTGAGAATAGATTGAAGAAGCTAATCAAAGATGGATATTGTTGCGAATATACAAGTACGATCAATATGTTTCAATCATTATTTTGTCACTAATGTCAAACCTACTATTTTTTGGTAAGACAACTGCTTATCTAATTAAAGTACTATCACTTATTTTATTGATGAAGAGGATTTCATCAAAAGATGTAATAATAGCACCTATAAGAAATATTGAGTTATGATTATGTAAAAGAGTACAAGAACTAGTTAAGATAGTGATAACATGATGTATTTATAATCTAAGGTTACAAAGGTTGGTTATACTAAGAATATTTAGAAGAACAAGTTACAAATGTTTGTCTCCCACACTTGATCGAGTAGATAGTAGGTGCAGAGAAAAGTCAGTGCAACCCAAGTAGAAAATTAGTTAGAGCCAAGTAAATGCTTATTTTAGTGTATGCTGAGCAGACCAGTGGATTTCGAGTAAAGTTTAGTTGATGCCGATCACCAGTAAAATTTAGTTCGTGTAGAGTAATTTCATAGAGAATTTTAAGCAACACAGTATGTGCTGAGCATAAGAAGCTTGATAATGTCGAGCTGCTACATTATTGAAAAGATTGTGAATTCGATGGATCTGAGCTAAAAAGTTTGTTTTCTTGGATTATGTAAACTAGGTGGAAGATAAAATTGATGAGGTGGAGGCACAAAATTCAAGGTAAACCATTTTTAGGTGAATTTAAAGAGGATTCTAGGAGAAATTTCTAGAAAAGATATGGAATTTGGGATAGATTCATTATATCCTACCTAATCCATCCAAACCCTAAATTGGATGATGGAGAATGAGCGGCAAAAGATATTAATTTTCTATTTATAGGAATGGTTGGTCATGAAGCAAGGTTGTCATGTACAAGAACCTAAGGAAGTCAAGGAGACAAGGGTTTTGTTTCATTAAGTGACCTAAGGGAAGAGTCTACAATGACATGTTAAGCAAGAAGGCTTAAGGATATGAATGCTTGAAGGGTGACCAAGCTATCAGAGCTACAATGTATAAAGGCCAAGAAAAATAGAGGAATAAATAGTGATCTATAATCTACAAATGATGTTGTAAGTTGTTATCTGATCAAAGCCTTATTGTTACTCTCTAATTATTGTATCAGTCTAGGGTAAATACTTTGGATTAAGGTTGACCTAACAATCATTTGCAAATCCTTTAACCAAGTGACATTCCAAGTGAATGTTCTAAAGTCCTCTCAAAAGGCTCACTCCTAATAGGGTGATTTAAATCTTTAATAGGGTCAGATTTTACAGTGTGTATTGTAATCTTTGACAAGGTTGGCTTTTCACTAGGCATTACTTCATGAGAGTTAAAAAGAGTAGCATGTTACTGGTGGTTTTTTCCAAATTGGGTTTCTACATAAATCATTATGTCAAGTGTGTTGATGAATCTGTTATGTTTTATGTTTACATTTATGCAAGTTGATTTGATAGTAACCTACAAGTTTTAAGTGATTGCATAATCTTATGGATGCATGAATGATGAAGTTAAATATTTCATGGGTTAACTAAGCTATGAAAAGTTTTATTTATACATTTGGACCTTGGATAACTAATTCACCCACCCCCGTCCCCCCCACCCCAATTATTATAAAGTATTCCAACAATTGGTATCAGAGCCATCTGCTTAAGTGAACTAGTTTGAAGGTACTAGAAGCACAAAGATTGAGATTTCAAAAAGAGAAGCACACAAGCTCAATAGAGATAACTTTCTTGCATGGAAAATTATGATGAAGCTACACCTTGGAGGACTTGGAGATCATGCACAATCTACCATTACCATTGAGAATGTCAATCTTGCTAATGCCCCAATTGTTGAGGATATGAGAAAGAAGAAAGAACATAACCAAACAATGTTGGAGATTGCCTCTACCCTAAGCTATACTAAATTTGATGATATCAAAGGTCTTGACAGTGCAAAGAAAATGTGGGATACTCTTACGACTATCTATGGAGTGGATGCAATTGTTCTAAGAGCCTAAGTTGAAACTCTCATAGGTATGTTTGAAGATATAAGAGTGGAAGACGGTGAAAATATTGCCCAATACATTGCAAGGATAAAAGAAGTTGCCAATGCAATAAAAAGACCAACTGGTAGTATAGATGATGATACTATACTAAGCAAAGTTTTAAGAACACTACTACTTGTATATGCTATTAGAATTTCTACAATCAAGAATTGAGATGTATACCAGGGAATAAACTATCATTTGAAATTTTGGTAGGTAGACTCACTGCTTTTGAGCTATCTAACTTTGATAATTACAAACCTAAAAATATTGAATCTACTTTCAAAGAAAAGGTGTCATTAAATAAACTTGATGAGAAGAAGAAGAAGAAAATGAAGAAGTATGTGTCTAGTGATAGTGATACAGATGAGGAGGATGTAAAATAGCTTGAAGCACTACTAGCTAGAAGATTCCAAAAAGGTAAAGGTAAGTTCAAAGGTAAATTACCTATCATTTGTTTCAATTGCAATGAGGTTGGTCATATTGCAACTAGATATCCAGAGAAGAAGAATTATAAAGATGGTGACAAATACAAGAGAAAAAGAGATGAAGACACAAGGACAACAGAGAAAAAGGGAAAACGTCTTGCTACATTGTTGAAGAGGAAACAAGAAATGAATCTGATGAACATCATGATGAAGTGGTGTATGTTGTATTGAAGGAAAAATCTAATTAAGATGAGGCAACTACACTTGTGACTTGTGTGAAAAAGAATGATGGATGGATCATTGACAATGGGTGTTCACATCACATGACTAGAAATAAAAATAAGTTCATTAATGGAAATAATGTAATATTTGGTAATGATGCACCATGTTAGATAAAGGGAAAAGATTCTATCAACCTCACAAATAAGATTTTATGTGGCAATGCTTGCTATATTGAAGGAATTAATTATAAGTTGTTGAGTGTGTCACAACTGACTAATTTAGAATGTAAGATTGATTTTAAAAATAAGATTGCTAAGATATATGACACTGATGGGAAACTAATTAGAATGAGTGATCAAACTAGGAATAACCTATTCTATCTTGATATAGAGGATGCTACTTGTCTTGTTGTAAAATTTGATGATGTGTGGCTATGGCACAAAAGGTTATGTCATGTCAATTTTGATAACCTAGTAAGTATTAGTTGTTGAAAATATAGAAGGAGTAATTGAGAAGGGGGGTGAATCAGTTACCATTAAAATATATCCTAGATCCCTTAGATGTCAATAATAAAATTGATTGCTTTTGATATTTGATAAACTCACAAAAAATGTTATAACTCGGTAAATACAAAATATAATTTACTTCTATCTGATCTTAAAAATATTAACAGTGATTAATATGAAATCATAAGAGAAATAACATGAATACACGAGACACTAGGATTTAACATGGAAATCCAATATGGGAAAAACCACCAATGTAACTAGTTATTGTTTTCACTCTTTTGAAGTGATCCCTGTTAGGGGCCAACTTGGTTAAAGGTCACAAAACACACTATTAGGTGTGACCTTGTTAGATGATTTAATTAGCCTGTTAGGAGTGGCTTTGCAAGAGGTCTTGAAACAATTCAATGGATCTGTCACCTTATTAGAGGATTTACAATTGGCTATTACACCAACTCTGTCAAGAGATTTTAGATCACTACTCCAATGGTTAGAGAGTAACAATGAAATGACCTAATTTTGATGAAACTAAATTGCTGATTACAGATCCCTATTCTAATTCATACTTGATCCTTCCTAATTGAATAACACTTTTCCACTCCACAAGGATACTTTCTTATCCTTCAAGTTCGCTCTCACTCTTTCTTTATCAAATCAGTCAACACACTTGCACACACACTAAAAGTCTCAACTTGACCTTTCATTTATACCATTCAAATTGTCAAGTCAGCTCAGATTCAAATTGTAATAACCAATAATGAATACTTAAAATAAATAAGCGTCTTATGCCAAAACAACAAAACCCTTCATTGGCCAACCCTACTTGGTAAACACTAGTTCTGAGATGATTTCCTGCATTAACCAATAGAAGCTTGGAACTAACATTGCAAACTTGCAAAAATCTTTTGGCAATCGAGTGAACTCGGTGAACACTGACTCTAGCCAACTTTATCTTGCTAACCATGTGAACTCAGTTAACACTATTGTTTGCCTAAATTCCTTTGACACCCAAGTGAGCTCAGTAGACACTATCTTTGTAGAGTAATCTTTAGGAACACTTGGTAGACAAGGGAAATAGTCTTGTTGACCAAGTGAGCTTGGTAAGTACTGACTAAAAACTAATACGACATTTGTGTAACATCAAAGACAACACACAATTAGGCAATTGTATCCAATAGTCTCTCTCTTTGGCATTGATGGAAACACAACATGTCATAGCAGGATGAAATTTGAGAACAAGACTTTCTTTGATAGAAAGTTTCCCCCTCTTAGATTTTTACCAAAAAATTCTTCTCTTTGATGTAGTAATCTCCCTCTGTGAATGAATTACATAACTTCTATGATATTATACTTCTCTCTAAAAAGATATAAACAAATTTCAAAAAGATATGATAGTAATCTTCTCCCTCGTTGGCAACACATGCCAAAGACAACACATACCAAATGAGTATCAATTTACCTTGAGTATTGATTCATATTCAATATTCTCTTTGATTATGCTGCATCAACTAATTGATCTTCAACTTGCTTCCTATTTATGTATCACTAAAATTTTATTTAGTGAACTTTAGATAGGGGAATGACCACTAACTTACCTTTTAGATACAAGAATGCATCCTTAGGTAATTTCTTGGTGAATATGTCTGCAATCTATTCTTTTGTGTGAACATATTCCAATCTGATTTCTTTATCTTGCACCAATTCTCTAACAAAATGATATTTTATAGCAATATGATTAGTTTTGGAATGCATCATTGGGTTCTTTGATAAGTTAATTGTGTTGGTGTTATCACAATACATGATAACAGGTTCTTTGATCTCAACCTTCATGCTTTCCAACAAAAGTTTAAACCAAAAAATGTTAGAATAATTCACTACTACTGCAACATATTCTACTTCTACTATAGATTGGGATATGCAATTTTGCTTCTTGCTTGAACAAGATACCAATCTTTTACCAAGAAAGAATGCTCCACCATTTGTACTCTTTCTGTCATCAATATTTCCTACCCAATCAGCATCAGTGAATATCTTTAGGTCTAATTTTTCTACAAGTTTGTACCATAAACCATAGTCTTTAGTACCATTCAAATATCTCAAAATTCTTTTGATTTCCATCATATGATTTTCTCTTTGTTCAGTTGAGAATCATTACACTATCCATACTACTAAAGCAATATTAGGCCTTGTATGAAATACATACTATAATTTTCCAATCATTGATCTGTATAAGGTCTGATCTACCTCTTTTGAATAATCATCTTTCGTAAGCTGTAGTCCACTACACATGGGGGCTCCAATTGGTTTAGAATTTTTCCATTCCAAATTTCTTGAGTATTTCTTTGTTATACTTGGATTGAGTAATGTAGATATCATTCTTGCTTTGTTGTATCTATAGTCCAACAAAGAATTTTATCTCACCAAACATGGACATTTCAAACTCTTTGTCCATTTTTTCTAAAAATTCTTTGTATGGCTCATCATTCCCTATAAATAGAGTGTCATCCACAAACATTTCTACTAATACAATCTTGTTATCTGGTCCTTCCTTGATATACAAACTACTGTTATCATTAGTTCTCTGATAAGAAATCTATATAAGGTAGTTGACCAACCTTTCATACCATGCTCGAAGAGCTTGTTTTAGACCATAAAATGCTTTGTGTAATTTTTAGACCATGTCCCTTTTGTCTAGATCAATAAAACCTTTTGGTTGCTCAATGTAGACTTCTTCATCAAGAATACCATTGAGAAATGCAGATTTAACATCCATCTGATGTACTTTGAATCCTCTATGAGCAGCATACACACGTAGAATCCTAACACCTTCTAATCTTGCAACAGGAGAAAAAGTCGCACCATAATCAATTCTTCTTCTTGAGAGTATCCTTTACACACCAGTCTTCCTTTGTTTCTTGATACTTGTCCATCTTCATTTAGCTTATTTCTGAATACCCATTTTGTTCCAATCACATTATTATCTTTAGGCATAGGAAAAAGGCTCAGAGTTTTGTTCTTCTCTATTTTTTCTATTTCTTCATTCATAGCCTCAATCCAACTTTCATTTTCCAATGCATCTTTAACATTTCTAGGTTCCAAATCAGCAAGTAAACATGTACCTTTTAGCTTACTTCTTGTCATAGTACCTTTTGATTTATCTCTAATAATTTGATCAGGTGCATGATGTCTTCTAAAATACTTGGCCAATATAGGTTCTTTGCCTTTTGAATGAATTTTATTGTCTTCATTTTAAATTTCAAATTCTAGCTCTAGTTGCTTAGACTTAGTAGGCATTAGCTTGGTAGCTTCAAAATGTGACTCGGGTCCCTGTGACTTAGTTTGAACTTCTTGCAACTCTGTAACCAAGGAAGACTCAAGAGTTGAAGTCTCCTTATTGATAGATGTGTCTAGTAATGTATCAAGTTCAAAGTAAACAAATCTCTTGTAATCTTCTGCTTCCTTTTTGCTTTCTTCTTTAGTCCTTTTTGCAAACTCATCAATTCTCACATGTGCACTTTCTATGATTTTATGAGTAGACAAATTCAAACATCTATATGCCTTACTTCTAAAAGAATATCTTAAGAATATACCTTCATCATATTTCATGTCAAGCTTTCCTTTTCTATACTCTTTCAACATATAGAATTTACTTCTAAATACTTTTAGGTAACTTATATTGGGTTTGTAGCCATACCATAATTCATAGAAACTTTAATATGAATCCTTCTTCAACTATACTTGGTTCAAAGTATGAACTGAGGTATTGATAGCTTCCTTCTAGTATTTTATAGCAACATTCTTTTCAATCATTAGATTTCTTGCACAATCCATGATAGATATATTTCTTCTTTTAGCTATTCCATTCTGCTTGGGAGTACCAGGGGTTGATACCTATCTTTTAATTCCTTGTTGAATGCAAAAGTTATTGAATTCATTGGAGATGAATTCACCACCTCTATCTGATCTTAAGCATTTCAATATTTTCCCTATTTCCTTCTCTATTCTTGCTAGATACTATTAGAATTTTTCAAATGCTTCTGACTTTTCTCTAAGATACATAACAGTCATCATTCTAAAAATCAACAAAAAGAATAATTTTTTTTTCTCCACTATAGCTTTCTATTCTAGTGGGTCCACATAGGTTAGTATACACAATTTCCAAGACATCTTTAGACTGATAGTTTTTTATTTCAAAAGTAGTCTTTCTCATTTTGCCAATCTGACAATTTTTGCATAAACCAACATCTGGTTTCTTCAAACTAGGAATACCTCTTACTTTTTTAAATTTTCTTATATTGACCATATTATCAAAGTTTACATGACATAATCTTTTGTGCCATAACCAACTTTCTTCCATTTGAGAAATGAAACATGAACAGTCACCAAGATCAAGATAAAATAGGTTACCTCTTGTTTGTTTGGCTAATCCAATTAGATTCCCTTTGTCATCCAGTAGTATTTCCTTGCCATGCATGAATTCTACTTTGAATCCAATGTTGATTAGTTGTGCCATACTCAGTAGATTATGTTTTAGTCCTTCAACCCAATAGGCATTTTCCATTACAAGTTCTTTGGTTAATGAGTTTCAACCTTTCCCTTTTATGCAACAAGGTTCATTGTTTCCAAGCCATACACTACCTCCATCATAGTCTTCAAATTGTTCAAACTTTTTTTAATCTCCAGTCATATGATGTGAATATGCACTGTCTATGATCAATGTATCATTTTCATTGACATGAGAGATAAGTGCTATCTTATCTTCTTCTTCATCAAATTCATCTTTCACAACAATGTATATTATTTCATCTTCACTTTTTTCAAAATCTTTAGTCATAAAACAAGTCTTTTTACCTTTGTCCTTGAATGATTTGTGATTTTTGAAATCCTTCTTGCCATTGCACTTGTGACTTTTCTTCTCATCCTTGCTTTATTTTTTTGGACACTTGGCAACAATATGACCAATTTCTTCACATGAAAAATAGATTAGGGGAAATTTACCTTTGTATTTTCCTCTACTTTTAGAATATTTCTTTGCAAGTAAAGCTTCAACAACTTCAAGATCACTATCAAAAAATTTCTCTAATTCCTCTTCACTTTCTGACTGAATGTCCTTTATTTTCTTACCTTTCTATTTGAGTGAAAGTTTGGCCTCAAATGTAGATTCAATATTTTTGGAAGCTGGAACATAATTGCCATAGTTGTCTAGCTCAAAAGTTTTCAATCTTCCTACTAAGGTATCCAAAGGTAACTTGTGATTTGGCTCACACCTCTTTTCTTGAATAGCAGATACTCTAATTTCATAGATATGAAGCAACGTTCTAAGAACTTTACTTACAATGGTTTCATCCTTGATTTCTCCTCTAGAAGCTTTGATTGCACTATTACTATCTTTAATTCTTTCCACATACTTGGCAAAATTTTCATCTTCTTTCATTTTTATTTGATCAAACTGTCCTCTAAGGATTTCTGCTTTGGCTCTCCTCACATTGTCATCCCCACCATAGATGTCCTTTAGCTTGTTCCACATATAAAAAGTAGTTTTGCAGTCCTTGATCTCATCAAATTCATCATAGCTAAGAGTAGATGCAATATTAATCATCACAGTTTTATGGTTCTTTTTCTCGGCAATATCTCCAATAGATAATGTACCAGTAGGAGTTTTGTATTCTTCATCAAGGTATTTCAAGCTTGAATCACTAATGGAGGCTAGATGAAGTCTCATGAGTCCCTGCCATGCTGAAAAGATGTCTCTATTTAGCTTTGGAATCTCTCTCTTGTAAGACATCCTGATCTTTAGCTTAGGTCCTTGAAACCTTCCTACAACCACCAAAAACTTTGATACCAGTTGTTGGAAATATAGGAGTAACTGAGAGGGGGGTGGGTGAATCAATTACTAATAAAATATATCCCAGATCCCTTAGATGTCAATAATAAAAATTGATTGCTTTTGATATTTAGTAAACACACAAAAAATGTTGTAACTCGGTAAATGTAGAGTGTGATTTACTTTTAGCTGATCTTAAAATATTAACAGTGATTAATTTGCAAGCATAAGAGAAATAACATGAACACATGAGACACTAGGATTTGACATGTAAACTCAATATAGGAGAAACCACCAATGTAACTAGTTACTATTTTCACTCTTTTGAAGTGAGCCTTGTGTTGGAATGTCTTAATGGGAAGAGTGCTTCTAAGAGGGGGGGTGAATCAGAAGTACTACCCTTTTCTCTTGTTTTAAATCCTTAATAACATATAACTAAAAATAACATGCATGCATATAAACATTAAACAATCATGAGAAGAAAACATGCATCACCACATAATACTTGAGCTTTTGATGACCTAGAAACCCTCCAAGAATAAGAAGGTAAAATTAGGGTGGGGATGATACCCAAAAAAATATTGCAGCAATTGATTTTAACCACTTTTGATGGTTTTCCCTATTAAAGGCCTGCCCTATTAAAGGCTACAACACATTGTTAAATGTGACCCTATTAAAGGATTTCTACACCCTGTTAGGAGTGTTTCCTATTAGAGGACTTAAGAACATTCAGCTTAGAATGCTACCCTATTAAAGGATTTACATAAGGCTATTAAACCCACCTAACTCAATAGGATTTCCAAATTCCTAATACAATTGTGAGAGAGTATTAGAATAATACACCTGATCTAATGCAATCTCTAATGCTAATTTTAGACTCTTGATCTACTCTTCTATCACTAATGTCTACTAGATCTGATCTACTAATTGGGTTCCTTGTTCTGTTATGATCAACTAGATGTGTAAATGCCATCCTTTTCACTAGATCTTTGACACCAATGTTCTACAATGACCTAAATAATAGGCTCTAGTTTTCCTTCTTCTCTCAACTCCTTGTTCAATGGCATCAAGACTTCCTTATAAAGATTAGTGGTTTGTTATATATTCTTGATTCAAATATTCCTGCTCAAACCCTTGAAATTTACCTATTGGCTACATGTAGTCTCTAATTTTTTGATTGGTTGCATGAGGATTGCATAGGTGGTTGGGAGGATTTGATCTTATTGTTTTATCCTATCATGAGTCATGCATAACTGTTTCACTTCATGGTTTGTGATTGCACAAACTTTCATGTTGATCCTACATTTCTCAACACATGAAGTAATACTAATGTTTGGCATCATCTATTATTGATTGTTTGGCATCCACTCTGTTTCCTGGTTACTTGGCTCCTATAGAATTCCTATGTTACTCAACAACTATAGAATTCCTATGTTACTCGACACCTATAGAATTCCTATGTTACTCGACACCTATAGAATTCTTGTGTTACTGGGCACACATTGAACTTCTACTTTTCTCAGCACATACTATGTTTCATGGGTACTCGACACTATCTGTAACTCGACATGTGTTAGAGTTTTGGCTTGGCTTCCATTATATACTCGACATGTATAGTGAAGATGGTTAAGTATGTTGACACTCATTTGTCAATCTTACTTATTTGATCAACAATCTCCCCCTTTGACATGAGTGTCAAAAACACTTAACTAATCATTCATGATCTAATCCTTATGTGCACATTCTTCACTTACAAAATTTCAAAAAGATATTGTCAACAAAAATATACCTTATGACTCCCCCTAAGTTGTTTATGCCTTGTCATGTCATGAAAATTGTGCCAATGTGCCTGATCTACTTTGTTCTTTGACCTGTTTCTAACCTTTCTGATCATGTTTAATGACCCTATTATCTCCTTGTCTTCTTGCTCTATTCATTTCTCCTCCTTTAATATATCTCCCCATTTTTGATACTAATGTCAAAGGGTTCTAAATAGTAATGTCATGCTTGGCTAACAATGTTTTATTTACCTCAAGGAGTATTTTGAGAGCTCCATCCCAGTTATTTAATGCAATATCCAATGACTTGTGTTGGATTGCAAGCTCTACTAGTAGATCAACAATTCCTTCATGTGTAGAAATATTTGGATCCTTCTTTAGGACTATTTCAACATACATTTTCTCCTTATGTAATATCTCCAAGTGGGGAGTGATAGAGGCTTGCATTTGCATCGGCTTTTCTTTAATAATGGCCTCTTTTGCTAATAATGTAGCTAATTCCCTCTGAGTGTGAAACATTTGAGAAAATTTCTTCTCACTCTATGTAGGATTTGAGAGTAGTTACATACTAGAGAGCTTTAATTTTCTCTTAAGGTTCAAAATTTTAGGATTTATTTCTTGTGTGAACCTGGAAAAATCACACAATTTGCTATAAAGGGAAAAGATGTTCCCTAGTACAATATTTACCTTATCTAATTTCTTGTCTAGGTCAACCTATCCTAAAATTATGTTATTGGCTATCTTTTGGTTGACTTTGCCTAGAGACTTCTTCTCTGACCATTCCATGAGTTTTACATTTGTATCATTGTCCTCATTGTTCACTTGGTCAACTATATAAGATAGTTGCTCAAGGATCGACCTACTTGCATTTGGAGGTTGTAGGCTAAAGGCATCCATGAATATATCCTTGATCTCATTCATTTCCTACTTGTATTTGTATTCTTTCCTCAATGCCTCTTGCCTCCTCTTATCCAATGCACTTTGTATTTCATTCATCTTTTCTCTAGTTAAAGTGCTTGAATCATAATAGGGTATTTGAATTTCTTCATCAAGCTCAGGAATACCATAATGAATGGTCTTGGCTACCCTAGTAGAACTTGATCTTGGATTCTTGGCTTGTAAAGTCAGCATGTCAGTACTCAACTTCTGAATGGGTTTGGTAGGATTTCCTATTTTTGGCAATTCAAGTAAAGTTTGTATTGCAAACTCCTCCTTATCCTATTTTTCTTCCTTATCCTCTTCTTGTGCCACTACTACTGGGGGTGTACTTATTATCTATACTGATGTACATATGACTTCCCCTGCTATTTCACTTAGCTCTTGATGATCGTACATGGCTATTCTTGGTGGTGATGGAGGTAGTAGAAATGAAAGTCTAGTAATTTGATTGATTTAAGGTGGTTCTTGTGGTGACACCTTGGCTTCTTTGAGTTTATCTACTGACTTTTCGAGCTCATCTACACTTACCAATATGGGACTTGTACACAATTGTGCTTGAAGATTTTTTTGGTCAAGGATCTTAGTGAGATCATTTGTAGTTAATGGGTTGATGTTTTGACTTGAGGTGTCAACAACATCCTTAATCTTTATGATTTTTACAGGTGTGGTAGTAGAGTGAGGAGGACTAGGAGGTAGAATCTGTGTGTCTTGCACACCTTTTTGCTCATTAGTATCTTTTCTTTCCTCCTCTTCAACCTTTTACTCTACTTATGTCTTCTCTTCTCTCCTCTTTCTTCTCTCTCAAGGTTTAGCTGTGTCTTCTTCTTTGTATTCCTCTTTAAGGACATCTTCAGTTTTCTTATACAAATTCTTCCATGATCTTGTGTTTCTTTGTATGACTTCTTCAAAAAAAAATTGAAGTATGGAAAATGCTTTATACTTAGGTGTAAACCTTTTATTATGCCTTTTGACTACTTTAATTATTTGTTCCTTTGTCAAATCAGGCAGTATACTTGCTAGGGTTGATTCCCTCCATTTTCAAACAAAAATGCCATCTTTCTTCTACAATTTTAGACAATTCCTTTGGCAATTGTCCATCTAGTTCAAGAGGTGTATACTTGAACTATGCCATCATATTATAGACTGATTCTTCTATTCTATTTTGTTCCTCTTTAGTGAACTTATTGAAGTCAGTCTTTTCCATGTTACTTAAGTCTCCATTCCTAATGTTTTCACATTAAGTATTAGCTAAAGACTTAGGAGGATGACTTACCTTTTCAATCTAATATTCCTCATCAGTATCAGGTTGAGCAACATATCTTTTTCTTTTCCTTGGCTCTTCCTATGCCTTCTTGATTGTTTTCTTCTTCTTTGTAGCTTCCTCTTTGGCTTTTTGTGCAAATGCCCTTGTTGTAGCTCTGGTTGTTGGTTTCTTGGGTGTTTGCATGGCAGCTTTCTTTGGCTTAGGATGAGGACCAGGAGGTATTTTTGCCTTCCTTTTGATAAAATTTCATTTGGTGGGTGTTTCCCTGACTTCTTCTTCCTTGGCACTCTTATCTTTGTCTTCATCTTGGCCTTGTGTCAATTCAAGTGGCCCTTGTTCTTGCCCATCTTCATCTTTCACATCATTACCTTCCTCTTCATCATCACTAATATCCTCAGCTTCTCCTGCTGCACTTGTTTCTTCAACACCAAATTTCTTCTTTATCTTCTTCACCAACTTTTCCTTCTTCTTGACCGTTGTAGATATTTTGAGTTTTGTAACAACTCTTGATCTGACAGTGTCATAGCTTCCAAATGCCTTGGCAGTTTTGTCTATTTCCTCTACAAGTAGTGCTATAATAGTTGCTGAAGCTTGGTCAACATCAAGCTCATATCCCAATGGTCTAAGCCATCTTACTCTTGGAAGGACTGCTTGGATGTAAGTATAATCAATGTCAACAAGAAAGCATATGTCATTTACATGTTTGTTCACCAATGAGACTAGTATCCTCATTCTTTTCTTTATTGCATTCTTGAAATCATCAAAATAGATAGACATTTTATCATTAAAGCTATCTCCCATTTGTGCAATAAAATCATTTATTTGATCAACAATTGCATTACTCTGACTCTAGTTGACTTTGCCAAATGAAGGGAATTCATTCATCACATAAAAGAACATAATACCAACACTGATCCAAATTTGCATTTTGCTCCCTTGGATTTTCTAATTGCTCAAAGATTTTCATTAATCTGTTGCAACATGAGCTCTGCAAGGTCATAGGTGTGGTCTTTCTTTAGAAGCTTATATGTCACATCCACTACTATGCAGGGTACACTATTCAACCTAATAGATTGATAAAACTTATGTGATATGATCCTTATAGAAAAATCTAGAAGGGGATCAGTTATGGTGTCTATGGTCATGCCTCTGTTATTCCATTTTGCACCTGTGTTCTTCTCTATTATTTCCTTTTTGTCACTTCTCATCATCTTTGGCTGATCTAGGGTTGGAAAACTAGTGACGCTATGAACCATTTTCTTGGTAATCTTGACTAGCCCTTGCTCTAGCTAGAATGATTCATAATGAATTTTGCTAAGTACTATGTGTATCCACATAGTTTTGAATACGATTAGAAAAACTAGGGCTTTGGTTAAACCCTTCTTCTCTATAATTGAAAATTCATCCTTCAATATTCCATTATCATAGATTTTATCATAGACTTTGAATATTTCTAGGTCTCCTATGGCTCCAATCTTATAATTGTAATACTTTCACACATCCTGAACCATAACAACTTTTTTGAGGATCATAGACAATGCACCTGTAGGATCATTTTTGTATGCTACCTCTGGTATAGGCCTAAACCCAAGTTGTTTAACCTCATTGCTAACAAGTTTAATTTCATGGCTCTCTTTCCCTTTGGTGGACTTTGAACCAAATGCCATTTTTAACCAAACTAGGGTTTGACGTTTAAAGTAAACTTCACAAACTGTATAACTTGGCACATGAAGGAAATACCTAGTTAAATGCTTGAAATCACTTGGGTAGACACTAAATTGATGCAAATCGCTGGTTGAATGCTTGAAAATTGCTCAGTCATGCTTCTAGTAATCACTCTTCATTTGAATGGCTCATAATGAATCAATTTTCACCTTTAAGTGCCTCAAAAACCTTGTATTTAATGCATTCTTATACCTTCACGTGTCACTCAACTTCCATAGATTTTCAACTCAACATCCACTCCATTTTACTCGGTAGCTATTCTCACTTGACATCTACTAACTTTGTTAATAACTCGGCAACCACTGTAGTTTTTTTTTTTTACTCGACTCCTACTAGACTTCTTGACTCGGCATCCAAAGTAGTTTTACTTGGCAATCAAAGACAGCTCGGCATCATCATTCAAATTTTGTCCTGGCATCTTATCTCATGCAAATTTATACTTTACAGTGCTTCTTCTCTGTTTAGGGCTAATGTATGATACTTCCTTACATGTATCAGCCCCATAGGCTCATCTTGTGATTAGTTGGATGAGATATGATCACTTGACCTCTTGGGCGAAGTGACCCTTCCATTAGATGTACTTGGTCAATCTTTTTTTCACCATGTTTTCTTAATGTCTATTCTGATGTGTTCATCATCAAACTTTTCTTTGCCCTTATTTACTTTAGTCTTGGGCACCTTGGCCTTTGTTGGACAATTCTGGTTGACATGTCTAGTTTTCAAGCAACTAAAACAAGTAGTTTGGTTCAAAAATCTTTTATAGTTCCTTTTCAAGTGTGTTCTTATGCAATTCTAGGGTATATTTCCATACTCTTGACAATAGTGATAGCTTTGCTTGTATTGTAGTCCCAATTGTAATGGTGTTCATAGTTGTCCCTCTTTACATGCTGATTAGGTGCCACATAGGCTTTGATCTGCATTCAAAGGCTTTATGTCCATACTTCTTGCAATTATGGAAGTGTCCATCAAATCTTTTTTTCCTTGTGACTTTAGACCTATATTCTTGTGTCATGTGTCCTTGCTTATTACACTTGTGACAGTAACCCTTGCTTTTGGGTGTGTTTGGCTTATTGATCCTTCTATTACTCCAGCAAACATTAGTAGTATGCCCCCTTTTTATTACAATAATGACAAGTGGGTTTAGAATCCTTACCTTTTTCACTTCTTTTCTTAGCACTCTTTAATGATTCACCAACTTTAGTGTTGATGTATCCAAGTCCTGATGTATCATGGGCTGATCTTGGGGATTTCAGCAATGCTTCAAAGTACTTGATAGCTTTACTTGACTTGTTGAGATTCTCTTCTATTTCTTTTTCTCTGTTCAATTAATTCTATAGTTGTTCATTCTACATCCTCAAAGTAGAGATCTCAATATCTTTCATATTGAGTTCATGATGAAGGTTCATCAGTTGGGCAAGCATATCCATCTACATGTTTGAGATCCTTGTTAATTCAGTACATTTTTCTTCAAGTCTGTTTGCAAGATTTCTTTTGTCATCTTCCATCATGAATCTATCCTCAATAGCTTTTTTCTTTTGCTTAGTGATTTCACATAGCATCATTGCTTGTGATTCATGCTCCATCTTAAGAGTTCTTATCTCTTCTGCTTGAACTCTATTTTTCTCCATCAGTTTTGCTATTTCTGCATCAATTTTTTTGGAATCTCCTTGTAGTGAATATAAATTTTGGCTATAGCTATTTCCTTCCTTCTTTTTAAGAATTTTCTTCATTCCTCTCTAGCTTCCTCTGCCTTGTGTAGAGCGAGATGCACATCTATCACCTAGTTCTCAATGATCTTCCCAAGTTTGAAAACTTCCATCTTTAGATCTTTTCCTCCAAGTTGTTAAGCTTCTTCTTGAGAGAACTTTTCTTTGATACCAATTGTTGGAATGTCTTAATGGGAAGAGTGCTTTTGAGAGGGGGGGGTGAATCAAAAGTACTAGCCTTTTCTCTTGTTTTAAATCCTTAATAACGTATAACTGAAATTAACATGCATGCATATAAACATTAAACAATCATGAGAAGCAAACATGCATCACCAAATAACACTTAATATTTTGATGACCCAAAAACCTTCTACAAATAAGAAGGTAAAACTAGGGTGGGGATGATACCCACAAAGTTACTGTAGCAATTGATTTCAACCACTTCTGATTGTTTTCCCTGTTAAAGGCTACAACACATTGTTAAATGTGACCCTATTAAAGGATTTCTACACCATATTAGGAGTGTACCTTGTTAGAGGACTTAATAACATTCAACTTAGAATGCCACCCTATTAAAGGATTTACATAAGGCTGTTAAATTCACCTATCTCAATAGGATTTCCAAATTCCTAATACAATTGTGAGAGAGTATTAGAATAATACACCTGATCTAATGCAATCTCTAATGTTGATCTTAGGCTCTTGATCTACTCTTCTATCACTAATCTTTGCTAGATCTGATCTTTTGATTGTGTTCCTTTTTCTATTTTGATCAACTAGATGTGTAAATGTCGTCCTTTCCACTAAATCTTTGACACCAATGTTCTGCAATGACCTAAATAATAGGCTCTTCTTTTCCTTCTTCTCTCAACTCCTTGTTCAATGGCATCAAGACTCCCTGATAAATATTAGTTGTTTGTTATGCATCCTTGATTAAAATGTTCTCACTCAAACCCTTGAAATTCAACTATTGGTTACATGCAGTCTCCAATTTTTTGATTGGCTGCATGAGGATTGCAAAGGTGGTTGGAAGGATTTGGTGTTATCCTTTTATCCTATCATGAGTCATGCCTAACCATTTCACATCATGGTTTATGATTGCAAAAACTTTCATGTTGATCTTGCATTGCTCGACACATGAAGTACGACTGATGCTCGGCATCATCTATTCTAGATTGCTCAGAATCCACTGTGTTTCCTGGTTACTTGGATCCCATATAATTCCTATGTTACTTGGCACCTATAGGATTCATGTGTTACTCAGCACCTATAGAATTCTTGTGTTACTCAACACACATTGGACTTCTGCTTTGCTCGGCACATACTATGTTTCCTGGTTACTCGGCACTATCTGTAACTCGGCATGTGTTAGAGTTCTAGCTTGGCTTCCATTGTATACTTGACATGTATAGTGAAGATGGTTAAGTGTGTTGACACTCATTTTTCATTCTTACTTATTTGATCAACACCTTGTTAGGAGCCAACCTTGTTAAAAGTTAGAAAACACACTATTAGGTGTGACCTTGTTAGATGATTTAATCACCCTATTAGGAGTGGCCTTGCAATAAGTCTTAAAAGAATCCAATGGAACTATCACCTTGTTAGAAGATTTAAAACTAGCTGTTAAACCAACTCTGTCAAGTTATTTTAGATCACTACTCCAATGGTTAGAGAGTAACAATAAAATGACCTGATTTTGATGCAACTGAGTTGCTGATTATAGATCTCTATTTTTCTTCATACTTGATCTTTCCTGATTGAATGACACTTTTTTTCTCCATAAGGATGCCTACTTATCCTTCAAGTTCTCTCTTACTCTTTCTTTATCAAATCAATCAACACACTTGCACACACACTAAAAATATCAACTTGACCTTTCATTTATACCATTCAAATTTTTAAGTCAGCTCAGATTCAAAAAATAATAACCAATAATCATCATCATAGTTTGCTAGAAATAATACTTAAAATAAATAAGCTTCTTATGCCAGAACAACAAAATCTTTCATTGGCTGACCCTACTTGGTAAACACTAGTTCTGAGATGAGTTGCTATGTTAAGCAACAGAAGTTTGGTTAACACTGTGAACTTGCAAAAGTCCTTTGGCAACTGAGTGAACTTGGTGAAAACTAATGCTTTCAAACATTTCTTTTATAACCCTGTGAACTTGATTAATAGTGTTTTCTACTTGAATTCATTTGATGCCTGAGTGGGCTTGGTAGACACTATCTTCCTAGAGTAATCTTTAGGAACACTTGGTAGACATGGAAAATTGTCTTGCTGACCAAGTAGCTTAGTAAGCACTAATTGAAATCTGATATGACATTTGTACAACATCAAAGACAACACACAATTATGCAATTTTATCCAACAATTAGGAACATGAGAAAAGTTAGAGTTTTACCTAAGTTGAAGAAGCTTGATAATATAATGTGTAAACAATTTCAGTGCAAGTGTCTATACCTTGAATCATGTACAAGTCAAGAAAGGTACTCATTCAACACCTTTTGAACTATGGTGAGGATACTCATCTAATGTGAAATACATTAAGGTATTTAGAAGAAAGTGTTACATTCTTAAAGACTTTGGGAATGGTAAACTTGATGCAAAAATTGATGAAGTTATATTCCTAGGATATTTCACAAGAAGTAAAGCTTATAAGTGTTTAAATACTAGCACTAACAAAGTTTTGGAAAGTGTAAATGTGAATTTTGATGAATATACAGAGGTATATGAGGTTGAACCTATGAAAGAACTAGAAGAATACAAATAATTTGTATACATTTATGAAGGTATGCCTACTGAAGAAGATGCTACAAATCAAGCTACAAACCAATAGCAAGTTTCAGTGACTATCGAGTCATAGATTATGAATGCAGAGTTGCATATAGGAACTAAGCTACATTTAGATGTTGAGTTAGAGAATGAAGTTGATGCACATTTTGATTTTAAGAAAATTATACACAAAAGAGATGTTGAACTACCTAAAAACAATAAACACGGTGACTCTAAAGCTAAAAGACAAAATTAAGAAACTAGAGTTGAACACGGATTGTCCAAATATGTCAAAAGACATCATCCTACTACTCAAATCATTGGAGATAAAGATGCTAGACCAATGAAAAGAAACAAATTGAGAAATGATAAATGTTTTCTAAGAATGAAGGAACCCAAATTTGTGAGAGATACTTTATAAGATGTGGGATGGAGTAAATCCATGGAAGAAGAGGTTGAACAAATTAAGAAAAACAAAACATGGAGTCTATTTCCTAGACCAAAAGACATGATTGGCACAAAATGGGTATTCAAAAACAAGCTAGATGAAAATGGTTAAGTCAAAAGGAACAACACAAGATTAGTTTTCATGGGATATGCTCAAGAGGAAGGAATTGACTATGGAGAGACATTTTCCCCTATCACTAGGTTATGAGTAAGAACTCTACTTGCTTATTCTGCATACAAAGGTTTCAAAGTTTATCAAATGGTTATTAAATCTGCATTTCTAAATGGCATATTAGAGGAAGAATTTTACATAGAACAACTAGAAGGATTTGTTGATGTTAACAACAAGAACATGGTATGTAGATTACACAAAGCTCTATATGGTTTGAAACAAGCACCAACAACATGGTATGAGAGACTTTATAATTATCTTGTTAATATTGGATTTGAAAGGACTGATGATAACAATAATCTATACATGAAGATAGAGAAAGGAAAAGGTATTATGTTATCTATAATTTTTGTTGATGATATCATATTAGGAGGTCAAGGTGCTTTATGTAAGGATTTTTCAAATCAAATGAAGCAAGAATTTGAAATGTCTATGTTTGGAGTGATCAAGTTCTTTATGGGTTTGCAAGTATATAAGATGAAATATGGTATATACATCACTCAGTCAAAGTATGTCAAGGAAATATTGAAAGCTTTTGGATTGGAGGATTCCAAACTAGTAAGTACACCTATGGTGATAGGACACAAGTTGTCAAAGAATGATGATTTAACTAAAGTTAATCAAACATTGTATAGATCTATGAATGACAAATTGCAATATGTAGTACATAGTAGAGTTGACATTGCATTATCTATAGTGATAGTTATAAGATTCTCTGCTAATCACAAGGAGAATCACTTGATGGATTTAAAGAGAATAATGAGATATCTTAAAGGAACTTAAGAGTTTGGTCTATACTGCAAGAGAAATGATAAATTTGAACTAAGAGCCTACACTAACCTTGATTGGGCTGGAAATATTGATGATAGAAAGAGCACCAGTGGAGGAGCATTTTTCTTAGGCAAAAGGTTGGTTACATGGACTAGAAATAAACAAAATTTCACTTCACAATCTACTACTGAAGCTAAATATGTTGTTGCTATTGTAAATTGTACAAATATTGTATGGATCAAATAGATACTCAAAGGAATGAAGGAAGAGATCATAGAACCAGTGACACTGTATTGTGATAATACAAGTGCTAAAACATATCAAAGAATCCTTTAATGTACACAAAGACTAAGCACATTGCAAATACATTTCATTGTTTGAGAGAGTTAGTTCATGATAAAGAGGTGAAGATGGAATATGTTTACACTAAAGATCAAGTTGTTGATATCTTCACAAAAACATTACCTAAGGATGCTCATAAGTATCTAAGAGGTAAATTAGGGGTGATAACCCTATCAAAGGCTATCTAAGTAACAAAAGGAGTGCCCTAAATCAAAAAAAGTTGATGTTCATATGTTACACATTGATGTAGAGGATATTACTTTAGGATCTACCTAAAGTAATCAAAGAGCTAAAACTTCAAATCAGTCACAAGAAAGGTGACAAAGAGAGAAAACTAAGGAAACTAAAAAAGCTTATATCTACATGTTATGATCACAAGTTTTTGGCATCAGTCTTTGGAATTTTTGTCAAAGAGGGAGAGATTCACTGATTAGAAGGAGAAAGGAAAGATAATTGGAGAGATTTATTAATCTTAGAGGGAGATAATTACTAAAGAAGATAGTTGTTCTCGAGAAATCTTAAAGAGGGAGAAATCTTAACATGTTCCTTGTAAGAAGAAGAGATACAAGAAAAAACTTAGAAGGAGGTATAAGAAAGATTTTTCTCACCTATTCCAAATATGGAAGCTACTAATGGAGGGAGAGATTTTACTAAAAGGAATAATTTTTCTTTTTATAGTATTTTTTGGTCTAACCTAGTCAATTTGATTGAACAAGGTGTTTTTTATTTGGTTGATCAGTTTGGTTTGCCATTAATGCCAAAGAGGGAGGATTTTGAGAATAGATCGAAGAAGTTAATCATAGATAGAGATTGTAAAGGGAGATTTTTGAGAACATACAAGTATGATCAATATGTTTCAATCATTGTTTTGTCACTAATGTCAAACCTGCTATTTTTTGCTAAGACAACTACTTATATGATTTTAGTACTATCAATTATTTGATTGATGAAGAGGATTTGATCAAAAAATGTATTAATAGCACATAGAGGAAAGGTTGAGCTATGATTATGTAAAGGAGTACAAGAATCATTTAAGACAATGATAACATGATGTATTTATAATCTACCTAAGGTTACAAAGGTTGGTTACACTAAGAAGATTTAGAAGAACAAGTTACAAAAAGTTTGTCTACCATGCTTGACTAAGTGGATAGTAGGTGCCAAGAAAGTCAGTGCAAGTTGAGTAGAAAATTAGTTGGAGCTGAGTAAATGCTTATTCTAGTCTATGTCAAGCAAGACAATGGATGTCAAGTAAAGTTTAGTCGATGTTGAGCACTAGTAAACTTTAGTTTGTGCTGAGTAATTTCATAGAGGATGTTGAGAAACATAGTATGTGTCAAGAATCAAAAGCCTAATAATGTTGAGCTACTTCATTATTTAAATGATCACGAATTTGATGGATCTAAGCTGACAAGTTTGTTTTCTTGGATTATGTGACCCAGGTGGAAGATAAAATTGATGATTTGGAGACACAAAATTCAAGGTAAACCATTTTTAGGTGAATTTAAAGACGATTCCAAGAGAAGTTTCTAGAAAAGATATGGAATGTGGGATAGATTCATTCTATCCTACCTAATCCATGCAAACCCTAAATTGGACGATGGAGAATGAGTGGCAAAAGATATAAATTTTCTATTTATAGGAATGGTTGTTCATGAAGCAAGGTTGTCATGTGTGAGAACCTAAGGATGTCAAGGAGACAAAGGTATTTCTTCATCAAGTGACCTAAGAGAAGAGTCTACAATGGCATGTAAGCAAGATGGCTTAAGGATATGAATGCTTGAAGGGTGAACAAGCTATTAGAGCTGCAATGTAAGGAGGCCAAGAAGAATGAAGAACTAAATAGTGATCTATAATCTACAAATGAAGTTGTAAGTTGTTACCAGATCAAAATCTTATTTTTACTCTCTAATAATTGTATTAGTCTATGGTAAATCCTTTGGTTTAAGGTCGACCTAACATTCATTTGTAAATCCTTTAACTAGGTGATATTCCAAGTGAATGGTCTAAATTCCTCTAACAAGGCTCACTCCTAATAGGGTGATTGAAATCCTTTAATAGGGTCACATTTAACAATGTATATTATAACCTTTGACATTGTTTGCCTTTCACATGGCACCACTTCAAAAGAGTGAAAAAGAGTAGCATGTTACTGGTGGTTTTTCCTAAATTGGATTTCTATGTAAATCATTATGTCAAGTGTATAGATGAATTTGTTATGTTTCATGTTTACATTTCTACAAGTTGATTTGATAGTAACCTACAAGTTTTAAGTGATTGCATAATCTTATGGATGCATGCATGATGAATTTAAATGTTTTTTGGGTTCACTAAGTTGTAAAAAATTTTATTTATACATTTGAACCATGGATAACTAATTCACCCCCACCCTCACCCCCTCTTAGCTATTTTGAAGTATTCCATTTTTATAGATGTAACTTTTCTTTATCCATCTTTGCATTCATAATCTTTTGATAATCTACACTTGTAACAAAACTAGATTTATACAAGGTAGATTTGTGTTTGACATGAGTTTCTACATATCTTCCCAAGTGATCACATTTAGGTTTTGTGGAGGTATGTTAGATATATCTTGGATAGTAACTTCCTTCTCTAGGCTCTATTCTTGGAGTAACTTCCTTCTTCTAGTAACTTCCTCCTTTTCTTCACATTTATGCACTAGTTCCTTGATCTCTTGTTTTAATCTAGAAGCCATTTCCTTATATGCATCCTCAAATTTAATTGCATATATTCCTTATTTGGGCTCTATTCTTGGAGTAATCACTCCAAATGCCTCTTTCCACACCTTTATGCTATCCTTCTCAACTTTGTGAGGTTTATTCTTCAAAACTTTGTATGCCCTATGTCTTGGCATAAAGTTCTTCATTGAATCTTTAAGGGCTATAGACATATGTGTCTTCCCTAAATTTGGATATCTTGTGCCAATGTAATCTCTCTTATTTTCCTCTCTATGGATAGTGGCAAATTCTATTTGGCATCTATCCATTTGTAAAAACCTATTGGTAATCTATCTCCCAATTCCAATGGTGTACATCTTGTTGGAGTCAATTGATTAATTGTGTATTATCTTTGATATTACACAAAATTTCATATCTTTACAAGTCAATGTATGTCAAGTTCACTTGGGCATTGCAGATAGTTTCATGTGTTTCTTGTGTCTACCAAGAATTCTATAGTTTGCCTAGTTCAGAAGATAGTGTCTACCGAGTTCACTCAGGTGACAAAGGAAAGTTTTTAGAAGTTGAGTGTTAACCGAGCTCACTTGGTTAATGAAGGAAATTTTAGATGGAACTATTATTAACCGAGCTCACTTGATTACCAAAGGAACTTTTTGAATATACAGTGTCAACCAAGTTTACTTGGTTAACATAGGAAAATTTCTTTGAGTTAGTATCTACTGATGCGAGGTTGGCCAACGAAGGATTTTCTTGTTTTGGCATATTGGGTTCAATTGAATTGTCTAATGGTTCTAGCCAACTCAGAAGATGAATATTAATTATTCTAATTTGTATTCAAGATGATTATATAATATGTATGATATAAATATAAGATCAAGTTGAGGATTAAATGTGTGCAACAAAATTGAAGATTTGATAATGCAAAGAGGAAGCAAATTGGAAGGACAAGTAGAATATTCTTGTTGAGATGCAAAGATACATTTGATCAGGAAGGATCAATTATAAAATATAGAATTGAGATCTATAATTAGTAATTTAGTTTCATTAGAAATTAGTTCATCTCATTGTTACTCTCTAACCATTGTAGCAGTGATCTAAATCTCTTAACAGAGTTGTCTTAAGAGCTAGTTGTAAATCCTCTAACAAGGTGGAATTTTTATTGAATTGTATAAAGACCTCTAAGAAGGCCACTCCTAATAGGATCACACCTAATAGTGTGTTTTTCAACCTTTAATTGGTTTGGCTCCTGATAGGGCTCACTTCAGATGAGTGAGAATTAGTAACTAGTTGCATTGGTAGTTTTTCCCAGACTAGGTTTCCACATTAAATTCTGGTGTCAATTGTGTTCATGATATTTATCTTATGTGTTTACAACTAAGTTAAGTAAGATTAACCATAGATAATATCTTAAATATTTTCATGTTAAGCATTTGCTGAGTTATTTTAGTTTTTACTGAGTTACAACATTTTTCTTGTATGTTTACTGAGTTACAAGAAAGTTTGGTTTTGATTTGTATTTACATGAAAGGGATCTATGATTTATTTTAGTGGTAACTAATTCATCCCTCCCCTCTTATTTAATTCTCTTATATTTTCAACAATTGGTATCAGAGTATTTGGTTCTTGCAAAAAAGGTTTTAAGGACCAAAGCTAAAGATTGAGATGTGTTTTAGAAGTGAGATTCCCAACTTGAACCGAGACAACTTTGCAGCATGGAAATGACTTATGAGGCTACATTTGGAAACAACCAGTGATTCAAGTTGTAAATATCTTGATAATTAATACAAGACTCCTACTAAAACATTATCAGTTGAAGATATTACTTAGAAGAAAAATCATAAGATCATGATGATTGACATTACTTCTACTCTTAATTATGTTGAATTTGATGAAGTGAAAAGCTATACTAAAACTTATGATATGTGGATCAAACTAAAATCCATCTATGGAGGAGATGATAATTTAATGAAAGATAAAGATGAATTTCTTAGAGGACAATTTGATTAGATGAAGATGAGAGAAGATGAAAACATTGAAAAATATGTTGATAGAATTAAAGCAAGTGTGAGTGCAATCAAAGCATCTAGAAGAGACATTGATGGAAAAATAGTTGTAAGCAAGGTAGTCATAACTCTTCTTCCTATCTATGGAATTAGAGTATCTACTATTCAAGAGATGAGATGTAATCCAAATAGAAAAATAACTTTAGATGCTCTAGATGGAAGATTGATAGCTTTTGAATTGGAAAACTATGATAACTATGTCCCTAGTTCCAAAGGTATTGAGTATGCATTTGAAACCAATCTTTCACTCCAGAAAAAGGGTAAGAAATCAAAAGGTAGTCAATCTAAAAGTGAAGAAGAAGAAGAAATTTCATATAATGATCTTGAATTTTTTGAACCCCTACTTGCAAGGAAACATTCCAAAGGCAGAGGAAAGTACAAAGGTAAGATTTCTCTAATTTATTTTTCTTGTGAAGAAGATGGTCACATTGCTACAAGGTGCCCAAATAGAGAAGACAAGGATGAAAAGAAAATAAATAAGTACAAAGGAAAGAAGGAATTCAAAAATTATTAGGACTACAAGGACACAAATAAGAAATCTTGTTTTATGGCTAAAGATTCTGATAACAATGAAGATGAATCTGATGATGAAGGAGATAAAATGGCAATTATCTTTAATGTTAGCAAAAATGATACATGGATTATTGATATTGGCTACTCACATCATATGACTTATAGAAACAAAACATAATTTGAGCACACAAAACAATACGATGTTGGTAGTGTGAGATTTGGAAACAATGAACCTTGTTGCATGAAAGAAAAATGGTGTATCTCATTAACCAATGAACTTAGATGTGATAATGATTATTGGGTTAAAGGACTAAAACATAATCTACTAAGTGTGGTAAAATTGAATAACATTGGATTCAAGGTAGAATTTATGAATGGGAAGGCCAAACTACTAGATGGAAAAGGAAATTTGGTTAGATCTAGAAAACAAATAAAAGGTAATCTATTCTATCTAGATCTCAGTGAAAGTTCATGTTTTATTGCTTAAGTAGAAGAAAGTTGGTTATGAAAAAGAAGATTATGTCATGTGAACCTTGATAACCTAGTCAAGATAAAAAAAAAATAGAAGAGTAAGAGGTATTCCTATCTTGAGGAAACCTGATATGGGTCTATGCAAAAATTGTCAAATTGGTAAGATGGGAAAAACTAGTTTCAAAAGAAAAACCTATCATTTTGAAGAAGTCTTAGAGCTTGTGCATACAGACTTATGTGGACCTATTGGAATAGAGAGTTACAATGGAGATAAGTTTTTCATTTTGTTTGTTGATGATTATTCTAGAATGATGACTATAATGTATCTAAAAGAGAAATTTGAAGATTTTCAAAAATTTAAGTGGTATTTGGCAAGAGTAGGAAAATAAACTAGAAAGAAGCTAAAATGTTTGAGATCAAATAGAGGTGGTGAATTAATTTCCAATGAGTTCAATGAATTTTTCATTGAAAAGGGGATTAAGATACACGCATTAGTCCCTGGTACACCTCAGCAGAATGGTATAGCTAAAAGAATGAATAGATCCATCATGGATTGTGCAAGAACATTGATGATAGAAAAAAATGTTGCAATAAAATATTGGAAGGAAGCAATCAGTATGATAGTGCATACCTTGAATAGAGTACAATTTAAGAAAGACTCAAATCAAACTCCTTATGAACTATGGTATGACTACAAACCTAATGTAAGTTACTTGGAAGTATTTGGCAGCAAATGTCATATCTTGAAAGAATCTAGAAAAGGTAAATTTGATGTCAAAGGTGATGAAGGGATATTCATAGGATACTCTTGCAGAAGAAAAGCATACTAATGTTTGAATTTTTCTACTTATAAAATCATAAAAAGTGCATATGCGAGAATTGATCAGTTTGCACAAAACAGTGAAGAAGAAAGCAACAAAAAATCTGAGGATTACAAAAGATATGTTTACTATGAACCTGATAGTTTTCCAAATCTATCTAAAAATTAGGAGGCCTCACCTCCCAACTCCCTAGAATCTCCAAAACCTACCAAGTTTCAAATAATGCATCCTGAGTCATAGTCTAAAGGACCCGAGTTGTAGCCAAAGGCTATCGAGCTGTTGCTAGAGAAAACCAAGTCTAATGGACTTGAGTCATAGATAGTAGGACCCAAGTTTAATATAGAATATAATGAAGAAATCAATGAAAAAAACTCCAAATCCAAAGTACCTATGTTAGAAAGATATGTCAAAAGGCATCATGCATCTGATCAGATCATTCGAGACAAGTTAGATTGAACAATGATAAGAAACAAATTGAAAGTTACATGTTTCCTTGTTGAATTTGAATCAAGAAATGTTAAAGATGCTTTGGATAATGAAAGTTGGATTGAAGAAATTAATTGAAGAAATAGAATAGATAGAGAAGAACAAAACTTGGACTCTTGTTCCTAGAACCAAGGATAAAAATGTAATTGGCACAAAGTGGGTACTCAAAAATAAGCTAAATGAAGATGGAGAAGTTTCTAGGAACAAAGAAAGGTTAGTATGTAAAGGTTATGCTTAAGAAGAAGGTATTGATTATGGTGAAAATTTTCCTCTTATTGTAAGATTAGAAGGTGTTAGAACTTTACTAACATATGCAACTCATAAAGGATTTAAAGTTTATCAAATGGATGTAAAATTTGCATTCTTAGATGGAACTCTTGATGCAAAGGTCTACATAGAACAACCTAAAGGTTTTGTAGATCCTAGAGATATAATTTGCAAATTACACAAAGCATTATATGGTCTCAAGAAAGCTCCTAGAGCTTCGTATGAATGACTTCATAACTACTTGATACAGATTGGTTTTCAAAGAACAAATGAAAATAGTAGTTTGTATATCAAAGAAGGACTCGACAAGAAGATTGTGTTGGTGGAAATATTCATGGATGACACTTTATTTATAGAAAATGATGACTTGTGCAAAGTATTTTTGGAAGAAATGAGTAAATAATTTGAGATGTCTATGTTTGGAGAGATAAATTATTATTTTTGATTATCCAGCAGAAGAAAGATGGTATCTACATTACACAATCTAAATATATCAAGGAGATACTAAAGAAAATTGGAATGGAAGACTCAAGACCAGTTGGAACTCCTATGTCTACTAGACATAAGCTTTCCAAAAATGATGATTCCAAGGAGGTAGTTTAGACCACATATAGATCAATGATTAGAAAATTGCAGTATGTAGTGCATACAAGGCCTGATATTGCATTAGCAGTTAGTATGGTGCAAGATTCTTAGCAAATCCCAAAAAAAATCACATGATGACAATCAAAAGAATCATGAGATATCTTAGAGGTACTAAAGACTATGGTTTATCCTAAAAAATAGGAGATAATTCACATTTAAAAGTATTTATAGATGTTGATTGGGAAGGAAGTATTAATGACAGAAAGAGCACAAATGGTGGAGCATTCTTTGTTGATAAAAGACTAGTGTCTTGGACAAGCAAGAAACATAATTGCATTTCTCATTCCATAGCAGAGGCAGAATATGTGGTAGCAACATTTAACTATTCTAATATTGTTTGGTTCAAACAATTGTTGGCAAGTATGTAGATAGAAATCAAGGATCCATTGGTTATAAATTGTGACAACACTAGTGCAATTAATATATCAAAGAATCCAGTGATGTATACCAAATTAAAACACATTCTTACAAAATATCATTTTTTGAGAGAATTGGTACAAGATAAAGAGGTAATATTGGAATATGTGAATACTAAAGAACAAATTGTAGACATATTCACTAATCAATTACCTAAGGATGTATTTCTATATCTAAGAGGTAAGTTAGGGGTCATTCCCCTATCACAAGCTCACTAAATGAAGTTTAGTGATGCATCAACTAAGCATGTTGAAGATCAATTAGTTGATGCAAAATTGACAAAGGCACATTGCAAATGAATCAATAAATGAGGTACATTAATATTCACTAAATATTTTCTTAGGCATGAGATGTCAAATAGGGAGAAGTTTGTTGTCATATGTTCTCATATCTCAGAGAAATGTTTATAACTTCAAGAGATGGCAAAGAAGGAAATAACAAAGGCAAGAGTTTGCTAATAGATGGAGAAATTGAAAGTAGAGGGAGTTCAAACTAATAGAGGGAGTTCTCAAGGATGAGAATCAAAATGAAACTAAGGATATGCTCTTTACTTTATTCTTTCTCTAATATTTCACTACATTATGATGTGTTTCCATCAATGCCAAAGAGGTAGATTGTTGAAGACAATTGATTAATTGTGTGTTGTCTTTGATGTTACACAAAATGTCATATCATTTCCATTTAGTGTATGCCGAGTTCACTCAGGCATTGAAGATAGTTTCCTATGTTTGTCGAGCATTCTAGAGTTTGTCTAGTTTAGAAGATAGTGTCTATCAAGTTCACTCAAGTGACAAAGGAAAGTTTGTAGAATCTTAATGTTAACCGGGCTCACTTAGTTAATGAAGGAAATGTTGGATGAAAGTAGTGTTAACCAAGCTCACTCAGTTACCAAAAGAAATTTGTGGATATGCAGTGTTAACCAAGTTCACTTGGTTAACACGGGAAAATCTCTTTGAGTTAGTATCTACCGAGCACGGTTGGCTATCAAAGGATTTTCTTGTTTTTGCATATTGAGTTCAATTGAATTGTTTGATGGTTCTAGCTAACTAAGAAGATGAATATTAATTATTCTAAGTTGTATTCAAGTTGACTTGAAAATATGTATGATATAAATATAAGATGAAGTTGAGTATTGAATGTGTGGAAAAAATTGAAGATTTGATGATACCAAGAGGAAGCAAATTGCAAGGATAAGAAGAATATCCTTGTTGAGATAAAAAGATACATTTGATTAGGAAGGATCAAGTACATACAAGCCAAAATTGAGATCTATAATCAGCAATTCAGTTGAATTAAAAATTAGGTCATCTCATTGTTACTCTTTAACTATTGTAGCAATGATCTAAATCTATTTATAGAATTGGCTTAATAGCTATTTGTAAATCCTCTAACAAGGTGGTATTTCTATTGAATTGTGTAATGACCTCTAGTAAGGCCACTCCTAACAAGGTGATTAAATCCTCTAACAAGGTCACACCTAACAGTGTGCTTTGTAATGTTTAATAGGGTTGGCTCATAACATAGCTCACTTTAGAAGAGTGAAAATTAGTAACTAGTTTTAATTGTTGGTTTTTCCCAAATTTGGTTTCCACGTTAAATTTTTGTGTCAATTGTGTCTGTGTTATTTCTCTTATGTGTTTGCAACTAAGTTAAGTAATATTAACCAAATATAATATCTTAAAGATTTTCATGTTAAGTATTTGTTGAGGTATTTTAGTGTTTACTGAGTTATAGAAATTTTCTTGTGTTTTTACCGAGTTACAACAGAGTTCAATTTTGATTTGTATTGACATCAAAGGGATCTAGGATTTGTTTTAGTGGTAATTGATTCACCCCTCCCCTCTCAATTACTTCTCTTATATTTCCAACAATCTAAATTTGATCATCATATATATCATATCTTCTTCAAGTTTAACTTGATCATCAATATTCAAAGAATCATAGTTAATATCTCTAACCTTTTCACATACTTGATCTGTAGTCATTAGAGGGAGTATCTTTACAATTTTCAATTTGTGTTTGGTTCGTCTGACTTGGTCTCTTCATCATCTTCCTCCTCCTATGTAATGATCAATTTTCTCCTAATCTTCTTTTGTATACTCTTTTTTGGTGAGCTGGCTAGTCTCTTCTTTGATGGGCTTCCTATGGCCTTCAATGCTAGGGGCTAAGCTATCTTTAATCTTGTTAAAATTTTCACTTTTGTCTTTTGAGGCATGATAACCATCTTCACCTCTCTACTAGGATCACCTTTGACCTTAGCATCAATAATTATTACATTTCTCTGCTTTGTTTCCTTGGGCTTGATAATAGCCAATTCCTTCCCTTTTCCTTCCTTGGATTTGATAGGTTGACTGATGCTTCCCCTTCTTCATTCTTCTTATCCTAGCCACTCTATCTCTTTCTTTTCTTCTTGGCCTTAGGAGTACTAGATTCAACATTTAACTCTATCATTATTGTTTCATATGTGTTGAATTGCTACTGCAATCTCATTAACATTTACTTCATAAGGCATAGGCCTTAACCATCCAATTCTTGATATTACTACCTAAACATGTACAAGATTTGTGTCTACTACAAAACATATTTCATCATAATACTTATCAACTAGTGACTTAGGTATTCTCATTCTGCTTTTCATTTTATTTTTGAACTCCTCAAAATAATTATACATTATAGCTTTAGAAGTTTCTCCTGAGAAATTGATCAAATCATTTAACTTCTCTATAGAAGATCAATTCCTTTCCCATGCTACTATTTCAATTGTAGGAAATGAATTTTGTATATTGAAAAATATGCATACTAGAAAATTTTTGAACTTACATGATGAATTCTTTACTTTCCTGATTGCCTCCAAGTTTTCTTATAGTTTTTGTAGTTGTAGCTTGGTAAGGTCATAAGCATGATCTTTTAGACAATTTTATATCTATAATCCACTACAATGCATGATATTCAATTTAGACAGCTAGATTGGTAGAACTTGTGTGCCATCACACAAATGGAAAATTCAATTATAGGTTCTTTTGTTTCGTCAATTGACATTCCTCTACCATTCCAATTTTCTTTGGTTAGCTTCTTAATTTCATTCTTAGTTCTGATCCTTTTTTCTTTTAGATCAACCTAAGGTGGGGTATCTAGTTACTCATCATATTATAGCCTTGCTTATATTGATAGGTCTACATTCTAACCATACCTTCATGTCATGGTTGCGACTGAGCACAAAATTTAATCATTCTACCTTGAAAAATTTATATAACCTTAGGGCATGGGAAATCCATTTTTTTGCAACTACTTTGTTCTCATCTTTAAGGACTCCATTGTTGCACAACTTCTCATAAGATGCCCTTATTTCAATGTCTCTAACCTCTCCTACCTTACATAGGTAACATGAACATAAATCCTGAATAGCTAAAAAATTTGGTGGAATTGATGACAAAGCACCAATATCATCTTTGATATTCTTTGCAATTACACTACCCCTAAAGTTTGGTGGAGGACACTAGTCATTCCTCACAATCTGAGCATTTTTATCATTCAACATTTCTCTTGTTGATGCCATTATACCTATGGTTTTGAAAAATAAACTCTTCTACAATATCTTCTTTAAAAAATTTACTTAGCATCAAAAGTAACACTTACTAAAGTAAAAAAATTTGTCATTGCTTCATTGTGGTTTTCTTCCTTTGTCATTGAAATCACCTTAATCATTGTTAAATCACTTGAGAGCTCCAAAATTGCTTGGTGAATGAAAATGTATGTTCAAATTTGATAAATACCTTCAAATTTTCATTCTAGGTCTATAATAAATATTCTCATACTTAGTTTGTGTATGAAAACTAGCTTAGTCTCTATACTTTCTCGGTCAAGGCCTTCTTACATTTCCAACAGTAATGCATTTGGTCAATACATCAACTTCCTTGCTCACTTGATATATACTATAAAGCACATTCAGTATAGTTTGTACCAGTGATGCTCGGTACTTTATGAAGTAATTCATTTTCTTTCCATTTTATGGATCTATTGTCAATGCATATTTACTTATGTTGATATGAGATTTTAGCACATCTATGTTAGGAACTGATGTAAAATATATCAATGAATATATAGTTTATTCATAGGTCTTCTTTATTTAGTTAGTTATGGTGTGATCAATTGATCCATGGGATTGGGTGATCTCGGATTTTCCTTCTCTGCTACTTTCATCTCTCACTATATTTATCCATGTTTTCTTTCCTTCAACTTTTTCTTTTCCATTATTTGGTGTTGGTGCTCTAGTTCTATAGTTTTTGCTGATATGTCCAACTTTGAGACAAGTAAAACATATTATTTCTTCATTTAGCCACTTGTAATTTCCTTTGAAATGTGTCTTTATGCAATTTTCTCAAATGTGACCATACTCTCCACAATAGTGACAACTATACCATGTATTTTAATCCCATTGTAACAATTGACTTTTCTTGATGCACATGTTTGTTTCTCAGGCATCTAGTCAGATTTTGTCTCAAGAGTTCACACTCATGAGCTCTATGTCCATATTTTTGACACTTATGGTAGTGTCCTTTAAATGTAGTAAATGAATCATTTTTCTTTGATCTGCATTCATGTACTTGATGTCCTCCCTCCTTATATTTAGAACAATTACTAGCAAACTTAGGTTTATAATTCTGCATACCTACCTTTCTTTCTTATGAAAATGTTTGTTGTATGTCCAAGTTTACCAAAATGATGACATGTAGGTTTGGCTTTGGATTTAGGATTCCTTTTTCCTCCAGTTTTTGATGGTTCTCCTTATTTAATAGATGAAAAGTGATTGTTGTATCCTAGTTCAAATGCATCTTTTGTTCTAGGTGATCTCATCAATTCCTCAAAGTGGTTGATAGCTTCACTAGGTTTCTTAATTCTTTCTATATATTCCTTTTCATATCTTAATTCACTTCTTAGTTTCCCAATTTGTGACCTTAGGTTTCTGATTCCCAAGTCCTTTTATTTTCTTCTAGAGTAGTAACTATGAATTTATTTATCATGTCCAACTGATTATTTGTAAGCTTTTGTACTTCAAAAGATCTCTCTTTAAGTTTGATTACCATATATCTTTTGTGTTCTTTAGCCTTGATTTTTTCCTCTTTAGATTCCTTCTTTTGTTCTATTACTTCACATAGTAATATAGACTAAGTTTTTTGTTCTATCTTGAGTTATTTTACCTCTTTGCTTAGGGCATTGCTCTCTTTCAATAGGTTTATGATTGCTTCACTATTAATACCACTCTTTTCATTTTTAAGTAGTCCTTATATGTCTAATTCCTTTTATTGAGTGTCATTTCATTGTATTTCTATCTCTTTCCTTTTTGTTAGTGATTTCCTTAAATCCTTCTCTTGTACCTTCAAGTTGTTGCAATATAATCTAGATTTTAATCATCTAGTTTTCAATTAGTTTTCACAACATGTATTCCTCCATCTCCATGATCTACTCCTCTTAATTTTTTAGGCTTCTTCAAGAGAACTGAGCTCTAAGACCAATTTTTGGGAGGATTATTGGGAAAAAATATATTGAGAGGTAGGGTGAATTAAGATCTTAAACTTTAACTCATAAAACCAAATTACTAAATTCATAGCTAATTGATTTCATATCTTAGGTCTAACATTAAAATTGTAATGGTGAAACATTAATGTATACATCACATATATGGAAGAGTCAACACATAACATAGATCATTTGGTAACCTAGGAACACTTTGATGTGAAGGTAAAACTGGGGTGGGGATGAAACCCACAAATATTCAATGTTGCAGTTCAATAAAGTTAACTTGTCAGGGTTATAATATTTGACCATAATATATGATCCACCCTATGAGGGCTTTTCCTTGTTCAAAGCTTCAAGATTGTTAAGTCCTACCCTATTAAAGGAATTTACCCTTACAATTAAGAAAGGACTCTATTAGGAGGTTTACATAGACCTATTAGGATCACTAGGTTAAGAGATTTATCCTAATTTAAAATTGATTTAGCACATGATCCTCAGTTTTCTCTACAAGCTAATTTTGGATCTCCTTTGCACAATTCTAATCTAATCTTTCAACCTGATATCTTCTTTTAGCCCTTCACATATTTTTTTCTCCTTCTCTAAACTAATTCCAGACTTCATCTTTTTTTCTTTGTTCTTACCTAGTTCACTCCTACACTTGTGAATTCATTCACATGTGCATCTTCTCCTCTTTCATTCACTATCACTCTCTCATGTTGATTCTAGGGTTAGAATCAATTTTAAATAATCAACATTGTTCTTTTCCAATAGTTTTATGACCACTTCATTGTTAATACCAGTCTTTTCATTGTTAAGTAGTCCTTATATGTCTACTTCCTTTTATTGAGTGTCATTTCATTGTATTTCTATATCTTTACTTTTTGTTAGTGATTTCCTTAAATCCTTCTCTTGCAACTTCATCTTAATAGACTATAAGGAGACAATAAGATGACTAGACAACAAGAATGAAGTTCAAGAAGGGTAAGTTCTAGTAGGGGTAAAGGCTCTAACACTAGTTGAAAAAGAAGGAGCACCAACCAAGGGAGAGGATCCTACTTTTCCACCATAAAGTGCTATCATTACAACCAGATGGAACATCCTGCATATAGTTTCCTTGAGTAAGGCTCAACTTCCCAAGGAAACATAAATGGATCAATTGTGTACAAGAGTAATCTAGTAGTAGCAGTAAACACACTAAGGTACCCCTAGAATTAGAGGAAGGGGAGAACCGAATGATAAGAAAAACCTTAATCAAAGAGTCAATCAAGTCAGAGAAGAGAACTCCTTAGGATCATATATAATATCATGGGAAAGGTGTATAGACTCATCATTGACTCAAGCTCAACTGAAAATGTAATCAGTAAAGAGGTAGTCAGCAAGTTGAAGTTAAAAAGAATCCCTCACACCAACCCATACAAGGTCACATGTCTAAATAAGGACACCATGTATACTTGTTGAAGAGAAAACATGGGTGGAGTTCACTATAGGAAGATACAAAGACAAAGTACTATGTGATATTCTTCACATGGGTGCATTCCACCTTCTACTTAAAAGGCCATAGCAATTTGATAACCAGGCCATGCATGACAGAAGTAAAAATTCCTACTCATTCAAGAAGGATAGGGTGACTTTGAAGATCCAATCCTTCCTAGAAGGAGAGTTGAAGACTTTAGGACCACGTGTAGTAACGGTTGGTGTGAAGGAGTTCTTTAGAACCATAGAGGAAGGACATGGATTTGGATTTGCATTGGTTTTAAAATGTAAAGATGAAATTGTGGCCAAGAAAGCTAAGATACCAAATGAAGTGCAAGAATTGATTAAGGAGTATAAGGTCATTGTTAGTGATGGAAAACCTACCACCTTACCTCCTAAAAGACTTGTTAGCCACCAAATTGGACTTATCCTAGAAGCTACCCTACCTAATAAAGCTTCCTATAATATGATTCCTCAATAAAATGAGGAAATTTTCAAACAAATCTAAGAGCTCCTAGACCGAGGCCTAATTAGGAAAAGCATTAGCGCATGTGTAGTTCCTACTATTTTAGCACCCAAGAGAGGAGGAACTTGGAGACTTTGTACAAGTTCTAGATCCATTAATAGAATCACCATTAGCTATAGGTTCTCAATACCTATAATTGAATACCTAATGGACTATTTAGGTGGATTAAAGTATTTCACCAAGATAGACCTGAAAAGTGGCTACCATCAAATTAGAATAAATGAAGGCGATGAGTAGAAAAGAATCTTCAAGACCACATAAGGTTTGTATGAATTACTTCTAATTCCATTTGGTATATCCAATGCTCTATCTGCCTTCATGAGGCTCATGAATGAGGTATGGAAAGTTAATTTGGTAAGTTTTTTTATTTAATTTAGATGACATCTTAATTTTTAGCGAAACTAAGGAAGAGCATATCAAGCATTTGAAAAAAAAAATTAAGAAATTGCATGAGAAAAAACTAATGATTAATTTGGAGAAGTGTGACTTCATCAAATAGGAGCTCGTTTACCTTGGCTTTGTCTTGTCTCGAGGTAACCTCAAAATGGATCAAGAGAAGGTAGATGCCTTTCTAAGTTGGCCTAATCCCAAGACTTCATCAGAAGTGAAAAGCTTCCATGTCTTGGCACAATATTATAGGATGTTTATTTGACATTTTAGTGGCATATGTTCTCCTATGTCAGATACAATCGAGGGAGGCATCAAAGAAAATTTTCGTTGGACCCCACAAGATGATCATGGGTTTGAGACCCTCAAGAAGAAGATAGTAGAGCTTCCTACACTAGTACTTCCTAGTTTTGATAAGTTTTTCCAAGTAGAATGTGATGTTAGAAATGTAGCTATTGGGACTATCTTAAGACAAGAAAGAAGGTCAATGGATTTTCATAGTGAGAAACTCAATCAGGCCAAGAGGAAGAACTCCTCTTCTGACCTAGAGTTGTATTCTCTAGTCTAGGCTCTAAGGAAGTGGATGCACTATTTGCTTCCAAAATAATTTTTTTGTACTCATAAAACCAAGCTCTTAGCTTCCTAAACTTTTAGGACAACCTTAGTAGCAAGCAGATGAAGTGGGTGGAATATCTATAAACCTACACATTTACCATAAAACACAAGAAGGGAGTACACAATAAGGTAGTTGATGCATTGAGTAAAAGAGTACTCACAGTCCAAGAGATTCAACTACAAAGCACAGGTATTGAAACCATCAAAGACCCATATGTTGACGATGAAGATTTTTTTCAAATCTATGAGGTATGCAAGTGTAATACCCCAAAATTGGCTCATTGCCATGTTAACCAATTCTAGTCTATTTTGATCAATTCTAAAGTCGTATTTTAATGGGATTTTCTTATTTTGATTTTTGCTACTTGACTTAATTGTCAAATGTAGAAAACCCTAATCTACGTTAATTAGGCTACATATTTAATTCCTAAAGTATTGACTCAAATTAGTCACATCAAACCTATTGATTAAGATTTAATTTAATTTGAAGTGTTTATACTTTAATTAAACTAAATTATATCCTAAGGCTAATGCACTAAGGAATTAAAAATATTTAATTTAATAATTATGCTTTCTTTAATTAATTAAATGAGGTTATTCAATTAAATGAAAAAGGCATTTATGAGGTCATATCTCACTTTATTAAATTAAATAATCTCTTCAAAATCTTCTCTTTAGTTTCAAAATGGAAACTCTGAGTGAACTATTTCTTGAATTGGAATTAATTTAGTTAACTTGTTCTCACATTCATGAAAAGCTGAATTAACTACTCATCACACTCAGATTTGAAATAGTTAACTTCACTTGCACAAGGAAATTCTCACACTCATGAAAAGCTCAATTAACTACTCATCACACTTAGATCTGAAATAGTTAACTTCATTGCACAAGGAAATTTCCATTTCAACTGAATCTTCTCTTTGATCTTAACCGTCCATCCAAATTGATCTTGACCATTGATCATTTCTTGCATTCTATTTAAGGGATTCCTAATCCCTCATTATAGAGGTTGGAATTTGAATTGTATTGAATTGCTATCAAAAGAATTACTCATTTAAGTTCTAGCTTTTACACTTGGTTTAGCATTTGATATCATTTTAGATTAAGAATATATACATTTAGCTTAATATCTTCTATTTCTTAGATTAAAGCTTGCACTTCATAAAAATTAATTGCATAATCTTCCTTCACATCATCCTTCATTCTCGAAACATCTGGTTGCCTACTCCTTGTTCTGAGAGCATATAGGCATAATCCTTCTAGTTAGAAGGCAATAGGTCACATTGTCGAGCCTCTTGGATGAACGAATCCATGTTTATTCCCAGATGATTTCACATCTAATGACAATGTTAAAGTGTGTGTGAGGTTCAAAGGCCCACAATCTATTCATACATTTCTGGCACCCACCGTGGGGTAGAGAAATTTTTTTTTTTTTGGCCTCATCTATCTAGTTTTTTGATATTTTCATTATTTTGTTGTACTTGTTTGTACAGTCTTCCAGATTTTTGCGTGAAGATTTAAGGGTTTTGCCTATTTCTCTCCACATTCTCTCATGAAAAAGTGCCCTATTGCATAGATTCTCACATGACATGTCATTTTCTCATGCATGTAAGTGAAAGACTTTGTGTGGACCTCCACAAAATTTCACATAAAATCTTGAAACAACATCGTTAAAATGTATTTTTTTAGTATGTTGTGTATCATTTTTCACTAACATGTTTTCTCTAAAGAATCTTTAGTTTAGTTTTCCTAATTTTTTGTAGCCTAACAATTACCTATAGGATGTTTGATGATGACTCCTTCATAGAAACTTTCCCAAACATGAACTAATTATGTGTTTGTTGGATGCTGTCAAAGATACGATTATTGAAAACTAATCTTTAAACCCACTAAAACAATGTGTCTTTTTCTTGCTTTCCAAACATAGTCTAATTAGGGCTTGTGAACTTAAAAGGGTGCAAGACAAAGGAATAGGGGACTATGCTCTTCACCACTTGGAGGTCATGACCAAGGGTGAATCAGAAACCTAGAAGCCTCTAAAAGATGACATCCGAGGGAGGCAAGAAACTTAGTGGTTCTCTAGTACGAATTCTCCTTTATGATGAGATGATGATTTCCTTTTAGGGGATCAAAATATTTAGAAAGGATGAGTCTAGATTGATTAAGCTAAGTTGGTGATTAACTTGTTTTGTGTGTTTTGGTGAAGAAATAAGGTAGAGGAGTATGCTCTTTCCCCTTGACAGAAATTAGAAACTTTAACCCTTATGCTCGAACCACCAGTCCAAGTCAATCATTTAGAAGACTTTCTAGAGTGATCCAACCTTCAGGAATGACCTAAGAGAGCACACTCCTTTCATTGGAGATTCCAAATTTCTACAATAAAGAAGCTTTGTAGAGCAAAAGACTACAAAGCCATATTAATTTTCTCTCCTTCATTCTTGATATTGCATATCAAGGAGAGGCTATGTCTATTGCACTGGCTAGTGTCAGCCCCAGTCTTGCTAAGAAAGTGTCTACACTTTCAAATGCTGGTGTGGGTTGTTGGTCTCAACTCCACTTGCAAAGCCATCGGGGATTAGTATGAATGGAAGCCAAGTAAAAAACTTTAGTTAGAGGATACCCAGTTCACCTCCAAAAGGGAGCATAATCTTTGTGCAAGGAGGGGGAAGAATCTCTCTTATAGAACTCACCATATGCATGCTACTGGGTGTTGGAAGGTGGTATACATGCTTGACCCCTGCCACAAGTGTAAGGAAACTCGAGAACAAAGAATATAACCGTTTCCACATAACTCATAATAGGTCTAAAATAAACACGAAATTAAAATCCACATGCAAGAGAATAGAAAACATACCCACAAAATTGTGACACAAGATATACCCTGGGAAACCCTCATTGAGGGAAAAAACCCAGCCTCCAAAAGCATCCATCATCATGTATTATTCAGCAAAAATACCATTGTCATACAACCATGGAAGCCTTCATGGCCATAGCCACAACCGAGAAAACTATGTGAACAAGCATGAATCCACACATCCCATGCCATGCTTTCAACCTTCACAAATACTCCCTTGGCTAACCTGTCAAGCCTTGTCCCGCTTGACTCTTTCTTTTTGTCTTCTCCTTGTCACTCTTTTTCACTCTCTCTACAACAACTACCCTTGTGGCTGCTTATATAGTAGCAAGTCCCACAAAACCACTAAGTGGTATTACATAAACCATGTGCTAAAACCATGTGCTACCTAACCCACTGACCCCACATTTAATATTGGACATTTAATTCTTTTTCCCAATATTAAATAAATACATGAAATATTTTCACAATGGTACAATACAACTCATCAAGAATATTTCATGGGAATCTTTACATGTTGCATGTCCATCTAGGTACAATATTACATAATAAAAATAAAATAATAAAATAACAATATTATGCAATGTGTGCAACACCCATTATCTCAACAATCTCCCACTTGTTGTATACATTGCATAAGGTCAATCTGTAGCCACATAAATGAACAAGGGAACAATCCCCCCTAGCACATCCACCATCATGGATCAAAATACACCAAGTGCTCCATCCTGGTACCCACAACAAAATCAAAGTATCTAGCATCTCAAACATGAATGATCTCACCTCCTCTCCCACTGGACATACATAGAAGCCATCCAAAGAGAAAACCACCCAACATGTCACATTAGAAGATCATAAAATCATGTACCAACTGAAATTCCAAGCACAAAAAAAAACCTGATCCAAAGGTAATCACATGTATCTGTAGTTGTCAAAATATCCATAGCTGAAATAGCACCCACAACAAAGTGCCAAACCCATCCAACTATCCATACATCAAAGGTATAACAAGTGAATCTCATATCACCGACATATCCAATCTATAACCTGCAATCACAAGCCTCAAGAGCAATACCTATCACATATATACCAAGAAGCTCCCACTGTAAAAGATAATGTCAAATCTATAACCAATCCACTCACAACATCTCAAAGAAGTGAATAGTATCAAGGATATCCACAATACATAAACTAATATCCTGCAAGAACATCTCTCATAACAAGTCTCCAATAGTCTTCCAAATTCTCCACAACCAACAAAGGAAAGAGATAAAGAAATAACCGTGCCATCTCTCACATGACATACATGAGCACAAACCAGTGATCACAATCTCTAAACAATCTCAAATCCAATGTAAGCAAAACTGAACATCTAGGAAGATAACCAAGACCAAAGAAACCATGCAAACATAACCTGTATCATGTCCTTCTACACACACCTCTAGATGTAAATTGTGCAAGTATGATCTCCTCCATAAAACCCCAACAAGAAGCCTCAACAACACCCAAACCATACCATATAACTAATCATGGATGTAAGCCTCTCACAAGAAGATCAAACTCAATAAAACCATTCCTAAATCAAGGAATAACCATTCCTAATCAAAGGAATATGCCCAATAAAACCATCTCCCAAACTCAAATAGTATAACAACATATGCACATGGAGATAACCAATGCTAAACCATCTCTCAAACGAACCCTCCAGAACTAACTCATGTACCATAGCTCAAGATCCATATCCATGAAAGACAAGCATAAATATAATGCACCTAAGAAAAAACTATGGGCTATACCTCTCAAGTAGCAAACCGCCGAGTAGACCAAGAGTGGGGAATGAGAATGCTCATCAAGATACCCAAGTCTCCAACCAAGACTCATCTAAGAACAATCTCCTCTCAAGTCCATATTAGGTGACTGCCCCTTAGACTTCCTGCTGAAACCATCAACCGTCCCAACAAATACTTCTCTAATCCAAGAGAAATCAGAGTCACCACCATCTCTAAGTATCCATGAGCACCTATAACCAATCAATCCATGCCAACTCCAAATGTAACATAGCAATATCATGAAGTATCCAGCTTATGATATGTGTACTCAATACAAAGAAACTAAACCAAGATCAATGTCAAAGTTCCAACCATGGCCTCAGGAACATAAACATGACAACATGATCTAACCATCTCATCCAAAGAGATAACATGGTCCATATGAACACATCATAACATGTCACAACTCTAAACTCATATCAAGAGTATACCATGACATAATAATGAAACCATCCTCATACCAAAGATAACATAAAAAATATAAACCACACCTTTGCCAAGAACCCTATGACTCCTCAAGATGCAACCATCTCCACACAATATGAAGAAAACCATCTCCACATACCAGGAAGAACCATCTCCATATACCATGAAGATAACTAAGAACTCTATGAGTCCTCAAGATCTAACCATCTTCACACACCATGAAGATAACAAGTGCACCATGCAAATGTCAAAGACTCTTCTGCAACAACATGATCTAAGACAAACCTCCAACATCTGCAAACACCCAATAAATATATCAATGCCAACAACTCCCACTCAACCGTGGTACCAAGTCACCTACGGCATTATAAAATCCATCTCCTATATGAAGATCCAAATCAAACTAGGAACTAATCCTGCACTGTCACCCCATCACTGTCACAAGCTCCCACTAAACCGTGTATCCTAGCTATCCATGACATCATGATGAAAACCCATCCTCTAACCATAAGAATCAACCAAAGCATCAAACCATCAAAGAACTCAAAGTGCACATCATGAGCTCATCGAAAGAAACCAAATAACCATGATCCTCTACTAAGAAGATATACCACCATAACCAAATATGAAAATCCAAGCTAATGAACATCAAGGATGTACCTATATAACCAATCATGTCATGCCAAAATCCATGGCACCATGATCACATCCATGAACCGAGCATCTGGCTGTCAAAGTGTCCAACTTGTCAGCATAAAATAGTCAACCACAATCCTCCACCATAACTGTACCTGGTAACAACATCTCATCCCTTCTACATGAAGAAAATAGTAAATCATGTGACTTAGGGCATAGAAAACCCAAATCCAAGCCACCAATCTGAATATGCATCAATAATGAAAGATCAATGGGAAAAGACAACCCATAACCAAGCCATAAATACAACCTGTAAGGATAGACCGCTTACAACACTGCACAACTTATAGACCCAACAAGTCATCATAAATATCCAAATCCAAACACTGATAACTATATCATCATGAGACCAATCTGAAATATGACCTGAGTATACAATGACATCAAAACTTAAATCTCCAATGCCATAAACTCAGAAGTTATCATAGTCAAAATATATACCATAAAATATTAAGATAAATATATCAACAAATAAATCATGCCAAACCTACACCAAATTTGAACAAATATGTAGAGCTCTCCAAGAGCTTTCTGTTGACTACTCAAAGTCCAAAATCTGACTCCGTATGCCCAAGTTATGCCCTAATCCGTGCTCAAAATAAATAACATCTGACTTTAGGGCTCTTAAAACCTGACAAAATCTCAAAATCATAGAACCAAACCTACACCATGTTGTAGTGCTCTGAATTAGCTTTCCAACGCCTGTAAGAACTCTGAAATCTAATATTCTAGAGAAAGTTATGGCTGTTTTACTAAGACAGACTTTTTACCATTTTCAGTACGATTTTTCATTTTTAATTTTTTTTCAGTGATGAAAATTCTGACTGGATTAAATTTGATGGCCATCATGGGCTGAAACTAAAAAACTCTTTCATTTCCTCTAAACATGGCCAAACTAGGGCATATTATATATCAAAATTTATGAAAATGTTGACCCGGATCCAATGGTGAGGTCTATTTTTACCTAGGAGGTCATTTCTGCAAGCTACCCCCCAAAACCCTCATTTAAATGAAACATCCAAAAAAATCCTTTTCTCCAACAATTTCACATGCCCAAATATTTTACCATCCCATCATAACAGCAAATCCAAAAACCTTTAGATCTGCAATAAATCATTCATATATCTTGCCCTTTCTTTTATCCTCTCATGCATTCCCATGGATTCAATCTAGGGTTACAAACAATAAAACCATAGCTCTGATACCACTTGTAAGGAAACTCGGCAACAAAGAATATAACCATTTCCACATAACCCATAATAGATCTAAAATAAACACGAAATTAAAATCCACATGCAAGAGAATAGAAAACATACCCACAAAATTGTGACACAAGACATACCCTAGAAAACCCTCATTGAGGGAAAAAACCTAGCCTCCAAAAGAATCCAAAATCATGTATTATTCAGCAAAAATACCATTGCCATACAACCATGGAAGCCTTCATGGCCATAGCCACAACTGAGCAAACTATGTGAACAGGCATGAATCCACACATCCCATGCCATGCTTTCAACCTTCACAAATGCTCCCTTGGCTAACCTATCAAGCCATGTCCCACTCGACTCTTGCTTTTTGTCTTCTCCTTGTCACTCTTTTTCACTCTCTCTACAACAACTACCCTTATTGCTGCTTATATAGTACCATGTCCCACAAAACCACTAAGTGGTATTACATAAACCATGTGCTAAAACCATGTGCTACCTAACCCACTAACCCTACATTTAATATTGGGCATTTAATTATTTTTCCCAATATTAAATAGTTACATGAAATATTTTCACAATGGTACAATACAACTCATCAAGAATATTCCATGGGAATCTTTACATGTTGCACGTCCATCTACGTACAACATTACATAGTAAAAATAAAATAATAAAATAACAATATTATGCAATGTGTGCAACATCCATTATCTCAACAACAAGGATGTTCATTTAGTGTATATGTTATTGAGCCCTTTGAATACACCAAAAATATGGGTGCCCTCTAGGGGGTGACATGGTTGTGTGAGGTGCACGCATGTGCATAAGTTGTAGGACAAAGGTTTTTCCTTCTCTACCATTTTTTGGTTTTAGGGATAAAGTGTGTTTGTTATTGAGTCTTAAACATGTCCAAACCTATCTAAACAAATTGAAGGTCAAGACTCCGCTGTCCCTTTGAGTTTCTTTTTCCTCAATTGAATTGCATTCGACTACTGCTTTCTTCCCGTGTCTTGTTGAAAACACTTTTCCTTATTCACAACCCAACACTATTTCACCAGTTGAAAATCAACCTTGCAGTCTATCTGAAATCTATCAAACTCACCAACAACCTATCCAAAGTAGTCTAAATTTTTTGAAATCTCTTCAAAATCCAATTTAGTGTACAGGCTACTCTCAATTTTCATGCACAGTTTGCAACATTTCATGTGAGTACTTTTTGTCCTATCACTTATTCACATGGTTCTATCCAGATCCTTGTATGAGTACTTGTGCATTCCTGCACAAGATCTTGCCGATAGCATCCTATCTCATTTTCCATATCTTATGGCTTCTTCAGGTAGCCTTTAGCACATCCTATCATGAGTTTAAATTGTTATTCTAAGACATCGCATGTGCCTATGTACTGTCTTGTGCACCTCCTAGAGGATCTTTGCATGGGATCTTGAGTCAAAATTGCCAAATTGATCTATTTGAGCTATTTGTGCTCCAATTCTAGTCTATTTCTTGCATCAATTTACCTCTTCTTTGTTTGTCAACAGTCCCAAACAATGGCATTTTTCTTGGTTGATGACTCATGGTCTATACTTTAAATAGTCTTGTCTCTTAGTTGTCTTGTTATCATCCTTTAGTGTTTTTTATACTCCGTCTCATGATAGTCATAATCTTTGGTTATTCTAGCCTTCACTTAGACTACTTCTAATTTAGTATATAGCACTCTTCTCTTTCTTTTTGAGACTATGTTTTAGTGTGATCATTGTCTTGGTCTTTGCTTCTTGTCCTTGTCTATGACTATCACAACAAGAAGTGGAAACATGTTTTATCCCCTTGGACTTATGTGAGGTCAACTTAGAGCCCATAATCATGGTAGATCTTGCCTTCCATTTTATACATGGTCTGCATCCAGTTTATCCAGTGAGGAATCTTCATAATTTCCCTCACCCATTAGATCACCTTTAGTCCAGCAAATGTTCTCCATAAACTTACAACAAACCAGGAACCCCTTGTATTAACAGGATCTTAAGACTAGAAAAGGTCCCACATCTTCAAAAAAAACTTTTGAATTCTTTTTGAAAGGACCTTTCCAATCACAACATACTGAAACTGAACACATTCCTACAATGGCTGATTACAAACTTGAAGATGGTAATCATAGTAGACACCAAGACCAACCTAGGAATGACAAAGAAAAAGACCATGACATTGATTAAGAATAGGAAGAGGTGGAAATGCTTCCTAAACGCATAGCAAAGTGCCATAAAGACAAAACCTTTCAAAAGGTCATGGAAATCTTGCTCAATGAAGAGAAAGAAAAATACTTTCTCCAACTTGCCCAAGAGGGAGCTAAGCTACCTAATAATTTCAATGTGAAAAATATGATCATTCCTAAAGAGGAAACTGAGACTTCCACACTGCAAAAGGAACTAAAAATCATGTGAGACCAACTAGCTTAGATGATGCATGATAAAGACAAACCTACAAAACCATACACCTTAGATGCTCTTTGTCTATTTCCATTTGACAAGAGCATAGACATGCCTCCTTTTCCAAGAGGAGTAGAGCTACCTAAGTATGATAAATACTTTGGAACCACCCATCCCCAAGATTACTTGTGGGAATTTGGTCCCTTGTCTGTGGAATTTATGCATAATCAGACATATCTCATGCATTTATTCCCAAGAAGTCTAGGTGGTCAGGCTATGGAGTGTTTTTCACACTTGCCTCTTGGTATCAAAACATTTTGATGAAATTTCCAACTTGTTTGTTCAATAGTATTCTTATAACATTCAACACCCTATTAATATTCAAGATTTATGTAACCTTAAGCAAAAGGCTGGGGAACCTTTCCTCACATTCCTTTAGAGGTGGAGACAACTTTACACTAAATATTCATGCAAGATTCTTGAAACAAAAAAGCTTGACATCTTTACTCATAATTTCCTACCCGATTTTGGGTATAGAATCCAACTTCAAGGTCTATGCACCTTCAAAGACATGGTCACACAAGCTATCCACATAGAGTAATTCATGGTCAAGAAGGGTGAACATACCCTTCAAAAGGACACAAATCAAGGATCCAACTCTAACAAGGACAAACCCAAGTACGTCAACAAGAACCAAGAAATTGTACATGATGGGATTGTTGACAACATCAATCCTAAACCTTCTAAGGAAGCCTTTAATCTCACAAATGGTCTCAACATGGCTAATAATGTTGAGAAACCTCTTGCTGACAAGAAGACATCTAGGAATAGACCAAGAAACTCATGGGATACACACCCTAAATGAGAGTATACACCTCTAGGTGAACCTTTGGATGTGGTTTACAAGACCTTTGTATATAACAAGCTCATTTCACCATTGGACAACTCTCACTCTTATGATCTGCAAGCACACCCACCATGGTGAAATGAAATCGCATTCTGTGAGTATCACAAAAAATAAAGGGCACCAAACTAGCAACTGCATAAACCTGCATCACAAAGTTGAGGACATGATCAATGATGCTAACATTGTGGTAGATGGACATAACAAGAACTTGGATCACAAATCTTTCAAAGAGCCCTTCTCAACTTATGAAAAAGGAGAGAGGTCAAAACCAAAATCTAATAACAAGGTCAAATATACATACTCTAATAACAATAATGTGATCAACATGGTTAAACCTATGGATTTTGAGTACTATGATGTTATTACCATCAAGGGTAAGCAAGATAACAATAAACCCAAGACATCATTTATCTCGAGGTACCCTACTTCCCACTAAATAAAAAACACATCTTCACAATACTGTGCCAACACTGTTACATGCTCTCACAAAAAGTTGGTACTCAAAGGCCCTACACCTTCTACTCTTGATCTTGAACAACATAAAGATAACATCCTTGCTAGTCCATCTGGTAGAGGTGCAAAACTTGCAACAAATTCAACAGCCACTAGCTATAGTGTTCTCGATCAATTAAAACAAGCTAATTCTCAAATCACAATCTTTGAGCTGCATAAAATCTCGCCTGCCCATAGGAAAATTTTGGACAAAGCCCTCACTAAGGAAAATGTTCCTCAAGATCTTGATCTTGAGAAATTTTAATCTATGGTAGGTCACCTAACCTCACCTTACTTTATGTCCTTCATTGAGGAGGATGATAATTCATTAAGTCACCCACACAATTAACCTCTACACATTGAGTTCATGATACATCAGACATGTATTTTTTAGGTACTCATCAATAATGGTGTTGGGCCAAATATTGTCTTTGCTGCTCTACTTAGACAATAAAATTATTTTGAGGACTCTATTGATCCTCGCTGCAAGATCACTATCAAAGTATATGACAAAGTCGAGCGAAAGTCTCTAGGTCTTGTGGTATTACCCCTCCACGTTAGTCCTATAGAAAGGGATGTCACTTGTGAGGTCCTCAACATTCCTTTGGCTTATAACATTCTATTGGGAAGGCCATGGATACATGAGATGCACATTGTGCCATCCACATACCATCAATGTGTAAAATTCCCATTTCATGGCTCTGAAGTCACTATTCCTACCAGTACTAGCTATACCTACAATATCCTCAAGGCTATTGAGAATTTTGTCCCCATTAATAGGGGGTCTATTGATTATCATGATAACAAGCTGAATCAAATTGAGCAGTCATTCAAGCTAAAAGAAACTAGCATGGGTGAATACCACATTGAACCAATGTTTTCATTAACATCTATTCCTGAGTCTCCTCGTCATTATGGGAGACCACCTAAGGCAAAGAAGCCATTTATGCTAACACCTCAAACCAAGTATAATGGCACTTTTTTCAAGGCTATAGTCCCCTTAGAGGATGAAAGTGAAAACAAAGCCATTGTTGCATGGCTTTACAAAGAGGAGACTCCAGTTGATCTCATAAAACAAGCTTGTGAGATCACTCCTAAGAAATATGGCCCTAGTTTTAGACTCATGAACTACTTTGTCTATAAGGTAACTAGTCCTATTGGATGCAATAAAAGTGTTCTAGTTGATCCTGTCAAAGAAATAGCTTGAAGAAAAAGAGATACATCTAGTCTAGGCTTTAAGAAGGTTCCCTTCCATTTAAGGGCTAACAAATTCAAACTAGAGGCTAAGGGTTCACATGGAAATGAGTCACAAGCTAAGTTAGATACTCAAGAAGATAATTCAAATGATGAGCTATCCTTATCCTTATCCTATTCCTCCTAATCTTGCTAAATTATTTGCTAAAATAGATGACTTTGTGCCACATGTCAGCACTATGGATGGTACTAGTGATTCTTCTGAGGATGATATTGATCCACACTATGCTCATTTAGAATAGGGGGAGTCTAGTCAGGCATTAAATGTTGAGTACCGATTTAAAAATCTAGATGATGAAGGAGAATATGTCCCTATCTCTATTGGGGAATTGTACAACCTATCACCATATAGCATTGATTCTAAGAAATATGAACTTGACTCCCTATTAGAAGTGACTATAGATAAAGACATTGACCAAGTTCATGTCTATGAAAATCAACTTGAAGTGGGTGAAACATCTAGGGTTAGGTCAGACGGGTTGATCCAACTAGTGTCCTTGAGTCTTCAGTTGATGATGTTAGTACTCAAAGGCATTTGAACACAATTGTGGACAAAGCCACTCTAGGTCTTGAATTGCTAGTCCAAGAATTTAATGACTATACTATGAATGCAATTTAACCCACCACTACTCTTTCACTCACATATCCTAAGATTATAGACTAGAATTCTAATACATCTAGTAAAGTCCCCACATTCCAAAATGACTATGCTCTTGCCTGCTACTTGAATGTTGTCGAACTAGTAATGTCTTCCACTAGTGAACAAAGAATCAACATGATTGAATCTAACATCAAATATCTTAGTCATACAATTAAAGAGAAAAAAAATAGAAGGTATGATAGTGAAAACTACATTATGGTAGTATCAGAACCCAAAAAAGTAAAAATAAAAGACACATCCCATGGTGAAAACCTCTCTAAGGAACCTATGGATGAGATATTTGATGCACTTCCTAGTCACTTTCAAGAGAGATCATTAGTGTTGATAGAGATGACACAACCAATCAACCTAGGCATAGAAGAACATCCTCATATGATACATTTGGCACAATCATTGTCTCTAGAAGAAAAGGAAGAATTCATTGGCTTCTTCTAAGATAGGAAGATAAATTTTTCTTGGACATATTCTAACATGCTAGGACTAGATCTTGATCTCATCATGCATCATTTTTCCATCACACTAGGCATTAAACTAGTTAAACAAAAACTTTAGAAAATGCATCCTTATGTTGCATTGCTCATTAAAGCTTAACTGGAGGAGCTTCTAAAAGCTAGTTTCATCCATGCTATTGATTATGCTAAATGGATATCCAACATTGTTCTAGTCTCCAAGCATGATAAATCTATCAAAGTTTATACTAACTTCTGCGATCTCAACTTAGCATGTTCTAAGGATGATTTTCCACTTCCCAACATTGATATGATAGTGGACATGATAGTAGGATATGAGATTTACTCACTCATGGATGGGTTTTCTAGTTATTATTAGATCAAAATTGCACAAAAGATCAGGAAAATATTTCTTTTATGTGTGCATGGGGAAATTTCTATTGGAACATAATGCCATTTGGCTTGAAAAATGCTAGTGCTACCTATCAGAGAGTAGTCACTACAATTTTCCATGATATGATGCATAAGACCATGGAGGACTACGTGGATAATACCTTGGTCAAGAGTGCAAAATGCAATACTCATCTGCAAGACTTGCGACCTATCCTAGATTGCATGGAAAAGTTTAGTCTCAGGCTCAATCCTAAGAAATGCACATTTGGCATCACATTCGGGAAACTACTAGGATACATTGTATCTATGAAAGGAATCGAGGTGGATTTGGAGAAATTTCAAGCAATTATGGATATGCCTCCACCCCATAACATCAGCCAAATGAGAGATATATAAGGAAGACTCCAATCTATTCATAGGTTCATCTCATAGTTGGTGAATAGATCACAACCTTTTACAAAGACTCTACATAAGGGTGTGAAATTCAACTGGAGTCAGGATTGTAAGCAAAGCTTGACACAAATAAAAAATAATCCTGCTAATCCACCAATCTCGATGCCTCCTATCTATGGGAAGCCTTTGATTTTGTACATCTTAGCAACTAAAACATCTCTAGGAATCATATTAGCTTAATAGGACAACAATAACAAAGAAAGAGTTATTTACTATTTGAGTCACACACATCACTTATGAGATGAATTAAAACATCATTGAGAAAGCTTTCTTGGTGGTTGTGTTTGCTTCCCAAAAGTTGAGATATTACATGCTTTCTCACACTATGTGGCTAGTGGCTAAAATTGATCCATTGAAGTGTTGGAAATGATTGAAATAATCATAAGAAAAGTTGTTGGAATAATATATGAAACTGGTAAAGAAAGTCCTCAATCATTGTTTTGTCATTGATGTCAAACTTGCTACTTGTAGGGATGACAATTACTTTAGTGATCCAAATACTATCAGTTAGTTGATTGTCAAGGTGGAGGCAATCAATAAGATGTAACTAGAACACCTAGAGAAAGGTTGAAGTTATGATGTTGTAATGAAGTACAAGGATAAGTTAAGTCATTGATGAAACAGTGTATTGGATGACATACTAAAAGATACAAAGAATGAGCACACTAAAACATATCAAAGATCTAAGGTTTTAGCTAAGCTCAAACTAAGTTCATTAGAAAGAAGGAGCCAAGAAATCTAGTAAGAGCCGAGCAAATTTCTAGTTAAAGTGCCAAGCAAGTTCAGGTGCTGAGTAGAATCAAGTGCCGAGCAGAATCAAGTGCCGAGTAGAATCAAGTGTCGAGTAGAACCAAGTCCCGAGTAGGTATAGGTGTCGAGTAAAATAGAGGTTCCAAGCACCAGTAACTCAATAATGCCGAGTAACATAGAGGTGTCGAGCACCAGTAACTCAATAATGCTGAGTTGCTGCATTATTTTGGAAATCGAAGATTCATTAGATCTAAGCTGACAAAGTTGTTATCTAGAAATATGTGAATTAAAAGGAAGATAAGATTGATGAGTTGGTGGCACATAACACCATGTAGAACATTTTTAAGATACAACTGGAAAAGTTTCTAGAAGAGAACAAGATATGGGGTAGATACATTGTATCCTACCTAATCCATTTTGAGACCCTAAGATTGGAAAAGAAAAATTGAGTGGAAAAAGGCAAATCGGACTTCTATATAAGAAGACATATGTTAATAAAAAAAAGGGGATAGTGAGAGAGAGAGTTGTGGTCAAGCATAAAAGCATAAAGTGTTGTAGAATTGCTAAGGAGAAGAAAGCATAGGAACTTTGTTTAAATAGACAACCACAAGAATGATTGCATTGGAAGAATGAGTAATAAGACCCAAGGAGACGAAGCTTGAGAGGGAAACAAGTAGTTAGAGCTGAAGTGATTGAAGCCAAGCATAAGGATTAAACTGAAAGAGTGATCTAAAATTTGCAAAGTATGTTGTAAGTTATATCAGATCAAAAGACTATTATCCTTACTTTCTAGCAATTGTAACAATAAGATAAATCCTATGGACTTAGGTTGGTTTAACAGCCATTAGATTAATCCTTTAATAGGGTGACATTCCAAGTGAATGTTCTAAAGACCTTTAACTAGGTCCATTCCTAACAGTTTGGTGAAATCCTCTAACAAGGTCACATTTAATAGTGTGTTGTAAGCCTTTAACAGGGCATGCTTTTAATAAGGCATCACTTTAGAAGAGTGAGAATCAAGTAGCATGTTACTGGTGGTTTTTTCAAAATTGGGTTTTCACGTAAATCATTGTGTCATGTGTTGATCTTGAATGTTTTATCTTTGCATGTTGGTTTACAATAATTTTCTTATATGACTGATTTAAGTTTGAAAAGAGGAAAAGGGTATGAATTAATTAAAAAGGTTTTAATAGGGCATTTGGACCTTGAATAACTGATTCACCCCCCTCCACCCTGCCCCCACTCCTCAGTTATTCTAAAAGAATTCTAACATGAAGTACTTGTTCAGTAATGTGGCTTTGATAGGAAGATTAGCTTAGTGGGTCATGATACTCAGCACGTTTGGCATTTAGTATGTCAAATGAAAGGCTATCAAGGGACAAGAAATTGTGGATCAGCTAGTAGATGCACCTATGCAGAGTCTTCTCCCGATGAACATTGATTTTCTTGATGAGTCAATTCTAACACTCACACACCAAATGTGGGTGATGTTCTTCGATGGATCCTTCACACAATAGCAATCCCTTGTTAGGTTACTTTACCTTGCCCATCATACCCCTGATTCTCGAATGATATGTTCTATTGTAGGACAAGACTCATCCTGCTACCACCACATCTAATCCTATCTCTGTGACCAAACCATTCTAGATGGTCTAACCTAGAATGAAAAACATTATCTTATCTATAATGTTTCATGGTATGTCATCATTACTGATGACTTCTTTAGGAGAAGTCTCAATGAAACACTCCTTAGGTGTCTAGAACATGAAGAGTCCAAACACACAATAATTGACGTTCATGAGGGCATTTGTGGATCTCACTCTAATGGCTTGACACTAGCTCACAAACTCATTAGAGCTAGTTACTATTGGCTAAAAATGGAGTAAGAGGCAATCAAGTACACCAAGTCCTACAAATAGTGCCAGCTCCATGGGAATTTGATTCATTCTCCAGCTAGGGAGTTGATTCTATCTACCACACTATGGCCATTCCAACAATGGGCCTTTGATTTTGTGGGTTAGATCACCCATCTTCTTCTAATAGACATAAGTTCATTATTATGGCTATTGACTACTTCATAAAGTGGGTAGAGGCAATACCTCTCACCATAGCAAATGGAAAAACTATAGCTCTTTTTATCAAAAACTAAATCATCTATAGGTATGGTGTACCATCCTCCATCATTATTGATAATGGAGGATATTTTAAAAATAAAGACCTCAAGAAGCTATATAAAAGATTCAAAATCATGCAACATTGGTCTTCTATCTACTACCCCCACGGTAATGGATAGGCAGAGGCAATCAACAAGGTGATACTCAAGATCCTCCATTGCATAGTAAGAAAATTTGGGAGGTACTAGCACCTCTAGATTAATCTAACTCTATGGGCATATAGAATAAGTATCAGAACTCTAATGGGTGCAATGTCCTTTGATTTGGTTTATGAAGCAAATGTTGTACTTCCAATAGAGGTTGAGATTCCTACTTTGAGAATATTTATTAAGGGCCTCATTACTAATGAAGATTATAGAATATCTTGGCTTCAAGAGCTAGTGTTAGTAGATGAACATCGAGAAGTGGCATGCAATCACCTATGAGCTTATCAGCAGCGAATGTCCAAAGCTATAATAAGAAAGTTAAGCCATGTGACTTCCAACTGGGTGATCTCATCCTAAGAGAAAATCTTAAGAATAAGCAATAAGGGGTCTAAAAAGGGAATTTCAAACAAAACTAGCTTGGTCTTTACATAATCATTGAGTGTATGGATCTAGTGCTTACTAGCTTTCTATAGTTGAGGGAGAAGTGCTCAGGGAGCCTATCAACACTCTCCACCTGAAGTAGTTCTATAGCTGATCCAATTTTAGAACCTCTTTGTACATATCTAAATGTCCTTAAAAAAATCTAAAAATTGAAAAAAAAAAGAAAAAAAAGCAAGAAAAGTGCCATTGATGGAAACCTAGAAACAAGCATCATGGTAGCAAAAAATATAAAGGTTCTGCCAAAAAGGTGAAAACCTAGTAAACAAGCACCTCTTGTTCCCAATGCTCCATCTTGTAGTGCATCTTTTGGCTTCCCTTACAGTCACTTTCTTGCTTAATTTTCCTTCATTTTCACTTATTTATCCATGGATTGAATCTAGTCACAACTTGGGGGAACCACCCTTCAATGTCCTAGAATCTCTTTTGTGACAATCACCAGTTGTTTCAACTACATCTACCTACTATTCCTAGTGTCACTCTTTGTCAAGATTCTCCTTATAGAATCTCTTTTGTGATAGTCACTAGTTGTTTTAGCTACATTTTCTTACTGTCACTAGTGTCACTCTTTGTTGAGATTCTCCTCATAGAATCTCTTTTGTGACAGTCGCAAGTTGTTTCAGGTGCATCTATCTACCATTTCTCATGTCACTTTTTGAGATTCCTTTTATGGAATATCTCTCTTGTGTTAGTCACCAATCATTTTGGTTATGTTTTTCTATTGTCACTCAGTTCTACTTAGGTTCTTGACCTTGAAGATTCCTATTTGACTTCAGTCACTACCCATTCTAGTTGTGTCTATCTACTATTGTCACACTACTAAAGAGATTTCTTCCACCCTTGGACATGGACACTTGACATCAATACTATAATACAAAAACCTAAAAATGATATACTTTTTTGGATATGTTGAGCTTTCCTTTGTTTGGTTCACTTTTGCTTCATCATGTTTCCTCAAGAAACTTGATGATGCCATTTTGACTAGAGAAGTAATGACTAGGGTCATGATCATTTCTTTTCTTTCTATTTGTAGTTTAGTTCCAATAATTTGAAATATTCATATAAGAGGGGTGTCCACTATAAGAGCCTCCATATTGTATTGGATGGTTAGGTATACCTCAACTCATCTTATATGGATACATCAATAACATTGGTTCTTCTCTTTGCTTGTTAGAGTGAACTCTTCATGCCACTGTAAATAATGATACTCATCTTGCTAAGTGAAAAAATGGGTCATTGTGAATATATCTATCACACTTCTATCTCATGTTACAAATGTAAGGGTCATTATGGGTAGAATACTTACTAATTAATTAGTGTAAGAAGGATCTCTCATGTGTCTAGTGTGTGTACACATAACCAACATTTTGGTCATCCTAGTGCTTATGCTTTGATTCTTATGTTAACTTTCTATATCAAAAGAGATAAATGTTCTGGTCATTTTGGCTTCTAGTGCCTTGAATGCTTACATTTCATGTCAAAAAAACTAGAATAGATGTCATATTCATATTCTCATGACTGCAATATCAATGAGAATTGTATTACATCTAGGCTTATACCATACACTCAGTGATGATAATAGTCAAAGCTTGGTAACCAGACCTAGGGTTGCATCTAGTTTTAGGTTGCATCTATGATAGGATGGAATTGCATACGTTACTTGATTCAACATATAATTTGATTGAAAATCTACTTTTTTCTTCTATAATGGGGGATTGTTGGCCTCTTCAAAGTATCATGATTCTTCACAACTACACAAGCATTCAGTTCTTTGGTTTGTCCTCTTGCTCCTCGATGGGATACCTGTTACTGTCAAGAAAAGACATGAAACACTACATGAGATGCCAATCCATTTCTGTTTGGATTTCATTCATAAATTCATTTCACTACATTTACAACTCAAATCAAACATGCATCCATACCTCACATCATGTTTTGTATATCATAATCACAACATAAAACATCTCATGACAATGACAATGACAATGATACTCGTACCAAAATCTCATATATATATATATATATATATATATATATATATATATATATATATATATATATATATATATATATATATATATATATATATCGGTATCAAAAGAATACATGAGGTACAAATAAATATGCACTACTTGAGTGTTGTCAGTCAAAAATGATACAAAATGGTGCTAGCACACTAATGAATAAACAACTAGGACAAAACTTGGAGGCAAAATAATATCCTGTCTAAGTCTGTCTAGTATCCTCACCTCCTAGAGGAGGAGGAGGAGGAGGTGGTAGCATGTCTGGCCTAGCTAGTGGTCATGCACCCACTAACTCTCAAGAATATTGGGACAATCTAGGCACCTATTGAGCCTCATTGAGCATCATTGCAAAGTAACCTACAAAATAATAGGCTGCTCAAGCCACCTATAGTTGGACCTTGTCCTATAGTAGTTGTGCTCTTTGCTTAGCTACCTGGACCTACTCTCATAGTCTAAGGATATCATGATCATGCTTTACTATCCATGTGTTCCATATGACCACCTATATCTAGAGCTCTCCTAATCATCAAGAGGCCTACTATAGTTTCTCTCTTGCTCTCCTCAAAGCATCCTTAGGCTCGACAGGAGGCTAGTCCTGCATCTCCTCATCTAAAATCTTTTCCTACTGCTCTACCAATACCTACTCCTCTGTACATGATCTTTTTCATTGACCCTACTCCACCCCACTACCACCAGCACTTGGATCTAGCCCCATTTGTTGGGGTGGGGGGGGGATCTATACCTATCTCACTCTATGCCTCACCTACTCTGTGGAACCCTATGGTGGTTGTTGCGTTGGTTTCTATGCTAGCTGCTAAATTAGACCTTGTACAACTTCCTATTGAGGTCCCTATGGCATGGGAGCTACCATCCCCAATGGATCTGTGAATCATGGGAAGGGATGGCTGGTAAAATATACCTAGTAGGTAGGTGTCATCTTAGCATCTACTATCTCTGGGAGATAGTCTCACTATGTCACAACTAAGCTGCATACATCTATCATCAATCTCCTATGGTCTAACCTTACTGACCACCCCCAATCTAGATCTCTAGCCACCTAGGCATATGAGAAATACTCCTACAAGATGTCCTGGGGATGCCCATACTATCTCCATACTCACGTGTTGGGGAATCTCTATATAATATGGGTGGCTTAGCCTAACAAAGGTTGTGAGGAAAAAATCTAGCTAAGCTCCTAAGGAGCATAATCCCAATCCTTAGTCTCACTCTAGGGCTTCCATATGATAGATACCAAGTCATCAAGACATGTCCTCTAATACTCAGTCTTACCTAGACCTGCTTAGGTAAGCTGGCCCCTATATGTACATATGTACAGCTCCATAAGCTTCTGTGCATCCTCAAAAATGGGTCGCATCAGTGGTAGGTGGTCCCATGCCCAGATCTATAGAACGTAAACTCTAGTGGCCATGCTCCTCTACTAATGATAGACTATCTCCTGCATCTCATGATACATATGAGCGAGCATGCACTATCCCCACCCAAATCTCTCTAGGGCATCTAACATCCACTGCAGCATCACACCCCAACCACACTCTAGTCCATGCTATCGTATGTCTAGTAATAGGAAACAATTGATGAAAATGGCCAAAACTAAGTCCAACTTGTGAGTAGGGCCATGTGTATGGATGAGCACATCCCATGTGATGGCTCGCCCTATTACTAAATCCCTTTGGAAAATGGCCCGCAATACCTCTGTGCCTACTCTAGGCACTGTGTCATAAAATACTCATGGATCATGGAAGGGTATCCTCAAAATACTATAGATGTCCTCAGGGATGATGGTCATCTCTCCCTGGGGTAGGTGAAAGGTGTTCATTTCTGAATGAAAATGCCCCACCAATGCTATCAATAGGTCATGATTCATCAACATTGCTAGGATTTGGCATAGATACACTAACCCCAGCTGATCAATATGTGCCATTTCAGCATCATTTAAACTCCACAAAAAGGCTTTGTAAGGTAGATAGTGGGACTTGAATGCAATATCATTGAAGATAGGCTCCACACATGAAAAACAACAATAGGCACACGGTTAGTTCCTACTAAAAAATCCAATGAAATGACAAAAAATTCAACTATAAATGCTAAAAGGGACACAAGTTTTTCATGCAAGAAAGTGTATTCTCGTACGAGATTTCATGTCTTCACACAAGAAATCACATTCACACGCATGAAATGACAAGACTATGGGCAATATGTGCCCAAAATCCCATGCATCTCATCTAAGAGGTGGGTGTCTCCCAGGCGAGATTCCTCACTTGCATGTGCAAAGAAACACCAGGTTGGTGTATCTTCATGCAAAGATGGATTGGGTTTGCATGAGGAAAGAAATCCTCACATGAGAACTGACTGACCTAACTTGAAAACATGCTAAAACCACCTTGAAATGCATGAAAAATCAAATACAAAGAGGGATTGTAAATTACTTACCAGAGGTCTATAGTCTGATGGCTAGTTGTGTCATCAAGAGCACTCAAAATGATGTGTATGCATGGGAACTGCCATCTTCCTCTCAAAGCTCTCTTCTTCACTAAAGACAAAATAAAAAAATGATTTGAAAATGACCCTTTGGGACCTTATATAGGTTTTGACCTAAATTTTTGAAGTGCTCTAATTTGTGTGAAAATCACCCCTGGCTAATTTGACTATTTTGAATCCGTTTTTTGGATCAAATTTGAAATCTAACACACTTAAGTAGCTCAAAAACACATTTTAAAATTTTGGGACTAATGCAATCAAATGCTTGTGTAGTCAATTTTTTTGGTACTTTGTGAATCTTGGAATCTTTTCCAATCACATTTCCTTCAAATTTTTCAAATTTTTTTTGAAAAAGTCAACTCAAGTTAACTATGGTTAAATTTGGTCAACTTTTGGTCAAACTCGATCTTCTAGACCTTGAACTTAGCCTGAATTGACTCTAAATTTTCTTCTAATCGTTATGATCTCTCCTCTACTCTGCTAACTCTCAAATTTCTTTTGTATCTCTCATTATATTGCTTCACATCATATTTCTGGTGTGTCGTCTTTCAATTTCACTCCCAAGGGGGTAGGATGATTACATCATTGAATCTAAATTTGAAAATCAATTTGAATATTCATTGCTCGAAGCATCTTGTTCCCATCTTATGTCCTTATCACTCGGGGCATCTCATTGCTAGGGGCATCTTCTTCCCCCATATCTAGCATCTTTGTCATCTATCTCATATTTTCATTAGTTGATGACATCTTATCGTAGTCTTTATCAAAGTTTGATGGATAGGTATCGGGACAGGCTAAACCTCGGCTCCTTAAGATCAAGCCTCATTCTGAGGATAATTCTATGACTCATGATTGGATCTTGATATCTTTTATTCTTAGGTATCTAGGTGTTTTATCTAGATCCCTTAAGATTAAGTTTGTTCTAGAGATAATCTTTAAAAGCTTTTTCAACTTAGGTATCTAGGTGGTCTATTTGGATCCCTTAAGGTTAAGCTCCATTCCAGAGATAATATTTAAAAGCTAGTTAATCTAGGAATATAGGTGTTCTATCTGGATCCCTTGAGGTTAAGCTCTATTCTAGTGATGATCCTTAAAATCTTATTAATTGGTCTCTATGTCATTAATTTCAGAACCAATCTTGTCAATCTAGGTATCTATGTGTTCTATCTAGATTCCCTAAGGTTAAGCTCCATTCTGGAGATAATCTTTAAAATCTTATCAATTGGTCTATGTGTCATTAATTTTGGAACCAATCTTGTCAATCTAGGTATCTAGGTGTTCTAGCTGGATTCCCTAAGGTTAACCTCCATTTTGGAGATAATCTTTAAAAGTTTATCAATTGGTCTCTGTGTCATTAATTTTAGAACCAGTCTTCTCAATCTAGGTGTTCTATCTGTATTCCCTAAGGTTAAGCTTCATTCTAGAGATAATCTTTAAAAGCTTATCAATTGATCTCTATGTCATTAATTTTGGAACCAATCTTGTAAATCTAGGTATCTAGGTATTCTATCTAGATTCCCTAAGGTTAAGCTCTATTCTAGAGATAATCTCTAAAAGCTTATCAATTGATCTTTGTGTCATTAATTTCAAAACTAGTCTTGTCAATCTACGTATCTAGGTGTTCTATCTAGATTCCCTAAGGTTAAGCTTTATTCTGGAGATAACCTTTAAGAGCTTATTGAATCTAGGTATCTAGGTGTTCTATATAGATCCCTTAAGGCTAAGCTTCATTCTAGAGATGATCTTTAAAAGCTTATCAATTGGGCTCTATGTCATTAATTTTGGAACCAAACTTGTCAATCTAGGTATTTAGGTGTTCTATCTAGATTCCCTAAGGTTAAGCTTCATTCTTGAGATAATCTTTAAAAGCTTATCACTTGGTCTCTATGTCATTAATTTTGGAACCAATCTTGTCAATCTAGATATTTAGGTTTTCTAGCTGGATTTCCTAAGGTTAAGCTTCATTCTTGAGATAATCTTTAAAAGCTTATCAATCGTTCTTTGTGTCAATAATTTCAGAACCAATCTTGTCAATCTAGGTATCTAGGTGTTCTATCTAAATTACCTAAGGTTAAGCTCTATTCTGGAGATAATCTTTAAAAGCTTATCAATTGGTTTTTGCGTCATCAAATTGTAGAATCAATCTTATTTCTTGATTCGTGCATCATTCTTTCTAATTTTCTTTGAATTGAACATGCTACTTGCACATTCATTCAAAGAGTGGCAAAATGTAATACCCCAAAATTGGCTCATTGCCATGTTAACCAATTCTAGTCTATTTTGATCAATTCTAAAGTCATATTTTAATGGGCAATTCTTATTCTAATTTTCACTACTTGACTTAACTGGCAAATCTAGAAAACCCTAATCTACATTAATCAGGCTACTTATTTAATTCTTCAAGTATTGACTCAAATTATGCACATTAAACCAATTGATTAAGATTTAATATAATTTGAAGTGTTTATACTTTAATTAAATTAAATTATATCCCAAGGCTAATGCACTAAGGAATTAAAAATATTTAATTTAGTACTTAAGCTCACTTTAATGAATTGAATGAGGTTATTCAGTTAAATGAAAAAGGCATTTATGAGGTCATATCTCACTTTATTAAATTAAATAATCTCTTCAAAACCTTCTCTTCAATTCAAAAATGGAAACTCTGAGTGAACTATCTCTTGAATTAGAATTAATCTAGTTGTTCTCACACTCATGAAAAGCTCAATTAACTACTCATCACACTTAGATCTAAAATAATTAACTTCACTTGCACAAGGAAGTTTCCATTTCAACTAAATCTTCTCTTTGATCTTAACCATCCATCCAAATTGATCTTGATCATTGATCAATTCTTGGATTCTACTTAAGGGACTACTAATCCCTCATTATAGAGGTTGGAATTTGAATTGTATTGAATTGCTATCAAAATAATTACTCATTTGAGTTCTAGCTTTTACACTTGTTTTAGCATTTGATATCATTTTAGATTAATAATGCATACATTAAGCTTAATATCTTCTATTTCTTAGATTAGTGCTTGCACTTCATACAAATTAATTGCATAATCATACTCTGCATACAATCCTTCGTTCTAGAAAGGTCTAGTTGCCTGCTACTTGTTTTTAGAGCATATAGGCATAATCCTTCTACTTAGAAGGAAAAAATTCATATTGTCAAGCCTCTTGGATAAATGACTCCATGTTTATTCAAGGATGATTCCACATCTGATGACCATATTGAAGTGTGTGTGGGGTTTAGAGGCCCATAATCTACACATATAGCAAGGAGTTCAAAAATAATTTAATGGTGATTTTTTTATTATACATTGTAGAATTAAGTACTTTTTAAAGGAGGTTAACTTTGTGTTCCTAGAGGGTCGATGAGGGAAATTTGATCTAAGAGAAACATAATGGGGCACTTAGTGTTCATTTTTAGTCAACAAGACTAAAGAGTTAGTCACTAGGTTCTATTTTTGGCCTAGAATGCATAGAGACATTAAACAATATGTTGAATGTTGCACAGTGTGCCAAAAATCCAAGGGGACATCCTCAAATGTTGGTCTTTACCAACCACTTCTAATCCCTAGTAGACCATGGGAATGTATAAGTATGGATTTTGTAGTTGACCTACCCAATACAAGGGAGGGGTATGAAATCATCTATTTGATTGTGGATAGGTTTAGTAAGATGGCTCACTTTGTACCTTCCAAGTCTATGCATGATTCCTTTTAAATTGTTAATTTTTGTTTAGAGAACTAGTTAGCATCCATGGACTACCTATGAGAATTGTCTTAGGTAGGGGTACCAAATTCATGAGCCACTTTTGGAAGACATTGTGGAAAAGGCTTGGGACTAACTTTTCCTTTGGATCTTCCTATTACCTAAAAACTAATGGCCAAATAGAGGTGACTAATAGAATTCTTGAAAAGCTACTGAGGTGTTTGACAAAAGAGTATGAGAAGACTTGAGATCAACTCATTGTTTAGGTAGAATATGCCTATAATGATAGAGTCACTAGGTCCATGGGTAAGAGCCCATTTGAAATAGTTTATGGTTTCCATCCTAGGATGATTTTTGAATTGAGAGAATTAAATGATGGAGTAAAAAGTAGTGGCTATGATGAAGATTTTTACCAATCCATGATGGAAGTCCATGAAAGTGTAAGAAGGAAACTTTCTGAAAATGTTGACAAATTGAAACATAAGGTGGTTGCCTCAAAGAGTGAATTATAGTTTTAGATAGAAGATCTTGTGATGGTGCATTTGAATAAGAAAATATTTCCACTAGAGATACCACACAAGCTCCAAATGAGAAGGATAGGTCCTTGCAAAATATGGGAACAATTCCTATAAGGTTGAAGTCCTTGCAAACCTAGATTTGTCACCAATCTTCAATAATGTAGATTTAGTTTCCTACAAGGGACCTATCCAAGATTTTTATTTGAGTCTCCAAGCAGTAAAACAAGATGCAATGGACCTCCACTTAAGCCCTCCTCCACCTCTACAGAAAAATAGGATACTTGATTCAAGAGTCTACAAAAAGACTAGGAAGAAGGACTACTTTGAACATGTTGTCAAATGGCTTAGCAAGGATGACGTTGATGCTACTTGGATTAAAGAGATGGAATTCAAAATATTGGGCATTGATCCCAACCTACTAAATCCAAGGATGAATTAACCTATTTTGTTTTGGGGAGGGTATGTTGTAGGGGCTCCTAAACAAAGACCTTATTTTGGTTTCTAGTTGGATTGGATTTTTGGAATGTACTGACTCTAGCAAAGTTAGGGGTGTAAGTGAGTTTGGATCTTTCCAAGGTCATATTATTTGGGTTATAGTTGTTCTTAGGTAGATAATTTTGGTGTTTTTTTTAGTGTAGCTTGTGTTAGGGGGCATAGGTATAGAACCCTAAAAGTATGAAGAAGGTGTGGTTTTAACCCATATTATCCTCCATGATATTTTATCTATTAGGAATAAGGTGTCTCAACCTTGTATAATTCCTATTATTATTATTTGTTTTGTAAAATGTATTTTTGCAAATAATATGTAAATGTGAGTGTACATGTCTAGTTGGCATGTTGATCACTCACATGTATCAGCATCTTGAAGTGTGTGAAGATATCATGGCTGAAATGGTTATGACAAATTCCTATGGCGTATAAGAGCTATTTAAGGAATGAGCTATGACAGGTGTAAGAGCATCTTGTGACATGAGGCCTATTTGGGCACCCAAGAATGAGTGGTTGGTGTGTGTAAGATAATATTCCAAAAATAAGTTGGTATGATAGATTCCCTTACACTTCTATTGTGACCGCTATTTTTGGTAGATTCTATGACAAGCTGTCATTGCCTATTCAAGGGATAGATGCCCTTTACTTGGTATTGGATGTACATGTGGCATTGTGCATGGTTCTTGGTGGTTGAGCCATGAAAAATTCCCAACTCTTTTGTGGGTATTTTTTTGGGTCTTAAGATGTTCATAAAAAGAGTATTGCATGTTGTAATGCAATAGAATGGAAGAGAGAGATGAGAAGATATTTGCACAGGGTTATGCTACCAGATTTTCTCTAGAATGGAGAAAGATGTAAATCTCCATGTGAAGGCTGAAAATGTATTGTAACTTGTTACTGAACACTACATTAGCTTGATGGTTTGGAGGGTGGGGTATTTTTCTTGAAAAGGTTTTCCCCACGTATATCTGTGTTCTCTATTCTATCTAATTCTTCTAGTTCTATGATTGTAGAGTAATAATCTGTATGTCATAATGCTGCTAAATTTTGTTTACATCAGTTAATTGAAATCACTTTCCTTTAAGTTTTTAATTATGGAAAATCAACTATGTATGTTTTCACTTTTATGGCATAGTAGTATGCACTTGTATTTGCTGATTAGAAGTTGTACAAGAAACTATTGTATATAGGATGTGTATACTAATCTCAGATGAATTTTTGGGGTGCTCTCATTTCCCTTCATTTGGTATCAGAGCCCATTTTTGTGAATTGCATGTTGTTCGCATGGGAGGATTCATAAAGTTTTTGGTTTTGGGTATTTCTTCTATTAAGATTTCTTAGCTTGTAGAGCTTGAAGAAGTTTGTTTTGAAGAAATTGATTGATAATTAATCCCTTGATGAGTGGAAGTCTTGCAGTTGATTTAGTTTTTTAGGAGACAATAGATTTTTCTTGAAGGATGGTGAAGACAAAGAAAATAGAGTTGGTCATGTTGAAATGACATTGATCTGGAGCTCTTGGTTGACAGCAGAATAACTCTTGATGCATGGGTATTTTAAGGTTTCTCTTTTGTTACCTAGAATACATAGAGGCTATGGAGTTGATCAATGGATGATCTGGAAACTTATGGATAACCTCTCTCTCTCTCAGATGCATGTACTAGTAGTGGTTGTGAGATTGGTCTACAAGTGGGCCTAAAGTTCTAGTACTCTGTTTTCCTCTTGGATGTTTATACATGCATGGCTTGGATTCTTGTTCATTGGATTCGAGGGGTTTATAGATTTTCCTAAAAAAATCTATGGTGATGTTCATCTATGATAATCCATTATTCTGGGTTTAGTTGTTTTATATTTTATTCAGACTTTGAGTCTTCCAGATCAGAAGTGGGTGTGGATGTGCATGGGTGTTCTTAAACATAGTGTTTTTGCAAGTTTTGCATGCAGAAATAAAAATCTTGTGGTTTTTTGTAGATCTACTGAAGAGCTATTTTCTAGACTCTTGTTCCTTTAGAGTGGTACCAGATGAGATGGTTGTAGTTCTATATGCATGCATTCTTTGTGCATGGTGAGAGGAGGTGTTTTTCTTTCTCTACATAGAGATGTTGGTACATGATCAGTCACTCAGCATTTTTGTGGTGATGCTTTGTTGGATTCCTAGACTATGGTTCTTGATGTGGACATAATTTGCAAATCAGATTTGTGCTTGATCTGGTGTTTGAGTCATGTTGTCTACATGATTATTCTCTTTGATCTCATTTGTATATGTCACTAATGTGATAGTGGGTTTGCATGTTTCAATGATTGGATCTACAAGTTATGCAGTCAGGTGGGTAGGCCGCCCATTTAATTGTAGTGGGATAACTTGGATGTGGACTATCTATATCCACCAAATTTGATTCAGTGTTGGTACAGACTTGTTAGCTGACCTTGTTTGTGGTCACTTGTGCATTTGTGTGGTTGCTTTGAGATGAGAGGATGGATGATTTTTGAGTACTTGGATAGTTAGTTATGGAGTCCTAAAGCATGGTGATTTTCCTTAGTGTGGAGATCTTGGTTTCACCCAGTGTGATGTGTGAACCTAGATGATTTTCAGATTTTAAGGATGCTATGTCATATGCTTGGAGAGCTTGGTATCACATTTTAGTGGGAGCTTTGGCACTGACTGTATTTTTCCATCATATGGTGGTGGATGATCTTCTTTAGTGTTGTAGAAGTTGGAGGATGCCTTAAATCCTATTGATGTAGAAGGGTCTTTCATATTTGGTGGTTCACTAGTTGGAGATGGTATCTTCATGCGATTGGAGATGTTGACATCTTTAGGATTGTAGGGGTCCTTGGTATAGATTTTTTTTATGCTTTTATTTGATATGTTATCATGGTGGCTTTTATGTCATGGTTCTCTCTTTATTACTAGTTTAGAGTTGTGACATGATAAAGTTATTTGATATGATCACATGAAGCATGTTATCTCTTTCGAGGAGATGGTTTAGATTATGATGTCATGATTATGTTCCTGATTCCATGGTTGGAGCTTTGACATTGATCTTGTTTTAGTTTCTTGGTATTGAGTACTTTGATCATTTGCTTGATACTTCATGATAGTGCTATGTTGTAGTGGAGTTTTGCATGGAGTGACTAATTACAGGTGCTTGTGGATACTTAGAGACTTAAGTGAGGCTAGAGTTCTCTTGAGATGAGAGACATGTTGTTGAGATGTATACTCTTGATGAGATTTCAGCAGAAAGTCCAAGGAGCCTACACCTTTGTTGGACGTGAGTTCAATAGAGACCTATGAGGAGTTTGTTCTTAGATAAGTCACAGGGTGACTTACATATCTTGGAGGAGCATTCCCATTCCCCACTCTTGGTCTACTTGGTAGTTTATCACTTGAGAGGTATTGCCCAATGTTACTTTTAGGTGCTTTATCTTTTCTTTCATATTTGTGGATCTTGAGCTACAGTAAGATGGTTCTAGAGGATTCATTGTGAGAGATGGATAACATTATTATCTCCTTGAGGTGTAATTTCATTTATGATGACAATAGGAGATGGTAGTGGGCTGATTTCATGAAATGGGAAATGGAGTTTGTTTGATCTTCTTTGAGAGGCTTACATCCATGTAGATTCGTGATATCATATTATGTTTGATATGTTGAGGTTGAACGGTTTTGGATGTTGTTGTGGCTTTTCTATTGGGGTTGTGAAGGGGATCATACATGGCATAGTTGACATTTAGAAGTGTTTGTAGAAGGACATGCTAAATGCTTATGGTTTGCAGCTTCTTTCTTTGGTTTTGGTTATCTTCTTGAATGTTTGGGTTCACATAACATTATTTTTTGGGATTTGTTGGAGCTATGTTGTCACTCTTTTGTGGTCAATTGTTATCACTTGTACTTCATTATTTTTGGTGATGAAAAACTGGTTTCTTTATCTCTTGTCTTTGTTGGATGTGGAGAACATAGGAGATTTGTGGAGACTAGATGAGAGAGATGTTTCTTGCAGTGTTTTTGCTACAGGATTTGCATATCTTTGTGGATGGTCCTTGGTACTACATGGTTTCACTTTCTTTGTGTTCTTATTAGTAGACTTAGTATGCTTTTGATTTTTTAGATTCAACATTATCCATGTAGCGGGAGTTCTTGTATGTGTTTGGTGTTCATCAACTGGTTTGCACATAGAGCTTTAGGTTGCAGTTTATGGGTTGGTTATGTTGCTGGCATGAGTTTTCTAGTTTCGATACCTTTGAGGTATGGGTGATTGGATGAGTTAGCATTTACTGTGGATGCTATTTTAAATCTCATGGATATATCAGTTGGATTGGACAAATCAATTTGGTTGTTGTTCTAGCTGATGTTTTATCTTGTTTTCTGAAGGATGACTTCACAGTTTTGTTGGGCTAAGAAGTTGATATTTCTGATGCTTCTGTGTAGGTCATGAGCACAGTGGAGTGGTGGCAATATTATGTATGTTATGGTCTGTACTAGACTAGACATTGCCCAAGTAGTGGGAGTCTTGAGTTGGTTTATGGCTAATCCTTATATTCATGGGTTTGTGGATTCAGATTGGGCAGGTGATATTGATCGCAGGAGATCCACTAGTGCTTACGTGTTCACTATGTTTGGTGGTGCCATCAGTTGGATGAGTAAGAGACAACCTGTGGTTGCTCTGTTCACTATGAAAGCTAAGTACATGGCTGCTACTCATGCTTGTAAGGAAGCCATTTGGCTTAACAGATTATGTTCTGATGTTGGTGTTGATGCAGAACAGATTACTATTTGGTGTGATAGTCAAAGTACTATTTTCCTTGAGAAGAATCCAAATTTCCATGCCAGAATGAAGAACATTGATGTGCAGTTTCACTTTGTGAGAGATATGGTGGAAGTGGAAAGGTAAATTTGGAGAAGGTAGATACTGTGAAGAATGTTGTAGATGCATTAATGAAACCAGTGGACATTGAGAAGTTCAGATGGTGTTCAGAGTCTATGGGCCTTTCGGCCTATAGCAGTTAGTTCCTGTTATGTTCTTGTTGCTCTTACAAGGTGTTTGACAAGTGGGAGAATGTTAGGAATAAGGTGTCTCAATATTGTATAATTCCTATTATTATTATTTTTTTTGTAAAATGTATTTGTTCAAATAATATTTAAATGTGAGTGTACATGTCTAGTTGGCATGTTGATCACTCACATGTGTCGGCATCTTGAAGTGTGTGAAGGAGATCATGGCTGAAATGGTTATGACAGATTCTTATGACACGCAAGAGCTATTTAAGGAATGATCTATGACAGGTGTAAGAGCATCTTATGACATGAGGCCTATTTGGGTGCCCATGAATGATTGGTTGGTGTGTGTAAGAGAATATGCCAAAAATAGGTTGGTATGATGGATTCCCTTACACTTCTCTTGTGACCGCTATTTTTGGTAGATTTTATGACAAGCTGTCATTGCCTATTCAAGGGATGGACGCCCTTTTCTTGGTATTGGATGTACATGTGGAATTGTGCATGGTTCTTGGTGGTTGAGCCATGAAAAATGCCCAACTCTTTTTTGGGCATTTTGTTGGGTCTTAAGATGTTCATAAAAGGAGTGTTGCATGTTGTAATGCAATAGAGTGGAAGAGAGAGATGAGAAGATATTTGCATAGGGTTATGCTGCCGGATTTTCTCTGGAATGGAGCAAGATGTAAATCTCCATGTGAAGGCTGAAAATGTATTGTAACTTGTTACTAAATAATACATTAGCTTGATGGTTTGGAGGGTAGGGTTTTTTACCTAAAAATATTTTCCCCACGTATATCTATGTTCTCTATTCTATCTAATTCTTCTAGTTCTACGATTGTAGAGTAATAATTTGTATGTCATAATGCTGCTGAATTTTTGTTTAGATCAGTAAATTGCAATCACTTTCCTTTAAAGTTTTAATTGTGGGAAATCAACTATGTTTGTTTCTGCTTTTATGGCATAGTAGTATGCACTTGTATTTGCTGATTAGAAGTTGTACAAGAAACTATTGTATACAGGATGTGCATACTGATCTCAGATGAATTTATGGGGTGCTCTCATTTCCCTTCATTATCATCCTCTTTCATAGATTGGAGCTCCTAACATGTCATTTGGGAGCTAGAAAGGGAAAAGATGTCCAAGAGATGTCAATTGTGCAAAAAAGTTCAAGAAGGAAAAAATGGCATAGATGATGCAAACTAATGTCCTAGGGGATAAATCATACCTAGAAATCATTTATGAGTCAAAGTAGATAGGTTTTTAAGTTCTCAATTGAAGGAGAGCAAAGTTTCTCGAATATGCAAAAAGTTGTCACAGGTGTGCAACTTTTTGAAAAGCTGCTTGACAAAATTTTGGCAAAGAAGTAGAAAAATCCATGAAAGAGGTTGATGGTTAATCCAACTACCTAAAACCTCTCTGGGAATTTATAAAACCATGAAATAAACACATCCCAATGGTTGGGAGTTGTACTATTGGAGCCACGCTTTCTAGTTCAATTTTAAACAGTTTTAAGAGTTTTCCATTACCTATATAGAATATTGGATTGATAATTATTCAATCTAGTGTGATATACATTTTAGTTGTGTCATTATACTACTTTTCTATTCAAGTTTCAAGTTGCTAGGTACTCATCTAAGTAGGTTTTGAAATTCATTTATTAATATTCAGTGTGCTGGCCCAATTTTGATAGTTTATGCAAGAATGGCTCTCCAATGAGTTCTTTATCATTTAAGGAGAAATGGAGGAGGAGAAAGTGTATATAATGTACATAGATTTTGGGGCCCTAGGAAGTTTTCTAAGCTATTCAAATGTGAGGCGATCATAGTTTTAGAATAGAGCTTTTGGGGTTTGAATGTGATGGATACTTAATACCATGTTTTGAAAAATGAGGATGAGTCAATAGTGTAAAAAAATTCTAGAGGAAAAGGTTTAATGACAATTTTTATAGAGGGAAAGATCATTCCCCAGTCAAATCTATCACCCTTATTGTGAAACCCTCAAATATAGGCATCAAAATTGATTTCTAGTGTACAAACACCATGGGGACTTGAGACCCACAAAATATTTAATATTTTTTAAAAGGGTACTCAAGTATAAAGTTTTTTTCCAACTTATTAAGAGAAAATCAAGATTAAAGTCCAAAAACTCAAGTTGGAGGGTTAATTCTAGTAGCCCTATTTTTTGGTAATTTTGGGGTAAGAGTAAGGAACTTTATGGTAACTTTTGAAATTGATTTTTAGAAGTCTAAGGGAAGTTTGACATAACTTGTATGATCCCCTCACTCTAAAATGTTAATTAAAATGGTTAGGAAATACTAAGGAAGAAGGTTAGCAAGTGAGCTTGAAGAGGTATTTGGATAAAGAAGGAACTATAGCCATTGATGTATCTAGGTTGTAGGTAGTTAGAGGATATGATAGAGATCCTCTAGGGATTAAAAGTTCTAAGGAATCCTAATGGGCTAAGAGGAATCCTGAGAAAGTCCTTAAGAAGGTATGGACTGAAGGAGTAAAATAATATAGCATTACATCATTATAATGATGCATAATCCATCTCTACAAATATTAAATCTCATATGGAAGTCGGCCAAAATAGCTTACAAAATTGTTTGTGCAATTACGAAATCACATCACAAAATTGAACAAGTCGACATCAGAATACGTTGAAACTTGGTCATCATTTTCATTCATACTAGCACTCAACTTCTATATACATATATAATTTTTTTACTCATAAAATACTATCTTCCTAATTTACTTGGTCTCCACTAATATACACTCAGTATCAATTGGGGTGCTCTACAGTCACTAACTTGTTTGGCACGTACTACAAAATATAAAAGTCCTTTTTTTATGCTTAGCCTTTACTAGATGACTCAGTCATAGTAATGACTATTCATCCTTTCCTAGTAAATGACTAAGTGTTTGGACACTAATAAAAAAAAAGCTCAGAGATCAACAAGATCGTCCTTATAAAGAAGATCAAAACCCTAATAGGTAACCAACCTAGGTTACATGATAATAATTAATTATTATATGCCCAAAGTTTTTCTTAAGTAAACTAGAGATAATAAGTAACTTAATAATTAAATCAATATGATTTATAATAAATAAGAAAATACTTTACTACTCTAACACTCCCCTTAAGATAAACTTAAGGAGTAACTTAAACCTTGAAGCTACTACTAAAAGTAAATTTGGGTCCCAACAAAAAAAGGCCTAATGAGGTACCCAAGCATAACCAAATCTCTACAAAGAGGAGAAATAGAGAAAATCACATGGAAAAAACCCCATTCTAAAAAGAGATGGAAATCATGCTAAAACAAACTAGTGAAGGACTAAAGAAGCCTCCAAACTAGGGAATTTTCTAGAAGATAGGAACAAAAGATGATCTTGAAGAACACCATTGAAGCATGTGCTAGAAAAGATAGGGTTTTCATTGCACCAAAAGGTCAACCTTTCAATGCCTGATACAACCAATAGTCTTATAGAACCACAGGAGGAAGTTAATCCATGTCACGAATTATGAAAGCGATGGTAGCCCACTAACAACAATGCCCCTCCCCATGTCACTCATCATGACCTATGAGATTTGAACCTATGAACAAGCTCTGTAATAATTATTAGAAAGGATAGGGTTGCTATTGCACCAAAAGATTGACTTTTCAATGCCTGATACAACCAATAGTCTTATAGAATCATAGGAGATGATTAAGCCATGTCAAGAATCCTATAAGGGATTTTGGCCCACTACCAACATCATGTAGACATTGCAAAGCTCTCTCAAAAGTAACTATTGATCTGAAGAACCTACACTAAAAGAGAACTTGACTAGTTAGAGAGTACTATAATCTACATGAGTGCTCTCAAAAGACACTACTCAAATCAAGAGGCAAAGAAGGAAAACAACCAAACTCAAAGATAGATATGGCATGAAACACCAAAGCATGAAGAGTTTATCAATCAAATATAGAAGGCTACGACCAAAGTAGGAATGAAAATAAAAGTTTCTATATGGTAAATGATACATCTCACCAAAATGCATAGATACTCAGCCACTGCATCCGCCTAGTATGTAGGAACAAAATTGAATACATACCTTACTTCATCAAACCAAGGAAGCATGAGAAACAATAGAAGGACCTCCCCTAATTTAGACAAGGGTGAGGTGACAAGAAACTAGAAAAGTAGGCCAAAAGAACTGCATGCTAAGAAATCACAATCAAGATACCCAAAAAATACATATGTGTGTATTGAGGTGATCAATCTTAGACATGTCATGAGGCCAATGTCACAGAAGAGAAATTTGCTGCACAAAGAAAGATGGAAAACAAAGGAAAAACATCAAGCCCCCATGGCACTTTAATCATAGTACATCAAGTACAATAAGGCACTAGATATGGTGAATCCCAATAATATAATAATGTACATGAGTGTCCTCAGATGACACTACACGAATCAAAAGGCAAAACAAGGAAAAACAACTAAAATGAAAATATAGATGGAATATGGTACCTTATCTCAATGTTTTTACAAGAATGTATAAAAATGATCTCCAAATAGACCAAAAGAGACATAAGGTTGATATAACATATATTACAACCCATGAAAAATCATTTTAAGGAATGAAATTGATCCCCCAGCCTAAAACAACCAAGATATCCACCAAAATGCAAAAATGAAAAAGACTAAATAGAATGTGCCTAGAAAATAATGTAGAAAAATAAGTAGCATCTTTATAAAGAGCTTAGAAAGACATTTCCAATGATATAAAGAATTCCCAAATCAAAGATGAGATGCTCAAGATATCTCTCCTAGAGTGCAAAATAGAACTCCTAACTTTGACAGGAAAAACAACCATAAAAAATCACTAAAACTAAAAATAACATACACCACTAGAATGGGCCTAGAACCAACATTCTAGTGATATCTCATTTACAAAAAATAGTGTTCGGATGACAAAGTTATGACAAAACTAACACGTGTAGGTTAAAAAAGATCTAGAAGGGGAAAATAATTATTTTTTACCAGTTCGGGATCCATACCAAAATGCTTTGAGGAGCGTGTCTTCAAGTATAATAATTAAATTGAGAAACATGTCAAATTTATACCAAAACTTTCTCAGGAACTATGCAGGGCTCATACCAAAAATTACCTCGAGAAGAGTTCTAGTTTCATACCAAAAATCTTGATTTTTGTGTCAAAAAATCTTTAAATCATCACCTTAGGAAATGTGCCCAATCTAGGAGCAATATATTTTTTCCTCATATCAAATTGAACAAATTTTATATAAATAGGGGTTTTTGGGCACTCTGAGCTCAACGGTGAGGTGTATTTGGGCTCAAAGTGCACCAAAAAAAGGTGACCCCCCAGATCAAATCCAAGAAAACTTTGAAAGAAAAAGGACTGATCTGAAATCCATCCCAAACCTCTCATAAATAGAATAGGGGCATGAAGATTTGTAACTCTAATACCATGTTGAAGTTGATGAAAGATCAACCCCACAGCTCCCAAGAATCACCTACATGAAAATACCTATCATAGAAAGAGAGAAGCAAAAACTATGGAGGGTGGAATTCTGAAATCCACAAATGAGACATTCTTGATGAGAAAAAACAAAAACTGCTATTATCAAATATGAATGAAAGTTACAAAGAGAGATTTTCCTTATAAAGAATATTAAAACCCTAACATGCAATTGACCTAGATTTCATGATAATAATTAATAAAATAATTAATTATTATATGCCCAAAGTTTAGATTAGGTAAACTAGTGATAATAAGTGACCTAATAATTAAATCAATATGATTTAATTAATAAGAAAATAATTTATTACTCTAACGATTTAGTTATATAGATATTCTTTTAGAGCATGTGTTTTCTTTAAAATGGAATGAACTTATATAAATACATGAGTTAGATGTGAAAGAAAATACTTCTCATGATTCATAGAGGATTTTTAATATAATATTCACTATATTTCCCCATTTAGAAGAATTGGTGACATAAAATATATTGTTAAGCTAATATAATTGTCAACATTATTTTTTAGTGTATTCTTTCACTCAATATAATTCTTCATCTTCTATTTGAATACTGTATATTACCATTGTATAATTGTAAATTTGAATGCCTTTATACATATGAAAGACAAATACAACAACATTTATGGTCTTCTATACGTTTTGTAATTCAATTTGATAAATTGGCAATTATGTAGAGTAACATTTCCACTTGATCTCAAACAAATAGTAAGAATGCATAGAAATTTTTTTCCAAAGCCAACACACTATATGGTGAATTTCTTTTTTATTTTCTTTCTAAATTCTTATATATACAAGTACCACACAATGGAAAGTATTTGTTAGACCTATATTGTCCTCAATGCACTTATTAAAATGGTGTAATGATTTGATCAAAGTCAAGACTTTTTTTGTTTGTATCCTTCAAAGCTTTAATAAGGAATATTCACATGTGGGTGTAAAAATACTATTTAAAACTCTTGAATGTTGGTTATGGTAAGGTGCAATAGAAAAGCCAAAATACTTGGAGAAAATGGTGCCATGTGTCATACATCTATGGTGGATTTGAAAGTTTTCTTAACTCTATTAAAATCCTTTGTAAAATGCTTTCAAAATTGATTTGATCTCATTTGTTTGTGGATTCTCAAATCCTAGTTGTTGTGCAGCAACATGATACTCTATGAAATCTTGTGAAGCTTTCTTCAAATCTTTCTTGTGGGTTTTCAGTATGATTGATAGCTTAATGTGCTAATTTATTTGATATCACTCCTAGGTTACTTGGAAAATTAATTTAACATATATTTTTCTATAATCATGAAGATTTAAGTTTTGGTTTAGAGAGGAACAACTTTCGTATTTTTATATGAACTGGAACTAATATATAGCTTTTTTTCTTATGTATTATGGAATTATGGAAAATATATTGGTTGCATTGAAGTTTTAACAAGAAGCCACAAAGCATGGTTGCATTCTATGCCAATCAATAGAGTTTTCCCCATGGTAAAATAATACTCTTATATAGACTCACATGTACATTTTTGCCTCTTTGGAATTTTGGAATAGTAGTTCTTTCATCTCATGAAAATGATATGTTCTTTATTCTTCTCAAAATCAATATATACACAATAAAAGAGATCTTTGTTCAATAAGAGAATATGCAATATTATGTTAAGATTTCTATTCTTTGTGAGATTTGTAGTTTGGGATATTGAGGCTTTTTATATTCAAGGGCATTTATTTTATTTCTTGTTGATAATTATAAGGCAGTTGGTGTTTTGATTTATTTTTTAAGTTAGACACAATGAATTGGAATTAGTTCAAATTGCAGTTTGTATAAACAAATTTTTGTTATGGAACTACACTTTAGTGGTGAAAATAAAGGAAAATTAGCCAACCTACTACTTATTTCTTCAAAAGAGTTTTTGTTTATGTAACAAAGTTTTTTCTTTTGGAAAGGCATCTCTCTTGATTATTTGAAAGAATGATTAAATTCTTTTGATATTGGTTGATAAACTATTTTATAAAAATGGTTGCATTGAAGTCAATTGTTAAAGATCTATTGAATGTAATAGTTTCAAAATATATCTATATATAAGAGAATGTGTTTGTGTCAGAAATGTGTGAATAAAGTGACAAACACATATAGTCACATTTCCTTGTATATGAAATAATTGACTGGAACCTTGAGAGAAAAATCATAAAGTTGTTTATATGCATATATGTGTGTACATTAAAAGTTCATGCAGTTATGTATGTAAGTGATTTAAATACATTGTAAAGAGAAGAAAGGTTGAAGACCGAGCAGTTGAAGCTATTGTTGTAAAGACAATTTGTTTCTCAATAAAATTTTAGGTTTCATTGGAGTGGTTTTTTTTCCCCTATGAGGATTTCCAACTTAGAACAAATCGTGTATCCTCTTTCTGTGAGCTGCTCATTTTGTTTAGATATCTTATATTTTGATTCATAATAAGTTTATATATTTAACATTCATGTGATGAATATCTACAATAATTTGAATTAATCTTCCATTCTGATTCACACCCCCCCTTCCCTTCACTTTTTTCTGATATCTTATATTTTGATTCATAATCAGTTTATATGTTTAACATTCATGTGATGAATATCTACAATAGTTTGAATTAATCTTCTATTCTTATTCACCCCGTTCCCCCTCATATTCACTACTTCCAACAGTATTTTCCATAAATTTTGTCTAATTATAATATCAAATATAAAGTAATTAGTTATGATATGAAATAATTTTATTAGAAGATGATATTTTTATCAAGCTAATCGTTATAAGATTTTTGTTTTGTTTTTTGTGGGATGTTGTGATTTTTTTATTAATTTCAAATGGGAGAGGGTTATAATTAGACAACAAACATCATGCTATTTTAAGATGGTTCAAAAAAATTCATAAGAAATAGAAATATTATAATTTATTATCATGTTGATCAACAAATGAAATAATAAATTTAATTGAATGGCTATTTTTCTTACCATCTTGGAAGATTTATAAAGGACTTTAATTAAAAGACATACTTTGGTGTATAGATATGGATGACCTGGTCTCATTGTTTGAGAGAAAAAAGATCAAAAATTTAACTAGATTATAGGATTTTGTTGGCCTTACGAGAGTGACATCATTATTGGCCTTTTGGAAAAACATGGTGTTATCAAAACAAGAGAAATTTTCTCATGGTTGAGACTTGCTATAGGTTTTTTAAAATACATTTTAATTAAAATTGAATTACAAGGACTATTTTTAAAATTAATTCAAAATACATTGTGGTGTTGTACGGATATGGCTAGAAGTGGAAAGTTTCAATGATGTTGAATTTAGCCCAATACCATCTAAAAACATGTGGATGTCAAACAACATTAGAATTTCCTTCCTACAAAAAGTTAGACTTGTTCATGCTCTCTTCTATTATTATAAAAATATTATAAATATTAATCATACTATTTATTGATTAACTTATAATTTTTTTATACAACTTCTTATATGTATTATGAATGTCGATTACATTAATTCACATATAGTTCTATCTTCAATAATAATCTTAAATAAGTAGTACATAGTGGTTTGTGTAAGTTATTGTTGAGTTGTCATTTTACATGATGCTAAATGGCGAGAATTCTTGCAAACTCCTCTCTTGAAAAGATGATTTTTTGAATTGACTCCAAGGCTTTAGGTGATCTTGCAACCTACTAGAATCTACTCAGTTGAAGATAAATGGGAATGTTCACAAGGAGGCCTTTGTTGGTTCATTTTGATCTCAAATGAGATGAAGAATCTACACATTGTTTCAAAAATAACACACATAAGAACTATGTTTTTGTATTTTTATATTTTTTATGAATGCAATCTAACAATGCACCTAGTATGAAATCTAATTCTAACAATGGGGTTATTAAAGAAAATAACAAGAACTTTAAAGAAAATAACATGAAATTGAAATCCTAATAGACATAAGCTATAGAAAACAACACATCTATGAGTTAAGTATTAAAGAAATTGATAGGTAACCAATGAAAGTAGGAGCAGTGCTTCCTCAATTCCACTAATGCAATCATCAACGAGAAACTTAGCAATCATATGATATTTCACTCTTCATTAAATTACAAGGCCATGGAATGTGCACTCATGTGAGATAGAGAGTTATGCAAGCACAATTCGATGATATCTTTTTGAGCTAGATATGTCAATAGAAGTTTTACAACCATAGAAAACACTAGAACTAATAAATCACACAACTAGAAACAAAGCAATAAACCATTGGCTCAATCAGAATTCGATGAACAAAATTTACAAAAATATGACACATTCAGGTAAGAATCACTACACTCCAATGCAACCACCAAAAGCATAATTTTATTGCAAAATAATGACGGCCCCAATTACATGTTACAATGGAGTATTTATAAGAAATCATCTCCTCAATTTTTGTTGAAAGTGAAAGATATCTTCATGCAATAAAATGCTTTTTAGTTTAATAAAACAAACTAATTATATGCAAACTAACAATCTAATTGGTGCTAAGTAGGACTCCATCCATTTTTTATTCATTTATGCATGAGCCTTTACATGTTAAAAAATAAAGAACTATGAGAGAAGAAAGAGTGAGAAAGTTTTGAGTCGAATTGGAAGTGTCTGGAGGTGCTAAAAATGGAAGTTGATTCTTCACTCAACATTTGTCGGAGTTAAATTGCTATCAGAATGCATTTTTGAAGCATGGAAAGCTCTATTTTTGGAACTGGCAGTTAACTGTCAGTAGAACTTCTAAATATGCACACCTGCAAACTTGCGAACTTGTGCACCTACAAACCTACAGAGCTACACACCTCAAAATGGTCCAAAATCTCAAAATTTTACTAAGTGTCAAAATTGAAATTTTGGCATCTAGGTTTTCTTCCCCTTCATCCCAAAGCTATGTTTGAATACTTGCCCTTGAATTTCTCTATAATCTTAGTGAGTTTTTCCACATCCAATAAATCTAAAGCCTCATATTTTTCCTTGAACTTCTACTTATAATTGTCTACCTCAATTCAGGTGTAGCAAAATCCCTGAGTTTGGTATCCAATTCTAGCAAAGCTTCTTCTATTCTGAAGGCTTGCTACATATATTTGTCATTATTAGCTTCCACAAAAATCTTCTTAAAACTCTCTACTACTACCTCTATAGGAAACAACTTTTCCCATTCCTATTCTTCAAAAATATCCAAAAAGGCATCCTTGTAATGCTTTTCTACTTTCAAAATTCACTCTCGAGCTTGGTCCTTGAGCCTATGGATCTCCACATGTAATGTTTCCATTAATTTATTACTATCAATGATATTTTCTATCCAATCATCAATCAGATCTAATTCCTCTACCATATAAATATCTAAAAAAATTCTCTAGCTTTTCCCTTTTATTGCCTACAAAATTTGTAACTCCTTACTCCAGGCCCTTACCTCATCCATAATTCTAAAGTCTTTCTTCAAAATTGCTACCATTTTATTCACATTCTCCTATGTAGCCTATAGTAACTTTAGGCTCCCCTAGATAATCAAAATTCCTTTATCCTCAAAACTTTCCCACTATTGTTGACAGGCTTTTAAAAATGGATCTGATTGTACACTCCCCTCTTCTTTGAAAATAATGTTCAATGTATCCTCGAGGTGATCAGGATTAACTAGAACAACCGCTTTAGCTAAATATCCCCTTAGGATCTCATTCTATCATTGAAGTGTTTGAAACTTGACTTCTTCCTACTCCATGCTTCTAAAAACTTCTTTAATTACCATGGTCACCATTAATCAGGTTGTATCTTGTGTGGGCCCCCCAAGCATGACCTCTTTGATTTGATAGTCTTTGGGACCGAGGCTTTCTACATATATATCTTCAAGAGGGATGACCACTTGAGAAAATAAATATGGTTCCATGTATTGTTGATGAACAACAATGGTCTTGCCTCATGTAATAGAGACTTAGGTTTGTTCAAAATCTCAGCAATCTCAAAAATGTCTTCCTTAGTACCATAGAATTGAGGTCTTGTGCTCCTCATCATTTCTTTCCAAAGACATCTTGGGATGTACTCAGTCAAAGACTTGCCTCTCCAGGATGGAGTATGTTTTGGTACCTTCTTCCCCTTATCACTCCTCCTCGGAGTACTCTCCCTTTGTGAGGGTTCTTCTTCTGAGGTCTCTATCTTAGTAGACCTTGCAGTTTTCACCTCAGTGTCTTGGGAACATTTTTGAGAATATTCTACCATTTGTCCCTCCTTTGACACTTCATTAGTTACCATTTGTTCTATTTCCTCCTCTTGTGATGGTTCCTTCTGAAATTGTTCCTCTTCTTAGCTCTAGGGTGGAGGAGTAACCTAGTTTTTATCTACCACCATGACTTTTTGTGGAGATGCGGGAGTAAGATCAGGACCCTATGAGTCTGGTGGCATCTACATATAGTCTTCTTATCGGGGTATCCCTTATCTTATCCCCAACTAGATCTATTCCTAGGGGCATAAAATCAAAATATGACATTTTGAAAATGTCATCGCCCTCTTTACTCTACTCATCCACCCACTATTGTACTTTATCTTTTGAAGAAGAGAATTCTAACAGTCTTGCTTGGGTGGATAGCAATGTGTCCATGGTACTCCTCCTTTTTTTCTCTATGGCTCTAGCTAGCCAAGTTCTTCTCTACAGTGGCCTTGTTCCTCTTCATTTGTCTCCTCTTGTTCCTCCTATTCTCCTTCTAGAATGGTCTTGGGAACAAATGGAAAAGGAAACATTCTCTTAGTCATCCTTTGCCTATTCTTTATTCAAATCTTAATCATCTTTTGTTTCATAGAGGCAGAAGGGGATGCTGGATCTTCTTGTGAAAGAGGAATGGAAACCTACTGACTCTCTTCCTCTTCTGATTGGTTGGGAACAAACGGAGGCAATTGAGGGTAATCTTGGACTTGAGCAGCTCCACTATCCTTGCATCCTTTCACATTTTCTTCTTGCTGCTAGGAAGGTGCTTGTGATTCACCCTATTTTGTTTCAATCCTTTGAGGCAAGTCCTCTTCCTTTTGTTCTTTCCTTTCCTCTTTGGAAGATGATAGTATCCAACCGGGCAGTCAAGATGGTATATTATCTCTAGCCTAATGGGAGACTAGGATGCAAAGGTAAGAATTGTAACTTTCTTCCCTCTACCTTTCTCAGGGCGGGCTTGAGTGTTAAAGATCACTATGTCAGGTATTGGATCAAGTTGAAAAGGCTTCTTGATCCAATCCTTTATCATTTTGATGACATGCCTTGCCTAATGATTAATATCATCACCCTCCTCCCTATCAACCTTGACATTCATGATAGGTCTCTCTCCAATTTTATTCGAGTTGAATAGGGGGTCTAGCAGCTTCCTAGAATCGTGTTGCCTTATTTCCTCTAGAATGTCTAGTTTGAGAGCCTTCTTTGCTAAATGCAAAGTCATCCTACAATAGTCCCTTATGCAAACATCATAGTCATCTATTGCATTCATCCAATGGTCTTCAATGGCCTCCTCATGATCAAATTATTTACCAGCCAGACTCTCCACTTTCCCAATGTTATCAAAATAGGGCTAGGGAGAGTTTTATTTATCTAAGGGATAATATTCCCACTCCTACTCAAAGGATAGAATATCTTATTATTGTTTCACCTAGTATTGTCTAATGAGTAGAGGCCATGTCCAACATGGTCTCTGCTACCTCCTAACTTTGTTATAAGTAGACTCAATCTCCAACAAAACTAGTTTATCACTTGGATATCTGGTGAGCTTCTTAGGGTTGAAAAATGCACTAGCTACCTGTATATATGAAAATGTCTTAAACTAGATGTAATAGGCCCTGAGAGCTATTATCTATGCTACTACCTCATTAGATAACCTCTTTGCATAATCATCAAATCAGATGAATACAAAGATGAATGTGTCATTCATGATTCCATATTCCTTGTTTTGTAGTGAGAGCTTCTTCCTCATCAATTAAGGGTAGAAAATATAGGGCTAGGCATTAGGATCCTATATATTACCTCTTTTGTACAAACTAGAGTAGTTTTTCACCCTTGTTGCTAGCAGATATACCATATAAGAAGTCATGTAGAACTTTTTCTTGTCTTTGATAGCCCCAAATTTCCCACACAATATTTCACTTAATGTGAGGGCCCATTCTAGTGGCATCTTTGTCATCTTGATTGTATCAATGAAATTGACCATGAAAGTGTTGAAGTGGCTAGCTGTTGGTAGATCCATGACTCTGCTCAAAAGAATGATATAATAGCCAATATTGTCTTTCATGTATCCCCTATTCATGTCCACCTTTCCTATTATCCTTCCTAGAGGGGTCTTCTCAATGAGATAAGAGGATTGAGTGATACTTTTCACCTCCTTTAGGTGCTCCCTATACCACCATTCTACTGCTTCATAGGAGAGGCTGATTAATTGATTTTCCCTTGGGAGGTGAAAAAAAATTTCAATGTTGTTGGGTTAGAGGTGGGTCAGAGGTCAAGAACCACTTCTCCTATCACACTCTTCACCACCCTCTCCTCAAGAACAAAGTGTTGAGCTAGTGTCATGATCAACTTTTTTGATTGCACTAATACTAGATGTGAAGCTACTCTCACCAACCTTGACTAGATTAAGGTGGATACCAAAGTATATCTCTTTATAGGTTTTTCTTCAATGGCATCATAATGATCAAATTCTTTACCAACAGACTCTCGACTTTGCCAATGTTATCAAAATAGTGCTAGGGAGAGTTATATTCATCTAAGGGATAATATTCCCACTCCTACTCAAAGGATAGAATATTTTATTTATGTTTCACTTAGTATTGTCCAATGACTAGGGGCCATGTCCAACATGGTCTCTGCTACCTCCTGACCTTGTCATAAGTAGACTCAATCTCTAGCAAAGCTAGTTTATCACTTGGATATCTTGGGAGCTTCTTAGGGTTGACAGATGCACTAGCTACCTATAGATATGCAAATGTCTTAAACTAGATGTAATAGGCCCTAAGAGCTATTATCTATGCTACTGCATCATCAAATAACCTCTTTGCATAATCACCTTCTATGAATCGGATGGCTATGAAGATGAATGTGTGATTCAAGATTTTGTATTCCTTTCTTTGTAGTGAGAGCTTCTTCCTCATCAATTAAGGGTAGACACTATAGGGCCAGGCATTAGGATCCTATATATTGCCTCTTTTGTACAAACCATATAAGAATTCATGTAGAACTTATTCTTGTCTTTGACAGCCCCCAATTGCTCACACAAGTTTTCACTTAATGTGGTGGCCCAGTCTAGTGGCATCTTTATCGTGTTGATTGTATCAATGAAATTGACGATGGAAGTGTTGAAGTGGCTAGTTGTTGGTAGACCCATGACTCTTCTTAGAAGAATGATAGAATAGCCAATATTTTCCTTCATGTATCCCTTAGTCATGTCCACCTTTCCTGTTATCCTTCCTAGAGGGGTCTTCTCAATGAGATAAGAGGATTAAATGATACTTTTCACCTCCTTTAGGTGTTCCCTATACCACCATTCTACTGCTTCATAGGAGAGACTGATGAATTGATTTTCCCTCGGGAGGTGAAAAACCCTTTCAATGTTGTTGGGTCAAAGGTGGGTCAGAGGTCAAGAACCACTTCTCCTATCACACTCTTCACCACCCTCTCCTCAAGAACAAAGTGTTGATCTAGTGTCATGATCAACTCTGTTGATTGCACTAATACTAGATGTGAAGCTACTCTCACCAACCCTAACTAGATTAAGGTGGATACCAAAGTAAATCTCTCTATAGGTTTGTTGCAAATTTTAAGAAATTATCCCAAGTTAGTTTGTCCCAAATTAGTGTCTTTGATTTCTGCACGGTCATCTTGGATCCTCAACTTTAATGGCATGCCTCGGAACTTGAACACATTAGGCCTAGGTACCATTTTCTATCTAGATGTGGATGCCATTATATCTGCATGACACAAGAAAGGCATCTATTAGTTTAAAAATGTGAAAACCTAAAAATAAAAAAATGAAAAAGGATTCAATTATTCTACAATTATGTAGAGATGAAAAAATAAAATAACATACTCTTTTTATATATATACTTTTAGGTTTTTGGGGTGTGCAACACTTTGTGGTGAGAGAAGCACTTTGTGATACATGTGGTGCAAGGTGGTGCACGTGGTGATGTGAGCCATAGTGAGGGTTTGTTTTGAGATGCGTACAATGCATGTGGATGGGTGCATGTGCAGGGTGCACGAAGCGTGGTGTATCTGTGTGGCTAGGGTAGTGAAGTGGTGGTATGATGTGCATGAAGGGAGATGAATAACGGGTTGTATGGATGGTGCAAAGAGGTGGAATGATTAGGGGTGATGCAGTGGGTGGATGCAACAATGCGAGTGTGCACAATCTCAATGGTGCACTTTTTTTTCGTACTTTCATTTTTGCGAGGCCATTTTTTGCTGCACACTTATTGGTGTAGATAAGTTTGGCAAGGGAAAACCTTTTTGTGGGAAACAAGTTCAACACAGAGGGTTTGTGTGTCATGGAGAAAAGAACTATAGTAAGGAAAAGAGGGGAGGTTGGGGCTTATATAGCCTTGCCCACCCTTGAAGTACGATGGTGCACCATTGTGCAAGTGCGCAGTTATGCACTACATACCACAAAGGATGGTGTGCACCCCACGCACCATGCTTGGTGCATGGGTGCACAATTCAATTTATTATTATTATTATTATTATTTATTATTAAAAAAAATTGAAATTTTATAATTTTTATATTTTTCAATTTTTTTGACTTTTTATGACCTTTTCCATTTTTTGAATTTTTGGTTTTTCTGATTTTTTCAATTTTTACTTTTTTAACTCTTTGAATTTCTATGATCCTGAATTGTGAGTCTAGGAATCAAAAAAGAGAGTAGGGGATCCCCATTCCTTGTGGAGAATGGGGCATGCATTATGGAACCACAAAAAATAGCTCAAAAAAAGGAAGGAATGACAAAGGCATTTCTCCATCAGCAAACATTCTTTCAACATGTGTCAAACACCAACTGAACTGTGAATGCCTCGAGCATAGTTTGAATGACTTCATAGTCAAAAATTTAGGATTGAAAATCTTCAAGCTCAATGTGTTATTTGTGTATTCATTCCCTTTAGCATTTGAGGATGCAATCTATCAAAGTCTTCCAACAACACAAAAATAATCTTACACCCTTCCTGGTTCATTCATTTGGAATATTCATGAAGGTTGTTTATTGGTCACTTGCTTGACTAGATGAGAGAATCAATTCAAAGGCTCTTAGCAAGCTATCACTTTCTTTTAATTTTCTAGAAAATTTTGAAGAATCACTTCATGTAGCTCATAATGTCACTACTCAATGAAGCAATATTTTAGTACAAGATACTTCATTTTGAAATTGAATCTTTTTTCCATTTCAGACCTTTAGAATCCTTCAGTCTTAACACCATCCTTCATTTTTTTTTTTTTTTCCTTTTATGTATCCTGACTATGCTTAGACTATGTAGCCAAGACATCAATGTCATTTCTTAGATTCAATCTTTAGTGAACACCCTCGAAATTCCTCTTTTAGAACTTTTAGAAAATCTCATGCCAAACAATGATTTTAGCAACGCTTTGAAAGGATCCCTCCTATTTGAACTAATTAGAGTCTGAATCATCCCATGTTGTCTTCAAACTTCATTTGACAACACCTAAGATGATAGATTCTTAAGTTTCCAAAGTGTTGATAGCTCGTTGGTTCAAAATCTTGAACTTAAAACTAAAAGCCTCCATATTTTTGCAAGCAACATCTGTTACTCAATTGGTATAAGACACACAATCATCAAAATATTTTGACAAAGAAATACCTGTTCCTAAAATTGGAACCAAAGAGTGGTTAGTGAAATATCTCAAGATAAAATCTCAAGTGCACCTTACCCCCTGGGACCAACACGACTTTGGAAAGTAAACATGTGACTGAAAGCAAACACACAACTACAAACAAACACACTTGCAAAAAAAAACATTTGCAGAAAAAATAAATACACTTGAAGAAAATGAAATCTAACTGCAGAAATAAATCCTAACTAAATTACTAATTTTTTGTGTCTTTTAGGCTTCAAAGTAATATTTTAGAAATTGCCCATTTACTGGCAACGGAAGAAATTTCCCCTGTAAGGAACTGAGCCTAAAAGTGTTTTCTCAAAAGATTTTCATAATCTAATAGGGACTAGTCCATAATCATTGAAACTTGGTGTGGTTGCCCAACTTTTCTTTCACCTTATCCCAATGTAGAACAAGGTCAAAAATCTTGAAGGATTTTATCATGGCTCTCTGGTCGAACCATCTCTTCATCACAAGTTGATGTTTAGCTATATGCTCCAATGCAACTATCCATTTTTTTTTCCATATCTAAGATATTCATCAATCTAATTTGTACTTTTTCAATATCTTCAGTGTATCCATTGATGAACTTCAGAATAGGAATCTCAAGGTTAAGTGGGAACACTGGTTCTTGTCCATAAACAAGAAAGTATGGAGAAGTACCCAAAGCATTTTTAACCCTTACTTGATCTATCCATAGGGCATATTTCAGTTGTATATGGCAATCTCTAGGGTTCTCCTTCAACAATTGTCTTATTAATGTGATCAAGTTCTTGTTTGTAGATTCTGCTACCCCATTTCCTTGTGAGTAATAATTTGAAGAGAACTTGATGATGACCTGATTCTCAAGTGCCTATTGGGTTAGGAATACTGATGTGAAAGAAGACCCATTATCACACATAAGGGTGAATGGCATTCCAAATCAAGTAACAACATGTTCTTCCAAGAAGTCCATCACCACCTTGGTAGTGCAATTTCTGATAGTTTCTATTTATGTTCACCATGTACAATAATTTGTAGCTATGAGGATAAATGTCTACCTAGTTGACAATGGTGGATTGACTAGACCAATGAAGTCCAGCCCCCACTTTGTGAAGGAGCACACCTCATACATTGGTTGTAAAGGCATTGCTAGGTGCCTTTCTCTATTGGCACTAGTTTGGCAGATATGGCAAGAATGTACATGTTTGAAAGTGTCTCTGAATATTATGGGCCAAAAATAACCCAACCTCAAAATCATATGAGTAGTTTCTTCTACCGAACCATGTCCTATACCATACTTGTTATGAAAATGTTATAAGACTTCCTTTGCTTCCTCATGGCCTAAGCACTTTAAATAGATCGCTTCATAATTTCTCTTGTACATCTTTCTATCATATAGCATATAGAACTCACACCTCATTTTAAGTACTTTACATTGGGAGCTATTCATCCAACTAGGGCATTGGTCTTGTAGAAGATAATAAAAAATATCTTAATACCGCACATTTGTCACCTCACCTTGACCAATATCAATCTGAAATACAATCGCTTTATTCTGATCATCCTTGTTTGTTGCACTATCAAACTTAAATTCCTTTTTATTTCCTTCCTGGTTATTAGCTATCATTATTAACAACCCTTGACCTCTGACTAATCTCATAGGTTGAATTTCCAAATCAAATTCTTGAAGTATGGCCATCCATTTTCCTTGTCTTTCACTGAGTTTTTTCTGCATCAAAAGTGTCTTTACTACTGGATTGGGTACAATTGCGTACACCTTACTTCATAGTATGTAATGATGGAACTTCTTCACCACTTTAATCAATGCAAAAGACTATTTGTCAAGGTTTGAATAATTTAACTCGACATTCTTTAGAGGGCAACTCATGAAAGCAATTGGTCTTTCATCTTCCTTTTCCTTTTTTTGTGTCAAGATCCCAACACAAGAGTGTTCTGAAGCAAAAGAGTAAACATTAAAAGGTAACTCATAATTAGGACGTACTAAGACTAGAGCCACAAAAATGGCCACTTTGATATCTTTGAATGATTTCTTAATTTTTGAAACCCATTCTGTCTTAGCTCCCTTTTTGAGTAAATCATTGAAGGGGTGAACTATTTTTGCAAAACCACTTATGAATTTTCACACAAAATTTATCTTTCCAGATAAATACTTGAGTTCTTTTCGACTAAGGGGAGGTGAAAATTTTAGAATATCTTTGATTCTATTAAGATTGATGGAGATCTCAACTTCAGAAATGATATGACCTAGGAGCTTTCCTTTAGTGACTCCAAATGAACATTTCTTGGGATTGAGGGCTATGTCGTACCTATGACATCTATTGAATACCTGCCTCAAATCAGCAATGTGGGTGCTTCGATCTTTTGAAAGGATAGTTAAATCATCCATGTAGATGACTATACATTTATTTACAAATCCATTAAAAGCTTTATCCATGGCTCGCTTAAATGTAGCCCTTGCATTAATCAGTTTGAAAGGCATTCTCCTATAGGCAAAAGTTCCCCATTTAGTTGTAAAAGTCATCTTTAGTCGATCTGCCTCATCAACCATCACTTGATTATATCTTGAATATACATCAAGAAAATACATCATTTTTGAACCATTTTCAATTTGTAGAATCTCATGTAGTTAGAGTAAAGGATAATTGTCCTTTTGAGATGCCATGTTCAAGTTACAAAAATCAACACAAAGGTGAATCTTTCTAGTCTTCTTCCGTACATGAACCAAATAAGCCACCCATGTAGAATGGCAGATGGGGAATATGATCTTGGGATCTAGTAACTTCTTTAATTCTTTCATTATGAGTGGTTCAATAATAGGATTAGTAGGCCTTTGTCTTTGTCAAAAATGTGTGGCATTTGGTTTCAGCAGGATGTCATGGGTTATAATCTCGGGATCATATGTCTTTATTTCTTCATAGCTCTAAGAAATAACATCTTTGTACTTAGTAAGTGATTTGAGCATTTCTTCCCTTTCTTGTGCATTGCACCCTTTCCCTATTCAAACCATTCTTGGATGATTTTCAGTTCCTAGGTTGTATTCATCACACTCCTCAATCCCCTTTTCTTGGGTCATTCTTTTATTAAGTGTTGATTCATTATGATCAAAAATGCATTCTAACTCAACCATCCCCTTGGGAATAGTGTTAATCTTTAAATTTAGGATCCCATTTTCAACTTCAATTTCATCATCATTAGGTTTGTCATCCAGATTGTCATCAATTTCTTTCCCTTTAAAGTGACCATTACACATGATAAATGCAAGCATGTGTTAATCATCTTGAAAGACTTGAAAGTTTGTAATATTGTTTGAAATAGATAGAGCAAAAACCAACTCTACTAAAAATCTTTTCAACTTTGTTCTTTCAACTAGTTGCAGTGCACTTGCTGAAATAGCAAGAGCATCGGCCACCATGTTCTTCCTTCTTAGAATGGACCTTTTGTGTAAAGCTTTAAAATCATCCAATAAATCCCATACTCTCTTCCTATAAGAAAGTGACCTTTTTTCATTGCAAGAGTATAATGATTTTACTTGCCAAATAACCAACTAAGAATCTCCTTTGATTAAGAGAGTCATGACTCCTTTCTTGAGTGCAAAGAGAAGTCCTCAGATCAATGCTTCATATTCTACAGCATTATTAGTACATCTAAATTATAATTGATATGCTACATAAAAAGATTTACCTTTTGGGTTAACAAATTCTATACCTATGCGAGCCCCTGATTTGCATCTAGAACTATCAAAGTGAAGTATCCAAATTGGATCCTCCTTGGGCTTTTTAACCTTATGTTTGTTTGTTCTTAACTTCTCTTTCACCCAAGAGTTAAAAGATTGTTTCTTGGGAGCCCATTGAAACTTCTCGCGAGATGGACTTGATGATTCCCCTTTGTAACATGTTGATAGAGGAAATGTATGTTTTTCCTATTTGTCCTAAATTTCCTCTATCAATTCTTTAACTTCATCTATTTTGGGTTCAAGATGAGTGACAATTGAACTCCACCCTTGGCCTTTCACATATCATCTTCTTCTTTGAATTTTGATCATCCCTGGAGGAGGAGAAAACAAACCTCCACCATCTAAAGAGGTATCACTATATGATAAATTTAGATCTTCAATTTCTTCTTTGGTCTCCCACCAGTCCATTTTCTTTAATTTGGTTATCCTTGTCTTGCATCATATGTGTTAAGACCTTTGCAACTGCTTCTTGGCATTATGAGTATTCAAATTCAAAGTGACTAACTATGTGTTGTCAGAAAAATCTTGGGAGGAGTAAGATACTAGGATCAACTTCTTCTCCCAAGCATTGTAAATTAGTCACCATGCTACCTATGAATTGTGTCACAATTGCATCCTTTCGGATTGATATATTGAGTTCTTTATCCTGATTGCTTGATGTTTTGGTGGAAATTGTATCAAATGCCATCACTTTGTATGAGCCTAAATTAGACTAGAGGAATGCCACCTCATTTGGAGTATTGTATTCTATGACCATCATTTTTTATTTGGGTTCAACATCTATCTTGATTTGATTGTTCAATCCCTTCCATGGTAACCATAGCTGAGTGAAATTCGTAAAATACCATCATCTTAGGTATTTCTTCCATTCTCTACTTAGGAGCAACCCATACATCTTTGGAATGTCAACCACATGTATATAAATGACATCTTGAATCTAAGGATCAAGTGTCAATTGTATCTGAACATCTTTTAGTACACCGATGATTTTCACCTCTATTTTGTCTAACTATATCACTATTTGATTGGAGGGTTGAGGACTTACCCCTAACCTTTGCAATATTGATAGTCACATGACACTACATGAGGCTCTTGAATCAATCAAGTAATTTTGGAGATTATTTCCATATATCCTGATGCTGAGCAAAAATGAAGGTACTTCAACCTTGTCTTTAAACATAGTGGGCATCACTTCTACAGCATTGACTTGTTCAGAGGGACTGTATTCATGTTATGGGGTATCTTTGTATTATCTAGAGTCTTCATGAGTGCTTTTCGCTATTTTGGACAATTTTGCAACATGTCAAACATGGACATATTTTCTTTGGTTCATTTCAAGTCTTCCACGACACTATACTTTTTAGTAGACCAAGCAAGATTTTTCAATATTGTTGGTACACTCACTTGATTTTGATTATGTTGTCCTCCATATGGTGGCCTAATGGGTGCTAGATTGTTACTTACTCTCGGATCAGGAGGAGTTGGTTGTAAAGCTGGAGGAATTCCATCCGCAAAGGTTCCTTTCTATTTCTCAGATTATATGTATTTCAATTGTCATTATGAAAAACAAACACCTCTTCATGCTAAAGATCGGGTTCTTGACTGAATAGAAAAGATAACTCTTCGCTAGTTGGTTGTTCTACTTGCACATTCTATGTAGAATCATAGGATTCTAGTAGCATAGTATTAAATTGTATAGGAGGAGCATTGCCATTTTCTTGTGAGCTTTGAGTCATCTCTTTATTCCCATTATAATATGAACCATCATTGTTCGATGCATTCTGACTATCCTCATATTGATTAATATCTACATACTGAACATTGTTATTGTTGCTATTGGTAGGAATGCTTCCATTATTTGGCCAAGTATTTTACTATCGATTCTATCTTTGGAAGCCATTATTACGATCAAGAGGATTGAAATTGTTTGCCCCCTTGTTGTTTCCTACATTATTGTTGTTGTTTCCACTAAAGTTCCTGTTATAATTCTGGCAATAATTGTTATTGTAAGGACTAGTGTTATTTCTTTGGAAGTTGCTCTATCCTTGTGACAACCTTAGACAAATCAATTCATTATTCATTTTGGACATAGTCATTTTCATTTGACCAAATTCAAAAAATAGACCATTGCCTTTTTTAGTAGGTGCTATTGCCTTTTGGTTAAAGAACACAATTTTCAGAGTTTCAAACCTTGGATACATTAGAGTGAGATTTTGCAGAGCAGGTGCCTGTTGTAATGGAACTAGATTCAAATGTATGAATTAACTAGGCATCATGGGTACTCCGATAGGGTATGTTGGCAGAATTGTGATAGCTTGAACTAGAAGCATTAATCCTCCTCTATTATGATTACCTTTCTTAGTGAAGGTAATTTATTCTATGAAGACTTTATCGAATGTGTCAATATTTGCTATAAGAAGTCTTCTTAGGAAAATAGTAGTAAGATGGTCGATAGCATTCAGATAAATTTGAATAGTGTCTTCAACTGGTATAGTGTATGGCATCTGTAGCTTGTGATATGCCATATGAAAGTGATGGCTGAAGTGAGAAACTGTCTCAACTAGGTCTCTTTTGATTGATATGAATTGTTGATGTATCACAGTTGGGTTGATGAATGTTTTGAATTGTTCTAGGAACAATTTTTCAAAAGTATCCCAATCTCCAATATGTCTAGGTGGAAAATTAACATACCAATTGAAGGTAATTTCCCCCAAAGAGTAAGGGAATAAACAAAGAACCACATCCTCATTAGCAACTTACTTTTGATTGCAAATTTATTTGAATTCATTGACGTGATCTTCATTAGTTCATGTCTCACCATAGATGAACCTTGGGAGAAACTTCTCAAGATTTTTAGGGAGGTTATGGAGTGCACCTATCAAGTTTATTAGTGATTCTACAGTGTTTGCAAAAAAGGCCATTGAAAGGTTTGGTGGACCTAACAGTGATTGTTGAGGTGTAACTATTGGAATGTGGTGGTCCACCAGGTGGTTGGGGGGGAGGTGGAGTTGAAGAAGATGATGAAATTTTGAATGAAAGTGGTTGAATTTAGGGTCTTCCTTTATCACTACATGGTTTATAGAAGTGGGTAAGCTCAACAAACTCATGTGCACTTAGTGAAGACCTTAATGCTCACTGAAATGGGGATACTAGATCAGAACCCTCCAATTTGCATCAATTCTAGAAAAATTGCACCTCTATAGAAGTACACTTTCTCACACCACTAAATTTTGTACTCCATAAAGTTTTGTACATTTGCGCACCTGCATAGCTACAAATTTGCGTACCTGTGGAGCTGTACCCCTACACACCTAAATTTCTCAAAAACTCAAAAAATTTCCTGAACTTGTGAAAAGTGCAGATTTTTGTAAAAGTGCAGAATTTTTAAACTTTGACAAATTTTCCACCTTTTTTTTAGAATCAAAAGTGTGGACCTCCTTCTAGTGCCACTTCTATTGAGTTGTCATTTTATACAATGCTAAACAACAGGAATTCTCACAAACTCCTTTCTTGAAAAGCTAATTTTGTGAATCGACTCCAAGGTTCTAGGCAATCTTGTGACCTACTAAAATCTGCTCATTTGAAGATAAATCTGAATTTTTATGAGGAGGCTTTTACTAGTTTGTTTTGATCTCAGATGAGATGAAGAATTTGCATAGTGTTTCAAAAATAACACACAAAATAACTATGCTTTTGTATTTTTATGTTTTTTATGAATGTAATCTAATAATGCAACTAATATGAAATCTTATTCTAACAATGGGGTTAATAAACCAAATAACAAGAACTTTAAAGAAAATAACATGAAATTGAAATCCTAATAGACATAAGCTATAGAAAAAAAAATGTTTGGAAGTTAAGCTTTCAAAGAAATTAGTAGGTAACCAATGAAAGTAGGAGTAGCACTTCCTTAATTCCACTGATGCAATCATTGGTGAGAAACTTTTTAATCATATGATATTTCACTCTTCATCAAATTGCAAGGTTAGAGAAAGTGCACTCATGCAAGACAAAGAGTTAAGCAAGCATAATTTGATGATTTCTTTTTGAGCTAGATACATCAACAGAATTCGTAAAACCATAGAAAACACCAAAACTAATAAACCAGATAACCAGAAATAAAGCAATAAGCTTTTGGCTCAATCATATTTCCATGAACAAAATACACAAAAATATAACACATTCAGGCAAGAATCACTACAATCCAAATGCGAGCACGAAAAGCATAATTTTATTGCAAAATAATGGCGGCCCCAGTTATATGTTACAATGGAGTCTCTATAAGAAATCATCTCCTCAATTTGTGTTGAGAGTGAGAGATATCTTCATGCAATAAAATTCTTTTTAATTTAATAAAAAAAACAAATTATATACAAACTAACAATCTAACTGGTGCTAAGCAGGACTCTATTCTTTTTTATTCATTAATAAGATGCATGACCCTTTACATGTTAAAAATAAAGAATTATGAGAGAAGAAAGAGTGAGAGAGTTTTGAGTCAAAGTGGAAGTGTCTAGAGGTGCTAAAAATGGAAGTTGATCCTTCACTAGGCATTTGTCGAAGTTAAACTACTGTCAGAATGCGTTTTGGATGCATGGAAAGCTCTATTTTTGGAACTAGTAGTTAACTATTGATAGAACTTCTAAAAATGTGCACCTGTGGGCCTGCGGAGCTGGAGACTTGTGCACCTAGAGACCTACAAACCTATAGACCTCAAAATGGTCCAAAATCTCAAAATTTTACTCAGTGTCAAAATTGAAATTCTAGCATTTGGGTTTTGTTCCAGTTCATCCCAAAGCTATTTATGGATGCTTGCGCTTGAATTTCTCTATAATCTCGATGATTTTTACTGCATCTAATAAATCTAAAAAATTATATTTTTCCTTGACTTCCTACCTATAATTTTCTACCTCAATTTAGGTGTTAGCAAAATCCCCAAGTTTGGTATCAATTCTAGAAAAGCTTCTTCTATTCTGAAGGCTTGCCAGATATCTTCATCATCACCAACTTCTAAAAAAATCTTCTTAAAAATCTCTACTACTGCCTCTATAGGAAACAACTTATCTCATTCCTCATCTTCAAAAATATCCAAACAAGCATTGTTGTAATGCTTCTCTACTTCCAAAATTCGCTCTTGGGTTTGGTCCTTGAGCCTATGGATCTCTACATGTAATGTTTTCATTACTTTATTACTATCACTGATCTTTGCTATCCAATCATAAATCAAATCTAATTCATCTACCGTATAAATATCTACACAATTTTTGTATCGTTACCCTTTTATTTCCTACAAAATTTATAATTCCTTACTCCAGGCCCTTACCTCATCCATAATACTAAAGTCCTACTTCAAAGTCGCTATCATTTTATTCACATTCTCTTGTGTAGTTTGCAGTATCTTTAGGTTCCCCTAGATAATCAAAATTCCTTTATTCTCAAAACTTTCTTACCATTATTGATAGGTTTTCAAAAATGGATTTAAATGTACACTTCCCCCTTCTCTAAGAATAGTGTTCAATGTATCCTCAGGGTGATCGAGATCAAGAGGACCAACCACTTTGGCTAAATATCCCCTTAGGATCTCATTCTACCATTGAAGTGTTTGAAGCTCAACTTCTTCCTACTCCATGCTTCTAAAAACTTCCTTAATTCCCATGGTCACCATCAATCAGGTTGTATCCCATGTGGGTCTCCCAAGCATGACCTCTTTGATTTGATAGTCTTGGGGACCAAGGCTTTCTGCATTTGTATCTTCAGAAGGGATGGCCACTTGAGCAAAAAAATCCTAGTTCCATGTATTGTTGATGAATTCCAATGGTCTTGCCTCATGTAAAAAAGACTCAAGATTGTTCAAAACGTCAGCAATCTCAAAAAATGTCTTCCTTAGTGGTATAGAATTGAGGTCTTGTGCTCCTCATTATTTCTTTCTAAAGCCATCTTGGGATGCACTCAGCTAAAGACCTACCTCTCAAGGATGAAGGAGTATGTTCTGCTACCCCCTTCCCATTATTACTCCTCCTTAGAGTACTCTCCCTCTATGAGGGCTCTTCTTCTATGGTCTCTATCTTAGTAGACCCTACAGCTTGCACCTCAGTGTCTTGGGAAAGTGGTTGAGAATATTCTACCATTCGTCCCTCATTTGACACTTCATCAGTCACCATTTGTTCTAGTTCCTCCTCTTATGATGGTTCCTTCTCAAATTGTTCCTCTTTTGACCTCTGGAGTAGAGGAGTAACTAAGGGTTTATCTACCACCATGGCTTGTGGTGGAGATGGGGAAGTAAGATCGGGACCCTATGATTTTGGTAGCATCTATATCCAGTCTTCTTATTGTGGTTCACCTGTATAGATATCACTTATTTTATCCCCAACTCCCTCTATTCCTAGGGGCATAAAATCAAAATATGACATTTTAAAAATGTAATCACCCTCTTCACTCTACTCATCTAGCCACTATTGTACTTCATCTTCCAAAGAAGAGACTTATGAGGGTCATTGTTGGGTGGATAGTGATGTTCCTGTGGTACTCCTTCTCCTTTCTTGCTCTATGGGTCTAGCTAGTTGGGTTCTTCTCTATAGGGACACTTGTTCCTCTTCATCTATCTCATCTTCTTCCACCTCTTCTCCTTATGGAATGGTGTCAAGAACAAACAAAAAAGGCACCATTCTCTTAGTCACCCTTTGCCTCTTCTTCATTCAGATCAAAATCCTTTTTTGTTTCATAGAGGCAGAAGGGGATGTTGGCTCTACTTGTGAAGGAGGAATGGAAACCTGCTGACTCTCTCCCTTTTTTGACTAGCTAGGCACAAAGAGAGGCAATTGAGGATCATCTTGGACTTTAGTATCTTTAGTATCCTTGGACCCTTGTACACTCTCTTCCTATTGCTGGGGAGGTGCTTGCACTTTTCCCTATTCTATTTCAATCCTTTAAGGGGAGGTCCTCTTCATTTTGTTCTTTCCTTTCCTTGAGAGGATGATAGTATCCAACCAGGTGGTCAAGTCGGTATACTATCTCTGGCCTGATGGGAAACTGGGTTGCAAAGGTAGGAATTGGGACTTTCTTCCCTCTACCTTTCTTTGGGTAGGCTTGAGTCTGAAAGATCATAGTGTCAAGTATTGGATTAAGTTGAAAAGTTTTCTCGATCCAATTTAATTTGAGTTGAATAGGGGATCCAACAGCTTCCCAGAATCTTGTTACCTTATTTCCTCTAGAATGTCTAGATTGAGAGCCTTCTCTACTAAATATGATGTCATCCTACAATAGTCACTTATGCAGACATTGTAGTCATTTGTTGCGTTCATCCAATAGTCTTCAATGACCTCCTAATAATGAATTCTTTATCAGCTAGACTCTCCACTTTGCCAATGTTATCAAAATAGGGCTGGGTAGAGTTGTGTTCATCTAAGGGATAATGTTCCCATTCCCATTGAAAGGAAAAATATCTTGTTTGTGTTTCACCTGGTATGGTCCAATGACTAGGGGAAATGTCCAACATCATCTCTACTATCACCTAACCCTATCATAGGTAGACTCGATCTTTTGAACAATCTCCAAAAAAACTAGTTTATCACTTGGATATGTAGGGAGCTTCTTAGGGTTGACAGATGCACCAAATACCTGCAGATATGTGAATGTCTTAAATTGTATGTAATAGGCCTCGAGAGTTATTATCTGTGCTATTGCCTCATCAAATAACTTCTTTGCATAATCACCCTCTATGAATTAGATGACTATGAAGATGAATGTGCCATTCACGATTCTATATTTCTCTGTGGTGAGAGCTTCTTCCTCACTAGTTGAGGGTAGACAATATAGGGCCAAGCATTAGGATCCCGCATATTACCTCTTTTTAACAAATCAAGGTAGTTTTTTGCCCTTGCTGCTATTAGATATACCATATAACAACTCATATAGAAGTCCTTCTTGTCTTTGACTGCCCCCAATTGCTCACACAATTTTTTTCACTTAATGTGGTGGCCAAGTCCAGTGGCATCTTTGTCGTCTTGATTTTTTTAATGAAATTGACCATGAAAGAATTGAGGTGGCCAACTGCTAGTAAACCCATGACTATGCTCAGAAGATTGATAGAATAGCCAATATCATCCTTCATGTATCCCCTATTCATGTCCACCTTTCCTATTATCCTTCCCAGAGGGGTCTTCTCAATGAGATAAGAGCATTGAATGATACTTGTCACCTCCTTTAGGTGTTCCCTATACCACTTTCTGTTACTTCATAGGAGAGACTGATGAATTGATCCACCCTTAGGAGGTGGAAAACCCTTTCAAAGTTGTCGAGTCAAAGGTTAAGAACCACTTCTCCTGTCATGCTATTCACCACCCTCTCCTTAGGAAAAACGTGTTGAGCTAGTGTCATGATCAACTCTACTAATTACACTAATACTAGATGTGAAGTTGCACTCACCAACCCTGACTAGATTAAGGTGGATACCAGAGCAGATCTCTCCATAGGTTTGTTGCAAATTTTGAGAAATTCTCCCAAGTTAGTATGTCCCAAATCAATGTCTTTTATTTTTGCATGGTCATCTTAGAACCTCGACTTTGATGGCACACCTTGGAATTTGAACACAATAGGTTTGGGTGTCATTTTCTCTCTAGATGTGGATGCCATTATATCTACATGACACAAGAAAGGTATTTATTAGCTCAACAATATGAAAACTTAAATATTAAAAAATTAAAATAAATTCAATTATTCTACAATTATTTATTGACAAAAAAAAATAATAAGGTGTGCTTTTTTTTCTTTAATATTTTTTAGGATTTTGGGGTACGCGGTGCTTTGTGGCATGCATGGCACTTTGTGGCATATTTAGGCATTTTACATGATGAAGTACACCATAGCAAGGGTTTGGTTTAAGATGCGTGGTAGTGGGTGCACGTAGAGTGGTGTGCCCACGGGGTGCACGCATAGTAGTGCACACACGAGGTGCAGGAAGCATGGTGCACACACATAGTTAGGGTAGCAGAGTGGTAGTATGGTGTGCATGAAGGGAGATGTGTAGTGGGTTGTGTAGACAACACAAAGAGGTGGTGCAATAATAAGTGGCACAATGAGTGGATGCAATTAATAAGCACGTGCAGAGTATGCAGTGCATGGAGGGTGAAGTAGCAACATGAGGAGTGACGTGGCTAGGGTTTCATAGATGCATGATGTGGGTGGTGCACATGGTGGGTGCTGTGCATTTTTTGTTTTACTTTCATTTTTTCTGAGCCATTTTGCATTGTGCACCTATTGGTGCAAACCAGTTTAGCGAGGCAAAACCTTTTCACGGCAGACGAGTTCGACACAAAGTGTTTCTGTGTCATGGGGAAAAGAACTATGGTAAGGAAAAGAGGGGGGTTGGGGCTTATATAGCCTCATCCACCCTCGACATGTTACAGTGCACCCTTATGCAAGTGCGCAGGTACACACTGTGTGCCACAAAGGGTGGTGTGCACCCATGCACCATGATGGGTGCCTGGGTGCACAATTCGATTTATTATTATTATTAATTAATTAATTAATTTATTTTTTTGAAATTTAATAATTTTTATATTTTTCATTTTTTTTGGCTTTTTATGACTTTTTCCATTTTCTCAATTTTTTGGTTTTTTCAATTTTTTCAATTTTTACTTTTTCGACTCTTTGAATTTTCATGATCCCAGATTGTGAGTCTAGGAATCCAAAAATGGAGTAGGGGATCCCCATTACTGGTGGGGAATGGGGCACGCATTGTGGAACCATAATAGTTATAATAATTTAATTACATACAATAGTACATTAAATTTAATAATTTTAAGAGGGCCACACTATTTAGGTGTAATGACAATATTTAATATAGTATAATTAATATTTAAATGTTTTAATAATATTTCAAATTTATGTTTAAAATTATTATTCTATTTTTTTAAATTGTTTCATATTTAATATCTTAAAAATAATTTTTTTTTAATATAAAATATTTATCATTAAATGTAATTTTTAATTTACAATATAAATATAATATCCTATTTAATTTGATTTGAATTGAAATATTATTAAATATATTTTATATTTTATATAATCAGTGTGGCCTCATAATAAAGGTGGTGCTTCCTCAAAATTAATCCCAATAAGACCTCAAATATATGAGCCAATCAAATTGAAATAAAATATTTTCTTTGATTTTAGAAATTATAAAGCTCAAAGATGCAAATACAATAACATATGTATATTTTTTGCCATTTAATTACATAATTTTAAAAACTAATTTGTAGTCACATTAAATAAATCACTCATTTGATTTTTAACAATTTAACTAATTTTAATAATAAAAGACATTTAAAATTTGTGTTCTTATTTTTATTACTTAAAAGATGTGTGTGTGTGTGTGTGTGTGTGTGTGATCTTAAAATTAACAAATCATCTAGGTTGTTGGTTCAAATTTAGGTTCGAGTGAGGTTCTAAGTTTGAAATTTGTTCAATGTGTGTGCGTGCATGTGTGTGGAGCAGAAAATAGGTTATATACTATTATTTTAATAGTAAAGCAACATATAAAAATACACCACCATTTATATTAATCATTTTAGTCCATATGACATGATTTACCTTTTTAATCTTTTTAAGGATGGAAGGTTGAACTGATTAAAATAGACTCAAAATAAACTTTTTAAAATTTTAAAAATTCCATTTATTTGGAATAAATTTGGCCCCACTCCTGCCACAAATTTGTAAATACACAATAAAAATGGCAAGCTTTGTGCCCCACTTGTTTGATGGAATTTGACCAAACTTTAAGGTTAGTCACTAGGAAAGAATTTGGCAAAATAAAAAATCATTATCAAATAAATAAATTCTATAAACATCATAAACATAATCATCATTAATAATTAGTCGATAGGCTTTACATCATAGTTGCCAAAAATGTGATGGCAAATTGTTTTCGCATTTCAACACAAGAAATGACTGTTTTCGGCAAGGAGGAAAAACATTGCCAAGTGTCTTGTTGGACAAAATATATTTACTAATTCTTTAATGTTTATCTCAAAACATTTAAGTTTATAAATTGACAAAGTAGTAGTTTCAAGTAGTCATTCCCGAGTATTAACTCTTTTTACATTTAGTTTCTGAGATTGAGTGAGAATTTGTTACATTATTATCTCCATTTTTACATTCTAATTATTTTAGGTAATATAGTGTTAATTTATTAATTATTTGGTGTTTACAAATAGTTCTCTTTATTATGAGGGTTTGTTATAAGTTCATGGTTAGTATATTTATTTGTTAGCTTATAGTTTGTTAATTATTGTATTTCTTTTCTCAATTAATAATTATTTAAATATTATATTTATTTTGATTTAAAATTTAATAAAAAAATTTAAAAGTAATTTATTATATTATTAGTCTTTATTTTTATTATATTTGATAAACAATAGTTAAAATTGTGATCTTGCTAATAAATCTCAATGGTATAATTTGAAATCAAATTCATGTTTCTTATACACAACTTTTAAGATTATCATTTCTCATCACATTGCTATTCTTGTTTCTTGTTTCTAGTAACTAGGTTGCTTGCATAAAAATCATCAAATACATGTCTCACACATTTGTTGATTTTGGTTTTGTTTTGTGGGTTTTAATTTTGAAATAACCATCACCGGTGACTTAATTTCCACCTCTAAGGGTTGCACAATGATCACAATTTGTAAAACATACACTATCAATAGGGTGTGTTCATCATATTAATGTGCCATCAATTGAATCAATGCATTCTATTATTATTTAAAAAACTTATAGCTCATCTCTTTTTGTGTAATGAGTATGATATGCCCCATCAGTAATGTAATGAAAAACTTTTTACACCAAATAGGTTAAAATGCCACAAGTCAATTGGTTAGTTTGAAGGGTCAGTTCTGTAGGCATTTGGTGAGTGGACATCTCCTATGGAATTGTACCATTCAAAAGGTTTCAATCAAGATAAAGCCCTTCAAGATTAGATAGGGAACCTAAAGTAGGGTTAATTGCTTTGCCACAATGGTTCATTCCGAGATGAAGTTTAAACAAGTTTGAAAGATTTTAATGCTCAATTAGAACAATTCCATTGTAAGAATTCCCTTTTATTTGTAATGTTTTCAAGTTTTTCATCTTGCTAATTCCTCTAATAGAACCACTAAAATTATTATAGGGAAGATCACAAATTTGAAGCAAGGAGCAATTGTACAAAGCAATTGGAATCTCATCCCACAGACGATTTGGTTGTAAGTCCAAAAAGTTAAGATTGCTTAACTTGCCAATTTATGACGTTTTCTCATGAACATATTATCACTAACAGATATATTTGTTAGGCTAGAGAAATTGAAAAGATGAAAGGAATGACCCAAAACTTTTTTTCATGGATGTTTAGAACTTGCAATTTGAGGAGAGAACTTAAAGTTTTTGGAATGGGTCATGTGAGATTATTGCTATACAAAGCTAGTAAAGTCAAATTAGAACATTTACTCATACTGGGTGGAATGTCACTAGAGAGTCTGGTACCGAATGAGTATAGGATATCTAAGACAAGTAGGGATCCAAGTTGGTAGGGTATGCTACTAGTTAAGTTATTGTTGGATAGCTCAAGTTTAACCAAATATTTATAATGGAATAGAGTTCCTAGAATGGTTCTAGAAAAATTGTATATATACAAATACAACTCTTACAATTTCGAAGGCTTTCCAAACTCTGGGAGAATGGTACCCATTAGCTTATTTAATTTATGTGATTTGATGATTCAATACATTTCATTTAGAAAATGTTAGTCAATAATTTTAATATATATCATGGCTACTATTGAGTTCTTGCTTCTAGATTCTATTGTTGCTATATATATATATATATATATATATATGTATATATGTGTATATATATATATGTATATGTATATATATATGTATGTATATGTATATATATATGTATGTATATGTATATATATATGTATGTATATGTATATATATATATGTATATGTATATGTATATATATGTATATACATATATATACATATACATATACATATATATATATACATATACATACATATATATATACATATACATATATATATATATACATATCTATGTATATATATATACATACATATATACATAGACATATATATGTATATGTATATAGATATGTATATATATATACATATATATGTATATATATATGTATATATGTATGTATATGTATATATATATATCTACATATATATATATACATATAAATATATATGTATATGTATATATATATGTAGATATATATATACATATACATATATATATATACATATATATGTATATATATATATGTATATATATATACATATATATGTATGTATATATACATATATATGTATATATATATATGTATATGTATATACATATATATATATACATATATATGTATATATACATACATATATATGTATATATATACATATATACATATATATATATATATATAAGGTTTATTTTTTCTATAAAATTATTTTGTAATCTATTTTTAATTTAATTTATTATATTAATTTTTTAAAATATTATTATTGTTTTTGAACTAAAAGCAGCCAAAACTAGGGGGCTGGCCCTTTAACAATCAAACTAGGCTACTACCAATAGATAACCATCAAACAAAACAACCCCGTACCACTTAATAAAACAAAAACAAGGTTATGATCCATAATTAAAAGAGTGTCAATAGGCCTAATATACATACTGCCTATGTAAAAACTATAAAAGCTATAGTAATATATAAACAAAGGCATGACAAAATTAAACCCCATCAAGTTCAAAGACTACCAGATTAACAACATAAAAGAAAAAAAAAAAGAAAAAACCATTTATGCTTCTTAGCCTCTTTCTTCCCCAAGAGGATGTTCACCCAATCTTCTGCAAGGAAGTCAAACAACATTTTTGTATCCTCCATTGGTAGGTCCCCCTCTGAGTCCTTGAGTGGGTTCAATGTGGTGGCAATAGCATTTGTCACTTTTATAATGAACTTTTCCAGTAGGCACATTCTCTCCTCCAACGCATGAATTATTTCCTAGACCTCATTGCTAGCCTTTTTCATGATGTCCACATTGACCTCCTACATGTCACTAGGAAAAAAATTGCATGCATCATAGTAACTCCCTACATGATTGGGGGGTTAGCATTATCCTTGGAAAAAGCCTTAATAAAGGAGGAAATAGTTATGGGGGAGGGATCTATGTCCACTGTATCAGGGAACTAGTCCCTTGTTAAGTCCACACATCCCAGCCTGATGGCTGGTGATACATGTGACACCTCCTTTCTCTCCTTTAACCCCTCATCCAAGCTAGACCGAGAAGAATCCATGATCTCCTCTTCCTCCTCCTCCATTATCCCTTCTCCAAAGGTCGAAGCCTTCTCCTTCATTCTTTTTTTGGGGTGGCCAGTGTCTTCTGAATCCATCTCCTCCTCTTGTGAGGCCCCTTCTTTCAATTTCCTTTTAGCATTAGATTTTGCTAACCTTCCCAACCTCCTCCTCCACTCTCTTCCCTAATCCTCTAACTCCACTGATTCTTTCTCTTTCCCTTTATCTTGTCTCCCTTTTTTTCCAAGAGGAGTGGGCTTTAATTCCATGAGGGACCCACTAGGTGAAGGTTGTGGGGTTGTGGCTCTGGGACCCATTATATTAAGGGGAACTAGTTGGGGACGTGGATTGGGATGAGCCAAAATATCAACCTCCACTATCCTAGGGGGGACCAGGGCAAGGTGGAACTGATACAAATAAAAAATTAACCCTTGATATAAAATGGTAAAATTAACCACTTTTCTCATTTTTTCCTTTATATAAATAACGATGTCTTCTAAATCATGCAATAGAAAAAAAGGAATAGAAATTAAATCTCAATGGAAAAAATGATTTAGGAGGGGAAAGTGGTAGTAATAATAGACATCATGCCTCCCTTCCAACATTAGGTACTTCATCAACATCAAACAAACCTCATTTCATGGCTTAGGGAGCTTCTCCCACATAAAACCACCTCTATGTCAAATAGGTTCCTCCTTGTCCAGGAAGAAGCATTGTAGACTCGCTTCATCAGCTACCCTTGTCACCTTCTACCACTTACTTACCTTCATGGCAAAACCTATCACCAGAGCAATAACTTCCTCAGAGATATGGAATGATTTTCCATTAATCATGACTCTACGGTCCTCCCAGGAATTAACAAATTGCATGGAACAATTTTCATCATGCCCATTAAGAGCCTCCATAAAAGGCACAAACTCGCCTTCCTTCATCATATACCACACTAGCAGCTTCGTTGGAGTCTCCTCAATCATGGATGGCTCAATGTGCATAAGGTTGCCACAAATCTCTACAAATTTCCCTAATCCTTTCACCTTCTTCAGGACCTAGAAACACTTGCTAAGAATGATACCATACTTAAGCCAAAAATCTCTTAGGCTACAATAATGGCCATTATTATTAATAATATTAGCATCCTTAGTATAAGTTAAAGTCACCTATCAAACACTACCATCTTCCTCCAAATCTCTTCCATCATTCCTGAAACAAACAAACCACTTAAAAATTGAACCTTTTTTCTACCTAGTGTATGAGTACAAGCATATGAAAATTATTTTAAAAACTTTCCTTTCAAACTTCAAAGATATTTCTTTTTTGGGCCATGTGAATTTTTTATTGCCAATAACATCTCCTTCATTCCTAGCCATCTGTCCTTCCTAGCTTTTTCCTTTCCACCAACTCATCTGTATGATACAAAAATTTAAAATATGTCTCCAACTAGGATTCATCATTCTCTATTTCTGTGTTCACTAAATCTCTTATGAAATTGAGTAAGGCATTGAATTCCCTCCAACACCTTAGCCCTTTTTCCTTTAGACCTAATGCTACCATACTATATGCCACACTATTTTCCTCTTGAAATATATGATTCAAATCAAACCTATTAAAATTGGCTAATAGGTGTATAATATCTTCTATCACATGTTTTATAGCCCACCCTTCTTTCATATTTCCTTTAATAGTTTCTATGATAATTTTTGAATCACCTCCAAATTCCACATATCTCCACCCCACACTCACCACCAACTTTAAACCCCAATATAGTGCTATCACCTCTGCAGTGTTGTTTGAAACTTTCCCTAACTACCTAGCATATGCCAAAAGAATCCATCCCTTGCTATCCTAGATCATTCCTCCCCATGTCAAGGCTTCCTTCTTGGCGGAACCATCAAAATTAAGTTTAACCCAATTCACAAGTGGAGTTCCCATCTAGTTCTTTTTCTTGCCAAAAAATTGAAGTTATCAACCTTCAATATCCCCTCCTCCAATTTCTAGCCTCTGGCCACTTTGACCTCTAGTTCTCTTGGGGGAATGTTGGCCTTCTCCACTTGCTACAACTCATGTTCTCTACCATAATTTTATATATCATTTCCACCACAACTTCCTCGTCTCTCTCTTCATTCTTGAACACCCTATTATTTCTTTCCTTTCTAGACACCCCAAAACACATGGGGGGTGGGGGGGATAACTTTCCACAACCTAATAAGGAGAGGGTGAGTAAAGGAACCTTGTCAATTCTCCACAAATTTCTCCAAATCCTTATTAAACACCTAGTCTACCTCCAAATTCTATAAAAGCCTTCCCAAAACTTTGGAAGCATACCTATAGTGTAGAAACAAGTGGGGAATATTCTCCTCCTCCTTTTTACACAAGTAGCATCTATTTGGTAGTTGGAACCCCCATTTCATTAGGTTTTTTATAGTGAGTATTTTACCATGGATAGTGGTCCACCAAAATATATTAATCTTAGGTATTAGATAACTAAACCATTTAGTCCCCCAATGATTAGGTTCCAAAAAATTCTCAAACATTAGTTTATAAGAAAACTTAATAGAGAACTCCCGTGTTGGAGTGGCCTTCCAAATGAATTCATTATTTTGGTCCATTCCTAGGATCTTGTACCCTTCTAGCAGAATATTTATCTCTTATATCAAGTCTCTTCCAACTATAGCATCTTATTACAGCTCAACCTTCTTCCAGTTCCTCCCCCTACTCTTGGAGATGGTTTTAGGGAGGTCCAAAATTTTCTTTTGATAATGGCTTATCTATAAGCCACAAGTCCTCCTAGAAGTTGATCTAATTTCCATTCCCTACTCGCCATCTTACACCTTCCTTCAAAAGGGTTCTTTTCTTAACAATATTTCTCTAGATTTTAGATCTGTTAGGGAGATCATTTCTCCAAGTGTAGCGAGAGAACCTCAAATTCCCAAGATACTTAGCCTTCATGATATTGCATCAAACCAGCTATCTTCTTCAACCCCAAACTTCATCTACTTCTCAGTTATAAATTGTATCCTAGTTAACCATGCTTAACCTCACCTTTTCGCTACCTCCTAACCAGAGGAAATTACGTTGTATTTTCTTCAATTTACTGGCCATACTTTGAGTAATTTTAAATAGTGATAGGAGGTACATAGGTAACCCCTATAGGGAGGAAATCAAAAGTTGAAGCTTCCCTACACTACTCAGAGTTTTACCCTTCCATCCAACCAACTTTTTTCCATCCTTTCCAGAATGCAATTCCAAAAGTTGTTACTTACATCCATCATAGTGAAGGGGAAGCCCAAATACATGTCAAGCAACTCCACCATATTACACCCTAAAATGTTTACAATCCTATGTTTTATATCAAGGGGGGTGTTAATAAAGAACACTTTACTTTTATCCAGGTTAATTTTCTGTCCCACATTACCTACATGTATCTCCAACACTGACTTCCAAGGTCTCGCCTCTCCCATCGAGGACTCTCAACTTAGAAAGGTGTTGTCCAAAAACTACTGTATCACCTCAAGTGGAAGTGTGGATGCCAGTTTAATGCCTTTAATCTCCCTCTCTTTCATTTTTCTCAAGAACACCCTACCTACAACTTCTACAACCATGATAAACAAATAGGAAGAGATAGGGTCAATCTATCTTAGTCCCCTTTCCCTACCAAAATTCCCCCAAAATGAACCATTCACCATCATAGAGTAGTTGATAGTTTCCACCATCAATTTCACCATCCTTATAACTTTTTGAGTAGAACCAATTTTATCCATAACTTCATATAGGAACAACCAATTAATCCTATCATAAGCTTTAGAGATGTCATGTTTCAGATCCATACCCAGATTACCACTTTTCTCCATCAAGTGCAACACTTCATGAGTTGTTATGGTAGCATCAATGATTTAATGACCTAGGAAAATAGGTTTTCCCAATGAATGTATGCAGCATCGATTTTAATGTGTTCACCAAGATTTTTGAAAATATCTCATAGGTGGTGTTCCAAAGGCTGATCAACCTAAAATTTGACAAGACCTCAAGGTCTTTAACCTTTGGGATCATGGTAATGAACATTTTATTGAGTTTTTTGAGGAGTTTCCTAGTTCTAAAAAAGTCACAAGCTATCTGAAGTAGATCCAATTTAACAACATCCTAGAAATGTTGGAAGAATGCTAGGGGGAGACCATCAGGTCCCAGGGACTTATGGGCTTTCATAGAGAAGAGAGCTCTACGAACTTCCTCCTCTATGAAAATTCATGCTAGTTCCTCTTTTTCTTTAGCTGAGATTATTGTGGGCATGGAATTAATCAACCTAGGCCTATCCTCTTCCCTAATATTTCTCTACTCTTCCAAATAAGAGTTCTTGTAATAAATAGCCACCTAGTTACCTATTTCTTCAGTTTTAGTAAGCTTCACATTATTTGCATCCTTGATATTATCAATAGTATTCCTCCTTTTATTGGTTGAGGTTGATCTATGAAAAAATGCAATATTCCTATCTCCCATCTTGAACCATAAAACCCTTGATCTCTACTTCCAGAAGGTCTCCTCTCTGATCATCATATCTTTCCAGACCTTTCTACAATTGTCCTCTTCTTGAATCATATTTTCCATGGTGAAACCCTCCCCCATAGCTTTTTGAATCTCTTCTAACTTTTCTTCCACCTCCACCTTAGTTTTAAAGATATCACCAAAATGTCTCTTCTTCCTGGACTGCACATTCCTTCTACCATTTTCTAGTTTAGTAGAAAATCTATACATTGCCTTTCCTTCTACATAAATCTCCCACCACTCCACCACCCTAGATCTAAAATCAGGGTGTGATTGCCACATTTTTTAATATCTAAAAGCTCTTGGACCCCCTAAAACTCTTCTTTCCAAATAAAAAGAATGGGAGCATGATCCGAGATAATCTTGGGTAATCCTATGAGAGAGGAGGAAGTTAGGCCCTCCCAACCAGCTAGAACTGAAAGTCTATCAAGTTTGACTTGGATAAGGTTAGATCCCTTCCTATTATTTGACCATGTGAAATTAACTTCATGCATCTCCATATCAATTAAGTCATTTTTATTGATGAATTTACCCAATTCCTTCATGCTATCATTAAAATTAGCCACTCCTCCAACCTTCTCCGAAGGATACAGAGGTCAGTTGAAATCTCCCATAGAAAAGGTATTTTTATTTTGAGAAAGAAACATAGACAAATCCTCCCAAAGAAAAACTCTCCTTTTTCTAGTGTTAGGAGCATACACATTTACAATATTCCATATCTTATCACCCTTCTTATGTTCTGTAATAAGATAGTATCTAGAACTATGAAGTAAACTTCCTTTACCAACACTTGGGTTCCAGAACATAGCCACACCTCCTAACACCCCCTCCACTTCACTATAATAGAAATTACCCCCTAGCAAAATATTACTAGCAATACTTATCAAATTAGTCATGGTCACTTTAACTTCTTGTATCAAAAGGATATCAACATTTAGACTAGACTGTTCTTGTTTGAGAGAAAACTACTTTTGAGGGCTATTCAACCTACTCATATTCCATGATAAAATAATCATTTCCTACCCTTTATTAGGGACTCCAAGGTGGGATTCATACCCCTTTCCACCTCCCTTTCCATCTTCTTCATTCTTCTACTCTATTTCCTAGACTTCCCTACATCCATCTTTAACACCACTACCACCTAAAATTTCTTTGAGACTCTAGTCTACCTTCTCTAGGTTTTCCACTTCCCTTCCCCTTCCTCCAACAATGCCAAACATCCCCCCTTCCATCAAGTCTTTTTCCTTTCCTTTATCTCTCTCCTCCCCTAGCACCTCCTCCAACACCAAATTTCTTGAAGGAATACTAAGGAGCTCTTCAATACCTTGCAGAAAGGGTAGAGTACCATCTTCTAAGGAAATCTCTCCTTCCTCTAACCCACCTGAGTGTCCTTCCAATTCATCAGGCTTCTTAGTGACCCTTTTCCCACAAGACTCCCCCTTATTCTAGTGGAGCTCCAAAGCTTCTATCCTAACCATCACCATCTCTACTTGAGTGTTAATGTTCTTATCTTCTACCATTTTCTTGGGCAAAGAAGTCTCTCCCTTCTCTTCCTTCTCTCTAACTCATTTAACTAGAAGCACATCACCATCTTCATCTACATTTAGAGGAGCCACCTCCACTTCCTTTTCCCATATTTTCCCTTCCTCTACTGACTTATTAATCTTTTTTCAATCCACAACCAAATGCCCAAAAGATGAGCATTTCTGGCAAAATAACCCCACATTTTCATAAATGATGGGTTGTAAAATTTTGCCCCACTTCGAGCTCAAAGTAATAGGCTCGGGCATGGAAGTGCCTATAGCCACATTCACATTGAATCTCACATATACCAACCTAGACCTCTGTATAATGACTATATCTACATAAACAAAATGTCTAAAGGAATTTCCTATTGATCCCAAGATCCTCTTATCCTAGAATTCAAGTGGGAGCCCTAGAGCCTAACCCAAACTGAAGCCATCATGTTCATCTCTTTTGTCAGATCTAGCATTGAATGTCACTTAGCCACCATCATGCTATGTTTTCCATATGACCAAGACCCAACTATTACCATTGTCATATCTTCAACGACCTTGAATTTAAAGTAGAACAAGCCCCTCACCATAGCTGATACCATCACACTCCCCTTTAACTTCCATCTTTGACTAACCCACTTCCTGACCATCTCAATCAATGGACAAAGGTAAAAACCTACCAATCAGGCATAGCTTTAGGTTGGTTGACACACCATCAACCAAGCTATTTGAAACCACAATTTCCACCCCCTTAGCACCACTGATCACCTTGGGTGCTTCCAATGGGGAATGAGTCACCTTCTCTCCAAGCACCGCTTCCTTCCAACCTAGAGCCACTAGATGACTCGCTAAATCCTTTTGGCCCACCATTAGTACCACCAACACCCCTACATTAGGGTGAGTAACTTTCGCATTAACTTGGGGTACCCCAAATGCAGTTAGGACAAGCTTCAGGTCTGGGCAAGAAACTAAGACTAGGCTTAGCCCCTAGGGGCAAACCTCACACATCAAAATTCAAATTACCAAATGAGCAAGAATATGCAATAATGTTATTATTTTTATTTTTACTTTCATACTCAAATTATCAAAAAAAAATGTATTGTTACTTTAATTTATGTATTTAAAATAAGATATACAAATATCATATTATATAATAAAAAATATATTAACAATAATTTAAACATAATTTGTAAGAATTCACAAGTTTTATTAATAAAATATTTCCTATTTATTAATTAGTTTCTCATTGTAACATTAAATATTTTGATACACATTTGACAATAAATAAAAAATTAAATGTTTGAATACTTTGATACACATTTCATAAAAAATAAAAAATTAAGCACCCGTTTGTTTGATGGAATAGGAATAAGAAAATTGGAATAGAAATGTATTCTTTGTTTGGTACCCCAAATTAGAATAGGAATAGGCAAACATATTCCAATTTTGCCCCTAAAATGAGCATATGTCCATTCCAAAAAATAACTATTATTGGAATCAGTAATTCTTATTCCCAATCTAATTTTTTTAAAAAGACTTTTTTTTTTTTTTTAAATTAATTTTTTTTCAAAAATCTTTAAAAATATATATATATTTATTAATTTTTTTTTAAAAACCTTTTTTTTATAACATTTTTTTTATTATATCTATTTGTTTAAAAAATGAAATAAATTATATTTATCATTAACTTCAATGAATAAAATAAAAATGAAAATAAATTAACCATTTTACCATATTGAAAAAATTAAGAAAAAAGTAATAAATTAAAACTAAAAATTATAAGCAAAATATTTTTAAAAATATAAAATTTAACCTTATTCCTATTCCATTTTTGTACAACCAAACAATGGATTTACATATTCCCATCAAATTCCAAGTGAACCAAATAGGATTAGAATTGTCCTTTTCTATTCTCATTCCCCATTTCCATTCCTATTCTAATTTTCAATTATTGTGCTAGCAAACAAACAGGCCCTGAATGTTTGAATAGTTAAGATATACTATGTACTAAAAGAATGCTATTTTTGTGTAGAAGAAATTAAATTTCTTTACTTGTGAACATTTTTCAATCCAGAAGTATCATTGAATGCAAATAATATTTAATTATTTAACCTCTTATTACATGTAATTCTTTAGGGCTCTATATTAGATTATGTATACGAAAACAAGAAACTGCATGTATACATGCTTTTTTTGTATAAAAAGATTTGAAAAAAAAAGAAAAATAATTTTATATTTATTTTACTCAATTTGTAAAATAAAAAATATTTTATAAAATGAAGGAAAAAGTAGTGTTCAATACTTTTTGATGTTTGAAGAATTGTCATTTATAGAGATAAATTAAACATGAGAAAACATAAAGGTCTATTTTCATAGATTATTCAATTAGTTAAAATTAAATTCATGTGTGCAACTTAAGTGATAGTCAAACTTAACTTTGATTTTGTAGATAAGATGTAATAAAAAAAATTATTGTAGTTTGTTTAGTTTTAATTTTGATTTCTAAGTTTTTTTATTATACTAGATTTAATAAATAACTATTTATCATTGCATTACAAATAATAAATTTATTTTGATAACATATATATTATTAATACCATTTATTTGGTCAATTGTCATGTCTTGCATGTCGACATGCTTACTAGTTGCTGATGAGAGATTGGGTTGACCTTGACATGTTCAAGAGTTGTTGGTAAGACTCTTGAATTATTAAAAGAGCTAAGTTAATTACCTAAAATATGTTAGAAAACCTATATGATGTGTTAGTTGTGTTCACAATGGCTAACATGCTATCATTATTGATATATTTGATTATCATAATGGTGGTATAGTTTTGGATTTCATTTTATCACACTTACACATGTTTTGATACCACGCTATTGACATGATGCTTATATATTCAGTGGATTTTTATGGATACTAAGTCATATTTGTTGTGAGTGTTTGAGCATTGTAGGATTGGAGGGTGTGGTTGAGGTAGACAGGGTTAGCTAAAGGGGATGGAAGGTATCCTACGTAGCCACCACACCACTTAGTTCTTGTTCAATGTGATTTAGATTAATGTTGCATTTCATCTTTTACTTAGTTTAATAAATGATAATTAAAATGGTGGGAATAAATCTTGTTTACAATAGTTAGGAAGTTGAAGGAAAGTTGAATTATGCACTTAAGGATGGATTAATGTTTGATTCAGTAATAATTGTTTTACTAATAGGTGATTTAATACTTACATTCTATTGCACTTATGGTAGACAAAAATAAAGAAAATGATGATTGCTAATTGAACTATGGATGGAGATTCAAATTACTTTTGCATATCCTACTCCTTGTAAAAAGAAAAGAAAGACCAAAACTAAAATTATGTCAGTAATGCTTTGGAAGTATTTTAAAATGAATTCAACTTTATATCAATGGTAATGACAGTTGGAGAGGAACGATATGGTAGGAAATGGAGAGTAATTGGGTTCCTTTTTTGCTTTCTATATAACTTCCAAGTTCCATTCCCTAACATTTGTGATTACACTAAATAGTTGCTAAAATCCTTGTGTTGTTGGTTGTAGTAAATCCTAATAGAAAAAGTTGAATTGTTTCTTTCCTAACGTAGGAGCATCCTGGGTTGCCTTGTTATCCTGCTCATCTTGTTCATTTTACATATTGGAGCCAAGTTACTATAGCTCTAATGGATGCTAAGTTACTATAGTTCTAATACATGCCAAGTTATTGTAGCTCTCTAGTGTTGACCAAGTGTTCCTTCATGTGTTAAGTGTATATGTTGGTGCCTAGTGATACTATTGGTGTCGAGTGCCAATATTTATCTTGGTCCTTTTTTGAGCAAGTTTTCTGTGTCTGGTTCTAATTTTGGCCAACCTTGCACATATTTAATTTTGATATTGATAATTAATATTTGATGTGAGTTGACTTGTGGTTGTGCATGTATTTAATGTAAGGTTTAATTTTTTTATAGGCCAACCTATGGCTACGCAAGTATTTAAGGAGGTCTAAGATTGATTTATTGGGGCAAAACTTAGAGGATGTAAAAATTGGAAGCATACGTATCTAGAAATCTGAATTTGAAGTTGGATCATGGTTTTAAATGTATTTTGTATCTGGTCATAACCCAAAAAGCCTTACAGTTGGGCACATGTATGTTGATTATTTGTTGAATCAATAAGTGTTTTCTCTTCTTCCTCCTTTGGTTTCTATTCTTTGTGCTATGTTTTCATGGTGTTAACTCTTGCATGGTGGTTTGGATAGCTGGGTCTACCTTTGGCCCTAGTTCTTCTTTCTTTCCCTACATTAAGTGGTATTAGAGCTTGAGGTTCATCCTTGTGGTGATTGGATCATGTACAACCTTGAGTGAATTGGGTTATAGGGTTGTAAAACTACTAATTTGATCTATAACTTGTAGAGGGTTACGATCTGGTAGGAGCCTGATTGGTAAAGATGGATTGAGGCAGAGGAAATGTTGATAATACAATATTAGATACATTGAGACAAATTGAAGCCAGATTAGATGCTGTAGAGATAGCCCAAAGGAGAGGAGAACACCTTGATGATGTAAGTGATGATGAAGTGGTAGTACCTAACCCTAATCTAGAACCTGAAGAAGATCAAGATGATGCAAGGTTATTAAGAGTGTTGTCTAGGGAAAATTCAAAGCCTACTATAGAAGTTGTTCCTTATGATGGAAAATTGCATACCAATGCTATGTTGGATTAGATCTCTAATATGGAGAAGTTCTTTGAGTATGAAAATACTCCTAGTAATAGATGTTGAAACTTGTTGTTACAAGGCTAAAGGGTCATGCCTCACTATGATGGGAGAATTTGCAAAATGATAGATAAAGGAGATGAAAGGAAAAGATCAAGACTTGGCCAAACATGGTAAACAAAGTGAATAAAAAATTCCTTCCTACTAATTGCCAAGTTAGCTTGTTGAGAAAGATTCAAAATTTGAGGCAAAGAGACATGAGTGTGAAGGAGTATACCGAGGAATTCTACAAGTTGGACATCATATCTAGACATGTGGATGATGATGTTGGGAAAATTGCAAGGTACATAAATGGATTGAGATATGGAATTCAAGATGAAATAAATTTTATGAAGTTGGAAAAAGTGGAAGAAGCATACCAGTATGCCTTGAAAGCTGAGGAGATCTTGACAAAGAAGCATGAACAAAGGAAAAGAGGTAAAGGTAGACCCTATGGAGAAGGTGGTAGATCTGATAATTCTATATAAGATAAGGGAAAATCTAAAGGAAAGAATGATGAGAAAGGGCAAGACCAAATGGAAAGGTGGTAATTATTATCAAGGAGGTACTAATTATTACTAAGGAAGAGGCAATTCTTATTCTAGAGGTGGTTTTCATGGTAATTGTTTTATATGTGGTAAAGAGGGACATATATCTTTTGAATGTAGATCCTCTAAAAGTGGGCAAGATAATAGAAATGTTTTGATTGAAGGAGATGATGACAGTTCACCAAGTGGACCTGGGGCTAGAGAAAATTTAATTTTGAGAAGAACCTTATGTAATAAGGGAAGTGATGAGGAACCTATTTTAAGGAGAAGTCTTTTCAAGACAAGATGTAAAATGGCTAGAAAATGTTGCAAAGTGATCATTAATAGTGGAAGTTCTACAAATTTGGCATCAGAAGAGTTGGTTACAAAGTTGCAATTGCAGAGGTTGAAGAATCCTAAACCCTATCATGTTTCATGGATCAAATATGAGCATAAGATATTGGTAAGTGAGCAATGCCTTGTCAAGTTCAAGATTGGAAATTACATTGATGAAGTTTTGTGTGATATTATGCCTATGAATTGTTGTCATATTCTATTAGGTAGACCTTGGCAATATGATAGATATGTTATACATGATGGAAGATTGAATCAATAAACTCTTTGGGTGAATGGGAAGAAACAAATATTGCTGCCTTTGATTGAAAGTCTAGATGAGATTAATTGTACTACTATAAAAATTTGCATGGTTAATGGGAAACAATTTGAAAAGAAAATGAAAAAGAATCAAGTTTTTTTTTCTATAATTCCAAGGAGACCAAGTTGTGTGAATAGTAATCAAATGCCATAAAATAGTGTTAACCAAGTGCTAGCTAGTGGTGACTAAGTGATAGCTAGTAGTATTGACTAAGTACCAGAAGAAATTGTAGAATTATTGAATAGAGTATAAAGAGATTTTTGCAGAGGATATACCTAATGGTTTACCTCCAATGAGAAGTATAAGTCATTGTATGGATCTAATTATTGGAGCTAGTTTGCTGAACAAAGCACCATATAGATTAACACATATAGAGAATTAGAAACTTAATAGACAAGTGCATGAGTTGTTGCAGAAAGATTTGATCAGAAAAACCTTGAGTCCATGTGTTATACCTACTATATTAGCACCTAAAAAGAATGGAAAATGGATAATGTGTATTGATTCTACAACTATTAACAAAATAACAATGATATATAGGTTTCCTATGCTGAGGATGGATGGCATAATGGATTGTTTGAGTGGATAAAAGTATTTTAGAAAGATTGATTTGAAGAGTGGTTATCATCAAATTAGAATTAGAGAAGGTGGTGAATGGAAGACTACTAGGTAAAAGTACAAACCTGTATCACCCTTTTACAAAGGAAAAGGCTAACAAAAGTATAATCGTTCAACTTCAATGATAAATGTTGTATCATTATTTAGAATTTGAAAATGAAGTAAACTATGAAATGTGTGGAAATGGATAAAGTTTAGGATTATAATTTTTAATAATTATTTGCAAAAAAAATGAAAAGTTTATCCTTTTTTTTTAAAGATAACTTTTAGTTGTTGAAATATGTTGGAAATTACGTGTCTAGTTCCCACCAAAAAACTACAAAGAAATAAAATTATGTCCCTTTGATCTTAGATTATGCTATAGATGATATATGTAGCAAGAACAATCAAAAACAAAAATGGACTTTAGACCTATATTTTCTCTTTTATAATGATTCAAATTTCAACTTATTCAAATCGATATTTTCCATATCCCACAACATTTTTGAAAACATATCTATTCCAACCAAAAGAAAAATAATAGATTCTTGAAGAGGACTCTCTCCTCCAGAACATCATATAATTTTAAAATTTTTCTGATATGATTTAGTATTTTTTTCTTTCTCAAAATCAACATCTTCTTGAGTGTTAAAATGCATACTTGTAGACTTTTTTAATTACAATACATTATATCTAATTAAAAAACTATGAAATCTATATGAGAATATTCTTGACTTTGAGCTCTACAAAATGGTTTTTATATGTTATTAAAAAATATCATAAAAAATAGTAAGAGTTATTGAAATGCCAATTTTCTGAAATAATTTAGTTTCTTTGGTAATTTGATACTAACTACTATAAAACATGCATTTAATAGACATTTCCAATTGGAAAAGTGTGAGACCATATATAACTTAGCTAGAATAAATTTAACATGATCATATGTTTGAAAAAAAAAGTTTTTTAGATAGAAATACTCAAATTTAGTCATTTTGATTAGTCAAACTATAAGCAGGGATTTTTTTAGTGGCTATTATTCACCAATTGGCTAATATGTCTCGATTGGACTATAGAAATTGGCTAAAAAAAACACCGTATACTAGTTGACCGGTTCGCCCAAATTTTATAAAATACTCATGTAGTGGTTGAAATGTTCACCACTATTATTACGTAATTTCAGTTTGGTAGTCGGGCTCTTCACCCATATTTCTCTTTAATGTTTACTCTTATTCGCCACAAAATTAATTGAGTGTCTCTTTCGATGATCATCATTCGCCAAATTCGCATTTTCCTATGTGATTTTTTTTTTATGAGTGACACTGTACTCCATAGACAACTTACCTTGATACATGTCAACATTTCGGTGACTACCTCGACAATTCTTCCTCCTTCAATAAATGTTGGCTGAAATTAAACCTCAGCCATTGATCTTGGATCATTAGAAGATCTGAGTTCTCAAATAATACATTTAACATAATTACATCTCAAAACATAATTTTCCATCAATATTAATAATTTTATTAAAAACAAAAATTATAATCGCCATTATTTTATAAAAATTGTCTAAACTATTAAAAAAATTTCCACCAAATATCCATCGATTGACACATAATTCACCAACACTATTAATTTTTTTTCACCCAAATGACATGTGATTCACCACAATTTTATAAATTTTGGGAGAGGTGGTTCCTTAAAGTTATCCCTACCTATAAGGTGACATAGCTTTGTACTTTCACCCTGCTTTCAAGACAAAAGATGGTTTGTATGAATGGTTGGTTATGCCTTTTGGTTTGACTAATGAACCTAGTACTTTCATCAGGTTGATAAATGAAGTTCTAAAAAGATTTTTGGGTAAGTTTGTGATTATTTATTTGGATGATATTTTGATATTGAATAAGACTAAGGAATAACATCTTACGAATGTTAGACAAGTATTGTAGAGATTGAAAGAGGAGAAGTTGATGATTAATTTGAAGAAGTGTTCTTTTATGCATTGTGTATTTGGGATTTGCTTATTTAGAAAATGGTTTGAAGATGGATCCTAAGAAGGTAAACACAATTTTGGAAGGGTCTACACCTAAGAATGTGGGTGAGGTGAGATCATTTCATGGTTTGGTTAGTTTCTACAAGAAGTTCATAAGAAATTTTAGTTATGTTTTTAATGATATCACTCAGACAATGAGAGGAGATAAAAAGGAATTCAAGTGGACACATGGAGTTGATAAGAGTTTTGAGACTTTGAAATAAAAGGTTGTTAAGTTGCCTATCTTTGATTTGCCTGATTTCAATATGGTATTCCAAGTTGAATGTGATGCAAGTGGTAGTGCAATAGGAGTTGTATTAAGTCAAGAAGGTAAACTTGTTGCTTTTTTTAGTGAAAAGTTGAATGATGTTAAAAGGAAGCATTCTATGTATGGTCAACAGTTTTATGCTATTGTTCAAGAATTGAAGTGGAGACATTATTTGATTCCTAAGTAGTTTGTATTGTATACTGGTAATAAAGCTTTACAGTACTTGGGAAGTCAAGATAAATTGAATCAAAGACATATGAAGTGGATTGAGTATTTGCAAAGTTTTGCATTTATTATCAGGCATAAGACTAGAGTTACTAATAGAGTTTCTGATGTATTGAGAAAAAGATATTCTGTATTGATTGAAATAAAGGTTGAAGTTCTTGGTTTTGATGAAACAAAAGAGTTGTATGAAATTGAACCTGATTTTTTTGAGGCATGGAGATAGTGTAGAGCACCAAATTTAATAGATCACGTAAGTAATTATGATGATTATTTCATTCAAGAAGGTATGTTATTCAAAGGTATTCAATTTTTTATTCCTAAAAGTTCTATGAGGTTGAATTTGATTAACAAAAAGCATAGTGGTGGATTGGCTAGACATTTTGGAATTGATAAGACATTGAGTTTGTTAAAGAGAAGTATTATTGGCCACAAATGTACTATAAGGATGTTAAGAAATTTCTAAAGAGTTATGTAGTTTGTCAAGTTGCAAAAGGAGTAAGTCAAAATTCTAGTTTGTATACAACTATTGTTGTTCATGAGAAACCTTGGAGTGACATCAATATGGAATTCGTTCTTGGATTGCCTAAAATAGTGAAGGAGTATGATTCTATAGTTTTTGTTGTGGATAGATTTTCTAAGATAGCTCATTTCATACCTTGTAAGAAGACATTAGATGTTGAGCATGTTGCTTAATTTTTTGTTTAAATAAATTGTGAGATTACATGAATTACCTAGAAGTATTATTTCTAACATAGATAGTAAGTTAGTTTTTTTTAAAAGGCTTTATGGAAGAAAATGGGCATTGATTTGAAGTTTAGTTCTACATTCCATCCATAGAAAGATGGATAGGAAGAGGTTCTAAATAGAAGCTTGGGTAATTTGTTGAGATGTTTAGTGGGAGATAAGCCATGTATTTGGAAAATAGTGTTGGCACAAGCTAAGTTTTCATATAATAATTATATGAATAGGAGTATAGGGAAAACACCTTTTGAGATTGTTACTAGAATTTAGCCTAGAGGATTATCATATTTGGGGGATGTTGCTCATGAAGAAAAGAGAAGTGCTAAAGGGGAAGAATTTACTAATTTTATGAAATCTTTGCATAAGGAAGTGAAGTTGAGGAAGGAACAAAGTAATAATAACCATAAGGAGAATGTTGATAAGTCTAGAAGACATCATATTTTTCAATTTGGTGATGAAGTGAAGGTTTAATTGAAGTAATGAAGATAAGTTGAAGATGAAGAAGTATGGACCTTGTAAGATCTTGAATAAATTTGACAGTGGTAATGCTTATGAAGTTGAGTTACCTAATGACATGAATATATCTCTTATATTCAATATTGCTGATTTATATAAGTATCACGAGTCAAATGATGAAGTTGTTGTATCAGAAGATTATCCTAAGAAGCAGATTGAAGAAGTTGAATATGTATTGGATCAGAGAGTTGGCAAGAGAACAAGAGAAAAAATTGCTATGAATATTTGGTGAAGTAGAAGAACAGACCTATTGAAGATGATTCATGGATTTCTCAATTTGAATTGGATTTTGCTCAGATTGTGACATCTCAATGATTTGGGAGAATCATTTCTTTCAACCCCAATTTTTTGATGCAGGAGCATCCTAGGTTGCCTTGTTATCCTACTCATCTTTATTCATTCTACATGTTGGTACTGAGTTACTATAGCTCTAATGGATGCCAAGTTATTGTAGCTCTAATGGATGTTGAGTTGTTATAGCAATCTAGTGTTGACTGACTATTCCTTCATGTGTCAAGTGTATCCATTGGTGTCAAATGATATTGTTGGTGTTGAGTTCTAGTATTTTTCTTGTTCCTTCTTTGACCGATTTGTCTATGTCTGGTTATAGTTTTCGCTGACCTTGCATGTATTTAATTTTGATATTGTTAGTTAATATTTGATGTGAGCTAACTTATGGATGCCCATTCATTTAATGTAAGGTTAAATTTTGTGATAGGCTGACCTATGGCCACACAAGTATTTAAGGAGCTCTAGGATTGAGTTTTAGGGGCAAAACTTAGAGGATGTGAAAATTGGAAGCATATGTGTTTGGAAATCTAAATTTGAAGTTGGATCATGGTTTTGAATGTATTTTGTATCCAGCCATAACCAAGAAGGCCTTATAGCTAGGCATGTATGCTGATTATTTGATGAATCAATAACATTTACTCTTCTTCTTCCTTTGGTTGTTGTTCTTTGTGTTGTGTTTTTGCAGTGTTAACTCTTGCATGGTGGTTTGGATAGTTGGTTGTGCCTTTGGCCCTAGTTCTTCTATCTTTCCTTGCATCATTCCTTTATAGTGTATCAACTAGAAAGAAGATTTATTAGTATTAGAATTTCTTATTAAACATGAATCTAGTTGAATCACTTGATTTGAATATTAAACCATTATTTTTCTTGGTACAATTATGAGTAATTGAAGAGATTGAAGAGAAAAGCTTTTTCTTTACACTAATCCTTACATAAGAGAAAGCTATAAGAAATCATATAACATCTGCAAAGGGATTGACATGCCCTAGTTTAAGAGCTCCTTCAATTAAAATGAGCTCAAGTGTGTAGAAATTGCCAATAATTTTCTCCAAAGACAAGGAATATTCAACCATAATCTGGTTCATAGCTTTTCCTTAGTATCATTGGTGATCTTTTTCCATGATCTGTGTAGCCACTATTTTTCTACTCAACCCTACAACATTTACACTTAGTCACTTCTCATCTATTTGGTACAAATAAGGTGAAATGTCCAATCTATTATCTTATGAATCAATCTTTCTTATGTGTTCTTAAGAATTGTATATCTGTAATATCGATGAAGATTCCAAGCTAAACATTTTTATTTTTCAATTTAGTTACTTGTTTTGTGCATTATTGTTTCTATTTTAGAGCTAGAAACTTGGTTGTGAATCCTTTGTTGTCTAAAATAGGGATGAGAGTTATATAATGTAAATATCTAGTAGAACCACACCCTTGAGCGGTTAAATTTAAGACTAAAACCATTGTCAATAATAGGAGTACCATTTGGTTAAGATGATGTAATTATCATCTTGGAAAACCTTTGAACTTTACATCCTATTGTGCAAGAGTACTGAAACCTTGAGCTATCATTCAGAAGACTTACAACATGTGAATTTGCCAGATGATTTTAAATTTCTACATAAAATCTTATTTCTTTTACCTAAATAGGTAGGGTATATGAGATTAATCATTGTTCAAACCTTGATACTAATCTTTATTCAATCCTTTAATTTGGTAACAAATAAATTATATATATATATATATATATATATATATATATATATATATATATAATTTGTACATTGATGATAAGAAATGTAGTAAAAAACTGTTAACTTATAACTTGTTAGCTAAAGACACCAATCAACATGTTGGAAAAGTATGAAATAGACATAAATCTTATGCATTCATTTATTGTAGTTTTTTTCTTTTGTAAGAATGTGCAATATATTGGTCTTAGAATTATTTACTATTTAGAAGTGTTCTAGCATTCGATTTGATTTTGAAATGAATGAGTTCATGCATAGATGTTCTTAACTTGTGAGATAAAGGTCTTAATTCAGAGACTAGTAGCATGAATTTTTTAGTAGTAATATTACATTCAAACTTCTAAAAACCATTCACAACATTTTTGTGAAAACCTTGGTGATTGAATGTGTTATTTTAGTATTAAGACTTGCTCAAAGGTTTAATTTTGAATTATGATTTAATCATCTAATGAAGTCCTTAATACAATCAGCATTTTGTATTGTCGTAATGATGGTATATAGATGTGGAAGTATTTCCAAGATGTGATGTTATGATGCATAAAGATGTGTACCCAGTTTTTGTAAAATTTAATGTCATGTTGAACACATGAATTCCTTGAGATAGAGTTGAACTTGACATATAAATATCTAGTCTTGTACATTATTAAAACATGTGTTTATGCTCCTTTTTAATGGAAGCTTCCTCCCATTAGGAGTGTGAGTGTTTCTCCTTTATGGATGGGTGTAATGTGGCATAAGGGAGGGTGGGGATGGATACATTTTATTTTTTCTTCTTTCAACCCATTAAGTTTTTATAGGTAGGATTCATTATGTTATGTCCCTCTTTTCTATAATGCTGAAAAATTAAGTGCTTGGCCAAGCCATTTCTTTACTGCATTTATAATTTTATTTATACTTGTAATGCGTATATTTATGAATGTGCTTACTTTAATTTTACATATGAGTAGATATGCTTAGTTGAGTAAATATGTTTCTATTTTTCTATTCACTTTATGTGAGTAGATGTATAGTGTAAGTTTCTTTTCCCTACCACATTTCATGATAAGAATACTAGACACACAGTTGTATATAGTATGCCTCATGATTACACGAGATCTATCTAATCCATCTTATTATAGGAAGCTATTGGGGCATTCTTCATATCAGGAAGAACCCTAGGAAAGTAAATACTTTGTGGTTGGCATGGTAAAAGGGCTTGGGGGCCACAATCCTATCTTAGATAGTAGATGGATGACGTCCAATGTCTTTGGAGACTGGGTCACAAAGAAGGACACATGACAAGCTTTATAAAGTGTAATAAATGATTATACAATTATCTTAAAGATGAAAAATTTTGTTGTATGTAATCACGGTGTATTATTGGCTATGCTCACTTACAGGCATATGATGGATGTTTGATTTATACATCAGATCTTCATTATTTTTTTGTAATATATCTAGTTGTTAAACTAAGTTCTATTGTCAATCTTGATTAATGAATAATGAATGAAATTTGATTTGTCAACTCAATTTTTAAATGGTTTTTTCCCACATTTCTTGTGTTTTTTGTAATGTATCATTTTAGTATATGAGATGGTTCTTACATATGGTGTCAAATTTGTGTTTAAATCCTAGGCCCTTGGGCTACTATGCTAATATGCACCAATGTGTATCAGGTGTTTGAGTTATCACCATGGCCACAATAGCTAACGTTAGAGGTGGATCTAGCAGTAGTGCACAAGTTGAGGAACCTAATTAGAGGTTGGAAAAAATATTGGCACTCTTTCTTTAGCAAGGGGCTTTGTTATAGAATAAAAGCCAAAGGATGGATACCTTAGAGCATGAGGCTTGAGGTAGACATTCTAAAGAAGAGGCAATAAAGTTTGATGAAGATCAGTCCTAAGAAGCCCTCCACAAAGAAGGAGGAGGAACAAAGGAGGAAGCATGAGAATGACCAATTGGGTAAGGTAATTAGGAGATCTAAGGAAGAGTAGAAGGTAGAAGCTAATTGCCAAATTTCTTTATTTAATATTGATAGGTTACAAATTGTAGCTGACTTGTGAAAAGATCTCAAGAAAGTTACTCCACCTACATTTCATTGTAGAGCTTTGGGGGAATATGTTGAAGCATGGATTACTATCATGGAGAAGAATTTCTTAGTGTGAAACTATTCATGGAAACCTAGGGCAGTGTGGGCCACATTTTAGCTGATGGGTGAGGCAGCTATGTGATGGAAAAACATTATGGCTAAGAAGAAATTTCAGCATGGGGAGGTAACATGTGAGGAATTTTTATAGAGTTTCTAAAAAGGTGGTTACCTCAACTATTATATGATAATAAATCATTAGATTTCTACAAGCTAGTTTAGGAGAACATGAATGCCACATAGTACCATGAACATTTTTGTTATTTGGTGAATTATGTTCCTCATTACCAACACAATGAAATATTCAAAACTCATAAGTTTTCCATGGGTTTATGACCTAAGATATACAGTGAGGTCAAAATGCAAGAGCCAAAAATGATGGAGTTTGTATTGCATAAGGCCCTTAAACAAGAGTAGAGACTAAATAATGCTACTTCATTTAAATCCTTCAAGTGGAACTATCAAACGAAGTTCCAAGATAACATATCATATTAGGATAATAGGGGTTATCAAGATGATAGGTGAAAGCGAAATGGAAAGAAACAACAATTTAGAAACATGAAGGACAAAGGACATGAGAATTATAACATAAACAACAACAACCAAAATTGGAAAAACAACAAGAATAACAAGAATGTGAATAGAAGAAATCGAAACAACAAGGGTGATCAAAATAGGAATGATGATACGAGAGGTCTTAGAATAGGATGTTTTAAATGTGGTAGTAATCATTTTCTTGCTAAATGCCCATAGTGATCTGATAGAAGGTACTTTCCACTGTAATGTCACATTCATGCTATAGCTGATCATAGGCAAGAATATTATTAGGCCACTCCTATACATATGACTGATACACTTTTTGGTCATCGTATTTCTATTCTTATAGATACTGGTGCTACTGAATTCTTTGTAGATCCTAAGATAGTAGCTAAGATACATGTAAGGGATAGTTTTATGGCTGAACCTTAGACTATAGAATATGGTAATAGGACTAAGCATAGGGTAGAGCAATGCTTCTTTTTTAGTGAGTTGCAATTCCCTAGATTTTGAATAGAGTTCAACCTATATGTAGTGCCTTTATGCTCATATTATGTCATCTTAGGCATCAATTGGTTAAGTGAACATAAAGTTATAGTTAATTATAAGGATGGGGTAATTGAATGCCTCGATGAAACAAGTCACTTAGTGATACTAAATGGTATCAAATGACCACTTGAACTGAGATAAATATCCACTATGCAATTGAAGAAAGCAAGTAGAAAAGGGTGTCAGATATATGTGGTACATGTCAAGCACATGGAAGAGAAATCACCTCATCTAGAGGATTAATCCCTTTTGGAAGAATTCTTGGATGTACTTCCAATTGATCTACCCAAACTACCCCGTAAGAGGGAGTTTAGTTTTCTATAGACCTTGTGACAAGAGAAGAAAATCAATCAAAAGTTCCCTACCACATGACCTCCACATAGATGTATGAGTTGAACACTTAGATATAGGAACTCCTAGATGATGATTTCATTTCACCTAGAGTATCACCATGGAGAACTCATGCAATATTCATCAAGAAGAAGGATGGAACCTTAAGGTTGTGTATCAATTACTATGTGCTAAATAAGGTGACCATAAAGAATTGGTATGCTCTCCCATGAATTAATGAACTATTTGATCATATGGAGGGGGAGATCATATTCTCTAAAATTTATTTGAGATTTTGATATCACTAACTTCAAATTTGGGATGAAGAAATACCCAAACAACATTTAGAATAAGGTATGGCCATTATGAGTTTCTAATCTTACCTTTTGGACTGATAAATGTGCCTATAACTTTGATGAACCTAATGAACAATGTATTCAGAGATTATCTTGACAAATTCATGGAGATATTTATTGATGATATCTTGAAATACACAAAGAATTTAGAAGAACATGAAGATAAATTGTGCATAGTTTGGCAACATCTAAGAGAGATAAAATTTTATGGGAAACTATGCAAGTGTTCATTTTATCATAAAGAGATACACTACTTGGGACATATTTTTTCTAGTGATGGCATAGTAGTGGAGCCCACAAAGATAAAAGCCATATTTGAATGACCAATTCCATATAATGTGAGTGAAGTTTGGATTTTTATGGGTCTTCCAAGGTATTACAATAAATTCATGGGGGAATTTTATAGGTTTGCAAGACCAATCACAAATCCTAAGTGAAAGGAAATTTTTTTTGAGTGGATAGAAACATGTGAGAAATCCTTTTAGTTACTTAAGAAATACTTACTACTACTCCTATCTTGGTTATAGAAGATCCTAATGAACACTTTGTTGTTGTAATAGATGATTCAAGAGATGGGCTTGGCGGTGTATTAATGTAGGTTAGAAAGGTTGTTTTCTATTAGTTTACAAAGCTCAAACAACATGAGGTGAATTATACTCTGGATGACTTAGAACTAGTTACAATAGTACATTCTTTGCAGATGTGGTGGCGTTACTTGTTAGGAAAATGATTTGAGATTGAAAATGGTCATATGGGGTTGAGATATATTTTCACTCAACCTAATCTAAATGCTAGGAAGAGGCATTGGTTTGTATTCCTTGTGAATACAACTTTTGCATTGAGTATATCAAGGCAAGGAGAATAGTATAATGGATGCACTCGGTCATAGAAGACATATCATCACTATCACTACTTCTCAAACTCTTATAAGAGAGTACATTCTTTAGTATCTTCTTGGATATACTCATTGTGAATTTTTGAATTCTGTTTCAGACACTGATGCCTCTGATCCATGATTTGATGATTACTCTTTTGATGATGATGGTGTGCTTAAGTACCAGAATAGGATATATGTTCCTAACCATAAAGGGTTTTGGAAAGTAGTTCTTAAGGAGATGAATCATACTTCTTTTTCAAGGAACTAATTTGGGAAGTTACTATAGTTTTGGTCAGGACTCAAATAGGATGTGATAGAGTATGTTTCTTAGTTTTTGGAATGTTAGCATATCAAGGTTGAGCATGTCAGTCCTACAGGACTTATGTACCCACACAAGAATCCATAGTATAAATGGAAGGTTATTAGTATGGACATTGTGCAAGGTTTATGCATGACTCAAAGCAATCATGATGTTATCTTGGTCATAGTTGATAAATCAAAAAAAGTTGCCCATTTCATTTCTAGAAGTCTAAAAGACAGGTCTCTAGCTTTGGCAAGAAAAATTGTGCAGGAAATATTTTGACTTCATGGTATATCGGAAATAATCCTATCCAATATGGATACCTAAATGACTTCAAATTTCTAGACAACCATGAACTAGATTTTGGGTGCATGCCTAAACTTTAGCACTACATGACACTCTAAGACCGATGGGCAGACTAAGACAGTCAATCAGGTACTTGAGGATTTTTTGTGTATGTACTCCATGGATTAGAAGTACAAATGGGAGTAGTATCTTATGTTAGTAAAGTTTTATGAGAACACCTATCACTCTTCATTAGGCATGGCTCCTTTTAATACCCTTAAACAGATGCAAGTTCTATACTCCTATTAGTTGGGATAGGGTTGAGGACACACTTATTGTTGGTCTAGAGTTATTGAAAGAGATGGAAGAAAAAAAATTATCCACAGTTGGTTGAAGGAAGAAACACATTTTTAGGAGAGTGATGTTAACAAGAAGAGGACTTTCATATAGTTTGAGACTAGGGATAAAGTCTTTTTGAGTGTCAAACCACAAAAGAGTTTGATCTCATTTGCTAAGAGCTCAAAGCTTGCATAGAAATTTGATGGCCCCTTTAAGGTGTTAGAGACTATCAATCCAATTACTTATTGGCTTTCTCTACTACTCATGCTAGCCTACATTCATAATTTTCTCATGTTTTATTGCTTAAGCTATATCATCCCAATACATCTCATCTGCTTGACTGGCATGCATTGTAGGTATAGGATCTAAGGGTGATGGTAGTTCAGCCCACCTAACTCATTGAGTTGCATACCATTAGTGTATGATACAAGGACACCCTCTAGTACAAGGTTCAATGGGTTAGAAAGGATATGGTTGTTATTACACCAAAACATTGACCTGTCAATGCTTGATACAACCAATAGTCTTATAGAACCATAGGAGGTAGTGAAGATATTTTATGAATCCTATGAGGGATGTTGTTCCATTGCCAATAATTCTCCTCCTAGTATCACTCACCATTACCTATGAGATTTGAACCTATGACCAAGCTCTAATACCAATTGTTATAAAGGATAGGGTTGTCATTGCACCAAAAGATTGACCTATCAATGCTCGATACAACCAATAGTCGTATAGAATTATTGGAAATATGGTTAGGTAGTATAAGCTAAGGCTATCATTTATGGAAGCATATATTTTAGAGAAAGATGGAAAAATATACTATGGAAGATTCTATAGTTAGAGACAAAATTATTTGGATTAAATAGTTTCTCTAGCAGTACAAAAATAGTTTCTAGTATTGTGAAGGCTACAAAAATATTTGGCACATGAAAAGTTAAGGATAGGTACAACTAAGTTTCATTATGAGGTATCTATGTGTAGATCTTTTTGTTGGCCTGCTTTTTCATCCTTACCATATGCTAAACTTCATAGTGAAAAGCCCTAGGGTAAATTTTAAAAAAAAAATTCTCAACCAAAATCGTAGTTCAAAATTCTCAAAATATAAAATAAAACCCTAGTTGTGTGAGGTATCCATTTTTGAAATAGAGTGGGATATAGTTTACCCTAAGTTCTCCTTTATAAAGATTAGTTTATTTTTATTTTCCACAAATAGAACTCTAAATTTCCAAGCTTACCTTAACCATGGTCATGTCTCCTAAGAATTAATGTGAAACATTTAAGCTTTAGATGAGAAATATTGGTCAGCCATAGATCTTAATAAGATTTATGGATGGCAGTTACGCACTTTGAGAAGTTGCAAGGTTTTTAGATAAAGTGGAGAAGTGCCCTTGAGCCATGTAGGATTTGCTGATAGTAGAGCTTGTTTTTCTCATAACACTCTAACAAAATCCATTTTTCTATGATCTCATTGGTGGGCTCATTCCTATTGGGTTATTCTACTTTTAGTTGTGATGCACTTTTTATCTTCCCAAGATCAACGGTGGGAACTTTATTTCAAGATGGAGTTGCTTGAGCTTTAAGTAATGTGGGGAAGTGTTATGTTTACACCTATCCAGAATGATGATACGTGAGATGTCATATATAGCTCTTAGGTTTCATATACTAGTAAAACAAGTGTAATGTATTCATTGGCTGAAGTTTTTGACTTAGTGCTACCTAGTGTAACTCTATTCCACCATTGATCTTTGGTAGATCAACTGACAATGCTTTCCCACTATCCTAAGTTGCCAGATCTTTAAATAATGTAGACAAGCACCTCAATGACACATGTCCATGATGACCTAATCATTGGTGTCTCACACTATTTGAAGGATATAGATTGTTCCACCATTGATCTTTTCAAAGATCAATGGCTGGCACTTTATTGCTTTGAGAAAGTGATTGATGTTTAAACAAAGTGGGGAAGCATCAACAAGACATGTAGTAAATAATGATATCATGGATCCACTATTTTCAAAGGTAATAATGAATTTTGTATTGTGGAAATTGTCAAAATACATCAGCTAGAAAGAAGATATGTTATTGGTCAATTTAGCTGACTTAGTGCAACAAAGGTGCAATTTTTTGTGATTGTCAATTTGCACAAGATCGATGATTGGCGGTTAGCCACAATTTGAAGTTGCATAACATTTAAGTAATGTAGGGAAGTACCAATCTACCATGTGACAAGGTGGGACCAATTATGATAGACATTCACTAACTTATGCGAGGTTAGAAAAAGGTGCTAAAATGGAATGCCAGTTGGATCACAATATTAAATGTCTTATTTCCAAGATGCTGTAAATTTTCATAATCATTAATCTTTAGGAAATCAACAAATGGTGCTTACCTACATTATCAAAATGCTCAAACTTTAAACAAATTAGGGAAGTGCCTTCTTGGTATGTGTCTAGGATATTCAAAGTTTTAAAATAATTTTTCTTTTTAAACAAAGTCATCCAATGTTGTGAAATCGATGGATGAAATTCAAACTTGAAGCACAACATAAAATTAATGGCTAAAAGAAATTAATATTGCTTAGAACTATGTCATGTGATCTTAATGCCCCAGTGTAATTTGTAAATTCCCCATTATTGAACCACACAATTGCAAAGAATTCTTAGAGCACAAGGGTTTTCAAAACTTGGGCACAAAATTCTACAAAGTCTTCAGCAAATTATAGCACAATTTATAGAGAACAGGAAGCATAATTCAATGGGTAAATGGTCTGTAACTATTGAAAATCAAGGAATTGGAATTGTGTGAAGTTAATTTTTTTTAAAATGCCTCCATGAAAGGAATTCTCTGGTCACACCGATTATCTTAAAAGATCTATCCACGATGATTTCCTTGAACAATTTCCTTTATCTATACATGAGATAACAATAGGTAGAGAGCTTATCCCAAAAAGCCCTAGGTTGGTTGTGGGTGAGGGTTTTCATGATAAGGCCAATTGGTTGAGAGATGCCTAGGTTTCTGTAGGAGGGTTAGAAGTCTTTAAAAAATGGTTTGTTGAATAAACCTAGACACCCCTCTCAATAATGTTTGGGAATTTGATATGAGTAAATTGGTGGTTCCTAGGGTTTTCTTTGATAGTGACCTATTGTTTGATATGGCCAAAAAATATTACCATATCACTAGAATTATAAAGAATCATGCTAGAGACAATCATTTTAGGGTTTCACATGCATTGATTAGTGAGGTTTTTAAGCTCAACCCTAACCATGTAGTTCATGAGCTTATTGACATGGATGATCTTTAGGAAAGATATGATGCATAGAGGGTATATTTGAGAGTGGGGCCATTACAACAACATATTGCTAAGATTGGGTCACTACCCTTGGTTGCACCAAGCACCCCAGAGCCATTGATGAGGAAATAATTTGATCCTAGAGCCCAAGCCTTATACTTTACTCTCTACAAGATATTTGGGATGGATGAGGAGGAGTACATCTAGGGTTATATTATTCTTATTATGGCTCAAATATTGCAGTTTGGAATGAGCACCATTCTTGATTTTTCTACTTTCCTATCAGAAGAAATTCATAATGGTTTAATTGAAATATCTCAAGATGGGGTGAACAAGCTTGTTTGTTGGTATTCTTTGTTGATGCATATATGTCTTTATAAAGGGGTCACCTTTTTCTCTAAAGAAATGAAGCTAGAACTAGAAAAGGATGAGGAGAAGCTACTAGTTCAATTATGGAGTGCTGACATGGCTTGGAAAGCCAAGGATGCCAGCTATGTTAGATTTGATAGATAATTTGCATCAAGACTTAGATTTCTCTTAAGAGGGGATAGTCCAAGGATCCCACAGGCTCTACTAGAACTAATTAGACCTAAGGAACATGCCAAGAACCTATTGGTCAATCATAATTCAGGCGACATAGTTCCATATAATGTTTCCACTTTGATTAGGTTTTATGGTTTCTTGGAGAAACCTCATGTGTTACCTTTTCATGTGCCCCTAAAGATAGGAATTGTAGAGTTGCTATGGAAGATTAGAACAATTGAGGAAAGGAACATGTTAGGAAAAAGTAAAGGAACTTTTTCCCCTGATGTCACTATAGCTCATGATTTTTTTTTGTTAGGAAAGGAAGGAGGAATCTTAGTTTGTTTCTGGATAGATATCATATGGCCCAATCCCATGCAAGGAATATTGATATAGAGGGATTCTATGACATCCTAAGGGAGAGGGAAAAAGCTAAGGCTATTACACAACATGTATGCTACCTTGTAGATGTTATTAGAAATGTATTTCCATTATAGGAACATGAAGTTACAAAAGAAAAATGTATAGTCTTCAGTAATGTCGTAGAGTTTATTAATGCTTTTGACCCTGATTATAATCCTTTCAAAGATAAGAAGTATTGGGGGGCCAAAATGAATGCATTAATGAATAATTTTGCTATGATAATGCAAACTATGAATGAAAAGAAGACTATCTTAGTTAAAGCATATCCTAATAAAGTAGTAGGGGTGGAGAGAGGGATAAATAGTAGAATGATAGTTACTCTAGGTCATTATACATTATAGAGGAGGGTAAGATATATTATGGCTCAGAATATACAACATGTTCCCCCTTACAAAAGGCCAAGACTAGAGAATCCACCTAACATCAGTGCAACTAAGAGACAAAAACTAGAATAAGGATCATCTTCTCATGCAAAAGAGTATTCACCAACTCAAACCCCACTCTAAATAGAAGACAAAACATCTTTAAGAGAGAAACTAAGACAAATGGGTGGGGAAGTGGATATTATTGTTACTACTACTGACATAGAAAGAGGAGTGCCTGAAGAGTCTCCTATGCCAACTTTTGATATTAGTATTTCTAACTATAGTGGTAAGGAGGTAGATCCTATCATTTCCCAAGCTTCTAAAAAGTTCATTAATGATGAAAATTTTGTTAAATCTAGCGATTTTGCACAATTTTTGTGGGGAACAATTATAGGAAATTTTGAGGAAAAATGTAAAGCAATAAAGACAGAGCAAGCAAGTAGATCAGACTCTAAAATTGAAGAAGAGGTAAAGGCCAAATATTTGGAGAATTTTTCCTAGCTAAGACCTAAGGCCAAAATATAGTTGGTTAGAGAGTTAGGAGTCTTGTTTTGCCTAAGTGGGACATAGCTAATGCTATGATCTTTGATTCCATTGGAAAAGAAAAGGATGTGTAGTATAAAACTTAGAAATAAATATTGCAAGAATATAGGGGAGTAAAATTTAGTAATGATCATCAAGCCCTAGTCATATGGTTTATTGAAAAAAGAAATAAAACTAGGATGTAAGAAATCTCAACTATTGATGAAGTAGATAGTCTGCAGGTCGAAAGAATGGCTCAAGAGAAGTTGAATTTTGGGACTGTGGTAGTTGGAAAGGAGAAAATAATTTTTTTAGAACTCAATGCCAAGTTTGAAGAAATAAATAAGGCATATGAGGAAAGAGGAAACATAATACAACTACTTGAAAGCTAAATATCCCAAACTGATAAATAATTAGGAAAGAGGAAGATAAGAGACCATAGTAGGCTAAGAATTACATATCCTCACCCCTCCAGTTGAGTCATTTAAATACACCCCCATTGTTGAGCTATCAGATACCCCATAAAGACTTGAGTTCTACACTCCTAAAGAGTTTGAAGAAGAAAAGACCAAGTTATATGAATTTCCGATTTAATTGAATAACTAGTAAGAGGAAAAATTCAGGAAACAAATCTTATACCTGATGGATAAGATTGACTAGCAAGCATTCTATAATTAGTTGGCAAGAATTCTAGACATGTGGGATGAGATGAAGAGAGATGAAGATGCATCAAAACAAATTGTCTAGAAGTGGAGTGAGAGAGAGAGATAATGATGCCACTTCTATGTGTATCTCTATCATCTAGTTATCTTGTGATCAAAATGAGATAAAATTTGATATGGTTAATAATCTGACAGAGTTTAGTGAACAAAGAATTTTTTTTTAGAAGTGGATATCAATTTTTTTGTCTAAATATATGGTAGAAAAGTTTGATCTTTTCCCTAGTGCATTGAAAAATGTTGACAAATTAAAAGAAAGGGATGAATGGGGAAAATATTAGATGAATTATTATACCAAAGAATGAATAGTGTTGTAAATGAAAAAGGGCATGTATTATGGGCAATAAAAAATGAAGAACTTATCAAAGTACAATTATTCTACAATGCCATTAGAAAAGAGTTTTTTGAAATTGAAAAGGTTGGAAATTTGGTGACAAAAAAGTAGATGGAAATCTTGAATTTTGATTGGCCTGATGACACTATCTTCAATAAATGGAAAGAAAAACTGTTTTCTTCAAAATAGGTAGCAGAAGATGATGGGGTAGATGAGGATGCAAAAGTAACTATTACCTTAACAATTCATGATGGAGATGATGAAGATTCCCAAGTTGAGGTTAACTTGCAAGTACTAGAACAAGACACATCATTAACAAGCTTGATAGCCACATACTCTGAGGGGTTAGAATAGCAAAAGAATTAATCATGGAATTCATAGTTTTGGAAGTGTGACATAAAAGGGGCACACCTAAAGAATATCCTGGTGTAAAGGTTTTTCTATTAGACATGCTTTTTTCTTTTGTGACAATAACAAAATGTAAATATCTTTTGTTTAAGGACAGTTGTCAGTTCTCTATGCCTAAAGCTTGTTGCATCTCATAGTATATAAGTGAGATTCTAGGGCTACAGAAGGGGTCCAAATTATTGTCTTTCTAATTCTTTATTAATTCTATTCAATCCAGTCTTTTGATGAATACTTTATGATATATTTTCTTTGCAGTTTTATGAGAAGACATCAATTTGACAGGATTTAAATGTTTTGTCTTGAGTCATTCTGAGCCTTGTTCAATTGTATACAATTCTTTTTTCAAAATGAAATTAATATAAAGATGAACTGTCACTACATTTTTTCTAGCTGAATTTTGTCTCCATTTCTTTTACCTAGTTATTTTGAAGTCGTATAAGCAAAGCTTGTCCAGTTGAATGCAATTGAATCAAATTGTATATCGATTCACCATTTCTATTAGTTCAATGAATTAAATAAACACTTTAGTGGTATTGATAGGGTCTCCATGGTAATAAGAAGGATGTCTATAAGTATGATTTTTAGTATGAATTGTTGATAATGTTGATTGTAAAGAAATCAATTAGATCTAAGAATTGAATGGACTCTAAATCCCAATGGATGAGGCACTGATCTATTAAATTAAATTCAAACTCAAAATCAATTTTCACTTCATTATTTGAAAGATCTCAATGTTGGTCAGCACTTGTTTGCATTTGATCTCTAGGCCTTTGTTAGCTACTATTGCTAGAAATACTTGTTAATCTAAGAAGAATTGTGACCAAATATACTTAAAACGGATGTGTATTATCTTAAAGTGTCATGGAATGACAAAAGTAGTTGTATGTCAAAAAAGAAAAAGATGAGAATTAGAATGAAACTAAGAGATTCTTGCTCATTTGTACTCATTTCTTTGAACCATCTCTCAGGTATACCCACCTTGGTTCTACAAAGCCTAAAGAGTAGGAAATCTGTCTTGATTTCATTGCAATTGGGTCTAGATAAGAAGCACATTCAATTGTTTATAGGAAGTAGTTGATCCTTAGATTATTTGTACTTTCATTATCTTGGTATTGAGTATCTTGTTACTTAATAGTTGAAAAACACCAATAGTTTGCACAGACAATATAGATAAGTTACAGGTCAAAGATTAGTAAAGGTAGTGTGCACAACAAAACAAACTATAATAGAAACAAAATAATAAAGTATTAAAGAATTATTTCAGTCATGAAATAGTAACCTTTTTTTTAGGGATGGCATCCTAGATGTTTACCATAAGTTAGCATGATGTGTGATTTCATCAAGCCAACTCCATAAGATATTTTGTGAAATAAAAGAGTATAAGTGAAGAATCATGCTATGTGAAATTTATTAAGTGTGAGATATGTGATAAGATGTGAATGCGTGATAAGATGTGAATGCGATGTATATGAAGAATATGAGAACTATGTTTATCATATGAAAACTTGTATAAGAGACATATGATGTGAATTCTGATGTCAGATTAGAGTTATATAGAATACAACACTCAACATTAAAGAGGTTCATGTATCTATCTCATTTTGTATATAGAACTATATTGTATTATTGCATGTTAGGGAAGTGGGGTCTTCTTGCATACAATTGAAATTGTAATACCAACTCCTAATAGGGTTGAAACAACTCCTAATAGAGTTCAGGCTTTTAACAGGGCCTAGTCCTCTAACAAGGACTAATACACTATATGTAATTCATAGACTCCTAACAATGTCAATATCCTTAATAGGATTTTTTTTTTAGTGCATCATTTTGTGGCTGTCATCCCAATTGGGATTTTTCCTTGGCAAAGGATTCCCTAGTTAAAAAAATATGGTGTTATGAGTTCTCTTTGTCTATGGTTTTATTTATTGTTCAACATTATCAATTTACTTTCATATACATGTTGCAATGTAATTAATAATATCCAGTTGTGGGAAAAAGTTTGTAGAATATGTATTCATCCACGCTCCTCTAAATATTATCTATTTATAAAAATTGGTGTCAAAGCTTAATTACTTAGAAGAGGCTTAATAGCTTGAGTAAGATCCATATGGATATAAAATAATTAAAAAGAAATATTGAAGAATCACTTGAGAAAATGAATCTTCTTACAAAAGAAAGAGACATCCTAAAAGAAAGGTATGAAGATGAAAAAGATTACATTGGTAAACTAAAAGATAAAATTGATTACTTAAAATCTATAAGAGAATCAAAATAGTATACTAGTGATAGTGATGAAGTATGAATCCTTAAGAAATAAAATGAGATCTTGAAACATGAGTTTAAAAATTGTTGAACTTAAGTTGAGTCTAAAGAATGATGATAGTGAGATTGAACCAGATCTAAAATGTTATAATGAAGACATAAGATCCCATTTAACTCAACTAACATCTGAATTAGATTCAATCAAAAGAGAACATGAAGAATTAGAAAAGTACAATACCATTGTGAAAGGAGAATTAGCTTAAGCTAAACAACAGTAAGATAAGTTCTATTCTAGTAGGGATAAAATCAATGAACAACTATTTTTCTAAAGATCTTCTTATGACAATACAGGTCTTGGATATCTTATTGGAGAAAAACTAGCAAAGAAAACTAAAGTTAGGAAGGAACCAAATCCAATTTTTGAAACCCCTAACCAAAAGAGATTGATTAGAGTAGGATTGATTCAAGCATATCTATAGAAGTATCTAGACAAGTTAAGCAAGTTAATCTATCTAAGAAATATGATGAACCAAAACACATAGAACAAGTTGAACCACCTAAGGAAGCTAGATATGAATTTAGAGGTAAATATTTTTTATGTAATGAAGTTGGTCATATGAAGAGAGATTTCTCAGGTAAGTCCTTCAAAACTATTACTAATTTCTATTGTTACAATGGTCATGGTTTTGGACATAAAGAAGTAGATTATAAGAAACCTAAGTTTGATAGTAATAATGGAAATAGTGGAATGTTTAGGAATACTAACCTTGGAGGTAATGAAAGAAGGAGATCAAAAACTAGATCTAATGATGGAGAAAGACTTAATGGAGGAAGGAATCAAATTGTATTTTACAAATGTAACAATCTTGGACACATTGCAAGAAATTACAGAGCACCAGATAATTAGAATGGAACAAACCAAAGAAGGAATACACTTGTATGTTAGTTATGCAATAACTTTGGAAATATAGACAAAAATTGCAAAATGGATAGAATAAACTTCAATATGAATCCTAACTATAGAAGGAACAATATCATAAATGATAGAAGAAATGATAATGGTAGAACTAATAGTTAGATGGAAGCACTTAAAGAACATGTTGAAGAATTCAAGGAAGCATTTAAGGAAGCAATTGATCCAAAAAGTTCACATACAACTTTATAAGAATGGTATTTTGATTCACCTAATGAAAGATTAAATTTAGAAATTGTGTGTAACTCATCTCATTTGAACTAAGAACACTTTATCAAAGACAGGGCATTAGAAAGATGGAATAGAAGTTAGAAATCAAGTTGAGATCTATGAAGTTAACATGAGGTAGTAAAGACTATGAGGAATTGTTGGTTAAAAGTGCAAGTCATTTGGTGATCAAATGTAGGATAATGAAGACAAACAAGTTTACTAGTTAAATGAGTAATAAATTTATGAATTTTGGCAGAGTGCAATTAATGCAAAGTTTAAATTGGAAGATCTAAATGATGCAAACAAGATTTTGAGTATCATTCAATTGTGCAAATAATCAAGGAACATTTCAAAGTGATTTAATGGAAAGTAAAGGTGAATATGAAGCATTCATATTGCAATGTGAAAAAATTCCCTAGTTTTGCAAAATTCAAGTATTTTATGAAGTCTCTAAAGAATTTAAATTAGCTAAAATGGAGAATCCCACTATCAATGATGTTAGTGAGAGGCCAAGATATGTTTTTTAAAGGCACCCATTCATATCTATAGTTGATGATCATTTAGGATAGTTCATGCAAGTTTTGGAGAATGTTCTTCATGGAGAGGAAATCAGGTCATACATTCATTTTAAATTTGAGAGCATTGGAGACAATGACATTCATAAGGACCTAGACTTAGTGTGCACACCTAAAAGAACTAAACATTGTAAACCATATGTTCTATACAAAATTTGAGAACCATAAATGGATTAGAATCATTACATGAGTTGCATTCACAAATTAATTTTTGGGTTGGAGATGTTCCTATCATGATTGATAATAACATGATACATAGGCTAACTAGTTTATGTCAAGAGGGAAAAAATTGAGTTAATCAAAAGAATGTAAAGAAGATGGTAGAGAGAAATATGAAGACCAAATCAAATTGTAGGAACATGAGGATTGAACTCATAAAGAAGATAGATGTGAGAGTGATTAGAAAGAGCATTGCCTACAACATGAATAACAATTCAAGCTTAAACTCTATACCTACTAGTTTCCTACATTTAGCATAGATGATGATAGCTGAGAGAGAAAAGGTAAATATGTGTGATATTCTAAGGCATCAATCATTGGAAAACATAGAGAAACTCATGAAGAGTAGAAGTGTAGTGTTTAGGTTTGAGTAATTACTAATACACCTATTCTTCCAAGTGATTAAGAAAATACCTTGAATGATTGATATGGAATGGGACAACTAGAATTAGTGTACCATGATTATGGTGACAGACCATTATAAAAGATAGTCTGATGATAAGATCATTGAAGATATAAGTAGAATGATGAAATGTTTCCAAACTATGATAAATTAAAGATACAAGATACCATCCTCACTAGTGGAGAAATACAAGGAAGAAATATATTTCATGGTTAAAAGAAATGTAACATGCATGGAGGTGGTTGTGTCGAGAGTTAAATTTATAGACCCTATATAGGCTATGAGTTGAGTGAGGAAATTATTGAAGGGTATGTGAAGATCATACTTGAGTCTGAAGAGGATAACCAAACTCCTAGATGTGGAACTTGTGTAGAGAAAATCAAAGAAGTAGAGAGAAAGTTTTATAGCAAAGAAATCAAGAAGAATGTTGAGAAGAAAAATTATTATATTCTCAAAGAATTAGGGATGAAAAGAGAAGAATTCAATGAGGTTAAAGTTATAGCCTTAGAGATGAAGGCCAATGGTAAAACTAAGGTATTGGTAGCTACTCCTAATGTCATTATAGTACCTTGGGAGGAGTAATGGTAGCAAATACATGTTGTTCCTTATGTTGCAGTAGCCCAAGTGCAACCCTCTATTGTACAAACACTGAAGAAGTATGATGAAGAGGAGGTATAGATAGTAGAAGGAAAATCATCTACTGCTCTAGCAAAAATAAAATTAGAGAGACCTACTAAAGTTAAACAAGAAAAGTCACCCAGCGAGAAAAGGACCAAGAAACTATCAAGTGGCCTTAGGAAGAGAAGAAAGACATTGAAGACAATTGAATTAGATGAGTCTAATGAATCTAAAGATGAAGATAGGCCTACATAATAGGTAGTTATAAAATCAAGGACAATTTCTAGAAAGAAGCCTTGGAAGACAAACGTAGAAAACTTGAATATGCAAATCATTAATGTCACAATTTCATTTAGTTGAATAAATTTTATAGTATATATAGAAATATGTATAGAATTCAAATGGAGAATGCAGTAGAAAGGAATATGATCCTAAAGAATTAAATAGTTGAAGATATACAAACTATTGGAAACTTACAATTGAAACAATTATTTTTAGTCATTGATGTCAAATATATGGATGAGACATGTTGCTACTTAATCTAAATGGCATATCTATTTGATTGATGAAGAGGATTTGAGAAAGTTACTCATAACTATAGCACCTAGAGAAAAGGGTGAAGTTATGAAAAGGAAGTTACAATGGACATTTGATTAGACAGACTTTGATAATAATAAAAAGTAATTTTTTATGACAAGAAAGCTAAGCTGAGCTGAGTTGAGTAAAAGTGTAAATATTAAGGAATGTCAAGTAATGTTGGTGTCAAAAAAGCTATGGTTAGTGCTGAGAAAGTCTAGTTTTGACCAAGCATTAGCATTGACTGAGCAAGTTAGTTGATGCTGAGTGTAATGTCCCCATTTTGGAGGAGTTAATTATTTATAAAGTTATCGATAAAAAAAATATTTTATAAGGTAACTTTATATTTAATTAAGTGATATATCTTATAAAGTCATTAAATAAAATAATGTTCTCCAGGTTGCTGGAAGGAGTAGAGAAATAATTAAAAAAGAGGCCAACCTATCAAGGGAAAAAGAATAAATAGGCATTGAGGGCTCATTGCCTATCATGGAGATTAATTATTGATTTTTGCTGATGTGCATTGTAGAGCTAGGGTTTATGCAAGTAGTCACAATTGGCCATTGAGAATGAAAACTCTCAATTGGTATGCAATTTTGAGAGTGTGAAAGATCACCTAAATTATTGCAACTGTGGGAAGGATATTTCAGTCTTTTCACTTGTGCTTAATTAGTAGTTTGGATTTTCAAGTGGAGTTGCACTTTCACCATATCATCTTCAGCAATCAGTCTCCAGTATCTGATCAATCCAGGTTCTTCATTTCAATTTGTAGTTGTAACAAGTTCTCAATTGTATACAGCTAGTTAGGGTTTGTCTATAATGTGCCATGTCATAATGTTTTGGTGCTGAAAATTGCCATATCATTTGTAAAAACATTTTGTTTTCATTGAATGAATACATTTGCACTATTATTTCCTTATTTTAGCAATATACATTAGTAGTGTATTAAACTTAGGGTTTTGTTTAGTGGTCTATTGGAAAGGGTCACTACAGTGGTATCAGAGTAGGTTTCCTCCTAACCTGATAGGGTTTATCTAGCCAAATTACATAGGGAACTAGCATAACTAAGAATACAATTGAGAGACATTCTCAAAGCCCATCTAGAAGTGTGCAAGATTATGAGACTTTATAGCATCAGGAGAGGCTTCTATAGTAAATAGAGGCAAGTACACATGAAATGATGGTTATGATGCAACATTTGATTGGGGAAAATAGGAGAAATAATCATGATACTGACTAGGATGACATGAGCATAGAAGGATCACAACATAGGACACGGTCTAGAATAGCTGATAGACCCACACATCCTACATTTAGGGAAGAAAATCCAGTATGCACGCCTGATGCTATGGTAATAGATATTGTAGATAAAATTTGACAAGCAAGGAATGTGTGGGATTCATTACCAACATATGTATAGGATGGGTGGGCATTTGATAGGTACCTAAACTACAGAGCTACCAGGAGGAAGCAGACAAATACATACAGTGAGTTGCAACAGGTCACCAACAAGTTGGTATTACCCGCATTTGATGGCAGTGGAAAAATGACTGCTCATGCTTGGATTCATAAGGTGGATAATTTCCTATCTCTAAAGACTATGACAGAATTTGAAGCACTCAAGTATGCCACTTTAAACTTAGATGGGGCAGCACATGATTGGTGGACACATGGCATGATCACATTGCAACACAATTAGATAACCACTTATTAGGAATTCATGGATAGATTGATAGAAAGGTTTGATAAAAAAATCCTGAAGTTTATTTCCATGAGTTAGCCCAATTGAGATAGTCGGGAGGCTTAGAATAATTTATCAATGACTTCCAAAATCTTGCAATGATGGTGCCTGACATTTCAAAATGGAGGCTAGTAATTTTATTCACAAATGGATTAACTGAACCACTCAAGGGGTGGGTAAAGGCCTTTTATCCTCCTACATTATAGGAAGCCATGAAGAAAGCTTGTAGTATGGAACTTGCTGCTCTAGAAAACCGGTTTAGTCCAAAGGGTTCTTCATCATTTAGAGATAACAAAGGGGAATTTAGCAAGGGTAAAGAGAAGGTTAGTGACTCAAAAGGAAAGTCAGCTGTACCCTTGGATAAGGAAACACTTGATGACCTATGTAGGAAGAAGCTATGAATCTTTTGCAAAAGTCCCTATGAGTTTGGTCATGATTTTCATATGAGGCCTAAGGGGAAGGCTAATCTTGCGATGTGGGCTTATTACAAGGGTTCAAATTCAGATAGCTCAAAGCACCATGATGAGGATCCTAATGGGGTAGAGGGTGAACAAGAGATATATAGTGCTGAGAAAAAAGAGGCTCTAGAGATACATTTATAGGAGGCACATCTATCTAGTATTCAAAGAGAGGGATCTTTTAGACTCCGAGGAGTCTTGTCAAGGAAAAAGGTTATTACTCTATTGGATATAGGTGCCACGCATAATTTCATTGATGCACAATTTGTGGAGAGGTGTGAACTCATTACTCAGGAGTTCAAAGGATTGAGAGTCAAGGTAACTGATGGATATACTCTTCGCTATGATAGGATGGTGCGAGATCTACCTTTGTGCCTGAACAACTTTGAGTTCAAGGTAGGCTATCATATGGTCAACATGGGTGACATAGACATAGTACTTGGGATGTAGTGGCTACATTATTTGAAGGAGGTTATTCTAAAACTAGAGGATATGGAAATACGATTTGAGGTGGATGGCAAGACTCATGTGCTAAAGGCTATTTGTAATGGTGATGTCATGACTATCTCACTTAGATGGATGGACAGGTTAGCTAGGCATAATAATATAGAGTGGGTGAAAATATGTGCCTTGATGCCTACCCAGGAAGAGCAGCATAAGACTAAATATCATCTAGATAATCAAAAAATTAAGAATCAAGTATTAGAAGGTTTTAATGAGATTCCACCAAGCAAGTCACCAGATAGAGGCATTGAGCACATTATCAAGCTGGAGGAAGGCACTAAACCTATCACAATCACACCATATTGGAACCCAAAATGACTCAAAGACGAGATTGAGAGGACCATCAAGGAGTTGCTAGCAATGGGACACATCAGACCAAGTAAGTCACCTTTTGCATCTTCTGTTGTTTTGGTAAAAAATAAGGATGGTACTCTACAAATGTGTATTGATTATAGGGTGTTGAATAAGAGAACTATAAAGAACAGGTATCCCATCCCATGCATCAATGAGTTGATAGAAAAATTTTATGGGGCTTGTTATTTCACAAAAATTGATTTGAGATCAAGCTATCACTAGATTAGAGTTCAAGAGCAGGATATTGAGAAAACTACTTTTAGGTGTCATTGTGGGCATTTTGAGTTTGTAGTCATGCCTTTTGGTTTGACTAATGCACCTACCACTTTTTAGTCCACTATGAATAAGGTCTTCCTCCATCAGTTGAGGAAATTTTTGCTGGTGTTCTTTGATGATATTTTGATCTATAGTAGGACATGGTAGGAACATTTAGAGAACTTGGAGACAGTATTGAGCATTTTGTAGAGGGAGTCCTTGTATGCCAAGGAGTCCAAATGTGATTTGGGGATGATAGAATTGTTGTATCTTGGACACATCATTAGCGCAAAAGGAGTGTAAATGGATCCTGAAAAGATCTGTGCTATTTTTTATTGGCCACCACCAGAGAACCTTACATAGTTAAGAGGGTTCCTTGGTCTATGTGGATCCTATCGTAGGTTTTTCAGTGGCTACTCACAACATGCAGTGGCCACGATAGATTTTCTAAAGAAAGGGGCATTTTTTTGGACTCAGGAGGCATAAGAGTGTTTTATGTGGTTCAAGGAAATAATGACTACATGCCTAGTATTAGCATTTCCTAATTTCACGAAGCCATTTGAGCTTCAATGTGATTCTTCTAGAGAGGGAGTTGGTGATGTACTCATGCAGGACAAGCATCCTATAAATTATGAGAGTAGAAAACTTAGAGGGCTTGAGAGGTCATTCGACATATATGATAAGGAGATGTTGGCCATCATGCATGCCTGGGCCAAATTCAGATAGTATCTTGTGGGAAAACATTTTTGTATTAAAATTGATCATAATAGTTTGAGACACTTTTTGGGATAGTAGGACCTAAATGATCATTAGAAAAAGTGGGCGAGTAAGTTATAGGCATATGATTTTGATATCACATATGTTAAGGGGACAAAAAATATTATTGCAAATGCTTTATCCCATAGGCCACACCTCACTTCTATGATTTAGATATTAGAGGATTGGAAACACTTGATTGTAGTAGAATATGCCAAAGACATGTGGGCCTTTGCTATAGTGGAGGGAACAAAAATTGACACCAGATACACTCTCATAGATGATTTGATCATTTACAAGAACATGATTTACTTAGTCCCAGGATCAAAAGTGAAGTAATTGATTTTGAGAGCATTCCATAATTCACCTACAGCAGGCCATCCTGTGTATTTTAAGACTTATAGGTTAGTATAGGAATGGTTCACTTGGAAGGGACTTAAGGCTGATATTTTGTAGTATGTACATGAGTGTCATGTTTTCCAGTAGAACAAACAAGAGTACACTTATCCAGCAGGGCTCCTACAGCCACTTCCTATTCTTGACAAGAAGTGGGAGCACATCTCTATGGATTTTATTACTGGCTTACCCAAGGCCTAGGGGTACAATTGTATCTATGTGGTGGTGGATAGGCTTAAAAAATATTCTTACTTCTTTCCTATCACTACTACATACACAACAGCTTAGGTGGCAGAGGTCTTCTTTAGGGAGGTTTTCAGATTACATGGTTTGCCTTAGTGCATTGTGAGTAATAGGGATAGCCACTTCATGAGTCACTTTTGGTATGAGTTATTTTAGTTGTGTGGTACTGAGCTTACACCTAGTACTAGTTATCACCCATAACCTGATGGTCAAATATAGATTGTAAATAAATGGGTGGAAGGGTATTTGAGGAATTATGTGGCAGATCAACAGTGAGCTTGGATCTGATGGATATATCTCTATGAGTATTGTTATAATACTACATACCATATGACTATACAAATGACACCCTTCATGGCACTTTATAGTTATGAGGCATCTAGTTTCTTAGATTTTTTTTTGGGAGATAGTCGAGTACCCCATGTAGGTGAAGTATTATAGGAAAGTAAGGATATAGCTGCTACTCTCAGAGACAACATTGCTAGAGCTCAGAACCAGCAAAAGTAGTATGCAGACAAGACAAGGACTAAGCATAGCTTTGAGGTAAATGAAATGGTTTACCTCATGTTGCAGCCATATAAGCAATCCACTCTTAAGAAGAGTGGTGTAGAGAAACTCAAGCCATGCTATTATGGACCATTCAAGATCGTCAAGTGAGTTGGTGAGGTGGCTTATGAGTTGGAGCTTCCTACAGATAGTACAATGCACAATGTGTTTCATGTATCACATCTCAAAAAAGTGTTGGGTCAGAATGTGATGCCTTCTATAGTATTACCTCCCTTGGATGATGAGGGAAAATTGATCTTAGTGCTAGAATCCATTTTGGATAGTAGAGAGAAGCAGCTTCACATGAGAGTAATCAGAGAGTATCTAGTTAAGTGGAAAGATTTACCTGTTGAAGATGCTACTTGGGAGGGAGAAGTGATTTTTTAGCATCCAGCATTAAGATTGCTTGAGGCCAAGCAATTTTAGGGGGGGCGGACCTGTAATGTCCCCATTTTGGAGGAGTTAATTATTTATAAAGTTATTGATAAAAAAAGATATTACAAGGTAACTTTATATTTAATTAAGTGATATATCTTATAAAGTCATTAAATAAAATAATGTTCTAGAGGTTGCTAGAAGGAGTAGAGAAATAATTAAAAAAGAGGCCAACCTATTGAGGAAAAAAGAATAAATAGGCATTGAGGGCTCATTGCCTATCATGGAGACTTATTATTGATTTTTGCTAATGTGCATTGTGGAGCCTAGGGTTTCGACAAGTAGTCACAATTGGCCATTGAGAATGAAAACTCTCAATTGGTATGCAATTTTGAGGGTGTGAAAGATCACCTAAATTATTATAGTTGTGGGAAGGATATTTCAGTCCTTTCACTTGTGCTTAATTGTTGGTTTGGAGTTTCAAGTCAAGTTGCACTTTCACCATATCATCTTCAACAGTCAATCTCTAGTATCTGATCAATCCAGGTTCTTCATTTTAGTTTGTAGTTGTAACAAGTTCTCAATTGTATACAACTAGTTAGGGATTTTCTGTAATGTGCCATGTCATAATGTGTTGGTGCTAAAAATTTCCATATCATTTGTAAAAACATTTGGTTTGCATTGAGTGAATACATTGGCACTATTATTTCCTTATTTCAGCAATATACTTTACAAGTGTATTAAATTTAGGGTTTTTTTTAGTGACCTATTGGAAAGGGTCACTACACTAAGCCAGAAAGAAATCTTTATAGTGACTGAGTATTTTAGTGTTGATTGAGTATCAGAACATGGAATTTGTCAAGTGATAGTAAAAGATAAAATTCAAAGAAATCATATCATTAGGCTAACTCATTTGATTTCATGGGAGATGTAAGACATATTGAAGATAAGATTGATGATTTGGATCATTAAATTCAAGGAGATTAGGTAAATACCTAAAAGATGGATTCTAGAGAAGTTTCTAGAGGATGATCAAGAATATGGATAGATACATTGAATCAATTTGAATCTAATCACAAACCCTAAGAACTATACTAGATGTAAAAAAATATTATAGTGTGAATTTCCTATTTAAATAATTATAGAGCCAAATAAGAAGGAACATAAAGAGAATCAAGGAGTACAAGTATATACAGAACAAGGTTGATTAGAAATACATGAATGAGTGTGAATGCAAAGGTAAACAAGAAATCTTGCAGATATGATGATGTTGCTAATAATAAATTAGAGCAGAAGGCTTAAATGTTGATGAGAAGAGTGGACTGATTGCTTGAAGGGTGTCCAAGTAGATCAAGATCAAAGAAGATAATGGAAGGCTTATCAATGAACCAACATAAGAACCAAATAGAGATTTGAACCTGCAAAATTCAGTTGTAATCAAATGGATCAAACCTACTATTTTCTTTCTAATCATTGTAAATAGTTTGTATTGAAATCCTTTTAATAGAGGTTGACCTAACAATCATTTGAAGACTGAATAGTCTATGCAAATCCTTTAATTTTGTGACATTGTAATTGAATGATCAAAGTCCACTTATAAGACCACTTTTAATAGGGTGATTAAATCCTCTAACCAGGTCGCATTTAATAATGTGTATTGTAACCTTTAATAGGGTTGGCTCCTAACAGAGCTTACTTTGAAAGATTAAAAAAGAGTGACATGTTGCTAGTAGTTTTTCCAAATTAGGTTTCTACATTTTATCCTAGTGTCAAAAATGTTATGAATGTTTAATTAATATTTTCATTCGATGATGTTTTCATTATGCAATACAACTTAAGTTTAAGAAAAATTTATAGTAGAGACCAAGAAATAATAGGATAAGCAGAATAGTGAAATGTTTAATGTTTAATGTTTAATTATTCAAGTGGTACATATAAACCTTGAGTAACTAATTCACAAACCCCCCACCCCCAAGTTATTCTAAACATTTCTAACAATTGGTATAAAAGATTAGTTCTTACATAGAAAATTTTGAAGGTACTTAAAGCTAAAGATCATGACTAATAAGAGAGATGTACCCAAGTTGAACAAGGAGAACTTTCCTCCATGGTAGACCTTGATGAAGTTGTACATATCCAACATCGATGATTTTTGTAATAGGAATATGTAAAGATAAATTCTCCTCTTAATGTTGAAAAACTAAAATAGAAGCTAGAACACAACCAAGAAATGTTTGAGATTGCCTTAGCTCTAAGCTATGCCAAGTTGTATGACCTAAAATATTGTGACAATGCAAAGAAAATGTGGGACAGATTGAAGGCCATTTATGGAGGTGATGAAAATGTTCTAAGAGATAAATCAGAAAGCTTGAGAGGTAATTTTGATGAGATGACAATGATGGAAGGTGAGAACATAGTACAATACTACACAAGAATTAAAGAGGTTGCTAATTCTATTCAAGAAGGTAATGGAACAATTGAAGATGAAACAATGATAAGCAAGGTATTGAGGACTCTACTCCCTATCTATGAAACTAGAGTCTCTGTAATTCAAGAATTAAGATTCACACCAAGTAACAACTTGACCGTAGAAGGTGTAATTGATAGACTCATTGCTTTTGAAATATTTAATTTTGATAACTACAAACCTGCTATCATTGAATATGCTTTTAGGTCTCAACTAGTTCTTAGTAAGAAGAAAGGGAAAAATGTGAAGATTGAAAGTGATAGTTTTCATGATGTGATTGATGAACTTGAAGCCCTCATTGAAATTTTTTTTGGAAGATAGAGTTATTTATACAATGGAAAATTACCAATCACTTTTTTTCCATGCAAAAAAGTTGGTCATATTGCTACTAGATGTTCTGATAGAGAAAATAAGGATGAAAGGAAAGAAAGAAAGTACAAAGGAAGAAAAGATGACAAAGACTATAGGAGGAGCAAGGATTAAAAAGGTAAGAGACATTGTTATATTGATAATAAGAGGCTGATAATGAATCTGAGGGTAATAATCATGAAGTAATATATGTTTTTATGAAAGAATATTTTGATGAAGGTGGGAAAATTGCATTAATTTATTATGTGAAAAAAGTGATAGATGGATAATTGATAGTTGACATTCCAATCATATGACTAGTGATAAAGAAAAAATTTGAAGATATTGGTCCACATAGTAGTGGATGTGTTAAATTTGGTAATGATATTCCATGTGCTATAAAAGGTAAGGGAACTATTCAACTAATTGACAAGATAACATGGGACAATGTTTATTGGGTTGAAGGACTTAACTACAATTTGTTGAGTGTTTCATAGCTAAAAAAATCAGTTTACAGAGATACATTTTATGATAGGAAAGCCAAGATACTTGATGATTATGGTAAGCTAATTGGAACGAGTGAGCAAATAGGAGGTAACTCATTTTTTCTAGACCTATAAAGTGAGACATGTATGCTTACACAACAATTAGATGTTTAGTTATGACACAAAAGATTATTTCATGTGAATTTTGATAAGTTGGTGAATATAAGAAAGATGAATAAAGTAAGAGGATTGTCTAAAATAAAGAAGCTTGAAAATGTTATGTATAAATAGTGTCAACTAGGAAAGATGATCAAGTCTAGTTTTAAGAGCAAAATATATAGTACTAGTGATATTTTGGAATTGGTTTGTACTAACCTATGTGGACCCATTGGTATTAAAAGTTACTATAGAGACCAAATTTTCATTCTATTTGTGTATGATTACTCTAGAATGATAACTACAATATTTCTTAAAGTTAAATTTGATGCTTTTCAATTATTCAAGTAGCATTTAGTAGATTTGAAAAAGAAACACGGAAGAGTCTAAAGTTTTTGAGATCTAACAAAGGTGGTGAATTCATTTCACATGAGTTCAATACATTCTGCAATCACAAAGGAATTAAAAGATAGATGTTAGCACCAAGGACCTCTCCTTAGATTGGGATAGTTGAAAGGAGAAACAAATCAATAATGAACTATGCAATATCATTGATGATGGAGAAGAACATATCATAAAAATATTGGAGAGAAGAGGTTAGTATTGTTGTATATACCCTAAATAGAGTTCAATTCAAGAAAGGTACAAATGATACACCTTTTGAACTATGATATGGTTGTGCTCCTAATAAATATTTAAATCTTTAATATTAAATGCTATATACTGAGAGATAATTTAGGAATGGAAAGCTTGATGCAAAAAGTGATGAAGGCATATTCCTAAGTCATTCCACAAAAAAGACAATCTTATAAGTGTTTAAATTCTAACACTAACAAATTTGTGGGAAGTGCAAATGTGAGTTGATGAGTTTCCACAAAAAGGTTAAACTTCATGTAATGAAAAACCTGAAGACTATAGTACATTCATTTATGTGGATGATCATACTCCTAGCACTTAATGTCAAGAAAAAATCCAAGATGCAATTTGCCATCAAATAGGAAATGATGAAGTGCAAATGCAAATTGTCAAGTAGTAGAGAATGGGTGTTGAGTAGTAGACTATAGATTTTGAGTCATAGATAGGTAATGTCAACCATTGGATAGTGAATGTTGATCATTTAGAACATGAATCAGAACCAGAACAAGGAAGAGGAAATGAACCTAAGATTATGTTTCCAAATTAACTTGAAGAAGAACCGAGAAGAAAATTACCTATGTTAGAAAAATATTAGAGAAGACATCATAAGCCTAATCAAATCATTGGAGATGTTGAATCAAGTGTTATGACTAGAAGAAAACTCAAAGGTGATAAATGTGTATTATGTGAATTTGAGCCCAATACAATGAAAAATGCTTTAGACAATGAAGATTAGATACAAGAAATGAATGAAAAAATTGACAAGATTAAGAAGAACAATACTTGGACCCTAGTGCCGTGACCTAAAGACAAGAATATCATTGGAAAAAAGTGGGCTTTTAGGAACAAGCTCAATGAAAATGGTGAAGTAACAAGAAACAAAGAAAGACTAGTGTGCAATTGTTATGCACAAGAAGGAGTTGACTATGGAGAAACCTTTTTTCCTATGGCCAGAATTGAAGGTGTCATAACTCTTCTTGCATTTTTAGCTTACAAAAATTTGAGGGTATATCAAATAGATGTCATGAATGCATTTTAAAATGGTATATTAGAGGAAGAAGTATGTTAGAAATAGGGATTACTGGGATGGTGAATCAGTAATCTAAAAACTTTAGTCACCAACTAGATATTATTACTTACTTTAAACCATGCATAAAAAAGTAATAAAGTAATGCTGAATATTAATAGTAACAATGCACAAAGATAACTCATAACACCATATTTTGTTAACTAGGGTAACCCTGGCCAAGGGAAAACCCCAGTGGGGATGATACCCACTAGATAATATATATTGATATATATGTTCCTTGTTAGAGGATGGACCCTATGAGGAGTCAATGAGAAAATTCAGTATAAGCAGTCCATGTTAGGAGACTTTGAATCCCTGTTAGGAGATTCCAACCCTGTTAGGAGTTGTATTATAATGTATGAAAGATGAGCTTACTACCCAAACCTGCAATTTCAACTACAAGAAGAGCTCATTGCTCAAACAAGTAATTTAACAATATTTTTCTTCCTTGTCTAATCTCTAATATTTATCTCAATCTTAGATGACAAGATAGCTCATGCAAAACTCCCCATATATTGCTTTCACAAAATTTTTCTCACTTTGCATAACTTCACAATTACATAATCTCACAAGTTTGCACACATGATACTCTCTTCTTATCATAACAAGTCCTTTGTATAAATATTGTGCATTTACATAAATTACTGTTGGGTCAGCTAAGACCATAGTTTACTTTTCCAAGTTAGAGTAAACATCTAGTATATTGGCCCTAATTGGACAAGTAATTATTTTGCAACTAAAACAACTCTTTCCTTCAATTTTTCTATCCTACTTCATCAAAACATGATTAAATATGTTTTTTATAGTTTGTACAAACTTCTAAGGTTATACACATCAGCACCATCATGTATACTATCTCCATGTAACTTTTCTTGTCATAATATGACATTCGCAACATGTTATAAACAAAACAATAGACTGTTGTAAACCAAATTCTATACTTAGACAATTTTCTAATAACCAAACACTAAATACCTTTATTTCTAATGTTTCCTATCAACATGTATATCATGTATTTCCATTAATTAAAATAATTACATATCACTATTAGCCAATTGTCAACAAAGTATACATTGAACAACCTGAAGGATTTGTAGATCCAGACAAGAGGAACATGGTATTCTTACTCAAAGGTATGAAAGAATAAATTATAGATCTAGTGGTTATCTATTATAATAACACAAGTTATATCAACATATCAAAGAATGTAGTGATGCACACTAAGAAAAAACATACTACTATCCAGTATCACTACATGAGAGAATGATTTCAAGACAAAGAAGTGAAGCTAGAATATGTGAATACAAAGGAAAAAATTACTAACATATTCAAAAAACCATTACCTAAAGACTCTCATGAATATCTTTGAGGTAAACTATGGGTGATTCCCCTATCTAAAGCTAATTAAGAAGTCAGGGTGCTTTGCATCACATGTGCTAATTAGAACATTCTACATAGTGGTGCAATACAACTCTACTTTGGGACATGCCTAAGGTAGAATACTTCTATACAACATAAATAAGTCAGTCATAGTCAGATGACAAGTATCAGCCAGACATGCAAAATCTACATAATTTAGATGTATGAAGACTTTAAAGTTGAGATAACTACATGTCTTTGGCACTGTTTCCAAAGAGGGAGAGAGTATTAAAAATAAAAATAAAAAGAGGGAGAGATTACTGAAAACAAAGAAAGAGATTGTTTACTAAGAAACATAGGTCTAAGTATTAAGGGAAAGATTACTAAAAATAGAGAGAAAGATACACCTCAGAGATTGGAGAAAATCATGAAAGTGAGACAATTTGATAGAGGAGTTTATATGGATGAGAATAAAAATTAAACTGAGGATATTGGTCATTCATGCAAGTGAAATCTTTTGGATTGTATGGTAACTTAAAGACTACTAGTATTTAGACATTTTAGATGATGTTTGAGATCCTGCCATCAATGCCAAAGAGTGAGATTGTTGGAAACTGACAATGGGAATATTTTTTTTCTCATTGATGACAAATATTTGGATCAGACATGTTGCTACTTAATCTAAATGTCATATATATTTGATTGATGAAGAGGATTTGAGAAAGTTCCTCATAACTATAGCACATAGAGGAAAGGTTGTGTTCGTGTTTTGAAACTTCATGATTTCAAATTACCCTAATAAGAGAAAGATACATCTAGGGGCACCTACTTCCCATCTTCAACATACCCTTTCAGACACTGAGCCAACTATAAGGCTAGACACATCTTCTACTTTAGGCTCTGCAAAACCTAGGCAAGTAGACCTTAGATTCACTTATATGGTACTAGTGCTAGAACATACACTTGAATCTAACAAAGCAGATAAAACCCTTAATCTTCTAACACTTATGCACAGATGTCAGGCATGGAATAGCTAATAACATGGCTGAAAATTTTTCTAAGCTAAGTGAGGGCATCCTTTTAGCTCTTCAACATTAAAGGGAAAGATATTTGATTAATGATGTTGATTTCAATAAAACCTCAAATATGTAGTAGTAAGAGAAAATTGATCTTGTAGCTGATTAGTGCCTTATCTATTGGGAAATTCCACTAATTAAACACATACATATGTTATACCACTGACATATTCCATACATCAAGATATCAGATTTTTCCTATCAAATTGTGAATCATACATTGGTGTTCATAAAGATCTCATTCTGATGAAGTGTCCTTCTCAAAATAACTTACGACCCTATCAAATACATCAAGCATTTATTTGGCCCTTTGTTCCAACAACAAAATATGTTAAACATACAACCTTAAGGGGATGTAATTGGGTCTCAGTTCTTTGTCCCTAAGCCACATAAGATTGTAGATTATAGAGATAAGATATGAGAATCAAAATGAAACTAAGAGATTCATGCTCATTTGTATTCATTTTTTTGAAAGTATACATTTAGATGCATGTAAAAAAATTCATAAAACCGGTAAGTAGATTAGAAATAGCTATATTATCTTCACTACTATTTTTCATACAAGAAAAATATGCTGAAGAATATGGTGGAATCATGGCTCCGGATCAAACAATGTGGTCTCACAAATAAACTAGAGCCAACAATGTGGTCTCAAACTAAAACCTACCAACATGGTATCACAACAATGAGAAATTTCTCCAAAACTAGAACCCTTATAATGAATGAGAAAGAGAGAGATATAGGAGAAGAATGAAATCCTAGATTTGATCTGGAAGTAAAATGTGTCCACTTGAATCCTCATTCTTTGCAGTTGTAAAACATCTCTCCTCTTTGCACCCCTAAAATCTGATTTGGTTTTCATCATTGTTTTGTAACAAACTTCAAAATATCTATTATGAATGATGAAAACCATTATCTAACCAAAATATCTTAAATGCATCATGAAATGTTGATATTATCTTGATTCAACTAACTTGGAGGTAACAAATTTTGACCCTGACTACATTTTTACTGCCTTTTATACACATTCAATACATCACTTCATATAAATTGTGTAGATGGCTTCCTATGCAAAAAAGAAAACTCCAAAAATAGAAATTTCATTCTCACCTAGTTCCGGCGATATATAATATCCCTATATTTGCTCACTAGAAACACCCAGAAACACATTGTGAAAAATATGCCCCTATACTAGCTCTTTGGTCTAAAATTCATTTTTAAAAAATTTAAAAGATTCTAAAGTTTAAAACTTTATATTTTACCCTTTTGAAATTTAAAAAAAATCTGTATGTCAATCTTTGAGAAAAATGTTTTAAAACTATTTTAAAATTACTTTGATTTTTGCTCTCACCCAAGCATCTGGGTCAAACCTAAGTTTTACTTTTTTCTACGACATGGAAGCACACCATTGGTTGGTTCCTGTCATATCATCTACCACTTGGGCATCATGTGGCACCCTCTGATAGGTCGACACATCACCATCATGTGTCAGCATCTCATGAGCTACCCGAATTGCCCCATCAGTGTTGCGTTGCCATCTAACTAAGATCTTCCTCTGCAAAATGTGGGTCAAATTCTTTTGAACCTTCTTCCATCTTGAAACAATGGTTCAAATCCATTTGCCATGGTGCAGCAAAAGGAAATGTTTTTTGTAATCTACTCACTTGGCATCTCATTGCAAACTTTTGTTGCTTCTCCTTTTTTAGTTTGTTGCCACTTTGGAAAGGCATGGCATCATAACTAAAATGCTTGGGCTCTTTTTCTTCCACTAGACTTGGCATCTCATAAATAACCAAAAATCTGTTGCTGACTAGAAGTTTTATCCCTTCCATAGATGGCTATTAGTAACATAGATGTTAGAGGTGCATGGCCACATTGGAGTAGGACACTTTTAATTCACAACTTCACGCCTCCACCTTGTTTTTTCACACAACTTCCTCCTTGATGCCTTGTTACAACTAAAGTTCATCTAGAAGTTATTTTTGAGTTGTTATCTTCAACTTTTCACTCTAATTCACCCACTTACAACACACTACATTGGTGCTTGATTATATGATGCATTTGTTTCTAAGTGTATGGAGTTGTATCTTTTAGCTAGTGGTTCTATTCCTTGGCACATTCTATCATTTCATTTTATTCTACCTAGAAGGTAAGAAGGAAAGAGATGGCTATATAGGTGCATGCTTAGTGCCCCTAATTTCATCAAGGATCCACATTGAGTTTCATATTTCCTAACAACAATAGCTCATCTAACCCACTTCTTTATTAAAACCTATGAGATATAACCCCCCAAATGATATCCATGAATGAACAAGGTAGAGCACTGATTTAAGATGGGCAAAAGGAATCATCTGGGGAACTATAGTTTATGTTTAGAGAGGAAATCACTTAGCTTCAGATTTCAATAAAGAATGTTTTTTGTATGCATTTATTTGAGCCCTCTTAATAATTGATGTAAATAATATTGACACTAATCCTCTTTCAAGAGCTAGTAGGAATGTATTATTTGGCAGAGATCTGTGTCCATGAGTTTGTACACAATATAATCATCATTAAAATTTTTGCTTCTAAGGTGATTGAATGATATCATTAATTGTGACAATATTTTTATGATCCATGTGGCATAGGAGCTTTGTTTCATGGAGAATCATCTTTACATCTACTCTATTATCAAGTGAATTTCTCATTTTCTTGAAAGAAACTTCCTCATTTTTCTCAAACTTCATTATTGAGCAATTTACTTTTCATCTTATCAATCTAGCAAAATCAGTTGAGCCCAAAAAGTGTCTAGCTAAACAAAATTTGCATTTCAAACAACTAACTTTTAAAAATGCTCTAATGAATATCCAATATCGATCAATTTTGAACTTAATCATTAAGCCATCATTTTTTAACTCAACTTACAACTTTCTACCAACTATAACTTTTATGTCAAAGGGTCATTTGATTGGCTTTAAAAACTAACAAAAATATCGGACTAAGCTTTGAAATCAGATGCACTAATTATTTGTTCCACATTCTTGCACCCTGCCAAATCTTATATCATGATGAATTCTTAGTAAAAAGACATTGACCATCAAAGTTGCCTCCTCAGAACTGCCTAGAATCAAACATGTCAGAAAACCATAAATCACGTTTGAATTTGGCTTTGAAAATAGGGTAGACTGACACTTGGGGGCATGAAAACTGGGGCATTAATTCATTTCCATAAGGACAAGAGAAATCTAGGATTTGGCCTCATGATAAATAATTGGTCTCATGATAAATAATTGGGCACATTTGGTGAGTACTCAAAGTAGGCTACTCAGAATTTGCAAACTGGAAACACTGGTAGAAAAGTACCTTTTAATAAATGGAATGGACCTAGGAAAGTATGCAAATGGATTTTTCAAGACTTGTAAGCTAACACACTTAAATAATTTTTAGATTAGAAAACAAAAATACAATCCATTTGATCTCACCAATCATGGATTCTAAGTTATGACATCACAAAAAGGGATACTGACCAATCTGCACTTTATAACACCAGTAAAACTTTACAAATTTCTTTTGGAATTGTGTTCAAAAATTGATCAAATGAATTCATCATAAGCTCAAAACTAAAACATAACAAGTCTCTAACCTTCATAATGTAATGTAAAAGCTATTTTCTCATTTTGGTTAAATGGGTCAAAATTATAAAAAGTCAAATAGGGCCTCCCAAAATCCTGAACAATTTACATCAGCAAAACAACAATAAACAACCAACTTTGAAGGATTGTAAAAATAGTCAAAACGTATTGAAACAATACAAAATATGAAATATAGGTTTTTTGGTATGGATACTAAACACAACCAAACTAGTGAGTCATGAAACATTACTAGGTGTGAAATATTCAATTACAAAGAAAGCCTTCTATCATTGTTTGACACTTGGGAAAAAATGCAGATTTGAACATTACTCAATATGGAACTTCACAGAATAACTCAGAATGACAATTTATCTTAATGTGACAAGTGGATATACTAAATGCAAGGTTGTAGAAAAATTTAAAAGGAAGAAAATAGACAACGAAGAAAATGTGCATTAAAAAGCGCTTATAAGGCTTAATTTTTGAATGGTACTCAAAACCAGGGCTTCAAATTTGAGTCCCAACAATGGCTCTATCTAGGGATGCATGTCTCTTGTAGACATGGAAAGGATTCAGACCTCAGGAAGAAGCAGACCACACGCTTGACAAGAAAAACTTCTCTTGAACAACTTATTGAAAGAATGGAAATCTACTCCTAAAATATACAAATGGTGGCCCTAGAACATCAAACTTCAACAAAGCTATTTACCTCTAACATATATTTGATTTTCATCTAAATTTTCATGAGGTAAGTTGGAAACATCACTTCTATCATTTTCAAAAATTAGATTAGCATCTTGATTGAAATAACTTGGAAAAATGAAATAACTTCCTTCATTCTCATAGTGCATATATAAATTAGCATTAACTTCTACATCATGCTCACTATGAGAAAACAAATAAGCATGCTCATGCAAACTAGAATCATTTTGAAAACTGTCATCTACATATGATTGTTGCATATTATCAACCAGAAAAATGAATGATTTTTATTCTACTTTGTTCAAAAAGTTGCATGTGTAAAATTTTGCAACTCACCTTGTGTAACCAGGTGTGATGAGTATGTGAAATCTGATTGCTGCCTACATGCAGTCATGTTACTAATCAATTTAGATTTATTTTTCTCTAAAGCCTCTTCACATTCAAACAACTAATTATTCATCAAGTATGAAAACTTATCCTAATAGTGTTGATCTAAACTATGTTGATCACAATCATTTTCTTCATCTAACAAAATGTTGGAATGAACCTTGAACTTATCCCTACAAGACTTATTAACACATAAAGGAAAGTTGTAATCGGATTGAAAACTTTTATTATTTTCCTCTTCATCACATGAAACATCAAAATATATTGCAACATTACTAACATGAGAAGAATCTAAAATAGTGTGAAATTTCCCTTCACTAAGATCCCCTACATCTAACAAGTTGTCATGTGTAAAGAAATTTGAGGTATTTGTCATATATACCACCAAAATCTAACAAAGATTGTTTGGATTCTATATCTCTTTCCACATCAAACTTTGGGGAAGTAACTTGATTGAATGAAGAAACATTATGAGGGAAAATATCAGCATCCGTAGAAACACTAACATGCTTTTCAAAATCATGAACCAACAAAGCTAAAATTTCATCAGGGCTCAAGAAGACTACCTCACAAATCTTCTCCTAACTGTGATTATCCTCTGGATGACATAAAGCATTCATAACAACAAAATCATTAGTATAACAATCTAGAACATTAGAATTATTGTAACATTCATTCTTATCATGGAAAGAACTACCTTCACTATTATTATATAATTCCTCAAGTTCATATTCACTATAACAAAGGTCATTTTCACTTTCATGTCCATCTTCCTCATGCTGATTACAACTACCTAATTTATTTGCATTTGAATCCTTCTTTTCACATTTAGAAGACAAATCATCTTTATATACAGATTCATTATATTCATTACTACCTTGATTTTCAGTGCACTCATTATTATCATTAGAAGATATATCTTGAACCCTATAATTATCATTTTCCATCCCCTTAATGAATCTTTCAACTTGCAAAAATTCTTGTAATCATTTAGGTGCTGGCCAATTAACTGAATTAGGCATTAGAAAATCAAGGAAAACTTTAGGTAGGAAAAATTCCTTAGGTCTAAAATGAAAAGGCATCTTGTTGATTACTAATTTAAGCCTTAGATAACATTGTTCGAAATTTAAACCTTGAGTACTTCCTACTTCAATTTTTATGATATTGATAATCTTATTGTAGATCAGCCTATTCAACATAGCAATTTTGTTAACTATAGTCTCCAAACTTTTAGAACTTGGAAAACTAATCTCAGATCTGAGATTTGGCTCCATCATAAAATAAAATTTCTACATCTTCCTTCTATTGCTAAAAATCACTGAATAGAGGCAACCATTTTTAAGAATTGACTTCCATCAAAGAGAAACATGAAAATCAAAAATACCTCAAGTGCTAATGCAAGACTTTGATCTGCTAATTTGAAGTGGGTGCATACAAAAAATCCTTCACACCATTGATAAAACTCTTGTAGAGTCGCCACCTCCTTGATAGAGGATAAATAAATCACTATTGTGATTTACTTTTTAACACTTCACTTTCTTATAATAGTAGATTGCAAACAACGCTCTAAAACTTATCAAAAACTTAAACTTCCTTTTCACGAAACTATCCAAATCTTTAGATCTACCCATACAACTAAAAGTCCTTCAAATATTACAATGAAATCAACTAGGAAACAATTGGTGAATAGCTTTAGAGTAGCCACTCACACTTTGTGAGAAATAAAACACAATTTGTCAATTGAAAAATCTGAACTAGACCTTCAGATGTAGGGGAAATGCAAACCATCAAACTACTCTTGTAGATTTACAAACTTGAAAAGAGAACAAAACCTTTTGTTCATTCTTGACTCTAATTTTACAACAACACTTTACAAACAAAATTTGGTTGAATTGATTGAAGGTGAATTCTCTTAACAATACAATTTACACTCAACCTCAAAGCTGCCACTACAAATTGATAAAACATTACTAGGAGACATGAAATTCAACAAAGAGATGGAAAAAACTCCATGAACTTGCTATTATAGAAAACTTTGCACATGCGTTTCTTTCAATGATATTGAATCTCTCTTTTCATATTCAATACTTCTCCAATAGAGTCACCATTTTGTTGGTGTTTTGAAACTTCATAGTTTCAAATTACCTCAATGAGAACAAGATACATCTAGGGGTAGCTACCTCTCGTCTTCAACATATCCTTTCAGACACTGAGCTAACTATAAGGCTAGAGCCTTCTTCTACTTTAGGCACTACAAAACCTAGGTAGGTAGACCTCAAATCCACTTATATGCTACCAATGCTAAAACATACACTTAAATCTAACAAACCAGATAAAACCCTTAATCTTCTAACACTTATGTATAGATCTTAGACATGGAATAGCTAATAACATGGATAAAGAAATTGCTAAGCTAAGTGAGGGCATCCTTTCAGCTTGTCAACATTAAAGGGAAAGATATTTGATTAATGATGTTGATTTAATAAAATCCCCAAATATTTAGTAGTAAGAACAAATTGATCTTGTAGCTAATTAGTGCCTTATCTATTGGGAAATTCCATAAAATTAAACACATACATCTGTGATACTAGTGATATATTCCATACATAAAGATATGAAATATGTCCTATCACCTTGTGAATCAGACATCAGTGTTCATAAAGGCCTCATTCTCATGAAGTATCCTTCTTGAAATAAACAGCAACCCTATCAAATACATCAAGCATTTATTTGGCCCTTTGTTCCAATAGAAAAATATATTAGACATACAACCTTAAGGGGATGTAAATGGGTCTCAGTTCTTTGTCCCTAAACCACATAAGATTGTAGACTATAGAGATAAGGGACAAGAATCAAAATGAAACTAAGAGATTCAAGCTCATTTGTATTTATTTTTTTGAAACTATACATTTAGATGCATTTAAAACAATTCATAAAACTACTAAGTAGATCAAAACTAGCTATATTATCTTCACTACTATTTTTCATACAAGAGAAATATGATGAAGAATATGGTGGAATCATAGCTCTAGATCCAACAATGTCGTCTCACAGACAAATTGGAACCAACAATGTGGTCTCACACTAAAAACTGCCAACATGGTATCACAAGAGTGAGAAATTTCTCCAAAACTGGAGCCCTTACAATGAATCAAAAAGAGAGAGATATAGGAGCAGAATGAAATCCTAGATTTGATCTAGAAGTGATATGTGCCCACTTGAATCTTCATTCTTTTCAGTTGTAAAACATCTCTCCTCTTTCTACCCCTAAAATCTAATTAGGTTTTCATCATTATTTTGTAACAAACTTGGAAATATCTCTTATGAATGATGAAAACCCTTATGTTAGAAAAATATCTGAAATGCATCATGAAATATTGATAGTATCTTGATTCAACTAACTTGGAGGTAATAAATTTCAACCCTAACTGCATTTTTACTACCTTTTATAGACATTTAGTTCATCACCTTACTAGAAATAACATTTGAACTTCGATACCTGAATGAGGTTGCAAACTAAGAATCTAGGACAAAACCTTGTATAACCTAAGAAAAATGGCTTTTAATGCAAAAAGAAACTTTAGAAATGGAAAGTTTTTTCTCTCCTAGTTTCGACGATATATAATATCGCTATATTTTCTCACCAGAAACACCTAAAATCCCATTTTGAAAAACATGTCCCCTATACTAGCACTCTAGTTTGAAATTCAGTTTTTCAAAAATTTAAAAGATTCTTAAGTTTAAAACTTTAGCTTTTACCATTTTGAAATTTAAAAAATTTGTACATCAATCTTTGAGGAAAAAAAATTAAAACATTTTTAAATCACTTTGATTTTTGCCCTCACCTAGGCATCTAGGTCAAACCTAATTTTGACTCTTTTTTGCCACAAGGTAGCATGCCATTGGTCAACATCTACCATGTCATCTATAACCTAGGCACTAGGTGGCACCCTCTGATAGGTCGATACATCACCACCATGTGTTAGCATCTCACTGGCTACCTAAACTACCCCATTAACATTGCATCACCATCTAACTGTACCATCACCACATCACATGCCGCATGGCATGATATCATTGCTAGAAGTTTGCACTACCTCATCATAGCTGATCGGGGCTTGCTGACATATGTTAGGTAGGTGCATTACCACATTATAGTAAGTAGCTATTGACTATGCATGCGATGATGCACCTTCATGACACGTGCCCCCTATGCCATTTCAACATCTTGAAATATGTGCCAAGCTAGAGTTTTCTACCACTTGTCATGTTGTGATTCATCCATTTGGCACCATGTCCCTTACAAATGTCATTCTTCAATTTGTCCTTACATTCCACATCATTTCATGATGTTAGCATGGTCATTCAAAAATTGTATAGTCACCTCTAACTGGCAAGTCAAGGGCCCACATGAACTTGCAGCTTCCAAAAGCCTCATGTCTCTAACACACTAAGCCTAGTGTGTGGAAAAGTATTTAAACATTTGAAAAGATCTTCCTCTAGTGAATGTGGATCAAATTCTTTTGAACCATCTTCCCTCTTGAAATTATGGTTCAACTTCATTTACCATGGTGCAAGTGAAAAGAAATTTTTTCTATAATCTACTCGCTTCGAGTTCGATTGTAAACTTTTGTTGCTTCTCCTTTTTTTAATTTTTCACCACTTTGGAAAGGCATGGCATCATAACTGTGGACTACTTTTCTTCCACTAGACCTTGTGTCTCACAAATTGCCAACAATCTACTATTGATTGTAAGTTGTATCCCTTCCACATATCACTATTAGTAATAGAGATGTCAGAGGTCCATTGCCACATTGGAGTAGGAAAATTTTACTTCACAACTTCATGCCTCCAACTTTTTTTTTCATACAACTTCCTCCTTGACACCTTGTTGCAATTAAAGTGCATCTAGAAGTTATTTTGAAGTTGCTATCCTTAGCTTTTCTATATAAGATCTATCCTATGCCATGTGTTTTGGAAATAGGGTATCCTTCACTCTAATTCACCCACTTGCAACATACTGCATTGGTGTTTGATTATAGGATGCTTTTTTTGTTGAGTGTATGGAGTTGTATCTTTTATCTAGGGTTTTTCTTCTTGGCACGTTCTATCATTTCATTTTATTTTTCCCAGATGGCAAGAAGGAAAGAGATGGCTATATAGATGCATGGCTAACACCCCTAGTTTCATCAAGGATCCACTTTGAGTTTCATATTTCCTAAAAAAAATAGCTCATCCATTTCCATCCCACTTCTTTATTAAAACTTGTGGGATATAACCCCCATATAATATCCATGAATGAACAAGGCAGAGCATTGATTTGAGATGGACAAAAGGAATCATCTAGGGAACTATAGTCTATGTTTAGAGAGGAAATCACTCAGCTTCAAATTTCAATAAAGAATACTTGTTGAATGCATGTATTTGAGCCCTCTCAATAATTGATGCAAATAATATTGATACTAATCATCTATCAAGAGCTAATAGGAATGTATTGTTTGGTAGAGATCTATGTCCATGGGTTCATACACAATATAATCATCATTAAAATTTTCCATCTTAGGTTATCGAATGATATCATTTATTGTAAAAATATTTTTATGATCAATGTGGTATATAAGATTTTTTTAATGGAGAATCATCTTTACATATACTCTATTATCAAGTGCATTTCTCATTTTCTTAAAAAAAATTCCTCATTTTTATCAAAATTTATTATTGAGCAATTTACTTTTCATCTTATCAATCTGGTGAAATCAGTCAAGCCCAAAAAGGCTCCCACTAATTTTTTTTTGCATTTCAAACAACTAACTTCTTAAAATGCTCTGATGAATATCCAATATTGATCAATTCAAAACTTAATCACCAAGCCATCATTTTTTAACTCAATTTACAATTTTTTGCCAATTGTAACTTTTGTACCAAGGGGTCATTTGGCTGGCTTTAAAACCTGACAAAAACACCTAACTAAGATCTAAAATTAGACACACTAATTCTCTATTCCACATTATTGTACCATGCCAAATCTTGTCTCATAATGAATTCTCAGTCAAAAGATATTGACTGTCAAAGTTACCTTTTCAAAACTACCTACAATCAAACATGTCATAAAACCATAAATTGTGTTTAGATTTGGCTTTGAAAGCATGAAAGACTAGCACTTGGGGGCATATAAACCAAAGCATTGGTGGACTACAATAAGGAGAATATAAACCTAGGATTTAGGCTCATGACTAATAACTGGGTGCATTTGGCAAGAGGTCAAAGTAAGCTACTTAGAATTTGCAGACTAGAAACATGGGCAGAAAAGTAGTTATTTGTAAATGGAATGGACCTGGGAAAGTGTGCAGACAGATTTGTCAAGACTTGCAAACTAGAACACTTCATGAATTTTTAGAATATAAAATAATGGTACAATCCATTTGATCTCACCTATCATAGATTTTGAGTTATGATGTCAAAAACAAGGATACTAGTCAATCTATACTTTATAACACTAGTATAACTTTACAAATTAATTTTTGAATCACGTTCAAAAACTAATCAAACAGATTTTTCATAAGCTCAAAACTAAAAATTAACAAGTGTATGACCTTTGAAATGAAATGCAAAAGGAATTTTCTCATTTTGGTCAACTAGGTCAAAATTATAACAAGTCAAATAGGGCCTCCCAAAATCCTAAACAATTTACATTAGTATAACAATAAACAACTAACTTTTAGGGATTTGAAACCTAAACAAAACATATTAAAATTACTCAAAATCTGTATCATAGGTTCTCTAGTATGGATACTAAACACTCCCAAAGTAGTGACTCATGAAACATTATTGGGTGTGAGATATTCAAAATGGAACTTCACAGAATGAATGGAATGGCAATTTATCTTCATGTGACAAGTGGATATACTAAATGGAAGGTTTTAGAAATATTAAACACCTCTTAAGCCTCAAATTGATATTTGGATAAATGTACATTAAAAAACACTTGTAGGGCTTAATTTTTTTAATGGTACACAAAATCAGTGCTTCAATTTTGAGTCCCAACAGTTTGGACTTATGAAAAGGAAGTTACAATGGACATTTGATTACATAGACTTTGATAAAGAAAAGTAATTTTTTGTGACAAGAAAGCTTAAGTTGAGCCAAGTAAAAGTGTAAATACTATGGAATGTCAAGTAATTCTAGTGTCAACCAAGTTATAGTTAGCATCGAGAAAATCTACTATTGGTTGAGCCTTAGCATTGACCAATAAAGTTAGTTGATCAAGAATTAAAATTTATGTTATAGTGAGTAAGTATTTCAGTATTGACCAAGTATCAGAATTCTAAGATTTTCAAGTGACAGTAAAAGATCAAATTCAAAGAAATCATAAGATCAAGCTGACTTAGTTGATTTCTTCTGAGATGTAAATGTGTTGAAGATAAGATTGATAAGTTGGATCATTAAATTTGAGAAGAAGATTAGGTAGAGACCTAACTGATGGATTCTAGAGAAGTTTCTAGAGCATGATCAACAAGATTGACAGATACATGGAATCGTGTTGAATCTAATCATAAACTCTAAGATCTATGGTGGATGTAGAAAATAATAAAGTGTGAATTTCCTATTTAAAGAAGTATAGAGTGGAACAAGAAGGAATGTAAAGAGGATCGAGGAGTGTAAGTATATATAGAGAAAGGTTGATAAAAAACACATGAGTGATTTTTAATGCGAAGCTAACGGAGAAAGCTTGTAGATGTGATGTTGTTGTTGATAAGTAAATTAGAGTAGAAGGCATAAGTGTTGATGAGAAGAGTGGAATGATTGCTTGAAGGGTTTCCAAGTAGATCAAGATCAGAGAAGATAATGGAAGGATAATCTATGAAGTAGCATAAGGATTGACCAAGGATTTGAACTTACAATTTAAGTGAGTTGTAATCACACAGATAAAACCAATTATTTTCTTTCTAATCATTATAAATTTTTTATATTAAAATCCTTTTAATAGAGGTTGACCTAACAATCATTTAAAGACTTAATAGTCTATGTAAATCCTTTAACTAGGTGACATTCGAATGGAATGATCAAATTCCTCATACAAGGCTACTTTTAGTAGGGTGATTGAATCCTCTAACTAGGTCACATTTAACAATGTGAATTATAACCTTTCATAGGGTTGGCTCCTAATAGAGCTCACTTTGAAACATTGAAAAAGAGTGACATGTTGTTAGTGGTTTCTCTATAGTGCCTACCCTCATTCACATCGTTTCTGGACATTGATGCTATTATTATCAGACTTTGATGGACTAGTTTTATGTTGATGGATTAGTGGTATTATTGTTTTGACACTACTAGATATTATGATATGGATTCAATTGATATATGATGAGATCATTTAGACTTTACATTTCATGCATACATGATGATCATTATACTATTTTCAGTTATTATTGATGATTAGATGGATGGTTTATTATCTTATGTGTTTTATTATGGATACTTACCCCATACTTGCATGTGTATGGTGTGCGTGTTTTCTTATTGTATGGCATTTTTGATGTGGTTAAGGAAGGGAGTCGTAGTCACCTGCTTAGTCGCGATCTACACGATGCACCACTTCCTGCCATTGTTTTTTTAGCTTAGTATTATATATTGTATGTATATGCATGGTTTTTTTGCAGGTTGTAGGTATCGGGTATCGACTTCCTTGAATTGCCAAGATGAGCGTACCCTATTATACTATCTCAATGATAAGAGAAGGGAGATAAATTCTCAAGTCCAAATCCCAAACCTTTAAACCATTTGTCCTAGTGAGTTAGGACAAGTATCAGAGTTGAGTACCCAACAAATGTGTTGGATGACATATTTTTTGATTTTTAACCCTTTAGACTGATTTTGTATGATTTGTTCTATGATGGGTTTTCATATTTTATCTTGGAGGTCTATGGTGAATTTTCTATTAATTAAGTCTTAATAAATAGATTTAATTAATAAATTAATTATTTTGGAGAAAATTAATAAAATATCATGATCTTTGATATTTTGAGTATAATTAATTAAATGAGAATTAACTAAGAGAAAAGAGTTAAATAAAAGAAAATTAGAAATTAAAATTAATAATAATAAAATAATAATAAAGTAATAAATAAATAAAATAATAAAAGTTACAAAAATTAAAATAAAAATTATAAATATTTAAATAAAAATTATATAAAAATTAAATTGGAGTTATAAGCTTGCATGGGAGTTAACACACTTTTCTATTTCTCATGTGTCAACAACACGGGAGTTAGTGCATTAATTAAGCACATGGTGTCTACAACCCTATGGCTCATCTTGAAGATTGGAAAAGACCCATGCTTAGTTGGTGACACCTTCTAGCTATTTCTAGAAACATTCTAGAGGTTTCCTGAGAGCTCTTTATATTCAGGCATCCCTAGAAGCTTAGAGATAGCGGTTGGAGTGTAATTGGAGCATTGGAAGATTTGAGAATTCTGAAGAAGGGAGCTTGCTCTACGGTTTTTATGATGAAGAACGAATTAGCATCAGAATCTGGGTAGATTCTTGTGATTTTACTTATGCTATTTCTGCATCTTGCATTCCCTATCTTCTTCGTGTCTTCCATATGTCTTCTGAGGAATTTCATATTTTTATTGTATGCATTCTCAATATGGGCAATTGAATTTATGTGGAAATCTTTATATGCATAGATCTGAAACAAAATAGGGCTAGTGTTTAAATTCATAGCCAAACCCATTAGATTATTTATTGGATAAATTTGAAGATCAAAGATTTAAAGGAAAATTCTGAAAATTAGAATTTCTAAGTAAACTGTGTATATTCTTGAATCTGCATACACATATACGTATATATCATTATATACATATATATATACATATGTATGTGCTGTGATGGTGATAACTCTCTGCGTGTATATATATATATATATATATATATATATATATATATATATACCCATATACATATACATATATATACCCATATATATATAAATATATATACCCATATATATATATACAAATACATATGTATATACATACATATATATTTATTTATTTATATAATAATTGAATGTCAAATCACAATAGAGTTTCATGTTAATAGTATTTCATATCGCATGGGAACGTTTTTATTAAAAAAATTATTGAAAATCACGTTAAAAATATATATATATATGATGTTGGGCGGGTATTATATACCCCACCCACCGTAGGCCTGCGAGATTACAGGGTATCTGCAATCGCAGTGTACCTACGATCTGCAGTGTACCTGCGGTGCAGATGTATTGGGCCGCGCAATTTTAAAATCACATTGCAATTTGAGTTTGGTTTTAAACTATATAAAGTTTTATTTGCAACGTTATTTCATATGAGATTTGGATATGAATCTCGATTGTGTTGCAATATCATTAATTATTAAATGTTATTATATATATATATATATATATTTATGTATGTTTATATATATATATAAGTATATATGTATATATAATTAATTATAAATGAATATTATAAAGTTCTAAATTAATGGATCACTCTTTTAATGATTTAAAATATTGATATTGAGCTTTTCAATTATGAAGAGATATTAATAATTAATTTAATTAAACTCAGTTTAATTAAGATTAGCTATTAGAATATATAATCAAAGTTTTGATTCATTGAGAGTGTCAATTTTAAAACAATGTTATATAAACAAAATATTATTAGATCAATTAGAAAATTGAGTCTAATAGTTTTGGGGAGAAACTTTTATCTATCAAACAAATACATGGGTTAGGGAAAATGTAAAATTACTCCACTTAATATAATTTGAAAAAACGTAAACTAAGACTTTTAAATTCAAATTTGAAAATTTAGCAAAATCAAAACATGTGTTTACATTGTGTATTCTTTATGCTATTGTTTTGGGTTTTGGGTTGACTAGTGTTGACCAGTATAGGACGTCTACCAGAGGCTTGGGGGTTATGTGATTTTGATGTCATGATGATGTTTTAATCTTGATCTTTATAAACCCAACCATGGTTTGTGATGGAATGCATTATGTATTGGATGTGATTACTGATTGTTATAGTTGTGATTCTTGTGTATGAGACTCTTGACCTAACCATTATTTTGGTCATCGATCAGTTATCCTTGATTATTTTCTAGTCGCCATGATGGGACTGAGATGTGGATTTATTCTTGATGATGTCATGTTGTGACATGTTTGACTCAACCTTTTTTGGAGTCTTCGATCAGTATGATTGGTATATATATATTTTGGTTATTGAGAACCATTGGATATTTGATTATCAGTGATACTTCAGTTGCCAATAGAGAGCTGTTGTGTTCATGATTTTCTATGGATGTTTTCTCATATAGATTTGATGCTTTTATGCATATTTGATGATTTTATTATGGATTATCTTTTGTGATTATGAGATTTATGATTCCATGAGCATTAGGGTAGGATATCTACATGTAGTGATGGGAAGTGGCTTGCAATGGGGGTCGGGGCCCTAAGAGGCTGCCAGGGTAACTCATTGTAAGTTGGATTAATAAGTGATAACATTCACACCTAATACTAACAAAATGAACCTAAAAAGATAAGTGTTTTGTTCTTGCCCATGCTTTGAGTGCTTGTACAGGCCAGGATGGGAGTAGTGAGATGCATGGTTGTGACCTTGCATTCTGTAGTATGCCTCATTAGTATGAGAGGATACTAGTGGCCGCATGAGATCAGTATGGACCCGTGGAGTTTAGCTAACTGCCAGGGTAACTTGTACATGATAAATGTGATGACACTTTCTCGCTTGCATAGTAGGTTCCTACATGTGATTGTGTGCCTCTAGGATTAGATGTCAGATTTTGTGTTTGGAACCTTTGAGTTAGTATACTTTTAGGATTCCTAGACTTATGAAGATTTGTGCTATGCAATTTTGATAGCCTGTTTGGGACTTGAGATTATCTCCTCAGCACGGTGGGAGTGGACCACTTTGGTATCACGCGGTCGGGTGGTAGTGTATTTTCCACTCTTATCATTTTGAGATTCATTGAGACATTGTGGCTGATGCGTCCTTCATGATGGTGGATGTGTATCCTTTTTCATTGATGATTAGAATATGTTAGATGATGTTATCTTATGCTTTTATTTGCATATTAGATTACTTCTACATATGATTTTTTATATGTTAGGAGTGAAATTCCTACTATGTAATACCGATGATCTCTTTGGTTATTTGGGATGTTATGCACAGAGGGATGGATAGGATCCACGATGGTCTAATAATGCTATTAACAGTTCGGAGGAACCGTGCACTTAGTTTATTATGTTTGATCTTTATGATGGATGTTTATATTTTCTATGATGGTGTATCATGTGATTGTCTTTACTTGATGTATCATGGATTAGAATAGGATGATGTACCTTATTCTATGTATGTATATTCTTTTGAGCTTGTCATACCCTGTGACATGTAGAGTGGATGAATGAGCATTTGAAATGTAATGTGTAAACATTATTATTTCATGTGGATGATGTACTAGATGGATTTATGTATGTAATTCAATGTTAAGGTATCTTAAAGAATGCAATCTATTATGTATGGTATGTTTACTTTTAGATGGACAATGATATTGCTTTCATTATGTGCATAAGTTATATGTGATATTTACTATCATAAAAAAAAATTTGTTTCAAAACTTAGTAAACTCTAGGTTAATTCTGTGGATCCCTTGGCGACGCATTACATTTGGTATCAGAGCCCGAGTTGCTACATTAGGAGCTCTAGGTATTTTAGAACAACTAGAACTTTGAACTATCAAGTGTATCTGTTCAATTTGAAACTAGGTGAACTGAAATAGAACTTGAATTGTTACTTGTATATTTTTCATACTTCAACACTTAGTTTTCAAAACTTGAAATTTTACTTAAACCTAAACATAGAATTGAACATAGTCTATGTCAACATGTGATTTTAATAGTACTTTATACTATTGTAGGATGGTATCTGGGACTAGGTCTTCTGTTAGAGGCCATGGTAAAGGCCATGGAAGAGGCCATGGTAATGGCAGAGCTGTCAGTGCCTATGAGTCTACCCATGAGGGATCAGCTCGTGTAGAGAGCAGGGAAGAGCACTCTAGTAGGCAGCAAGAAGAGAGTCGTAGAGAGGACCAAGCTGAGTCTAAAGAGGTTGGTTTGAGATAGATGATGTAGACTATTCTAGAACGTCTACCTCCTATTCAAGAATAGCCTAAAGTGCATCAGACAAAATAAGAGCATAGACCCAAGTCTAGGAGTCCTCGAAAGGATCATCAGAGGTCCATTGTGTCCACTCAGATGAAGGATTTTTCAAGATCTAAGGTTAAGCATTTTAATGGGTAAGGTTCTGGTTATGTGGTCGAGTAGTGGCTTCTTTCTCTCGACAGGATTTTTTCCATGCAGGAGTTTGACAACAATGTTAAGGCAAGATTTGCGATCACCAATCTAGAGAATTTTGGGGCCACTTGGTGGATGATTGAGGAGAAGAAGTTGGGAATCGATATGAGCAGTATCACATGGGAATTATTCCTAGAAATTTCTCATGAACAATTCTTACCAGAGAAATGGAAATGGAAAAGGGAAAATGAATTTCATAATCTTTGACAGTAAACTATGTAAGTGATCGAGTATGAGCGTAAGTTTTATGAGCTCATGTCTTTTTCAGGGTTCAGTGAAAATTTAGCTCAGTTAATACAACATTTTATTAGGGGTTTGAATAACTGTATTGTTGGGGGAGTTAAGGTATTTGAGCCAAAAACCCTCAAGGATGCAATGCATCGAGCAATCCTTGTTGAGCAAAGTGTCAACCTTGGTCAAGGTGGTTTTGTAGGAGCACCAGCGGCATCAGGATGTAAAGCAACTATAATTCATGTGGTAACAAGAAGTTCTCTTTCTCTAAGGGGAAACAGTATCAGCAGCAGTCTCAACAAACACAGCAATAGAAGGGCTCAAATTCTCAAGCTCAAGGTGGTGGCAAAGGTGCTAACTTCAAGAACAATCACAATACTCAAAGCAATAAATAGAATCAGTCCAATCAGCTAACTCAGAGTAGCTAGTCTTTTGTTAGCAAGAACAGTCATCAGCAATCTAATGTACCACCTATGGGAAGAGGATCTGGCAGAAATATAGAATGTTTTTCATGTGGTCAGATTGGACATTATGTAGCTCAGTGTCCACAGTGAGCACCTCAATTTTTAGGACCTAGGCCTACAGCTTCAGAGCCTATAGTTGGTGATGCAGGTAGAGCACATAGAGTCTTTGCAGTAGTTGATCAATGTCAGGCAGACCATCAGGGAACAATGGTTGAGACCAAAGGTGCTATTAGAGGTATATCTCTTTTAGTATTGTTTGATTTAGGAGCTATAGATTCATTTATTTCACCATCTATAGTTTCTAAGTGTAAGCTGGATGCAGTGAAGCAAGATCATGGTTGGCAAGTGGAACTAGCCTCAGGGATCAATGTCTCCATAGATTATGTAGTTCAGAAGTGTGGGCTTAGCTTAGGAAGCTTTGATATGACAGTGGATCTTCGAGTCATACCCCTTAGTTCCTATGATGTGGTTTTAGGCATGGACTAGCTTGGATCTCATAAAGCCAGTATAGATTGCAAGAAGAAGATTATTTTGTGCCAAGATGACCAAGGGAATGATGTGAAGATAGTTGGGATACAAAGGCCTATATCTCTGCGGATGATTTCTGCTATGCAAATGAAGCAAAGTTTCTGTAAGGGATGTTAGATATTTGTTGTTATGGTAAATGATCTTGATGAGGAAGATCCTGTGAGGAAGACTTTGGATCACCCAATTTTGCAGGAGTACGCGGATGTTTTTCCAAGTGAGATTCCAGGCATGCCTCCTAAGAGGGACATTGATTTTAGTATTGATCTAATTCTTGGAGTGGAGCCTATCTCTAAAGCTCCTTATCATATGACTACACAGGAATTGGGTGAGCTACGTCTTCAGCTAGAGGAACATCTGGCCAAAGCGAGCATTCGACCGAGTGTATCACCATGGGGAGCTCCAATGCTCTTTGTGAAGAAGAAAGATGGTTCCTTGCGCCTTTGTATTGACTATAGATAGTTGAATAAGGTGACTATTAAGAATAGGTATCCTTTTCCTAGGATTGATGACTTATTTGATCAAATCAAGGGAGCTACAGTATTCTCCAAGATTGACCTTAAGTCAGGATACCACCAACTTTGTATTAAGGAAGTAGATATTCACAAGACTACTTTTCGAACTCGCTATGGGCATTATGAGTTCATAGTGGTACCTTTTGGGTTGACTAATGCTCTATCAGTTTTCATGAGTTTGATGAATGGTGTTTTTCAATCATATCTTGATAGGTTTGTACTTGTGTTTCTTGATGAAATATTGATATATTCTAAGACATAGAAGGAGCATGAAGAACACCTGTGGTTGGTATTGCAGTGTTTGAGAGACAATCAACTTTATCCTAATGCAGCTAAGTGTGAATTCTTCAAATCGAAGATTCAGTATTTAGGGCATGTTATTTTAGGTGATGGTATTTTAGTGGATCCTGCAAAGATTTAGGCAATAATAGATTGGCCGACACCGACTAATGTGTCAAAAATTTGTAGTTTCATGGGTTTAGCTAGTTATTATTGTAGATTTGTCCAAAACTTCTCTATGATAGCACATCCTATCACTTCTCTTCAAAGGAAAGGAAAGAAGTTCGTATGGACAGAGAAATGCGAGGAAGCTTTCTAGAAGCTCAAGAAAGTTTTGACTAGTGCACCGATTTTAGCCGTACCTAATCCAAAAGTTGATTTCATGGTATGTACAGATGCTTCTCTTGAAGGCATTGGGGTAGTATTAATGCAGAATGGATGGGTGATTGCGTATGAATTATGCAAGCTCAAGGATCATGAGTTAAATTACCCTACACATGATCTTGAGTTAGCAGTAGTAGTTCATGCTTTGACAAGATGGAGACATTTCTTGTTGGGGCACAAATTTGAGCTACATAGAAATCATCACTAGAGGTGATGGATGGAGTTTCTATGTGAGTATGATTTTGAGGTTAATTACACTCAGGGTAAGGAGAATGTGGTGGAGGATGCTTTGAGTTGTAGGAGACATGTGATAACATCAATGACTCTTAGTGTGGATTTGAGGAGTCAGATTCTTTAGGCACTTCCTATAGATTCTTGGTATCAGGAAGTGTGCAAAGAGATAGATTCAGGAAGGCCTTTGGAAGGTAGGTTTTCAAGTTATGTTCGAGAATCAGATGGTCTTTTGAGACATTTTGGGAGGATTTATGTGCCATTTTTGGATGAGCTTTGCACCTTGATTCTAGTAGAAGCCCATTGTAAACCTTACTTAGCACATCCAGGTGTCAAGAAGATCCATGCAGATTTGAGACGTTTGTTCTTTTGGTCTAGAATGAAGTGAGATATTGCTAATTTTGTGGCTAGGTGTCTTGAGTGTCAGAGAGTCAAGGCAGAACACCAGCACCCGGCTGGACTTTTGCAGCCAAATCTCATTCCTTCTTGGAAGTGGGATATCATCACCATGGATTTCATTGTAGGATTACTGATGCAGGAGCATCCAAAGGTATAAGGGCAATCCTATGTCACCCAAAAAAATGTATTTAGACTTAGTTTCTGTTTCATGTGTTTTCATTTTTGGATACCCATTTGGGTCAAATAAAGGTTCTAACTCTCATAGTTCCACTATCAATGTGTTAGAAAATCCTAAAAAAATTAGGAGCATGTAATTGGGCCATCATTTTGGTAAACTAGAAGGTGTGAATTGGCCAAATGAATGTAATTGTGATTTAGAGCATTCCAAAAAAAGAATTAGGTCAAAAGGCCCCATGGTTTGAAAGTTATTGCATTTTTGCAGGTTTTGGAGACATCCTAAGAATGCTTCAAAGTTAGGTTAGGGGCATTAAATGACCTCAAAAAGGGTTAAAAAATGAGAGATGAGAAAAGCTAGTACATAGGGCTATAGAGCACTTCGAGAGCTTTTCGAAAATGTAAACAGTTCGTAAATCGGAGCTATGGTTCAAAAGTTATGCCTCCCAGAAGTTCGGTTATCATTTTTGGATTCTTCTAGATTTGTGCCAACTTCTAACACAAATTTTGGAACCTTCTATTTGGTCAATGGATGCCTACTAGCACTTTCTAGAACGTACTCCTAGTCCTTAACCCTCCGAGGTCTATTTAAGGAGATTTCTGGCATTGTAAAAGGCAGTTCAGAGTGGAGTTTGAGAAGAGGTACTGAAAGGAGAAATTATCTCCAAATTTATGCTATTGTAAGCCCTTTGGGTATGTTTTGAAGTTTATTTTCTTAGTTAATATAATTTCCCCTTTTCTATTGTGTCCATTTTGTTCTTGGTTTGTGTCCCCATCAAGTGGTATCAGAGTTGGTTTTCCTGAGTGTGTAGATAGAGCGCCAACTGTGAGGTAGTTTTCACCAGGACTGTGTGGTTGTGGGTTCGAGTTAGAAGATGCCTCCATGAAGAGAGTGTGGGAGAAGGGCTAGAGATATTAATCCTGAGGAGGTTAGAGCCCTCCAAAGGCAGGTACAAGCATTGCAAGAGGAGCTTCGTAGAGGAGCAAATGTTGCCACTGGTGATGACAGTGAAGATGACAATGAAGAAGAAGTTATGGGACCAGAAGGGAAATTTGATGGGGAAGTTCTGAATCATGCAGAGGAAAGGCTTTTTAGGGCCATTACTAAGTTTTGGAAAAGACCCACAATTGAAGTGGGTGTATTTTCAAGAAATTTGAAACTAGACGAGTTGATCAATTGGATCAATGAACTGGAAGAATACTTTGAGTATGAGGATATCAGGGACCCAAATAGGGTTAAGTTTGCAAAGGCCATACTGAAAGGCCATGCCAAAATCTAGTGGCAAGAGGTTCAATTGGAAAGAAATAGAAGAGGAAAGGAGAATATCACAAGGTGGGATCGCATGGTGGACAAATTGAAGAAGTAGTTCATTCCTCTGGACTACGAGCTTGATTTGTTTAAGAAGATGCATGGGTTAAAGCAAGAAAGAAGATCAGTCCAAGAATATATAGAGGAATTTTATCAACTCTTGATTAGAGTGGGGCATGTAGAAGCAAATAAGGAGAAGGTTGCTCATTATATCAGTGGGTTATGACCTAGCATCCAGGAGGAATTGAGTCTAGTAAGAATGACCAGTGTTGAAGAGGCATACCAGTTTGCCCTATGAGTTGAAGAGAAGTTGAATAGAAGATTTGAAGGAAGACAAAGAGGGCATGGTCAAGGAGGAAGGGGAAGTGGTAGATCATCTGGAGGCCACAATAAAACTCAAAAGAAAAATGAAGATATGGGTACTAGCAGGAACCAGAGGAATGAGGGTTTCAACCACTCCCATGATCAAGACTTTGGAAATCAAAGAGGAAGATGTAGAGGATGTGGACAAGGAAGAGGAGGCTTCTGTGGTACCTATTTCCATTGGAATGAAGAAGGTCATCATGCCTTTGAATGCCCTCAATGACAAGGAAGGATAGATAGGAGAGCTAAGGGCCAAGCTAGGGTTGCTCATGTGGATGAGGATGCACAATCATCACATTCAGAGGATGCAGAAAGAGGAGAGACCTTGGTAAATGAAAGAGTCCTACTAAGTGGTGGATTGAACCAAGACAACGGATGAGTTTGTTCTGTACTAGATGCAAGTGTGAGGATAAATGTTGTGATGTGATCATTGATGGTGGTAGCACTGATAACTTGGTATCAGATGAGATGGTCTCTAAGCTGAAGCTCAAGAGGGAGAAACATCCCCAACCCTATTAGATTGGTTGGGTAAAAGATGATCATAAGGTCCTGGTAAGTGAATAATGTTTAGTGAAATTCAAAATTGGGAGTTACCATGATGAAGTTCTCTGTGATGTTATTTTGATGGATGTTTTCCATCTATTGTTGGGTAGACCATGGAAGTTTTATAGACATGCAGTACATGATGGACATGTAAACACATACTCTCTAACAAAGGATGGAGTTCACCACAAATTGAAGCCCATGAAAAAGGAAGGTGAAAAGGTATGTAGCAGTGCTAGGATTTGTCTTGTTGATGAAAGGAAGTTTTTAGATGGCATGAAACATCAGCATTGTGCTATGCTTTGATTCCTAGGAAAGATAAAGAAGGTATTAGTGAAATACCACTTGAAGTTTTAGATTTACTAGGGGAGTTTGGAGATATTATCTCTGATAATGTTCCAAACGGATTGCCACTAGTAAGGCAAATAAGTCATCAGATAGATCTGATTCTAGGAGCTAGTTTTCCTAACAAGGCTGCTCACAGGATGACTCCTACTGAAACAAAGGAGCTAAATAGATAGGTTCAAGAGTTGTTGAGGAAGGGCTTGATTCAAGAGAGCCTGAGTCCATGTGCAGTACCTCTAGTACTCACACCAAAGAAGGATAGAGAGTGGAGGATGTGTATAGATTCTTGAGCTATAAATAGGATAACCATCAAGTATCAGTTTCCTTTGCCATGGATGGATGATCTTATGGACTGCTTGAGTGGAGCTCAGTACTTCACAAAGATAGATCTCAAGAGTGGCTATCATCAGATATGGATTCAAGAAGGAGATGAGTGGAAAACAACCTTCAAGACCAAGAAGGGTCTTTATGAGTGGTTAGTCATGCCCTTTGGATTGACGAATGCCCCAAGCACCTTCATGTGGCTCATGAATGAGGTACTTAAGAAGTTCTTGAGAAAATTTGTTATTGTTTATTTGGATGATATTTTAATTTTCAGCAAGACTTTGGAAAAACATTTATTGCATATTCGTAGTGTCCTTGAAAGGCTAAGGGAAGAGAAATTGCTAATTAATCTGAAGAAGTGTATCTTTGCAAAAAGGGAGTTAGTCTATTTGGGGTTTGTTATATCACCTGAAGGTCTCAAAATGGATCCAAAGAAGGTAAACTCCATCTTAGAATGGCCTACTCCAAGGTCTACTACTGAGGTAAAATCATTTCATGGTCTGGTTAGTTTTTATAGGAAGTTTATTAAAAATTTAAGTGGCATATGTGCACCCCTAACTGATACAATAAGAGGAGATAGAAAAGAGTTCAAATGGACTGCAGCAGCTGCAAGAAGTTTTGAATTGTTGAAGAAGAAGGTGACATAACAGCCTAGTTTGGCACTTCTAAATTTTAGAAAGGTTTTCCAAGTGGATTGTGATGCCAGTGGCAGCGCTATTGGGGCTGTATTAAGCCAAGAAGGTAAGCCTATTACATATTTTAGTGAAAAATTGAATGATGCAAAGAAGAAGTATTCTATTTATGATCAAGAGTTCTATGCAATAGTTCAGGCCTTCAAAGAAATGGAGGCATTATTTATTGCCAAAGGAATTTTTTTTGTATACTGATCATTAGGCATTACAGTACCTAAATAGCAAAGGTAAATTGAATCAGAGGCATATGAAGTGGGTAGAGTTCTTGTAGAGCTATACATTTGTGTTAAAGCATAGAAGTGGAAAATCTAACAGGGTTGCAGATGCACTAAGTAGGAGACAGTTGTTGCTTACAATAATGCAGGTTGAAGTAGTTGGGTTTGATGAACTCGAGAATTTGTACCCTAAGGATCTTGATTTTGCTTAAGCATGGAAAGCTTGTAAAGAACTTGTTGTTATAGATAGAACCAAGTGGTTATACTATTTGATTCAAGATGGCATGTTGTGCAAGGGTAGTCAATTGTGCATTCCAAGGAGTTCCATGAGGGAAAATCTGATTAAGGAGAAACACAGTGGAGGGATGGCAGGACATTTTGGTTGAGATAAGACCATTGGCATTCTTAGAGAACATTATTTTTTGCTCAAATTTCATAGGATGTGAAGAATTTTGTACAGAGTTGCCAGGTTTTTCAAGTTTCCAAGGGGTTTAGTCACAATACTCTCCTATATCAGCCATTTCCTGTTCCATCAAGGCCATGGGAGGACATAAGTATGGATTTTGTTCTTGGATTTCCAATGACACAAAGGGGTAATGACTGAGTATTCTTGGTGGTTGATAGGTTCTCCAAAATGGCACATTTCATTCCATTCCACAAAAATCATGATACTATCCATATTGCAGACTTGTTTTTCAGAGAGGTGGTAAGACTACATGGTCTTCCAAGGAGCATAGTTTCTAACAGAGATACTAAATTTGTGGGGTATTTCTAGAGGACATTGTGGAAAAAGTTAAGAACTAAATTGAAATTCAGTTCCACGCATCACCCAAAAACTGATGGCCAAATAGAAGTGGTAAACAAAAGTCTGGGCAATTTGCTGTGATGTTTAGTTGGGGATAAGCCTAAGGGATGGGATTTGATTCTACCACAAGAAAAATTTTCTTACAATAACTCTATAAATAGGAGTACTGGAAAATCACCATTCCAAATTGTATATGGAAATAGCCAAAGGACTGCACCTGAATTGAGGAAGATAGAGCAAGGGGAGAGGACAAGTGCTGGAGCGAAAGAATTTGCTAAAGATATCAAGCGTCTACATGAGGAGGTTCAGGCACACATTACCAAGATGAATCAAGAGTATAAAGCTAGGGCTGATCAAAGGAGAAGACATAAGGAATTCTAAGTAGGAGATCTAGTCATGGTGCACTTACGAAAAGAAAGATTTCCAGCCGGTACTTGCAACAAATTGAAAATGAAGAAATTTGGCCCCTGCAAAATTTTGAAGAAGCATGACTCAGGAAATGTATATGAGGTGGAGCTTCTAGATGGTATTCACATTTCTCCCATTTTCAACATTGCAGATTTAATAGAGTATCATGATGATGGTGCAGATGAGGAGCTGGTGTTAGAGCCATGTCCAATTCCTGCTTCTAAGAAGGAGGAGATTGAAGACATTCTAGATCATTGTGTGGGTAGGAGTACCAAAAATAGGCAGTATGAAGAGTATTTGGTCAAATGGAAAGGACGATCGACTGAGGACTCAACTTGGATTTTAGCAACTTAGGTTTCCCATTTGGGATTTCCTCTACCATTCATAAAGTGACAGGGTCACTTTTCAATCTACCCTGGGTGTCTGATGTAAGAGCATCTAGAGGTATAAGGGCAATCTTATGTCACCCAAAAAAATGTACTTAGACTTAGTTTCTGTTTCATGTATTTTCATTTTTGGATACCCATTTGGGTCAAATAAAGGTTCCAACTCTCACAGTTACACTATCAGTGTGTTAGAAAATCCCAAAAAAATAGGAGCATGTAATTGGGCCATCATTTTGGTAAACTAGAAGGTGTGAATTGGCTAGATGAATGTAATTGTAATTTAGAGCATTCTAAAAAAAGAATCAGGTCAAAAGGCCCCACGGTTTGAAAGTTATATCAGTTTTTCAGGTTTTGGAGACCTCCTAAGAATGCTTCAAAGTTAGGTTAGGGGCATTAAATGACCTTGAAAAGGTCCAAAAAAATGGGGTACAAGCAAAGCTAGTCCATAAGGCTATAGAGCGCTTCGAGAGCTTTCCGAAAATGTAAACAGTTTGTAAATTGGAGCTACAGTTCAAAAGTTATGTCTCCCAGAAGTTTGGTTACCATTTCTGGATTCTTCTAAATTTGCGCCGACTTCTAACACAGCTTTTGGAACCTTCTATTTGGTCGATGGATGCCTACTAGCACTTTCGAGAATGTACTCCTAGTCCTTAACCCTTCGAGGTCTATTTAAGGAGATTTTTGGCATTGTAAAAGGCAGTTCGGAGTGGAGTTTGAGAAGAGGTACTGAAAGGAGAAATTATCTCCAGATTTATGCTATTGTAAGCCCTTAGGGCATGTTTTGAAGTTTATTTTCTCTATATTATTTGTACTAGCTTATTTTCTCAGTTAATATAATTTCCTCTTTTCTATTGTGTCCATTTTGTTCTTGGGTTGTGTCCCCATCAATTACCTATGACAGTTTGACGTCATGGTGCTATCATGGTCACCGTTGATCAGTTGACTAAGGTGGCACATTTTTCACTGATTAGGTCTTCCTACATAGCAGCTTCTGTAGCTAATTTCTTCATGCATGACATTGTGAGACTACATGGTATTCCTAGAAAGATTATTTTTGATAGGGATCTTGTATTCACATCTGCATTCTGGACATTGTTGCAGCATGAGCTTGGAGTGCAGTTAAACTTTAGTTTGGCATATCATCCAGAGATTGATGGTCAGACAAAGAGGGTGAACCAAGTTTTTGAGGATATGCTATGGATGTATGTGATGGATAGGTAGACACATTGGGAGGACTATCTCTACCTAGTGGAGTTTGGTTACAACAATGGGTATCATAGTTCTATTGGCATGGCTCCATTTCAGGCATTATATGGACATCCTTGTCGTACACCATTGAGTTGGGATAGTCTTGAGGATTGTATCTTGTTGGGTCCTGAGATGCTTCGTGATATGGAGCAACAAGTAGCACGTATCCATGAGCACTTGACTATAACACATGATAGGTAGAAGAAGTATGCCGATGCTCATAGGACTGATAAGCAGTTTGCTGTGGGAGATAAGGCTTTCCTAAGAGTGCGACCATGAAAGAGTCCAATCTAATACGAAAAGGGTTCTAAGCTAGCACCTCGTTTTGTGGGACCATTCAAGATTCTAGAGAGGATTGGCCCAGTTTCTTACCATCTTGCTGTATCGCCCAACCTGGCTCGCATTCATGATGTTTTCCATGTTTCAGTTCTTAGGCAGTATATTCGTGATATTGTGCATGTTCTTGATTGGAATGCATTGTAGGTAGAGTATGGGCAGCTGGCTTTGGAGCCGGTTTGTATTCTGGAGCAGCGGGGGTTGACCCTTCGGGGTCAAACCATCAAGCAGGTAAGGGTCTAATGGGACCCTACTGATGATTCTTCAGCTACTTAGGAGGATGCAGCTAGATTGAGGGAGTTATATCCCTACTTGTTTGTAGGCTTCTAGGAGATAGCCTAACCCAAGGGGGGGTGGATGTAGTGCCTACCCTCGTTCACATCTTTTCTGGACATTGATGCTATTATTATCAGACTTTGATGGACTAGTTTTATGTTGATGGATTAGTGGTATTGTTTTGACACTACCAGATATTATGATATATGATGAGATCATTTAGACTTTACATTTCATGCATACATGATGATCATTATACTGTTTTCAATTATTATTGATGATTAGATGGATGGTTTATTATCTTATGTGTTTTATTATGGATACTTACCCCATACTTGCATGTGTATGGTGTGCGTATTTTCTTATTGTATGGCGTTTCTGATGTGGTTAAGGAAGGGAGTCGTAGTCACCTACTTAGTTGGGATCTACATGATGCACCAATTCCTGCCATTGTTTGTTTAGGTTAGCATTATATATTCTATGTACATGCATGGCTTTTCTGCAGGTTGCAGGTACTAGGTATTGGCTTCCCTGAATTGCTAGGATGAGCATACCCTATTATACTATCTCAATGATAAGAGAAGGGAGATAAATTCTCAAGTCCAAATCCCAAACCTTTAAACCATTTTTCCTAGTGAGTTATGACAAGTATCAGAGTTGAGTACCCACCGAATGTGTCAGATGACATAGTTAGTGATTTTTAACCCTTTAGACTAATTTTGTATGATTTGTTTTATGATGGGTTTTCATATTTTATCTTGGAGGTCTATGGTGAATTTTCTATTAATTAAGTCTTAATAAATAGATTTAATTAATAAATTAATTACTATGGAGAAAATTAATAAAATATCATGATCTTTGATATTTTGAGTATAATTAATTAAATGAGAATTAATTGAGAGAAAAGAATTAAATAAAAGAAAATTAGAAATTAAAATTAATAATAATAATAAAATAATAATAAAGTAATAAATAAATAAAATAATAAAAGTTACAAAAATTAAAATAAAAGTTATAAATATTTAAATAGAAATTATATAAAAAGTAAATTGGAGTTATAAGTTTGCATGGGAGTTAACACACTTTTCTATTTCTCATGTGTCAACAACACAGAGTTAGTGCATTAATTAAGCACATGGTGTCTACAACCCTATGGCTCATCTTGAAGGTTGGAAAAGACCCATGCTTAGTTGGTGACACCTTCTAGCTATTTCTAGAAACATTCTAGAGGTTTCTTGTGAGCTCTTTATATTCAGGCATCCCTAGAAGCTTAGAAATAGCGGTTGGAGTGCAATTGGAGCATTGGAGGATTCGAGAATTCTGAAGAAGGGAGCTTGCTCTGTAGGTTTTCTGAGGAAGAGTGAATTAGCATCAGAATCTGGGTAGATTCTTGATTTTACTTATTATATTTATGCATCTTGCATTCCCTGTCTTCTTCATGTCTTCCATATGTCTTCTGAGGAATTTCATATTTTTATTTTATGCATTCTCAATATGGGCAATTGAATTTATGTGGAAATCTTTATATGCATAGATCTGAAAGAAAATGGGGCTAAGGTTTAAATTCATAGCCAAACCCATTAGATTATTTATTGGATAAATTTGATATCGCATGGGAATGTTTTTATAAAAAATGTTATTGAAAATCGCATTAAATATATATATATATATATATATATATATATATATATGCTGTTGGGTGGGTATTATATACCCCACCCACCATAGGCCTGGGAGATTGTAGGGTACCTGTGACTGCAGTGTACCTGCGGTGCGGATGTATTGGGCCGCGTGATTTTAAAATCACATTGCAATTTGAGTTTGGTTTTAAATTATATAAAGTTTTATTTGCAACGTTATTTCATATGAGATTTAGATATGAATCTCAATTTTGTTGCAATATCATTAATTATGAAATGTTATTATATATATTTATATATATTTATGTATGTGTGTGTGTGTATATATATATATATATATATATATATATGTATATATATATATGTATATATATATATGTATATAAGTATATATGTATATATAATTAATTATAAATGAATATTATAAAGTTCTAAATTAATGGATCACTCTTTTAATGATTTAAAATATTGATATTGATCTTGTCAATTATGAAGAGATATTAATAATTAATTTAATTAAACTCAGTTTAATTAAGATTAGTTATTAGAATATATAATCGAAGTTTTGATTCATTGAGAGTGTCAATTTTTAAAAAATTTTATACAAACAAAATATTATTAGATCAATCAAAAAATTGAGTCTAATAGTTTTGGGGAGAAACTTTTATCTATCAAACAAATACATGGGTTAGGAAAAACGTGAAATTTCTCCACTTACTATAACTTGGAAAAACGTAAACTAAGACTTTTAAATTCAAATTTGAAAATTTAGCAAAACCAAAACATGTGTTTACATTGTGTATTCTTTATGCTATTGTTTTGGGTTTTGGGTTGACTAGTGTTGACCAGTATAGGATGTCTACCAGAGGCTTGGGGGTTATGTGATTGTGATGTCATGATGATGTTTTAATCTCGATCTTTATAAACCCAACCATGGTTTGTGATGGAATGCTCTATGTATTGGATGTGATTACTGATTGTTATAGTTGAGATTCTTGTGTATGAGACTCTTGACCTAACCATTATTTTGGTCATCGATCAGTTATCCTTGATTATTTTCTAGTCACCATGATGGGACTGAGATGTGGATTTATTCTTCATGATGTCATGTTGTGACATGTTTGACTCAACCATTTTTGGAGTCTTCGATCAGTATGATTGGTATATATATTTTTTGGTTATTGAGAACCATTAGATATTTGATTATCAGTGATACTTCAGTTGCCAATAGAGAGCTGTTGTGTTCATGATTTTCTATGGATGTTTGCTCATGGAGATTTGATGCTTTTGTGCATATTTGATGATTTTATTATGGATTATCTTTTGTGATTATGAGATTTATGATTCCATGAGCATGAGGGTAGGATATCTGCATGTACTGATGGGAAGTGGCTTGCAATGGGGGTCGAGGCCCTAACAGGCTGCCAGGGTAACTCATTGTAAGTTGGATTAATAAGTGATAACATTCACACCTAATACTAACAAAATAAACCTAAAAGATAAGTGTTTTGTTCTCGCCCATGCCTTGAGCACTTGTACAAGCTAGGATGGGAGTAGTGAGATGCATGGTTGCAACCTTGCATTCCATAGTATGCCTCGTCAATATGAGAGGATACTAGTGGCCTCATGAGATCAGTATGGACCCATGGAGTTTACCTAACTACCAGGGTAACTTGTACGTGATAAATGCGATGACACTTTCTCGCTTGCATAGTAGGTTCCTACATGTGATTGTGTGCCTCTGGGATTAGATGTTAGATTTTTTGTTTGGAACCTTTGAGTTAGTATACTTTTAGGATTCCTAGACTTATGGAGATTTGTGCTATGTGATTTTGATAGCCCGTTTGGGACTTGAGATTATCTCCTTAGCACGGTGGGAGTGGACCACTTTGGTACCACGCGTTCAGGTGGTAGTGTATTTTCCACTCTTATCATTTTGAGATTCATTGAGACATCGTGGCTGATGTGTCCTTCATGATGGTGGATGTGTATCCTTTTTCATTGATGATTAGCATATGTTAGATGATGTTATCTTATACTTTTATTTGCATATTAGATTACTTCTACATATGATTTTTTATATGTTAGGAGTGACATTCCTACTATGTAATATCGATGATATCTTCAATGATTTGGGATGTTACGCATGGAGGGATGGCTAGGATCCACGATGGTCTAATGATGCTATTAACGGTTGGTCGGAACCGTGCACTTAGTTTATTATGTTTGATCTTTATGATGGATGTTTATATTTTCTATGATGGTGTATCATGTGATTGGCTTTACTTAATGTATCATGGATTAGAATAGGATGATGTACCTTATTCTATTAATGTATATTCTTTTGAGCTTTTCATACCTTGTGACATATAGAGTGGATGGATGAGCATTTGAAATGTAATGTGTAAACATTGGACTTATCATTATTATTTCATGTGGATGATGTACTAGATGGATTTATGTATGTAATTCAAATTAAGGGATCTTAAAGAATGTAATCTGTTATGTATGTTATGTTTACTTTCAGATGGACAATGCTATTGCTTCCGTTATTGTGCATAATTTATATGTGATATTTACTATCATAATTTAAAAAAAATTGTTTCTAAACTTAGTAAACTCTAGGTTAATTCTTTGGATCCCTTGGCGGGGCATTACATTTTCCTAAATTAGGTTTCCATGTTATATCTTAGTGTCAAAACAATGATGAATTTTCTATGAATGTTTTCATTATCCAATACAAGTTAAGTTTAAGACAATTTTATAGTAGAGACCGAGCAACAATGGGATAACATGAATAGTGAAGTGTTTAATATTTAATTGTTAAAAATGGTACATATAGACCTTGAGTAACTCATTCACCCTCACCCCCCTCCCCATTATTCTAAACATTTCTAACATGAAGACACATTCCAAAGGATTTGTATAATAGATTGATAAATAGAAGAAGAGTCATTGGTGAAGATAGGAAATAAGAGAAAATATGATCAAGAAGTTTTGTGAAGTTATTAGTGATGATGAATTGCAAGATATAGTCAAGGGAATTAAGCTCTTATCGAGAAAAAAAAGAAGTCAAATTATACTAATGGGAGGATATTATAAATAAGTAAATGTTTTCACAAAATCTTGCACCCTTGTCCAAAGTTTTTACCTAAGGACAACCTTATGAAACATGGAAACAACCTCCAAGTTGTGGGACTTTAACAATGAGGTTGAGTCTCTAGAGAAGGCTAGATTCCTTCACTATCAAGATTCATCTGAACTACACTTGAAGAAGAAAAGGGAGAAGTCCTTCTCCTGAGACTCAACCTCATTGTTCAAGTCCCACAACTTGGAGGTTGTTTCCATGTTTGACAAGGTTGTTCTTAGGTAAAAACTTTGGATAAGGTTGCAAGATTTTGTGACAATAGTTTTTGGCATGCCAAGTGGGAGTATATTCAAAATATTTAAAGTTCACTGGTGTCAAAGAAGAAAAGCTCCAATAAATGCTAAGAAGATAGTGTTGTTCTAGGATTTTCAGGCCTTCAAGAGGCTCATATCCAAGCACTTGGTGACTCTACTCCATTACACATCTAGTTTCCATACGAAAGCTATTTGATTCATGCTTAAAGATGAAATAAGGGCATCTTCTAGAGGTAAGTTCCAATGCCAAGAGCTTTCATTTTCTAATCCAAGAGGAAAGGATAGGGTATCTCTATCACCAGTTACAAGTGCAGTAGTAACACATACCCCTATAAGATCCATCTCCACTACTCCTATTGTCAGATCTCAACCTAGAGTACCATTTTTTCATATCAATAGACCACTTGCTTTCATGGCTAGAGATCATACTTTCACCACCTTTGATGGTGGAAGTCATCTCCTATTGGCCAAAAGGCATGACATACAATTATCCAATCTTAAAAGTATACCTAAGTTTACTGGTGAAACATCCATCTCCCCCTTAGAACACATTCAAGAAATTTCAAATGTTTGTAATAAACATGAAATATCTAAGGATGATGTTTTTGTTAGGCTTTTGGCTTCATCCCTAAGGGGGAATGTGCTATAGTGGTATAGAGGCTTGCCTCATAAATCTATTATTGATGGGATGGGTTAGAAGTAACAATGGGATAAGATGAATAGTGAAGTGTTTAATGTTTAATTCTTCAAATAGTACATATAGACCTTGAGTAACTAATTCACTGGCGCCCCCCCCCCCCCCCCCACCCACATCATTCTATACATTTCTAACACAAAGACTCATTCCAAAAGGATTTTTATAATAGAATGTTAAATAGAAGAAGAAGACTTATTGGTGAAGATAGGAAAATAAGAGAAAATATGATCAAGAAGCTTTGCAAAATTAATAGTGATGATGAATTGCAAGATGTAGTGAAGTGAATTAAGCTCTTACTAAGAAATAAAAAAATACTTATTATTCTAATGGGAGGAAATTATAAAGAGCTAAATGTTTTTGGAAAATCTTGCACCCTTGTCCAAAGTTTCAACCTAAGGACAACCTTGTGAAACTTGGAAACAACCTCCAAGTTGTGGGACTTGAACAATGATGTTGAGTCTCCAAAGAAGGCTAGCTTCTTTTGCTATTAGGATGCACCTAAACTACACTTGAAGAAGAAAAGGGAGAAGGCCTTATCTTGAGACTCAACCTCATTGTTCAAGTCCCACAACTTGAAGGTTGTTTCCATGTTTGACAAGGTTTTCCGTAGATAAAAACTTTGGAGAAGGGTGCAAGCCTTTGTGACAACAATTTTTGGCATTCCTGGTGAGAGTATATTAAGAATATTTCAAGTTCACTAGTGTCAAAAAAGGAAAACTCGAATACATTCTGAGAAGATAGTGCTATTCTCAGTATTTTTAGGCCTTCAAGAGAATCATATCCAAGAACTTGGTGACTCTACTTCATTCTAGATCTATTTTCTAGACCAAAGTTATTGCAATTCATGCCCAAAGCTAAAACAAAGAAATCTCCTAGAGGTTATTTCCAATACCAGGAGCTCTCATTTTCTAATCTAAGAAGAAAGGCTAGGGTATCTCTATCACCAGTTAGGAGTGCAATAGTAACACATACCCCTATAAGATCCATCTCCACAACTCCTATTGCTAGATCTCAACATAGAATACCATTTGTTTATATCAATAAATCACTTGCTTATATTGCTAGAGCTCATGCTTTAACCACCTAAAATGGAAAAAGTCCTCTCCTATTAGCCGAAAGGCATGACATACTGGTGGTAGTATCAACTCTTAAAAGTATACCTAAGTTTACTAGAAAAACCTCCATCTCCCCATTAAAACACATTCAAGAAGTTGCAAATGTTTGTAATATACATGAAATATATGAGGATAACATTTTTGTTAGGCTTTTGGCTTCATACCTGAAGGGGAAAGTATTATAGTGATATAGAGGCTTTCCTAATAGCTCTATTACTGATTGGGATGGGTTAGGAATAGCCCTATGAAAATATTTTTAGGAAAAAAGTGATCACCTATCACTTTTAGAAAATCTAACTACTATCAAGAGGGCACCCCATGAATGTATGATTGATTTTAATTATAGGTTTCAGAAGACATGGCATAGAATATCTACTATAGTAAAACCTTATCCTATTAATACATTCTTGTCTTACCTCAGAACCTTCAATACTAATATTGCTACCACTCTGCAATCTATGGGAGGGGACACTCTACCAAATGCTTATGAAGTTTCCATAAGAGTAGAAAAATCTTGATATAAGAAGGAAAGTTAGCTCCAAGGCCCCCAATGCCTTTCTTCCTTGACATGCCCAATCATCAACGTACTATAGCCCCTATTCATACTTCCTCTATGAATCAACCTCTTTCTGTAGTCTCAATAGCCTCCACATTCTCTAAAGGAGTTGATAGGATCGACACCATGATGTAGACACTAATGTAGAATATGAATAAGAGGATGCAAGGTCAAGAAAAGAAGATGGAGAACAACAGTTCAGTATTGAAAAAAATGGGCAATGAGTTGGTGACTATGAAGAGGAAATAAGCTCAAAATAATAAGCCTTCCCAACTCTAGTATCAAGGTCCCATACATAATAGACCTCTAAACTAGAGTCATGTCCCCTAAAATCAAAATAGACCTATCAACCAACCCCACAATCAAAATAGACCTATCAACAACATGAAGACTACAAACACCAACCTAACTAGGGCATTAGTCCCTTAGAAAAATATTTCACAAGATCAATATTTTTTCCCTTCTTGTAACTACTCATATGGATATTGCATGTGTCAAAAGGTAGAATCTTACTTGGCACTAAATGTACTAGAGCAAGCAGTTTCCCAACAACATAATGCTATTCAACCTACTAATACTTTTTAGCAGGGTGGTTGTTCTTTCATGAACCATCTGGTGGAAGAGCATTATAATGTAAACTTGGATTCATGTGCTTGCAATACTAGGAGCAAGAGAAGAGTTGTTCAATATGTTACTCCTCCTCCTAATCTGGCTTCGACATCAAGTGTAGTGCCTCATGTATAAATAGTTTCCCAGAAACATAGTGTTAATCAACTTGCTAATGCTCCTTAGAAAGCAAAGACAAAATGATAGCAAAGGAGATGCAAATGATCCTTCGATTGTTCCATCTCAACTTCCTACACATGCAGCTCCAAAGTTTTCTACCGAAGCACCTAATGCATCATTGAATGTGGTAGAGTGGATAAAGGGGACAACTATAAATATTTCCATGTGGGATGTTTTTGCTACTATACCATCACAAAAGAAGCTACTAAAATAGGAATTGGAAAGCATTGAACTCAAAGATCAGCCACCTAACATGGAGAATGTCATGAGTTTGGTACAACCATCAAAAGAAGTAGAAATAAGTAAAAATGTTAGACCTCCTCCACTTTATGTTTCTTTAATTATAGGGGATAAGCTAGTCCACAATTGCATGATTGATTCATGGGCTAGTTGTTCAGTAATGCCCAAGTGTGTTGTTGATATCTTAGAAATGAAAGATGAACCCATTGTTAAGGATGTATTGCAATTAGATGGAAATATTTTCAAAAATATAGGAATCCTTAGGAATGTTGAAATGACCCTACATGCATTCCTTGATTGTACTATAGTTCAATATATATCAATTGCTAAGGTTAAACCATACTTTGTCATTTGTCTTTCATGAGATTTCACTATCCAAATAGGTGGTTACATATCCTCTGACTGGTCATACATGTTTTTTAGAACAAGGTATGGAACAAAAGCTTCAATCAAAGAAGAACCATTAACCCTCCATTAGATTGAGCCCCACACTCCTAATCTCATCAATATGAACTGCACCATCCTAGACATAGATGAAAATGACACAGCAAATAAGCCTACCACTTCTCTAGTAGAGATACCTAATTTCCTCTCAGATGAATGAGCTAATGCATATTAGTTTGATCCTATATCACAAACCTTACAGATAGGCCTTGGTACTTATTATATATTAGAGAAACATTATCTCATCCCTAACCTAATGAAGAACAAAGAAGAGACAAGTGGGACATGAAGTATGTATTTTGATGGATCAAGAAATAAAAATGGATTAGGGGCTTGTGTGATGTTGGTTTCTCCTACACTAGAAAGGTACTACTTCTCATTTAGGGTTCAATTCAATTGTACTAATAATGTGGATGAGTATGAGGCATTAATTCAAGGTCTCTTACTTTCTCAAAAAAGAGGAGTTCAAATCTTAAGTGTATATGGAGATAGTGATTTGGTAGTTAATCTGGTGAGGAATCAAAATATAACTAATAATGGTTTGCTCAAGTATTATAAACATAGAGTATGGGATTTTCTTGAAATTTTAAATGCATTTAATATCCAAAGTATCCCTAGAAAAGGAAACAGACATGCTGATAGACTTGCAGTAGTGGGTGCATCTTATAATGTGCCAAAGGGCCTTGAATATGAGAAGAGATAGAAGATTATTTAGTGGTGGTTAGACCTATTTTCCTTGATAATAATATAAATTTCCAGGTCCTTGAATTTGATGCACAAATTGCAAGTTTCTTGCATAATGAAGCAAAGTTCTTAAATAGATATCATTCAAGGTTGCATGACAAATATGGTGATCAAATCATCAACCTCAGCACCAATAATTTTCCTAAGGGTCTTATTACCTTAGAGAGTGTCTTTAATTTTGATGACCAAGCAAGGGATAGAGGCATGAACCTTGTTGCAAACAAAGATGATCATATGCCAGTTATGCTTTCTGATGGAAGGATGGTAAACATGGGGAAGGTATGTTCTAAAATTGAGCAAGAAAGTTTTGTTCATCTATGTCAAGAATTTAATGATGTATTTTCTTGGACATATGATGATCTAAGGGGTTTTGAACCAAGTTTGTTTCAACATACCATAGATTTAGTTGATAGTGTTAAACCTATTAGGAAAAAATAGAGAGTAGTGAATCCCAAGATTGAACCATTAATGAGAAAAAAGCTATCCAAATTGGTCAAAGCCGATATCATTTTCCCTATCAAGAATTCCTCTTAGGTAGCTAACCTTGTTCTAGTTGGGAAGAAGAGTGGAGAAATGAGACCATGTGTAAACTTTAGGGATCTTAATCAAGCCTCCCTTAAGGATCATCACTCTCTCCCTTCCATGCAATTAATATTTTCTAAGGTTAGTGGTTTAGAGAGATTCTCTTTCTTGGATGGATTCTTAGGTTATAACCAAGTGTTAGTCAAGAAGGCTAATAGATATATGATTGCTTTCATAGCCAAATGGGGCACCTATGCCTATAGTAAAATGTCTTTTGGACTAACAAATGCAGGTGTCACATTTTGGAAGGCAATGGAGATGGCCTTCAAAAACATGATTGAAAAGTTTATGTTGGCTTATCTTGATGATATCACAGTATATTTAGATAATGTAGTAGATCATTTTGGCCATCTTAGACATGTATTTATAAGATGTAGAGAGTATGGAGTCTCTTTGAATCCAAGAAAGTATGTCTTTTCCACTAATCAAGGGAAATTATTAGGACACATTATATGTAAGAATGGTCTGACTATTGATCCAGAAAAAACAAAGGCAATACTTGCTCTCTCCCTTCCTAGTCATAAGAAAGGTCTGTAAAGTTTTCTTGGTAGAATAAATTTTGTGAGGAGATTTATTCCTAATTTAGCTACCATGGTGAAACCTCTTATATCTATTCTTAAAAAGAATATGGTCTTTTCATGGACTAAGGAAGGGAAAGAAATTTTTGAAGAGATAAAAGTAGCCATAGCCTTAGCCCCTACTCTCATCAATCTGAATTTTGAGGTGAGTCAAGTATTTCTATTGTTTTGACTCAATTGAATGATCAAAATGAAGAGTAGCCTATTTCTTTCTTAAATGAAGGGCTTAAGGAGTATGAAGACAAGTATAGCTATGTAGAGAAGCAAGCCCTTGTAGTCATAAGATCTCTAAAGAAATTAAGACATCTTCTATTCCACAATAAGATCCACTTAGTGGTCCCTTATGAAAGTGTTAAATATTTCTTATTGAGCAAAGCTATTAGTGAGAAAAGAGCAAGTTGGATCACTAAGGTAATGGAGTATGATGTGGACATCCACATCACTAGGTTTTTAAGAGGGAAAGAACTATGCAAGTAGAAGATCTCATTTCAAAGATCAGACAAAGAAGTTTCCTTAGTGTTGATAGAACAACAAGAGGCAAGAGATAACAATCCAAAGAGTTGGATAGATGACATGATGACCTTCTTATCATGAAATGGATATCCTTAGGGATTGGATAGGGAAAAAAGAAGAAAATTTAGATTTTAGTCCATCCCTTATGCCATAGTTAATGGTATTTTGTTTAGGAAAAACTTCAATGGAGCTTTGTTAAGATTTATTGGTTCATATCAAGCAGGGAGAATGATTAAGGACCTTCATGATGGTCCTAATGGTGGCCATTTTTCAGCATGAATCACTATAATAAATATCATGAGGGTAGGATATTAATAGCCATTCTTATTCCATGACTACCATAGGCATGTCAGAAAATGCGAAAAATGTGCTTTCTTTTCATGTAAGCAAAGGCTCGTAACTCTTCCACATCATCCTATTCAAGTGGATCAGCATTTTTCCCAATGGGGATTGGATTTTATTGGTCCTATTAATACTCCTTCTAGCTTTGGTCATAAATGGATTCTAGCTACAATAGATTACTTTACAAGGTGGACAAAGGTAGTAGTCTTGGAAGATTCTATAAAGGCTTTAGTATTGGAATTCCTTAATGGAATTGTTACTAGATTTGGTGCTCCTTCCACCATAATATCAGATAATTCCAAGTTATTTATAGGAGCTTAGATATGTGCATGGGAAGTAGATCATGGTATTTACTTGAGCACATCCTCTAATTACTACCCTCAAGGTAATAGTTTGGCTAAGTCCTCCAACAAGAATTTGATTAGAATCATTAAGAGGGCTATTAAGAAAATCAAAGGTGTTGGCAGTAGAAATTGAGGATATCCCTATGGTTTGATAGAATAATTTCTAAGAGGCATATTGGAAATTCTCCATTCATGTTAGTGTATGGAAGGGAAGCTAGAATTCCTATTTCATTGGAGTTTCCATCCCTAGATCTAGCTCATCAGTTGGAACTAATTGAAAATGATGTATGTATGTAAGAATGGTAGAGTTGATTGAGCTAGAGGAGAAAATAAATTAGGCCACCCAGAGACATTTCAACAATGTATGAAGAAGAACTTTAATAAGAGAGCTAAGATCAAAAATTTCAAAGAAGCTAATCTTGTTTTCAAAGGGGACATAGACAAAGAAAAAGCAAGGTGACACTCAAAATTTGATGCCTTATGGAGTGGTCCCTATGTGATTATTAGTTGTAAATAGGCCAATACTTTCTAGTTAAGCAAGCCTGGTGGTGAATTCGTACCTATTCTAGTAAATGGAATATATCTTAAACCTTGTTTCTAAGGAAAGATGATGTTTCCTGTACATAGTTAGACTAGTTTCTTTTTGTCTATTCATATTTTCCAAGAAGTGTCAAGCATATGTTTTATTCTAGAATTTTTTTTTTCCTAGTTTTGTAGAGTTGCAGAGGTAGAAGGGCATGTTTTATGGCTTAGAATGCAATAGAAGTGATTAAATTAATGAGTTTTTATGGTTTCAAAGTCTCCACAGCCCAATGGATCTTTTAATGGTCACTAATTATATGTCAAGTAGGATTGCATCTCCCTCAAGTCGCCAGAAATGTTGGCCAAAGGTGCCCTCCTACCAAGGATTGAATTCAAAATATTTAAACCCATCCAATGGTAAAAAGATTCAATTTCATGTTGTATTTCAAGTTCTAGAGCTGGGAGAGAATGGTATGGTCCTAATCTTAACAATAACTCATTTATCAAAGGATCATCAAGAAAAAGCAGTAAGAGATTCCATGAGGCTCCTATTAGTCAAGTGGTTGAGTTGTCATGACATCAAAAATAGTCAAAGAATAGTAAGCCAATGGAAATTATTTCCCAATGTTATGATGGTAAATTATCATGAGCTCATAGGTCTTGCAAGGATGTCTTCAAAGGACACAAGGTAGAGCATTAGCATAGCATCAGGTTGTCATGATATTGGAGATCTCATAGGATCATGAGATAAAGGGATATGTGCTTTGATGCCACCAAAGTTAACAATCATAGGATCATGTGGTTGACTTCATAGGTTACCAATACTATGAAGGGGAAGGTTGGCCATATGATCTTAGAGTCATAAGATCGTAAGGAAAAAAAAAGGGTGTAGGTTAGTTTCAGATAGATATCAAGTGTTCTGATCTTGTGATATTTGTCTATCATAAATTCATAAGTACAAGCTAGGATGCCTCTTGAGGTCACAACAAAGGATAGTTAAACCATGACCATAGGATCACAAGGGATATTGTCATAGCTACTAATGTCATAATGGGCTATGATAGTAAGATTGCAAAGGTCAAATCAATTGTGCCCATGATATTGCAAGGGGAGAATAATTATACTATAACCTTACTCTAGGGGTGTTATCATGTCATTATTATGTTTTGATATTGTAGGTCTTATTGTTGTGAAAGGACAATAAAGAGAATGAAGGATGGGATCGATGCTATGAGGTTTAAGTGATGGTAAGATCATAGAAGTCAGGGTTATTAATAAAAGGTGACATGAAGGGTTTTGACCATAGTTGATGTGTAGGATCTTGAGTTTCAGTGTTGATAAAAAATATATAGGTAACTTCACCCACCAAGCTAGAAAAAAGAGGAGTCCCTGACCAATTAGGTAGCAAGAAGAGTACAGAGTGATAGTTGAATATGGTTGACTTGTGCTTTTTATCTGATTGGGAAAATTGATGATAGATTTGATCTTTTTGATCTTCTACAACCATTTTCATCAATCCCTAGGTCTAATAAATGCAAAAGAACACTCCATCACCACTTTTTAATCCATCTACATAGTCAAAAGTTAATAGCCAATGTTCTTGATCTCTAAGAGCTTTGTTTTGTGTACAAGTAAATTTCTAGCATCTAGTTTGTACCATGATTAGATATTTTCTAGATTTTAAATAATGGTTGGATGTAGTGGTTGTAAAGTGGTTCTTAATAAAAGATATCTAGTTATGCTTAACCTATAAAAGTATATTTTGATAGCCCTCCTATGGGTCTAGTTAGATTCTTATCTATTTTCCTTGGAATGTTTTGCATGTGCATTGTAAATTCCCTTTTCCTTTAAGCTATTCTAATTCTCTTCTATATCTCTTTCAGCCATTAACACATTGTGCAAGACTTCTTTTCCTCTAGTTAATGTTCTTGTCTATATTATACAATTCAAATGATTGTATCTATTTTTGGCATTTGAATGATATTGAGTGAAGTTTCTTCCTATAAAATTCTTTTATTGTCTAATCTACCTGTGGTTGTTAGATTAAACAAGGTCTAAATCTGTATTCTTTGAGATTATAACTAGTTAACTATGAATATATGGGTAGAGGTGGGATTGAACACCCTATTTTGGTGCATCACCTCCTTAGAATAGATTAGTTAGTTACTTTCATGTATTACTTCTCCCTTTTCTTCTTCAAGTGTAGTATAGGTGTATCTTGATAGCAAAAGTAGCCAACCTTCTCTGAAGACTCAACCACATTGTTTAAGTCGTACAACTTGAAGGTTGTTTCCATGTTTCACAAGGTTTTCCTTAGGTAAAAAATTTAGAAAAAGGGTGCAAGCTTTTGTGAAAAAGTAAACAAGGAAACATAAGAAGCCATTGTCAATTTTATGACTTTTGTACCCAAATAAGTGATCGTAGAGTCAAGAAAAAAATCCCTATGTCTATTGATAAGAATACTCCAATAGTAGTAGAAGTGGAAGACAAGGATACTAAGATGGAAGATTTATCTTTGTAAATATCCATTGGAATAGAAACTATACAAGTTGGCACCACAAGTATAACAATAAACATCAGAGAAGATCCTTTCAAGGATCTTGGGCCAAAGATTGTTGGAAATATCTTTGAGTACTCCAGCTCTAATGAAGAAGAAGAGAAAAGAAATTTTCAAGCCAAAGAGAAGAAGAGAAAAGAAGATGAAAGGAGGGAAAAGGAAAGGCAAATGAAAAAAATAGTATAAGATGAAAAGAACTAGAAAGAAGAAGAGGAGAAAGAGAGGACAAGAAGAGGAAGGAAGAAGAAGATGTGAAGAGGAAGAAGGTAAAAAAAGAAAAGTAGAGAAAAGAAGAAGAAGAGAAGATCAATAAATAAGTATAAAAAAAAAAGTAGAAGGAAGAATATGATGAAAAGAGGAAAAGGGATGAAAAATAAGAAGGAATATGAAAAAAAGAAAGAGGATGGGGAAAGAGAAGAGAGGATGAAAAAAGGGAGAAGAAAGCAGAGAAGAATGAGAATCCAAGTGCACCTATAATGTAGTAAAAGGCACAAGAGTCCCCAAAGGATATGTCTTAGCCCCCTATAAATAACCACACAATAGAAAGACAACACAAGATACACAATTTGATACCAAATCAAAACTCTTATTTTATAAAATAACTAATTACATGAAATGTGTCAAGCTATAAGGCCTTCTTGGTTATAGATAATTACAAAGCATGTAATAGTTCTACAAGATCCTTTGAGATCCAATCCAAATCCTAGCTAGTCTAGATCCATGACTGGATAAGAACACCAAGAAGAATCCACACTTGTACCCTCAGGTCTACCAAGAAATCCATTGGTTCTCAAGCCATACCTACTAACCCTTCAAAGTTTACATATACCCTTCATCCTCTTCCCCAGGTTGGATGATATATTCTAAACACTACATAATACCCTTACTTATACCCAACTAAGCCACAAGCTGGCTTAGTTTAGTACAAATTAAATTAAATCCCTTACATTAAATATATGTCGAGCCATAAGTCAGCTACAACACAAATTAAATACCAAAACAAAATTAAATGCTAGAATTCAGCTCATAGACAACTCGACACCAATAGGAACCAAGACCAAGATGAGTTCTAGAAAGACCAAGCCAAGCATCAGCAAATTCTCAAGAATTGTTGAGTTCATAGAGTATTTCAAGCTCCCAGTACATGTTGAGCACCACTATGTCTACTAAGCTCCTAGTGCATGTGGAGAACCATAGTTTATGTCAAGTTCCTCTTTTTTGTTGAGGTCCATAGAGCATGTTAAGCTCCTAATGTTTACCAAGCTCCATAGAGTATGTCAAGCTCGCAGTGTCTGCCAAGCTTTCAGGCATAAACTATGCCCAATAATGACTGAGCACCACTCGCTTGGTGAGTGAGTCCACAACTACAAACCAAAAGCCCTACAACATGCAAGATTGCAAGAAATCCTAGGATGCTCTTACATTAGATACCCTAGGTTTGAAAAGATGTTCTCAGCATCTAGAAGAACATCTTCTGTGATTTAGAACATAAATTCCAAATTGGTTCTTCACATACATATCCTCCACATCTTCAACTTGTACTCTCTTTCCCTTGTTTCTTCTTCTTCCTCACATCCATTTTATGTGTTCTAAAGGTTTGATTTGCATACTAATCTCTAACCATAATAGAATCCTTCAACTCAACTTGGCTACCAATACTCAGATGCCTCCTACCAACCTCTTCATTCCATAAAGGAATCAAGTAATGCTTTCTACCAGCCTTTCTCAGTAGTAAACACATTCTTAATACATCATGCATAGCCCTACAATCATACTGCCAAGGTCTACCAAGTAATACATGACAACTATTCATATCCATAATATCACACAATATTTGATCCTTATACTCTACAATATGGAAACCAACAAGGCATTTCTCCCTCACTTCCAAAGCATGCTCACCTTGCAACCAGCCAATACTATAAGGATAAGGATGTCTCACTCTCTTCAAACTAAGTTTTTGAATGATCTCCTTAGCAATAAGGTTATTAGTGCTACCACCATCCACAATCACATTGCAAACCTTACCACCTAACTTATAATGAGTCCTAAACAAATTAATCTTTTGATAGGATTCCATTTCCCTCTGACACTTCAATAATCATCGAGCTAGCAAACTCTCTACTTGCTTAGGTTGACTATATTTGACTACTACCTCATTCACAATAGAAACTCTCCTACCATGTGGACATTCAAAAGATTTGTGCCTTTCTTCACCACATCTAAAATAATTACCACCAAACCCACCTCCACCTATCCTTTTGTTTTGATCAACAGGTTTTAGTTCACCTTCTATACTTAATTTAGCTTTTTCTAAGCTATCCTTCTTTTCCTTCCCTCTGGCATTACCTAGATTTTTCCTCTTCAACTTATCTTCTTCATTTAGAGCATACTAATAAGCATCCCAAACTGAAGAAATATTCAACATACTAACCTCGTCCTAAATATTGAATCTCAAGCCATTGATGTACCAAGCTACCTTCTCCTTTGACAGTTATCTATGTCTAGACTTAATAGAAAACTTGTAGAACTCCTTCGTATAATATTTCACAAGCATAACTTTTTATTTTAGATTCTACAATCTCTTAAAAAACTCAATTTCATAATTAGCAAGGATGAATTTAGCCTTCAATTTAGTCACCTTCTTCTTCACTTTCACTTTGTAGTTATTTCCACCAAACAACAACATCTCCTTTCAAATTAGTCTATGCCAATATTACTCTAAGTGGATCCTCAATATCCAGAAGCTCAAAGTAGTCTTCTAATTCACCAATCCAATCAATCAGGTTATTAGGGTTTAGTGTACCCAAGAAATTAGAAACCTCCATCTTATGCTTTTGCTTCAACTGAGATCTAGGTCTAGCAAACTAACCATCCCTAGTTCTAATAGGTCTTCAAAAAATTTCTCATATCCATATTTAGTATTTGCATGCCTAGGTACACCACCTAAAGCACTCACAATTTCAGCAATCATGTCACTCTTCATCAGTACAATCTCATATTTAAATTCTACTTTGATATTCCCTTATATTCTTTCCTCTATAGTATCACTAAGATCATCAATTTCCCTAGGGTCAAATCCTTTTGGAGGAATCTTCCAAAATATTTGCAACCCTGTAAAATAGATCACCTTTGATCAAATCCTAGTATAAAGTACATAAGCTTCAATGCTCAATCTACACACTCAAGAACAACCTTTAGCGTAATACCACCTAACATAGTGCAAGGAAGGAGAATCCCCAAAGAAAATTTTGTAACCCTTAGAAAATAGCCAAAAATAAGAAACACAACACAAGATAAACAATCTGATACTAAATCACAACTCTTATTTCATAAAATAATTAATTACATGCAATGTGTCATTTTGTAAGACCTTCCAAGTTATGACCAATTACAAAGCAAGTAATAGTTCTACAAGCTCCCTCAAGATCTAATCAAAACCCTAGCTAGTCCATATCCACAACTAGATAAGAACATCAAGAAGAATCCACACTTATACCCCCAAGTCTACCAAGCAATCCTCTAGTTCTAAAAGTTGCAGCTACTAGCCCTTCCAAGTTCACATCTACCCTTCATCCTCTTCTCCAAGTTAAATGATATATTCCTAAAGACTCCACAATACCTCTTACTTATACCCAAATAAGCTACAAGTTGGCCCAATTTATTAAAAAATAAATTAAATTCCTTACATTAAATATATGTTAGGCCACAAGTTAGTTAAACACAAATTAAATACCCAAACAAAACTAAATGTTCATAGTTGGCTCAAAAAAAACTCAGCAACAATAGTAACCAAGACCAAGTTGAGTGTTAGAAGGACCAAGCTGAGTATTAGAAAATTCTCAAGCATTGTTGAGTTCATAGAGCACCACAATGTATACCAAGCTCCTAGTGCATGTTGAGCACCACAATGTATGCCAAGCTCCTAGTGTCTAATGAGCTCCACAAAGTATGTTGAGCTCCCAATTTCTATCAAGCTCCATAGAGCATATTGAGCTCCCACTATCTACTAAGATCCCAGGCTTAAACTATGCCCAATAACGATCGAGCGCCACTCCTTTGGTGACCTTACAAACCAAAATCCCTCCAACGTGAAAGATTGCAAGAAATCCTAGGATACTCCTACATAAACCTAGAAAATCTCTCACAATAGATGCACTTACTGGTTTAGATGATGATGATAATTTAGAATTGATATCATCCCTTAGTGAGATAATCAACAAGAACAAGTAGGTCAATAGTTTGCATAAATCTCTTATTAGGTAATGGGAAAGTTGCAAGAGTCATGACTATAAAGTCACTTGATTCTAACCCCAAGGATAGAGCCAAAGTTTTGGTTCAAGTATTTAGTGTTTAATTCAAAAAATTTTTAAACATTGTAACAACACAAGCTAAAGCCAAGCATGATGCGTAGATGTTTGACAATGTCTATCAGAACATTAGAAATGACTTATTAACTCTTGATGTTTGCATCAAGTCATTAAGGAAGTGCGAGATTGAAGGAAAATCTTTGTATACTAAGTTTGTGATGTCTTTTAGCTTCAAAAAATACATTGGCTATGAGCTTAAAGAATTTTTTTTTGAGGTGGAAGCATTGGCTAGTCGATTGAGGCAACCTGGTGTACAAATTAAAGTAGTAGAATCATAGGTTCAAGACTTATGATGAGATAAGTCTAATGGAAGATAGAAAATCAAGGATAACAAAGAGGTTCTCACCTTGAAGAGAAAACCTATCTCTAAGATTAAGCATAATTGAGTGATAGTTGGAGGAATGTTTGTCAAGTAAGACATATTTTAATAGTTTTGTGTACTCATAACTGAATTCAATAGAGATAGCATATTATGGATTATGCACTCTTCTCAATATCTCAAAAGGAGGACCAAGGACTCATAGTAGAAGAACATGAAGAGTCTTACAGTCAATTTTTGTGACTATATTTTTTGCTTGTTAGCCTAAGAAGAGGTAATGGAACACAATTTTTTGACATGTAAATAGATTTTGACACCTTTTCCATTGATGTCAATGGGAGATAATAATGTAAAATAAATTTTTATACTATATAGCTTGTATAGATGATTTTGTTTGTATCTCTAACCATTATTGCCTATTAGTGTCAATCACTTAGTCATTTACAAGGTAAAGTCAGATGGTCATCACTGCAACCAAGCTACTATACATAGGTTGAGTCATGTACATAAGATTTTATGGACCAAGAAATTATATAGAAGTCAAGTAAGTATATGGTCATAGAGCAATTTTCTATATGTATTGAGCTCATTTAGAAATCGAGCAAGTCATTAGCAAACAAGTAAAATTCCAAGCATATAAGTATCGAGTAATATAGTATATGTTGAGCATCAAAAAATTAATAAAGGCCAAGAAACAATGATGTAGGGCATCAATAATAGTAGAGGATGAGAAATGTAGAGTATATATAAAAGTCATGAATGAAATAGAGTTCTTGAAAAAATGATTATTAGGCCAACTTGGAAGATTTATTTAAGTTTTCAAGAAGTTTTAATAAAACATTTAATATTTGTTGAGATTGTCACAAAATATTTACATAGCATGGATCGCATATCCCCATGTCCATGTTCAATAATTAGGATGAAGAAGCAAAACATGCAACCATATAGAAGACTCTTCATGGAATTTTTATATAGCAATGATCTTAACCTAGATCAGAAATGATCTTATGTGTATATGAAAAGATCACAAAGGAGAATATCAAAAGTCATTCAAGGATTATGTTATCATCTAAAAAAACAAGTGACCTATTCATTAGTAGTCAAATTGGAAGGGAAAGAAAAGAATACCATTTTAGAGGAGAGGACCTTTTAGTAAGGAGAAGACTTGAAATTAGCTTGCAGAGAAAACTAAGAGTCAGGTACCGAGTCAATTTTAACAAACTTGAATCTGGGTAAATCTCTTAATAGAGTGGTCTTAACAGATCTTGGTAAATATCCTAAAAAAGTCCTTACCTAGTTGGAAGTGTCAAATCCTCTAACAAGGTAAAGCCCAATTGTTTATTAAGTCTTTAACAAGACAAACTCCTCATAGTGTAGATTGTATATTATGGTCAAACATTGTAACCTTAACTAGTTAACTTTATTATTGTAGTAGTGAAGACTTGTGGGTGTCATGCCCACCCAGGTTTTAGTTTCACTTTGGAGGATTTTTGGGTAACAAATATTGTGTTATGTCGTATTACTTTCATGCATTTTATTGGACTATTTTACATGTTACAACAAAGTTTATAATTATAGTTTTTAATGTACAAGTTATTATTAGATGTGAATGAATCTATGAAAAAGGTAAAAAATGTGATTGATTCTAATTCACCTTCCCCCCCACCCCCCACCATTCTTAGTATCTATTTTACTCCTCCATAAATCAACAATTGATATCAGAGCACTGGTACTCTAAAAGAATCTTAGAATCTTTTTTATTAGGTCTTAGAAGATGGAGGCTTTTAAACTAGACAAGACTATTGACAATCAAGTGATTGATATCCAACTCACACTGCAAAAAATTTAGAAGGCAAGACAAGATCTAAAGGATTCCCTAAACAAGAGAAAGGAAATTTCCATCTAGATAAAACAATACTCTTATGAATAAGTCAAGACGAAAGGACTATTTGAACCAATCAATCCTAATGACAAAGAATTTTTTGAACTACTTGAAAGGAACAAACTTCTCAATGAAGAGATATGATCACTAAAAAGAGAACTTGAGAGGACTATTTGTGGGTGTCATCCCCATCCCAATTTTACCTTCACCTTGGAGGGTTTTTAGGTAAAAAATATTGTGTTATGTGGTATTACTTTCATGCATGTTATTGAATTTTTTTACATGTTACAACAAAGTTTACATGTATAATTTTGCATGCACAAGTTATTATTGGATGTGGATGAATTTATGAAAAAGGTTAAAATTGTTATAGATTCTAATTCACCCCCACCCCCCAAGTATCTAGTTTACTCCTCCATAAATCAATAATTTGTATTAGAGCACTAGTTCTCTAAAAGAAGCTTAGAGGCTTAGAGATAAGGTCTTGGAAGATGGAGCCTTTTAAACTAGACAATACTATTGACAATTAGGTGATTGGCATCCAACTCACACTATAGAAACTTGAGAAGGCAAGACAAGATCTAAAGGATTCCCTAAAAAGGAGAAAGGAAATTGCCATCTAGATACAATAATACTCTTATGAAGAAGTTGAGATCGAAGGACTATTCAATCCTATAAAACCTAATGACAAAGCATCTATTGAACTACTTGAAAGGAAAAAGCTTCTCAATGAAGAGATAAGGGCACAAAAAAGAAAACTTCAAAGGACTATTTGTGGGTTTCATCCCCACCCCAATTTTACCTTCACCTTGGAGGGTTTCTGGGTAACAAATATTGTGTAATGTGGTATTATGTTCATGCATGTGATTGAATAATTTTACATGTTATAGAAAAGTTTATATTTATATTTTTGCATGCACAAGTTATTATTGGATCTGGATGAATATGTGAATAAGGTGAAAATATATATAGATTCTGATTCACCCCTACCTCTTAGTATCTAGTTTACTCCTCCATAAATCAACAATTGGTATCAAAGCATTGGTTCTCTTAAAAAATCTTAGAGGGTTAGAGATTAGGTCTTGGAAGATGGAGGCTTTTAAACTAGACAAAACTATTGACAATCATGTGATTGACATCAAACTAATACTATAGAAACTTGAGAAGGCAAGATAAGATCTGAAGGATTCCTAAAAAGGAGAAAGGAATTTGTCATCTAGATAAAACAATATTTTTATGAAGAAGTTGAGACTAAAGGACTATTTGAACCAATCAATCCTAATGAAAAATAATCTATTGAACTACTAGAAAGGAACAAACTTCTCAATGAAGAGATAAGGTCATTGAAAAGAGAACACAAAATCCAATCAGTAAGACTATGTGAAGTGACTAAACAAGGGAAGAAAGCTAAGGAAAGTAAGACTATGGAAAAAGAAGACAAAAGGGTAATAGATAGCATATTAGAACAAAGGATGTCAAATGTGTAGAAGCTCACAATTACATAAATGGAGTTGATGAATAAACTAATGACTATAAATCAGATACTAAATCACAAGGATGTGGGTATTGCCAACTTTAAATCTCACAATGAGGTACTTAAGAATGAACTGAAGAATGAGAAGAAATCAATGGAGAATTCAAAAAACCAAAGGAAGCAATGAAAATGTTGAAGAACTTATGAATTCATCAAGTTATTCTAATGGGTATGGAAATTCATGCATCAAGAAAGGAGAATCCTCTAGGAATGGAGAAATGAGAAATGTAAAGCCAAAAGATAAACCAACATGTTATTGCTAAAGAAAAATTAGTCATACTACACATATCTATCAAAGAAAAAATGGTATGCAAATATCTAAACCTAAGTTTATTTCTTATTGTTTTTACTATAAGAAACAAGGACATCAAATACAAAGGTGTAGGTCAAGAATGAGGAACATACCTACTACACCTAGATTTGAAGGATATTGTTACAACTATCAAAAGTATGGGAGTAAAGCATTTGAATGCAGATAAAAAACAAAACCCTACTGGAGAAATTAGAGAAAGAATAATTATGTATCTAACAATACATGTTCCAAATGTCACAAGTTTGGACATCAAAGACACAATTGTAGGATTCAAGTACATTAAGACAAACAAAGGAAAAGGTAAAGTATACATTGAGCAAGTAAGGAATGAAATGAATCTAAAATGGAAAAAGAAAATGAAAGATGGAAATACTGGAGCTAATGGGGCTGAGGTCACCCAATCCCATGGAGAAGGTGATTGTGTCATCTCTAATTGAGAAAAAGAGGTATGTTTGGAACTATATACTTAAATCATTTATAATACATTTTTTTCTTACATAAATATGTGCAAAAGTTCATATTTGCATATACAAGATGCAAGAGAATAAAAAAATTTAAAGGTTTTTGAGTATCATTAAATGTGTTTATGTTAACCAAGCATTGCATCACAGATCGAGAACTCTAATAGAGACCAAAGATTATGAAAAGACCAAGCTATTATGCTAGCTAGCTTCCACTGAATGATCTATGCAACATTAATGAAAAACCTATTTGATCAAATTATTAGGTATATAAAAAAATTTGAATATATTATTTCATACCTTGCATCCATATTTTTGAAGATCTCTGAGTGCTTAAGCAATTGAGCAATTAAGCAATTTCAAGCAACAGATAGAGATTTCAAGGAGCAATTTGATCAAAAGGTCTGAACGAGTAAAAGTGTGAACAAGTATCAAGTATCAAGAGAAGAACATCAAACCCTAGCTACAATTATGGAAACTTCATTGGCCACTAGAATGAGTCAAAAGGTTAGTAAAATTCAACTAGCAAATAGTGATGCATGTCCTCCACCTAAATTTTATGCTATTCTAGAAATTGTTGTTAAAGGAGACTCAATGCATGCATTATCCTCAATATCACCTAAAGTCATCATGATTAATGATGTTAGAAGTCATTACATGTGAAAATTTAGAGAAGTGGGACATTATGAAATCAAAGAATCTTATAAGAAATGGTGTGATGTGTTGGAATACTTTAGAATAATTAAGAGGGGGGATGAATTAGTTATCCAAGGTCCATATGTATAAATAAAACTTTTCATAGCTTAGTGAACCCATAAAACATTTATACTCATGTGTGCCTCCGTAAGATTATGCAATCACTTAAAACTTGTAGGTTACTATGAAATCAACTTGTAGAAATGTAAAACTGAAACATAATAGAATTATCAACACACTTGATACAATGATTTATGTGGAAACCAAATTCAAGAAAAACCACTAGTAACATGCTACTCTTTTCTCTCTTCTAAAGTGATGTCCTCTGAAAGGCCAAACCTATTAAAGTTTACAATACACACTATTAAATGTGACCCTATTAAAAGATTTCAATCACCCTATTAGGAGTGAGCCTTCATAGATGACTTTAGACCATTCACTTGGAATGTCACCTAGTTAAAGGATTCACAAATGACTATTAGGTCAACCTGAATCCAAAGGATTTACCCTAGACTGATACAATTGTTAGAGAGTAATAGTAAGGCTCTGATCTAATACAACTTACAACTTCTCTTGCAAATTATAGATCTTTTTTTTATCCTCAATTCTGCATGGCCTTCATACTTTATAGTTGTGATAACTTGTTAACCCTCAAGCATTTATCTCCTTAAGCCTTCTTTCTTAACATGCCATTGTAGACTCTTCTCTTAGGTCACATGATGAAGAAAAACCCTTGACTCTTATCTTTCCTAGGTTCTCACACATGACAACCTTACTTCATGACCAACCATTCCTATAAATAGGAAATTAAGATCTTTTCCCACTCACTCTCCATCGTCCAAATTAGGGTTTGGGTGGATTAGGTAGGATAAAATGTATCTACCCCATATTTCATATCTCTTCTAGCAACTTCTCCTAGAATCCTCTTTGAATTTGCCTAAAAATGGTTTACCTTGAATTATGTGCCACTAGCTCATCATCCTTATCTTCCACTTGGTTCACACAATTCATGAAAACAAACTAATTGACTCAAATTCATTGAATCCATAGTCTTTTAAATAATTTAGCAACTCATCATTATCAACCTTCTAATGCTCAGCACATACTATATTACACAACATCTTCCATAAAATCACTTGACATCAACTAAAGTTTACTTGTGCTTGGCATCAACTAAAATTCACTCAACATCCACTATTCTTGCAAGGCATTGACTTGAATTTTCTTTTCCTTGGCTCCAACTAATTTTCTACTCGGCTTGCACTAACTATGCTCACCACCTTCTATCCACTCGATCAAGCTTGGTAGAAAAAACTTGTATAAGTTGTTCTTCTAACCTTTCTTAGTGTAGCCAACATTTGTAACCTTAAGTAAATTGTCATATCATCATTGTCTTAATTGATCCTTGTAATTCATTACATAATAATAACTCAACTTTTCCTCTAGGTGCTATTGTTACATCTTTTGATCAAATCCTCTTCATCAATCAACTAAGTGATAGTAGTTAAATCTTATAAGTAGTTGTCCTACTAGTGAATAGTAGGTTTGGCATCAGTGACAAAATAATGAGTGAAACACATAGTCTTCTTCTTTCAATCTAGTTTCAAGAATCTCCTTCAATAATGATCTATCCAATTAGATCTCAACAGTGATGAAAGAACCTTAAAGGATGTGTTTAAAATTGATGAAAGGAAAGGTTTAACTCAAGCCTTAGAATTTCCAATATATTCCATAGTCAAATGGACCAAAATCATTGTGATAAGATTTCATGATATGAAGTAATGGCTACATAATGAACTAGTAGAAATAGCAAAGACCGTGATGCATAGGATTACAGGTTATCTAGCACTAAATAGGAAGAAAATCATGCAATTCTTGAGTTGAGAAAAAGTTGAGGCCAATACAAAAATTGAGTGGAATGGACAAGGTCTATCCATTACAAGTATTTTAGATCCACTTATAGAATTTTTAGTGACATTCATTACTCACAAATTTTATCAATTGAGAAGATGGAATAATGTGTCATGTATGGTTGTGGACCAAGCATGGAAGATTGTGATGAAAGATCATGAGTATGATCTTGTTGAGCTAAAAATGTTACAACTAGTAGAAAACCTATCATCAATGAGAAAGGAAAAGAATTCAATGTGTAAGTTTGGTTCCCTAATTGTTTGTACATTCTTTTATATTCAAAAATATTTTCCTAGTATAGGAAATGCTATATGGGATCAAGACAAGCCACTTCTAAAGAAAATCAATGAGTTTATTACTCAATTGGGAGACAATTTTGATAATGCAATGAATACAGATTTTAATGAATTCAAGTTGAACATGAAAAGGAGAATGAGAATTCTAGAGGAATTGGTCACAAAATATTATAGTGACATATTTTTTCTTGTTGATACAGAGAACATATTTGTTCAAGTTGTTAAGCCAAGCAAGGCATGGCTACAAAATTTTGGATTTGAAATAGAGAGTGATGATGTGAGTACAAAAATTGATGCACTGTTAAAAAAAGAGATCTATGTTGAGTTAGAACCATTTGGGAGATATGAAGAAGCAAAGGCAAGGATAATAGTGAACATAAAGATAGCTTCCAAATAAAAGAAAATGAAGAAGATGATTGAAAACCTAGAACCTAAATTACACACTCTAGGAAAGGGAAAAGAACCATTGCTAATAACTCAAGTTATTGGTGAAGATGAAGAACAAGGAAGTGGTGATGAGGAAGATGAAAAAGAAGAAGCTAACAGGGTAAACCCCTAGTTGTTTCTATCCAACTAAGTAAGAAGGCCAAAATAATAGAAGAAAAGAAGGTAGTGATACCTTTGCCACCAAACAAGCCAAGGACTAGTGCAACTGCTATTACCAAGTAGTCCATGAAGTAGAAAATAGTAGATACTACTAAGTCAAGTGAACCTAAAACTAGAAGAAGAAGATTGTTCAAAGAACCACCTATCAGAAAATTAAAAACCATTGAAGAGGTATGTGACATCTTAAGAAGATTTATAAGATTATCTAGTTTTAGATATGTAAGATATGATACACCATATAATGATGTTAGAGATAAATTTGAGGATGTTATGGTAGAAATGATTGTAAGACAAAAACTAGCTCCTAGTACAATTAAGAAAAAGATATCAAAGGATTTACATGATAGATTAGAGAGGAAATGATAGTATGTAGAGGTAGTAGAAAATCATATAAGAGCTTATGCACTTGTCATATTTATGCCTGATCTATCTAAAGAACAAAAGGACACATTTTTGAAACAAAAAAGGAGCATATTTGTTCCTAAATATAGAACATTCTTGATATTAAAAAATGAAGAGGAAGTTATGCAATAGAAATGTGAGTTGCTATGGAAGAATATTTTTTGGCTTACTACAAAGGAGGTAGAAACTATGAATTTTGATGATGAATACAGTAGTGGAGAAAGCTCAATTCTATTGAGTCCAAAAGATAACATGTCTCCTATACATGCTGACACCCTTGACACTCCAAAAGTGATGGGGAGTTTCTCACACTTAGAGCCTTCTTGCTCTATCCAAGAATTTCTCTTAGCTTTCCTAGGTCCTTCATTGATAAGTTACTTTAGAGGATCTTTTCCTAGTCCTCTCCAACCTAGAAATCCACCTATCAATTCAAATTACTCTCCTAAACCTTCACACTCCAAGTATACAACTTTGTGCTTAACTAGTAGACATACTCACTAAGGTCTTCTGACATTTAAAATGAGTTTTTATACCACCCTCACAATATTCTTGATCATTTTCCAACCATTATGCATCTTCTTTCTAATTTTTAGGCTTCAAAATCACAATCTTACTGATTTTGGTCTTGTAGCCCTATGAGCCCCAATGAGGCCTCCTAAAAATAAGGAAAGTGAAATAAAATCAAAAATCCCTTAACAATCCCTAATGATTCCTTCTATACTTTGTCTCGTAGCAACCTAACCTTGAAGATTTTCTAGGTTTTAGCCTCCCATATTGTTTATATAACACTTTTCTGCAAAATGCTAATTTTGAGGGTTTCTAGGGCAATGACAATAATTTATTCATGATATTTTAGGATCTTTTTTTGAGATATCTTTCATTGGATTTTGGACACTTTACTCCTACTTCATTTCCCCTAGAAAAAATTTCTCATACCAATCAAGCAACCTCATTCAAACTCTCTTGCGTGCATCACAATGCCTAACCAAACAACTCTAGGCTTTCCTAGGGATCACTTGAAAAAATAGATAACTTATCTACACAACTACCAAAATGAATATTTACATAAATTACAAATTCTAATACTTGAATCCCAAAGGCCACGAGGTTTTAACCATGGGCACTCAAGTTATGGCCATTCTTGTTTAGACTACTATGTAAAGACCAATAGGAGATGCATAAGTAAATAATTACCAAAACCTATTAAAATGAATTAAAAATCCTTGAAAAAGAGCACATAGATTATCCATATGTATTAGGAACCTAATCCATGCAAAAAGGTCAGAGGATAAATCCAAAACAATAGGTCTCACACCCAAAATGACATTTTTGTCAATATTCGACTCCTTTCTCATGAGCAATTTGTACAAGACAATTGCCAAACCTTCAAAATAGAGTGCTTTGTCCTTCTATACCTTATCTATAACTATTCATAACATTAGGTAAAATCCTAGACCTCTTTAGTGCTCCTTCCTAAAATTGTGAAAAAGTTGTCATGAGCAACTTCTGCAATTTTTGCAATTTTTGCATAGGTGACATTTTAACATCTCAAACCTATCTAGTTTGACTCAAATCCATCCAATTTGATCCAAAAACACCTATGTACTATATTTTAACAATCATTCCTCACTATTGATGTATTTTTCAATTTTGACCTAGTTTGACTTTATCAAGAACTTATGGCACTAATTAGGTCTTAACAACTAGATTGTGGGAAAAACTTACACTAATCTTCTTTCAAACCCTCTAACACACATTGGGAATTTATGACTAGTCCTTATTTTTTCAATAGCTAGCTAGATCATTTACAAGCCAAAATTTCCTATTAGGGTTTTCCTTTCCCTAAGATGCTCCTACACTGTACTCCCATGCACGAAAAGACTAAGTTACTTGTGGTGAGAGGAACTCCTCACTAATTTCATGCTTCTTAAAGTCACTCTCTAAAAACCATGTTGTTTTAGCATTAGTTTTTTCTTTCCATTTGATTAGGTGCTCTTTGTAAAACTTGTTTCTAGTACTCTTCTTAACTCTAGAGTCTAGTATCCTATCAGCTTGTGGTTGGAACTTTTTAGGTACTTGTAGCTATGCCACATCCTCATTTATCCATGTATGATACTATGACTCATCAATATCTAGACCTCTATATGGTGTTAAGTCTTGAATATTAAAGATGGGTGAGATTGACATGTCCTTGATTAGATCAACCTTATATGCATTTGCACCATACTTCTTTAACACCTTACATGGTCCAATCCTCTTCATTTGAAGTTTAGTTGGGATTGCCTTTTGTAGTCTAGAGTTTATCAAGAAAACCATTAATAAGTCTCCTATTTGGAACTGTAATTGTCTTCTTCCCTCATCTTTCTTTTCATTCAAATTTTGATTATACTTTATCAATTTCTTCTTCACTTTAGCATTAACCTCCTTCATTGACTAAGAAAATTCATATGCATTCCCATTGACCTTATCCTATCTAGGTAGCTCTTTAAGCTCCATAATACCCCTTGGATATATACCATATAAAACTTGGAAAGGACTCAACCCTATTGTTCTATTTTTACTATAATTGTAGGCAAACTCCACTATAGGAATAACTTTCTCCCATTATTTCCCATACTCCTTAGTCAAACATTTGAGTGGGTTACCAAGAACACTATTGATTACCTCTATTTTCCCATCTATTTAGGGCTAATAGGAAAAATTGTGAGCCAAATTAGTACCTAGCCTCTTCCAAAGGGTTTTCCAAAAATTCCTCATCAACTTGACATCCTTGTCTACAATAAAACTCATTTGCAATCCATGTATCCTAACTATCTCCTTGATGAAAAGGCAAGCTATATGAATAGAATCATGTGTGGTTTTACAAGGTATAAAATGGATCATCTACTAAACCTATCAAACACATAAAACACACTATCCAATCTTATCTTTTTTCTAGGTAGGCCAACTATGAATTCCATACTAATGCACCATTAAGTCTTATTAGAAATAGGTAATTGTTGATAGATTACTGCATTTGGTGAAGTTCCTTTAGCCTCTTGGCATATTCCACATTGTTCTACATACCTTCTCACATCCCTTTGTATATTGGGCCAATAGTAGAACCTTTCTATTAGATCTAGGGTCTTATAAAGGCAAAAATGACCACTCATACTCCTATTATGTTTTTCCTAAATTATATTTTCCCTCATAGACCCTCTTGGCACATAGAGTTGTTTCCCTTTAAATTAAAAACTATTCTATAAAGTAAATTTAGGAAATTGACTATGAAAGTGGTTTTCAAAATTGTTACATACCTTATATGCTTTTGCAAAATCAATATCTTCTCCATATAGATCTTTGAACTCTTTAATCCATATATTTTGTAACTTGTGTTCTTGAACAATCAACAACCTTGTACTTAAGGTATTAACCACCTTGTCGTTGAGCCCCTTCTTGTACTTTATGGTAAACATATAGGATTACAAGAATTTCATCCACTTGATGTGTCTAAGGCTGAGCTTCTCTTGGGTTTTTATGAAACTAAGTTCATCATTGTCAATGTAGACCACAAACTCCTTGGGTAGTAGATAGTGCCTCCATTTCTAGATGGCTTGAACCAATGCATATAGTTCAAAGTCATAGGCATAATACCTTGTATTTTCCTCATTGAGCCTCTCACTAAAAAATTCTATGGTCCTTCCCTCTTGGCTCAACACTACTCCAACTACAACGTTGCTTGCATCACATTCCACAATAAACATTTTTTCAAAAATTGGTAAAACTAGTAGTGGTTGAGTGGCTACCTCCTTCTTTAGTCTTTCAAAAATTTCATCTTCTACCTTTATCCATACAAATTTTTTCTTCATGCCTCCTTTTATTGTGGCTTTCATAGGATCATAAATTTGGTTGAATATCCTAACAAATTTCCTATAGAATTGGGCTAAGCCATGAAAAATCTTCATTTCAGTAGTAGTCCTAGGAGTAGACCAACTCAATATTGCCTCCACCTTACTCTTATCCATTTTCAAATTACCTTGTGAAACTACAATGCCTAAGTACACAAATCCCTCCTCCATGAACTCACTCCTTTCTAGGTTTATGGTCAACTTATCCTCTTGGAATCTCCTCAACAAAATTTCCAAGTGTTTTATAAACTATTCCTTTATCTTTCTAAATATTATGATGTCATCTAGATATAGTTTTGATTACAATTGATTAATTATGTATTGTATTTAATGTTACACAAAATGTCATATTTTTATCAGTCAGTGTATGCCAAGCTCACTTGGTCATTGAAGATAGTTTTCAGTATCTACCAAACATTCTAGAGTTTGCCTAGTTTAGAAGGCAATGTCTACCGAGTTCACTCAGGCTTTGAAGGAAAGTTTGTGAATGATGAGTGTTAACTAAGCTCACTTGGTTAATAAAGGAAATATTTATTGGAACCAATGCTAACAAAGCTCACTCAGTTACCAAAGGAACTTTACAAGTATATAGTGTTAACCAAGTTCAATTGGTTGACACAAGAAATCATTTTTGAGTTATTATCTATTGAGTCGGGTCAGCTAACAAAGGATTTTCTTACTTTGGCATATTGAGTTCAATTGATTTCATTGTCAATTCTAGTTGATTGATCAGATCAATATTAATTAATCTAAGTTGTATTTGAGCTGACTTGATAATATGAAATATATAAGTATAAGATCAAGTTAAGGGTTAGAATGTGTGTGTCAATGAAAAAGATTTGATAATGCCAAGAGGAAGTGAATCTAAAGGATAAGTATAATATCCTTCTAGAGAAGAAAAGATATATTCAACAGGAAGGATCAAGTACAAGACATTATTGATATTTGCAATCAGCAATTCAATTGCACCCAAATCAAATCATATCATTGTTACTCTCTAGCCATTGTATTAGTGATCTAAATCTCTTAACAAGGTGGCAGTTTTATTGAATTGTCTAAAGACCTCTAATAAGGCCACTCCTACTAGGGTGATTAAATACTCTAACAAGGTCACACCTAATAGTGTGTTTTGTAATATTTAACAAAGTTGACTCCTAATAGGGCTCACAATAGAAGAGTGAAAACAGTAACTAGTTGAAATTGGTGATTTTTCCCAAATTGGGTTGCCATGTTAAATCTTGGTGGCAAATGTGTTCATGCTTTTTATTTTCCATATTTGAAACTAAGTTAAAGTAATGGTAATCACATATAACATCTTAATATTTTTATGCTAAGTAATTATCGAGCAATTATAGTACTTACTAGGTTACAACATCTTTGTGTTTGTCAAGCTTCAACAGAGTTTAGTTTTCAAAAGTATATTATTTTGTAGTAACATCTAAGGGATCTAGGATTTATTTTTTTAGTAACCAATTCACCCCTCCCCTCTCAATTTCTACTTATAATTCCAACAAATAGTACCACAAACACACCTATGCATTCCTTTAGGGCTTCATTCATTACCCTCATGAATGTACTTGGTGCATTGGTAAGACCGAATGGCATTACCAACCACTCATAGAGCCCTTCATTGGTTTTAAAAGAATATTTCCATGAATCACCCTCTTTCATACTTATTTGATAATATCCAATCTTGAGATCAATTTTTAAGAAATAACTAGCTCAACAAAGACAATCCATTAGGTCCTCTATCCTAGGAATAGGAAATTTATACATTATTGTTGTCCTATTTATTTCCCTAGAATCTATACACATTCTCCACTTACGTATCATTTTTGGACCTAGGAAAAATAGATCAAAACATGGGCTTATGCTTTTCTTACTCAACCCTTTTTCAAGAAGCTCTTTAACTTGCCTTGCAATCTCCTTGTTTTGCTCAGGTGTCATCTTGTATCTATCTTTGTTTGGAAAAGAGGTACCTGGTATGAAATCAATTTGATGGCTTATCTCTCTCTTTGGGGGTAATGAAGGTGGTGATCAATCATATATGATGTCCTTACAACTATTTTACCTCTATAGGTATTGGTATTTTCTTTGGTGAATCCTTGTCCTATGGTTTCAGCATGATTGCATAACCAATTCCTTCTCCTTGTTTTAGAACCTTTAAGAATTCTTCCTCACTCATCAAGAGTGCATTGGCCTCTACCTTCTCTACACTATTCTCATCTAGTAAAGACTATATCTTATAAGTACCTTCATTCTTCTTGAATGAGTACTTATTCAATTGGAAATATAAGAGGAGTAACTGAGAGGGAAGGGTTAAATCAATTACCACAAAAATAAATCCAAGATCCCTTAAGATGAAAATGCAATAAAAAACCAAACTCTGTTGAAACCAAAATACTGTTGTACCTCAGTTAACACAAGAACACTTGGTTTACACTAAGAATTACTATCTCTTAGTAAACAATAAAATAATTACTTCTTAATATGTGTAGTGCATTTAACCATAATTGACTTTGTTACAAAAACATAAAGTAAATAACATGAACAAAAGAGACACAAACATTTAATATGGAAACTCAATTTGGGAAAACCACCAATTGCAACTAGTTACTATTTTTCACTCTTCTAAACTAAGACTTGTTAGGAGCCAAACCCTAATAAATGTTACAAAACACATTTTTAGGTGTAACCCTATTAAAGGATTTAGGTCACCCTATTAGGAGTGGCCTTGTTATAGGTCTTCAGACACTTCAATCTAGAAATGCCACCTTGTTAGAGGATTTACAAAATACTTGTTAAGCTAACTATGTTAAGAGATTTAATTCACTACCACAATTATTAGAGAGTAATAATGACTTGAATTGATTGCTGATGCAAATGAATTTTTTGGTTTCATATCTCAGTTCTGGCTTGAATAATTGATCCTTCTTGATCATATTTATCTTTGCATCTCAGTCAACTTTGGATACTCTATTATCCTTCAAATCCACTTCCTTTATTCATCTTCTTCTCTTCCACATGTTCAAAAAATTCAATCCTCAACTTGACCTTATATTTATATGATTTATCTTGTGAAGTCAACTTGAATACACTTTCAAACAATTAACATTCATCCCTTATCTAGCTAGAACTAACCATCAAAATTATTAGACTCAATATTTTGATACAACAAAATCCTTTGTAAGGTGAACCAACTTGTTCAACACCAACTCAGAAAAGACTTTCCTTTATACTTCCTTTGGTAACTAAGTGAGCTTGGTTAACACTAGTTTCATGCCAAATTTCCTTTCGTAATTGAGTGAACTTGGTTAACACTATCTTCTTGGAAACTCCCTTTGGTCACCGAGTGAACTTAATTAACACAGGCTCTATTTAGACTTTCCTTGAATGCTTGGGATGCACAAAAATTTACTTTGACACCCAAGTGAGATTGGACTACACTAATTTCTTTAGCAAAGATTTGATATTTGTGTATCATCAAAGACAACATACAATTGAATGATTGTATTCAACAATCTCCTTCTTTAGAATTAATGGCAACACAACATGTCATGATATAAAGGAATTTTAGAGAAAAAATAGAAGTAAGGATAATATCCTTAGTTTAATTATAATTCTCATCCATGAAAACTCCCTCTATTAGAGTGAACTTCCTTTGACAAAAATCTTTCCCTCAGGAATGATTTCTATGATCGCTCTAATTGTAATTTCTCTAGCATAAACAACAAACTCTCTTTCTGACATCTCATCCAAAAATTTTGATATACAAACTCTCACTCTTTGACATCTTATGCCAAAGACACAAATCAATGTATTTTCTATGTACCTAATGTATTGATTCTAATACAATCTACTCTATCAATACTAGATCAACTTGACATATCTTTAAAATATTTTGTTGATGCATTACTAAACATTATTTAGTGAGCTTCAGCTAGGGGAATGACCCCTATCTTACCTCTTAGATACAAAAATGCATCCTTAGGTAATGGATTAATGAATATTTCTACAATTTATTCTTTTGTATTCACATATTCCAATCTCACCTTCTTGTCTTGCACCAATTCTCTCAAGAAATGATATTCTATTGCTATGTTTTTGGTCTTTGTATGCATCACTAGATTTTTGGATATGTTGATTGCACTAGTGTTTTCACATAATATAACAACTAGATCCTTGATCTTCTCTTTCATACCCACAACATGTGTTTGAACCAAATAATGTTGGAACAATTGATTGCTACTACAACATATCCTACTTCTACTATAGTGTGAGAGATACAATTATACTTGTTCCTTGTCCAAGATACTAGCTTCTTTCTAAGAAAGAATGCTCCACCACTAGTTCTCTTCCTATCATCAACACTTCCTTCCCAATCAACATCAATGAATGCTTTAAATTAAAACTTGTCTTCTTTCTTATACCACAAAACCATAATCTTTAGTACCTTTCAGATATCTCAAGATTATTTTTATCATCATTATATGACTTTCATTAGGATTAGTAGAGAATCTTTCCACCATAGAAAATTCTAATGCAATATTAGGCCTTTTGTGTACCATATACTAAAGTTTTCTAATCATTATTCTATATGTAGTCTAGACTAACTCCTTGGAATCATCATTTTTGGAAACCTTATGTGCAATAGACATAGGGGTTCCAACTAGTCTAGAATCTTCCATTCCAAATTTTTTCAATATCTTCTTGATGTATTTTAATTGAGTAATGTAGATACCATCCTTCATCTATTGAATTTGCAAGCCAAAAAATTATTTAATGTCTTCAAACATTGACATTTCAAATTCTTTACTCATTTCCTCATAAAAATATTTAAAGAAGTCATCATTTCTAGTAAATAATGTATCATCTACAAAGATTTCTGCCAACACTATCTTCGTTTCTAGTCCATTTTTTATGTATAGGCTATAGTTATCATTGGTCCTTTAAAGACCAATATTTATCAAATAATCATGCAATATTGCATACTATGTTCTGGGGGTTTGTTTTAGACCATACAAAGATTTGTGTAATCTTCAAACCATACACCTTTTGCTAGGATCTATGAAACCTTATGGTTTCTCAATGTAGACTTCTTTTTCTAAGATTCCATTCAAGAATGTTGACTTCACATCCATCTGATACACTTTGAATCCTTTATTTGCAACATATGAAAGAAATATTCTCACACCTTCTAGTCTTATAATAGGAGAAAAATTATGTCCATAATCAATAGCTTCTTCTTGAGCATAGCCATTGCATACTAACCTTTTCTTGTTTCTAGAGACTTCTTGATTTTGATTTAACTTGATTTTGAATACCCATTTTGTGCTAATTACATTTTTTTCGTAGGATTTAGGAACAAGATTCCAAGTCTTGTTTCTTTCAATTTTCTCAGTGTCTTTATTCATTGCCTCAATCCAACTTTTATTTTCTAATGTAGCTTTAACAATTCTAAGTTCAAGCTCAGTAAGAAACCATGTACCTTTTAATTGTTTCATTGTCATTATGCCTTCTAACTAATCTCTAATGATTTTCTCAGGTGCATGATGTCTTTTGTCATATCTAAAAACTATAGGCTCCTTCCTTTTGGATTTAGGACTTGTCTCACTTGGTTCACCATGCTTAAAATGATCTTCATGCTCGAGTTCAACTACCTATAACTTGGGTCCTTTAGATGAATTGGTTTTCACTAGCTACAACTTGGGTCCTTCTGCTTGCAACTTGGATTACACTAGCTATAACTCAGGTTGAACTAGATATTTTGGGGACTCAAGTGGTGAAGACTATTAATTTCCAATGTTTACTAGGACATATGGTAAAGTATCAAGTTTACAATAGACAAAAATTCTATAATTTTCATGTTCTTTTTTGCTTTGTTCTTCACTCTTTTCTACAAACTCATAAATCTTTACATGTGCACTTTCTACAACTTTGTGAGTGGATAGATTCAGACATTTGAATGCCTTTCTCTTATTGGAATACTCTAAGAATGTGCCTTCATCACTTTTCACATCAAATTTTATTTTTCTTGATTCCTTTAAGATATAACATTTGCTTCCAAATACTTTGAAATAACAAAGATTAGGTTTATAGCCATACCATAGTTCATAAGGTGTTTTATTATAACCCTTCTTTAGCTAAACTCAATTTATGGTATGAACTATTGTATTGATTGCTTCCTTCAAGTATTTGATTATAAAATCTTTCTCTATCATCAAGGTTCTTACACAATCCATGATTGATCTATTTCTTCTTTCTGCTATGCCATTTTGCTAAGATCTACCAAGTGTAGATACCTATCTTTTGATTCCTCTTTCATTGCAGAATTCATTCAATTCATTTGAGATGAATTCACCTCCTCTATATGATCTTAAACAGTTTAGTTTCTTTCTTGTTTCTTTCTCAACTCTAGCTAGATACCACTTAAACTTTTGAAAATCTTTAGATTTTTCCTTTAAGTACATAATAGTCATCATCCTATAATAATCATCAACAAACAAAATGAAATACTTATCTCCATAGTAGCTTTCTATGCCAATAGCTCCACAAATTTTTGTATGAACCATCTCTAAGACCTCTTTTGAATGATAATTCTTGCTTTTGAAATTTTTCTTTCTCATCTTTCCAATTTGACAATTTTTGTACATGGCTATATCATATTTCTTTAGGCTTGGAATACCTCTCAATATTTTTTTCTTTCTTATGTTGACCAAGTGATCAAAATTCACATGACATAACCTTTTATGTCAAATCCAACTTTCTTCTACTTGAGCTAGGAAACATGAATTTCTGGCTAGATCTAGGTAGAATAGATTACCTCTAGTATGATTGCTAGTCCCAACTACATTTCCTTTCCCATCTAGAAGCTTGACATTCATGTTAATGAATTCTACCTTGAATCTAATCTGATTAAATTGTGCCAATAGTAAGTAGATTATGTTTTAATCCTTAAACCCAATAAGCATTGTCACATTTGAGTTCATTAGTTAATGCAATTCAACCTTTTCCTTTCACATAACAAGGTTCATCATTTCCAAATTTGACACTCCCACCATCACATTGTTCCAAGTGCTCAAATTTAAATTTATCACCAGTCATATGGTCAGAACAACCAATACCTATGATCCATGTATCATTCTTGCTAGCATGAGAAATGAGGGCATGCTTATCATTTTCATCATCTAACTCATCTTTAACAACAATGTAAACAATTTCATCTTCATCACTACTATCAAAATCTTTAGCCATGTAACAATATTTCTTACCTGTATCCTTTTAGTTTTTGTATCTTTTGAAATCTTTCTTTCCTTTGTACTTGTCATACTTCTTTTCTTCTTTTCTGCCTTTTCTTGGACACCTTGTAGTAATGACCAACTTCTTCACAAGAAAAATAGATCAAAGGTATTCTTCCTTTTTATTTTCCTTTTCCTTTGGGAAATTTTCTTGCAAGAAATGCTTCAATTACTTCAAGATCATCATCAAAACCATTTCAATCTTCACTATAAGACCTTTTTCTTTTAGACTTTCTAGCTTTCTTTTTGAGTGATAGTTTAGCTTGAAATGCAAACTCAATCTAACCATAGTTAGGAACATAGTTATCATAGTTATCTCAAAGGTTGTCAACCTTCCCACTAGTGCATCCAAAGTTATATCATTCTTTGTATTGCATCTTATTTCTTGAATAGCTAAGACTCTAATTACATAGATAGGAATAATAGTTATGAGTACCTTTTTGACCACTGTTACATCATCAATTATTCCTTTTGAGCCTCTAATTTCACTTACACTAGCTTTGATTATTTCAATGTACTATGCAATGTTCTCATCTTCTCTCATCTTCATTTGATCAAATTGTCATCTAAAACTTTTTTTCTTAGCTCATCTCACATTGTCATCACATACATTGATATCTTTTAGATTAATCTACATTTCATGAGTAGTACCACAATCTTTGATTTCATCAAATTTAGCATAACGGAGAGCAAGAGAAATGTCAATCAACATTATGTTAAGATTCTTCTTTTCTATAATCTATTCCACTATAAAATTCCCTTGAGGTGTAATATACTTCTTTTCTAGATATCTCAAACCTAAGTCTCCAATGGTTTCCAATTGAAGCTTCATAAGTACACACCATGCTTTAAAGTTATCTCTCTTCAACTTGGGAATCTCTCTTTTCTAAGACATCTTGATCTTTAGCATAGGTCCTTACAACCTTCTCTACAAGCATCAAAAGATCTAAAGCTAGTTATTGGAAACATAATAGCAATAATAGAGAGGGGAGGGGTGAATCAATTACCACAAAAATAAATCTAAGACCCCTTAAGATGTTAATACAATACAAGACCAAACTCTCCTGAAACTAAAATACTGTTGTAACTTGACTAACATAGAAACACTCAGTTTACAGTAAGAATTGTTGTCACTTGGTAAACACTAAAATAATTACTTCTTAAGATGCTTAGTATTTTTAACCATAATTAACTTAGTTGCAAAATAATAAAGAAAATAAAATGGACACAAGAGACACTAAGATTTAATTTGGAAACCCAGTTTGGGAAAACCACCAATTGCAACTAGTTGTTATTTTTAACTCTTCTGAAGTGAGCACTTTTAGGAGCCAATCTTGTTAAAGGTTACAAAAAATTTGTTAGATATCTTTAGACACTTCAATCTAGAAATTCCACCTTGTTAGAGGATTTACAAAATATTTTTTAAGCTAAATCTATTAAGACATTTAGTTCAATGCTACAATTATTAGAGAGTAATAATGAGTTGACATGATTGTTGGTGCAACTAACTTTTCTAATTTTAGATCTCAGTTCTGGCTTGAGTACTTGATCTTTCTTGATCAAATTTATCTTTATATCTCGGTCAACTCTTGATACTTTTTTATCCTTCAAACTCACTTCCTTTATTCATCTCCTTCTCTTCCACATGTTGCACACATTCAATCCTCAACTTGACCTTAGATTTATATTGTTTACCTTGTCAAGTTGTCTTGAATACACTTTCAAGCAATTAAAATTCATCCCTTAGTTGGCTAGAACTAACTAAACTATTAGATTCAATATGCTAATACAAGAAAATCTTTTGTTAGCCGACCCAACTTAATCAACACTAACTCAGAAAATAGTTTCCATGCCAATGTTCCTTTAGTAACCAAGTGAACTCAGTTAACACTATCTTCCTGCAAAATCTCTTTGGTAACTGTGTGAACTTGGATAACACTTCTTTGATGTGGAATTTCTTGGTACACTTGGCACACATAGAAAATTTCCTTTAACACCTGAGTGAGATCGACATACACTAATTTCTTCAATAAAGACTTTATATGTGTGTAACATCAAAGACAATATACAATTGAATGATTATAGTCAACAATCTCCCTCTTTGGTATTGATGGAAACAAAACATGTCAAGATACAAAGAAATTTTAGACCAAAAATAGAAGGATACTATACTTAGTTTCAATCCTATTCTCATCCATGACAACTCACTCTATCCGTGTAAACTCCCTTTGACATCAATTTTTCCCTTTGGAATGATTTCTCTAATTACAATTTCTCTAGTATAAGGAACAAATCATTTTTCTCACATCTTACTCAAAATCTCTAATATACAAAATACCGCTCTTTGACATCTTATGCCAATGACAACAATCAATGTGTTTTCTATGTACCTAATGTACTAATTCATATGTAATCTACTCTATCAATACTACATCAACTTGACTGATCTTCAAAATACTCTATTGATGCATCATTAAAATTTATTTATTGAGCTTCCAATAGGGGAATAAACCCTAGCTTACCTACTAGATACAAAAATATATCCTTAGGTAATGGCTTGGTAAATATGTCTGCAATCTATTCTTTTGTATTCACATATTCTAATATCACCTCCTTGTATTGCACCAATTCTTTGAAGAAATGATATTTTATTGCAATGTGTTTGGTCTTGGTATGCATTACTAGATTTTTAGATATGTTTATTTCATTGGTGTTATCACAGAAGATAACAACTAGATCCTTGATCTCCTCCTTCATACCTAACAATAGTTTTTTGAACCAAATAATGCTAGAACAATTGACTCTTGGTGTAACATATTCTACTTATGTTGTAGATTAAGAGATATAATCATGGTTATTTCTTGTCCAAGATACTAGCCTCTTTCAAAGAATTAATTCTCCACCACTAGTGCTTTTCCTATCATCAATACTTCATGCACAATCAACATCAATGAATACTTTCAATTCAAAGTTGCCTCCTTACTTATACTACAAGCTATAATTTTTAGTACATTTCAAATATCTCATGATTCATTTTATTCCCATCACATGATTTTATTTTGGATTAGTATAGAATCTTGCCACCATACCAACTACTAATGCAATATTAGGTCTTGTGTATACCACATACTAATGTTTTCCAATGATCTATATGTAGTCTGGTTTGCCTCCTTAGAATCATCATTTTTTGAAATCTTATGTTGAATAGGCATAGGGGTTTAAACTGGTCCAGAATCTCCCATTCCAATTTTTTTTAATATCTCCTTGATGTATTTTGATGGAGTAATGTAGATTTAATCCTTTATCTATTGAGTTTGCAGGATAACAAAGAATTTATTCTCTCCAAACATTGACATTTCATATTCTTTACTCATTTCCTCAAAAAAAGATTTGCACAAGTCATCATTTCCAGTAAATAATATATCATCCATAAAGATTTCTGCCAACACTATCTTCTTTTCTAGTCCTTTGATGTATAGGTTGTTGTTATCATTAGTCCTTTGAAAACCAATCTTTATCATATTATTATGCAATCTTTCATACCATGCTCTAGGGGCTTATTTGAGACCATACAAAGCTTTGTGTAATCTATAAAGCATACCCCATTTTCTAGGATCAATAAAATTTTATAATTGCTCAATGTAAACTTCTTCTAAAATTCCATTCAAGAATGTTGACTTCACATCCACTGATACACCTTGAATCCTTTATGTATAGCATATGCAAGTAGTGTTCTAATACCTTTTAGTCTTGCAATAGGAGAAAAAGTCTCTGCATAATCAATACCTTATTCTTAAACATAACCTTTGCATACTAACCTTGCCTTATTTCTAGCAACTTCTCCACTTTCATTTTACTTGTTTCTGAATACCCATTTTGTGCCAATTACATTTTTGTCCTTGGGTCTAGGAACAAGATTCTAAGTTTTGTTCCTTTCAATTTTTTCAATCTCTTAATTCATTTCCTTAATCCAACTTTCATTCTCTAATGCATCGTTAAGAATTTTAGGGTGAAACTTAGTAAGAAAACATGTACCTTTTAAAAAATTTCCTTGTCATTTTGCCCTCTAACTGATTTCCCATGATTTTCTCAGGTGCATGATGCCTTTTGCCATATTTGGAAAGTCTAGGCTCCTTCCTTTTGGATTTAGGACTTGTCTCACTTTTTTCACCATGCTAAAAAACATCTTCATGCTCAAGCTCAACTACCTATAACTTGGGTCTTTTAGATGGCTTAATTTGTACTAGATGCAACATGGGTCTTTCTAATTGCAACTCAAGTCCTTTTGACTATGGCTCAGGTTTCATTGGGTATAACTCAGGTTGAACTAGATATTTTTTAGGACTTGGTGATTTCTAATGTTTTTTGGGACATCTAGTAAAGTATCAAGTTCACAATAAACAAAATTTCTATAATTTTTAGGTTATTTTCTACTCTTTTCTTCACTCTTTTAGACAAACTCATCAATCTTTAAATGTGAACTTTCTACAACTTTGTGAGTAGATAAATTCAGACATTTGACTTATTTTATATTATTTCCTTGACTCCTTTAAGATATAACATTTGCTTCCAAATACTATGAAATAAAAAACATTAGGTTTATAGCCATACCATATTTTGTAAGGTTTTTTATTTGAATCCTTCTTTAGTTGAACATGATTTAAGGTATGAACTATTGTATGTTGATCTCAAATTGGTTTTGACAAGTGTCTATACACTTAATTCATTTACTTAGTTCATGTTGAACAAGTAGTATAAGCTAAGCACAACATATATAAGTTAGAGCATGTTGAGTCCATAGTGAGTGTCGAGTCACTCATGTGCCAAGTAGGAAATCTATATCAAGTGATACAAAAATTTGAGTAAGTAGTACATGCCAAGTCATTTAGATGTCGTCATAGTATAGAAATTAGTATATGCCAAGCATAAGAGACTTTAGATGGTGAGTAACACAATTTTGTCATAGTTATTTATAATGGCACAAACTACTATGTAAACCATTTCTGACCTAGCTTAGAGATTGAATTATGATATTTTGATGATAAGGACAAATCTTAAGTTAGAATCCCTATGCATTTCATGCATCCAATTAGGTAAAGGGGAGGTTTAAATAGTAAAGTGGATGAATCATAGTCATTGATTCATACCTAACACTAAGTCACCTAGATCTTCTTAAGGATGACAAACCGTAAACTTCAAAATGTGTGTGGAAGGAGTGAAGAGAGAAGTTTACATGTGAAAATAAAGCATTCATGGTGGCTAAGGAATTGTCAACTAAAATTTCATTTTAGAATTAGTTAAAGGAGAATAGAGGAAGGGAATAGTATAAAGCAGAGAGACATCTAATCTAGAAGGATTAAGAATGAATCAGTTTAGAGGTGATCTATCATCAAGAAATAAAGTGATAACCATAGGATCAATGCTGAAACATTCTAACAACTAAATCAATTAAATCTCTTAACAGGGTAGTCCTAACAGGTTGTATTGAAATCCTCTAACAAGGTGCTTACTTAATTGTGAGTTAAAGTCCTTTAACAATGCACACTTCTAATAGGATGTTGAGATCCTTTAACAATGTAAGACCTAATAGTCTTTGTAAGCCTTTCATAGGGTGGATCATGTTTCATGATAAAATATTGTAACCTTCATTGAATACACTTTATTACTATAGTAGTGAATATTTGTGGGTGTCATCCCCACCCTAGTTTAACCTTCTTGTTGGAGGGTTTCAAGGTAAGCATATATGGTGTCATATGTGTGTCAATGTTTAATTTTTTACATTATTTAGATGTACATGCTTTACATGCTATTTTAGTTTATTTATTGAATGTATGAGATGGATGTATGGTGAATGTTTCATCGATCAAAGTTTAAACAACTAATTCACCCCCCCCACCCCCCTCTCTCAAAATTTTACCTTTCCTATTGTAATTCCAAAAATTGGTATCAAAGCCTAGTTCTCTAAATGAGAAGCATTGCAACTTTGAGGAATGATCTTGAAAATTGAAGTTTGCAAGTTGGGAAAGATAATTGAAATACAACTCATTCTACATCAACCAAATGAAGCAAGAGAAGGCCTACAGAAATCCTTAAAGAGAAGGAAGGAAATTTCTATTGAGGAGAATGACACACCATATAGAGAGATGGACTCTACTAAGCTATTTCTAATGGAGACTCTAATGAATTTGATACAACAGTTGCAGATCTAATGGAAAAGAATAGAGCCCAAGATGAAGAAATTATAAATCTCAAGTTAGAGCAAGAATCATGAGCCATAAGTTACTATGTGAGGTGACTAAATAGAAAAAGAAAGCTATGGAAGACAAAGCCATGATTGAAGATGACAAAAGAGTTTTGACCAATAGACTAGAAGAGAAATTATCAGAGGTAACTAAGATTGCTAAAATGCAATTGGGTACTTTGAGTCAAATGATGAATTCCAACTATGAATTGAATGTCAAGGACATTGAGATAAAAACATTAAAGTTATAGAATGAGAAATTGCATAATGACCTAAAAAGGGAAAAGGAATTTTCTAAAAGTTTCAATAAACCAAGTGAAGCCATCAAATAATTTGAGCAATTAATGAGATCCCCAAGACCTAACAATGATACATCTAGACTAGGATACACAAGTAATAAAGAGGGAAAGTCATCCGAAAGTGATGAAGAAAGAAGTAACAAAGCTAAGAACTCCAAACCTACTTGTCATAATTATGGTAAGAAAGGACATACTGCTAATGCGTGTAGGAGCAAGACTATAAATCAAAATGTCAAGCATGGTTCACTAGCATAAGTGCAACAAAAAAGGTTATCAAACACATGAATGTAGAGCTTAGACCATGCACAATCAAAGATTTGAAGGATATTTTTATATCTGTCAGAAGTATGGACATAGAGCTTTTGAGTGCAAATCCAAATCCATGTGGTCATCAACCAAGAAAAAAAAGTTAAAGAATAATGACAACTCTTACAATTAGGATTGTAATATAAGACATAACTATCATTATTGTCAAGAACATGGACATGTTCCTAAGAATTGTATTAGAACACACTTCAAAAGTAACTAAAAAAGGTGGTTGAGTCAAACCACATGTTTTAGTTGTTTTAAGATTTGTCACGTCAATCAATATTGTCCAAAAAGGTCAAAGGCACCAAGTTATGAGTTCAATTAAGGTAAAGGAAAAGGCAAGTTAGATATTGAAAATGTCAAAAATGAAATGAGCATGACATGGAAGAAAAAAGAGGATTGTAACACATCAAGTAGAGAAGGGATCTCTTCACCCAATGGGTCAGGTGATCACACCTTATCAAACTAAGCAATCAAGAGTATGTGGGACTAATATCCAAAACTTATATCGTACATTAGTTCCAAAAGGATTTAGTACTGAAAAGATTACATAAGCATGAATAAAGATGCAAGATGTTATAAGGAATGAAAGAAAAATATTTAAGTTTTTCATGTTACTGCCAAGCATGAAAAGTTTCATATGAGTGTCAAGTGAAATGCCAGAGGATGTGAGCTAATAGACTGGCTATTTGTTGCTGAGCTCATAATGATTTTCGAACAAATGAAAAGTCTAGTGGATGCTGAGTGAGCCTAAAATTAGTTGATGCCAAGCTTAAAGTTGTGTAAGCACTCAACATTAATTGCAATATTTCAAAGAAGTATTTGATCAATTTTAGCTCATTTGAAATTGATAAAGAGAAAGAAAAGCTAAAGGTAATTTGGAAATTCATTCAAAGTGATTGCAAAAGATCTAAACAACTATTCAACATCATTTTGTCAGATTTTGCAAGGTATTTATCATGTACCAAGCTATAATGTTTCTATTTTCTAAAACCCTAGTTTTGCAAAATGGCATCTAGTTCAAAGGGTGTAGAGAGAAAAGAGGTTTTGAATATTTAGTTGGTTAGCAACAAAGAAAAACAACCTATTTTCAAAGTCATACTAGGCATTGCATACAAACAGGATCCCTCTAGTGGGTTACCCATGATAGGGCCAAAAAATTTAATGATTCAAGATATTAAAAATGTTACAACTGTAAGATTGGGAGTATTGGAGACATGGAAATAAGAGAAGCATATGGAAAACTTTGTGAAAATAATTTTTTAAGGGAAGAATTTAAGATTGTAGAGAAGAAAGGTTGACTTGTGCCTTAGATTTCCCTAATGCTTTCAAAGCTAAATGGATTATGATTGCATTAAGTTGGATTCATGATAGTTCAATATGGTTAGATAGTGGGCCTATCAAAATCACTAAAAGAATAATCCATAGGGTAATAGGGTATGCAACCCCATATTGGCCTAAGACTATGATGAGTGAATCAAAAGAGGTTTTTGAGGATAACATAGGGGTTGTGTGGAATAAGAGAGGAATGACAATTGGCACCATCATAGATCCTCTAATAGATTTTATAGTAATGGTAATTGCACAAAAGTTCTACCAATCAAGTAGATTGAATAGTGTACCCTATATTGCATTAGATGTAGGTTATAAGATTGTGAAGAAGGATCATACATATGATCATTCCAAGCTAAAGCTATAGTAATTGATTGAAAACCTAGGAGCAATAAGGAAAAAAAAGAGTGCTCAGTGCAAATTTGGATCTATTTTGATATGTATCTTCTTTTATGTTCAAAACACATTTCCTACATTTGGCACTATGGCATGGAAGACAAACAGGTCTGTAGCAGTTCAAATAGGAGAGTTCATTGAAGAGCTAGGTGAAAATTTTGAATTAGTAATTACCAATTACTTTGAGGACTTCAAGCAATCTATGAAGAAAAGATTGAGGATTCTAGTATCATTAGTGCAAAAACATTATGATGATTTTTTTTCCTAGTTGATGCTAATTATACATTTGTTCAAGCAACAACTCCAAGAGTAAAATGGCTAAGGCCATTAGCCTATGCAATTAATATAGATGAGGTCTCGACAGCAATAACAACATTACTTACAAAAGAAATAGACAAAGATTCCAAATAATTTGGTATTTATGAGATGGATAAATCTAATATTACCATGGAACAAAAGACTACCTCTATCATCGAGAAGAAGGAAAAGTTGGTAAAGAAGTTGAAAGCTAAATTAGTTGAAGGTGTTGAGTAGGAAGAGGACAAATAGGAACATGATGAAGAGAAAGAATATACTCAAACCGAAGCACCACTTGCATTAACACAAGGACTGGGTGAAGATTACCAAGAGGAAGAGATAGGAATTGCAAAAGGTGCCAAGGAAGAAGAAGCCAAGGAAGCACCTACTCCTACTAATAAGAAGAAGAGAAAGGTTAAGTCTCAAATAGTGACAAGATCCAAGAAGGTTACAAAACCAAGCTAGCCCACACCTACAACACCTAACACAAGGGCTAGTGCATGTGTCACTACATAAAAGGCTAAAGAGAAAGCCAAACCTACAAAGTAGGAAGGAGGAGCAAAGAAAAGACCAAGGAGAAAGTACATTGCTCAGGTTAAATTTGATGAAGAAAGAACAGAATTTGATGACAACAGCCAATTCAAAGTAGTGAGTCATAATCCATCTTTAGATTTAGATAACCTATGTGAGAATGTAAAAAATAATGTAGATTTATCAGGATTTTCTCACATTGATTTTGATAATCTTGGAAAAGTTGAAAAGAATCAAGTGGAGGAGGCAATATATGTCATGATGGAAATTTTTGAGAAAGCCCCTCTAGAGATTGCCAACTCAATGTCTAAAATTTTATATGAAAGAGTTAAGAAAAAATGGCATTACTATTTGAACCTAAAAAGACAAATCAAGGAGACATCCCTTGCTCAAGTTATCCCTAAACTTAGTAAGGCACAAATGGCTAAAGCTATAAAGAAATATGTTGTTAGATCCTTTCAAAAATATAGAGCCTTTGGCATATTATAGAATAATATTGAAGATGTTGTAAAGAAGACCACACAAATGTAGAAAATTACATATGGGCTAGCTATAGTAAAAGAAGGAGAACGTGAGCCTATTGAGGTTAAAGATGATGAAGAAGATGGCAAAAATGAAGGTACAATTGAGGGAGGTACTAAAATGCATATAGATGACCAAGAAACAACAGAGAAAGCGCAACAAGAAGAATAGAGTGTACAAGATACACAATTTCCAAATGTCAACCCTCAACAAATAGCAAGTGTTAATACTGAAACAATTACAATAAAGGATGTTTCTAATCTCATTGCTCAGAACATCAATCCCCCAATAGGGGAAGACCTAAAAAAGATACTTGATCAATCTACACTATAGGCTAAATTGTGTGACAACCCTTTATTAGCGAGTATAGATGAAATTTAGAAATTAGTGACTAACACTACAAGGGAAGAGGTGAAAACAAAAGAACCACCTACCATAACCCCTCAAGTCACTAGCTTACAAGCTTTAGATAAAAGTAGCAGAAATTACACCAACAAAGGTTGATACAGTTGAAGTAGATAAAGTGGAAACTCAAACCACTATTGATACATAGAGTCAAATAGGTCTTATAGATTTATTTGCACCTCTAGCACAAGTTCAAGGTGCAATTCAAGACATTGTGGTAGAAAAGGATAAGCCTAAAAAGATCGAGTAAACACCCAAGCTAAAGGAGCAAGTAGTCATTCAAGCCCTGGTAACTTTACTAGAATCTGACACTCCTTTCAGTAACACTCTTTAGAGGTCAAGAAAAAAAACAACACCTTTGCAATTCTTAGTGTCATGTCCAAGTTCATAAAAGGTAGAAGAGGTCATAACATATGGAGATGTCAACCTAGATGAAGAAATTGTTTTACCAAAATATGATTATTCCACAATGACAATAGAGAAAATGGGTATACTACAAGAAGCCTTGGCTAGAAATTAATGTAAAGAACTGCTCAGAAGGGAGTATAGGCAGAAGCAAGCTTTTCTTGATATCAAAGACATCTTCCAAGATGCATTTAGTCTACCTACTCTAGATGAAACAAAGTCACTAATTAAAAAATTGAAAAATATAGTGGAAAATGTAAGTGATGTAGACCTTGATACTAGTGCAAGATTATTAGAATGGTCTAAAAAGAAATTTCAAATTAAAGTGAATGAGAAAATATCAGGTGACATAGCACTTACACAAGTTGCATTGGCAACTAAGGTAGAGAGTGTGAAGAAGGTACTTGAGAAAATTTTCTCACTATACACCAAACTGTACAACCCCACACTCTTCACACAAGAGACAAGGAATCACATCCTGAGCTTGGAGAGTAGCATGTAGTCATCAGGAGCTAAATTTCTGATGACTCTTGCTCAAAGTGATAAACATTTTAGAACTTTATTGCAAACCCATAGTTAGTTAGCAACATTATCTATAGAAAAAGCCAACATAAGGGCCAAACTAATTAGCATCCCAACAAGATTGACTCCTCGCATGGAAATTTTGCACAAGGAGTTAAGCTATGCAAAAAATCTTATGAAGAAAGACCCCAATCTTTCTATATTAGACAACCTAGTCCACCTTGCTGCTAAGTTGGCCATCCAAATTAAGTCTTTGGATGTAGCTTCTAACAATTGGGATGTTCCTCTTAAAATTATCCTTGAGGTCTATAAATATTTCTTGTACAAACACACTATCTATGTATAGCCCATTGACATATGTGTTAAAAAAGGGGAGAAAAAGTACTAGCCAAAGGAGAAAGTAAAGTAAAAGCTTAAGAAAAGGGGAAGAAAACCAAAGGGGGAGAAAGAAAAATCTTAGAGTAAGAGCATGAGGGAGAAAGCACAGCCAAAAAGAAATTAAAAAAATATTGGTTGAGGCATATCTACTTAGCAAGAGTAACATTTTGAGTATAGAAATAGATCTAACAACTCAAGGGGAATATCTTATTTTAAGGTATAAGTTGTTGTTGCAAAATTTTGAAAATTTGAAATTTTGTACAATAGCCAAATAAGAGATATGTTATGCTCACAAGAATAAGGATATTAATGCATGACCAAGTGTATTTGACACTCATGTCAAACAGGGAGGTTGTTGATCTCAGATTGGTTTTGACAAGTGAATGTCTATACACTTAAGTCATTTACTTAGTTCATGTCCAACAAGTAGTATATGTTGAGCACAACATGTATAAGATAGAGCATGTCAAGTCCATAGTGAGTGTTGAGTTGCTCATGTGCTAAGTCACTCAAGTGCTGAGAAAATAGTGTATGTCAAATGATATAGAAAGCCGAGTAAGAAGTGCATGCTAAGTCATTCAGATGTCAAGTCACAATATAGAAATCATTATATGTCAAACATCAAACACTTCAGAATATGAGTAACATAATTTTGTCATAGTTGTTTGTAATGGCACAAACTACTATGTAAACCATTTTTTATCCAAATTATAGATTGAATTATGATATTTTGATGATAAGGATATCTTCAGTTGGAATACCTATGAATTATGTGCATCCAATCAAGTAAAGGGAAGGTTTGAATGGAAAAATGGATGATTCATAGCCATTGATTCATACCTAACCCTAAGTCACTTAGATCTTCTTAGGGAGGACAAGCACTAACCTTCATATGTTTACGTAACAAGTGAAGAGAGAAGTTTACAAGCAAAAATAGAGCATTCATGGTGGTTAAGGAATTGTGAAGTGAAATTGCATTGCAAGATCAATTAAAGGAGAACAAAGGAAGGGAATAGTATATAGTAGAGATACATCTAATCTAGAAGGATCAAGAATACATTAGTTTAGAGGTGATTTGTCATCAAGAAACAAATTGCTAACTGTAGATCAATGATGAGACATTCTAATAGGTGGATCAGTTAAATCTCTTAATTGAGTATTCCTAACAGCTGTATTGAAATCCTCTAACAAGGTGCTTACTTAATTGTGAGTTAAATTCCTTTAACAAGGAACACTTTTAATAGGGTTTTGAAATCCTTTAACAGGGTAAGACCTAATAGTCTTTGTAAGCCTTTAACAAGCCAAACCTTTCATAGGGTAGATCATGTTTCATGATCAAACATTGGAATCTTCATTAGATACACTTTATTACTATACTAGTGAAGATTTGTGGGTTTCATCCCCACCCTAGTTTAACCTTCTCATTGGAGTGTTTCTAGGTAATCATATCTGGTGTCATATATGTGTGAATGTTTACTTGTTTACATGATTTACATGGTGTTTCAGTTTACTTTTTGAATGTATGAGATGGATGTATGGTGAATGTTCTATGGGTCAAAGTTTAAACTACTGATTCACCCCCCCCCCCCCCCCCCCAAAAAGTTTACCTTTCCTATTTTAATTCCAACATTGTACTCATTGCTTCCTTCAAGTATTTGATTGCAACAACTTTCTCTATCGTCAAGGTTCTTGCACAATCCATGATTGGTCTAATTCTTCTTTCTAATATGCCATTCTGTTGAGGTCTACTAGGTGTAGATACTTATCTTTTGATTCCTCTTTCATTGTAGAAATCATTGAATTCACTTGAGATGAATTCACCTCCTCTATTTGATCTTAAACATTTTAGTTTCTTTCTTTTTTCTTTCTCAATTCTAGCCAAAAACAACTTGAAGATTTGAAAAGCTTTAGATTTATCCTTTAAGTACACAATAGGCATCATCCTAGAATAATAATCAACAAATAAAATGAAATGCATATCTTCACAATAGCTTTCTGCCAATTGGTCCACAAAGGTCTTTATGAACTAGCTCGAAGACTTCTTCTAAATGATAATTCTTGCTTTTGAAACTTTTCTTTCCCATCTTTCCAATTTGACAATTTTTGCACATGACCATATTAACTTTCTTTAGGTTTGGAATCCCTCTCACTCTTTTGTTCTTTCTTTTTTGACCAAGTTGTCAAAATTCACATGACATAACATTATACACCACAACCAACTTTCTTCTACTTGAGCAAGGAAACATAAATTTTTAGTTAGATCTAGGTAGAATAGATAGGAATAAGAGTTTTTAGTACCTTGATGAATACCATGACATTACCAATTATTTATTCCAAGCCTCTCATTGCACTTACACTAGCTTTGATTCTTTCACGTGTATTGTGCAATGTCTTCATCTTCTCTCATCTTCATTTGATTAAGTTGTCCTCTAATACTTTCTACCTTAGCTCCACTCACATTTTCAGCACATCCATAGATATCTTTCAGCTTGGTCCATATTTCATAAGTAGTACCACAATCTTTGACTTCATCAAATTCAACATAATTGAAAGTAGAAGTAATTTCAATCATCATTGTGTTATGATTCTTCTTTTCTATAATCTATTCCACTATCAAAGGTCCTTGAGGTGCAACACACTTCTTTTCTAGGTATCTCAGACATGAGTTTTGAATGGGTTCCAAATGTAGCTTCATGAGGTCCTACCATGATTTGAAGTTATCTATGTTTAACTTGGGAATCTCTCTTCTATAAGACATATTGATCTTTAGCTTAGGTCCTTGAAACATTCCCTACAAGAACCAAAAGCTTTGATATCAATTGTTGTAGATATAAGGGGAATAATTGAGAGGGAAGGGGTGAATTAGTTACCCAAAAATAAATCCAAGATCCCTTGAGATGTCAATACAATACAAGACCAAACTCTGTTGAAACTGAAATACTATTGTAACTCTATTAATATGGGAACACTCAATTTACACTAAGAATTATTGTCACTCAGTAAACATTACAATGATCACTTCTTAAGATGTTTAGTTTGTTTAACCATAATTAACTTAGTCGCAAAAACATAAAAAAATAGCATGAACACAAGAGATACCAAGATTTAATGTGGAAACTAAATTTTAGAAAAGCACCAATTGGAACTACTTACTATTTTTCATTCTTCTGAAGTGAGCCCTATTAGGAGTCAACCCTATTAAAGGTTAAAAAACACACTATTAGGTGTGACCTTGTTAAAGGATTTAGATCATCCTATTAGGAGTGGCCTTGTTAGAGGTCTTCAGACACTTGAATCTAGAAATTTCACCTTGTTAGAGGATTTACAAAATAGTTGCTAAGCTAACTTTGTTAAGAGATTTAATTCATTGCTACAATTATTAGAGAGTAATAATGACTTGACCCAATTGATGATGCAACTAACTATGCTAATTTTAGATCTCAATTCTAGCTTGAATACTTGATCCTTCTTGATTAGATTTATCTTTGCAACTTGATACTCTAGATACTCAGTTATCATTCAAATTTACTTCATTTTTTTATCTTCTTCTCTTCCACATGTTCCACACATTTAATCCTCAAGTTGAACTTATATTTATATGATTTTATCTTGTCAAGTCAGCTTCAATACACTTTCAAATAATTACCATTAATCCTTGGGTCAGCTAGAAATAACCAACAAAACTATCAAACTCAATGTGGTGATACAGGAAAATCCTTTGCTAGCTGAATCAACTTGGTCAAAACTAATTCAAAAAATACTTCTCTTTTGACTTCCTTTGGTAACTAAGTGAGCTTGGTCAACACTGGTTCCATGCAAACTTTCCTTTGGCAACTGAGTGAACTCAGTTAACACTATCTTCCTGAAAACTCCCTTTGGTAACTAAGTGAACTTGGTTAACACTAGTTCCATGCAAACTTTCCTAGAATGTTCAACATACACAAGAAAACTTCCTTTGGTGCTTGAGTGATCTTGATAAAGATTGATTTCTTTGGAAAAGACCTAACATTTGCATAACATCAAAGACAACATACAATTGAATGATTGTATTCAATAATAGTAGGAAGGTTTTTAGGTTACCAAATATTGTGTCAAGTGTTATGTGTATTTTATTTCTTATAGTTCTTTCATGCATGCAATTAGATCAATATAGCTTATGAAGGATTAATTGGTGAATTAAAGTTAAAGTTTTATTGGTTTCGGATTGACCTCTCCCACCCTCCTTCTTAGTCACCTAGGCCCCATCATACATTTCTAACCAATTGTTGGAAGTATAAGAGGAGTACCACAAAAATAAATCCAAGATCCCTCAAGATTTCAATACAATACAAATAAAACTCTACTGAAATTGAAATACTATTGTAATTCGATTTATAGAGGAACACTCAATTTACGCTAAGAATTATTGTCACTCGATAAATGCTAAAATAATTTATTCTTAATATGTTTAGTGTGTTTAACTATAATTAACTTAGTTGCATAAACATAAAGAATATAACTTGAGCACAAGAGACACCAAGATTTAACATGGAAACCCAGTTTGGGAAAACCACCAGTTGTAACTAGTTATTATTTGTCACTCTTCATAAGTGAGCCTTTTTAGGAACCAACCCTTTTAAACGTTACAAAACACACTGTTAGGTGTGACCCTGTTAGAGGATTTAGGTCACCCTATTAGGAGTATCCTCATTAAAGGTCTCCATACACTTCAATCTAGAAATGCTAACTTGTTAGAGGATTACAAAATAGTTGTTAAGCTAACTCTATGAAGAGATTTAATTCAATGCTACAATTATTAGAGAGTAATAATGACTTGACCTAATTGCTGATGCAATTGACTTTTTTGATTTTAGATCCTAGTTCTGGCTTGAATACTTGATCCTTCTTGATTAGATTAATCTCTATAGCTTGGTCAACTCTAGATACTCTATTATCCTTCAAGTTTTCTTCCATTATTCACCTTCTTCTCTTCCACGTGTTCCACACATTCAGTGCTCAACTTGACCTTATATTTATATGATTTACCTTGTCAAGTTGGCTTGAATACACTTTCAAATAATTAACATTCATCTATGAGTCAACTACAACTAACCAAAAAAATTGTCAGACTCAATATGTTGATATAGGAAAATCCTTCATTAGCTAACCCAACTTAGTCATCACTAGCTCACTTGCCTTCATAATTCCTTTGGTAATCGAGTGAGCTTAGTTAACACTAGTTCCATTTCAACTTTCCTTTGGTAAATAAGTGAACTAAGTTAACATTATCTTGCTACAAAATCCCTTTGGTAACTGAGTGAGCTTGATTAACACTGGTTCCATGCAGACTTTCCTAGAATGTTCGGCATATGCAAGAAACTACCTTTCATGCCCAAGTGAGCTTGACATACACTAGTTGCTTTGGAAAATACTTGATATTTGTGTAAAATCAAAGATAATAAACAATTGAATAATTGTATTCAACAATATTTTGAAGGTTTCTGGGCTACCAATATTGTGTCAAGTGTTATGTGTATTTTATTTCTTTCGGTTATTTCATGCATGCAATTAGATTAGTATAGGCTATGAAGGATTAATTGTTGAGTTAAAGTTTTATTGGTTTTTGATTCGTCCCCTCCCTCTCTCTTAGTCAATTGGGCTACATCATACACATCCAACCAACTATTGGAAATATAAGAGGAGTAACTAAGAGGGGAGGGGTGAATTAGTTATTACAAAAATATATCCAGAACCCTTCAGATGTCAATACAATACAAAACCAGACTCTACTAAAACTAAAATACTGTTATAACTCAGCTAACATAGGAACACTCAGTTTAGACTAAGAATTATTATCACTTGGTAAACACTAATATAAATACTTAATATGTTTAGTGTCTTTAACTATAATTAGCTTAACTATAGAAATATAAAGAAAATAACATGAACACAAGAGACACCAAGATTTAACATGGAAACCCAATTTGGTAAAACCACCAATTGCAACTAGTTATTATTTTTCACTCTTTTGAAGTGAACCCTATTAGGAGTCATCCTTGTTAAAGGTTATAGAACACATTTTTATGTGTGACCCTATTAAATTATTTAGGTGACTATGTTAGGAATGGCCTTGTTAGAGGTTTTCAGACACTTCAATTGAGAAATGCCACCTTGTTAGAGGATTTACAAAATAGTTTTAAGCTAACTCTATTAAGAGTTTTATTTCATTTCTTCAATTATTAGAGGGTAACAATGACTTGACTTGATTGTTGATGGGACTAAATTTTTTGATTTTAGATCTTAGTTCTAGCTTGAATACTTGATCCTTCTTGATCAGATTTATCTTTGTGTCTTAGTCAACTCTGGATACTCTATTATCCTTCAAATTCATTTCCATTATTCATCTTCTTCTCTTCCACATGCTCCTCTTCTAGTAAACACCTAATCTTATGAGTACCTTCATTCCTCTTAAATCGGTACGTATTCTCCTTGTCATGATGGACTACTTTCCTATCATACTAACATGGTCTTCCAAGAAGTAGGTGTGATGCATCCATTCATAGAACATCATAGAGTATCTTGTCCTAATAGTTTCCTATGAAAAAATCCACCCACAGTTGCTCATTAACCGATATGTTCTACCCCTTGTTCAACCAAGTGACCTTGTAGGGACACACATGAGGTTTCTTTGTAAGTTTCAACTTTTGAACTACTTCTTTTGAAATAACATTATTAGGGGATCTTGAGTCAATAATGACTCTACATACCTTACTCAATATCTTATATTTGACTCCAAAAAGAGTCCTCCTTTTCTTATCTTCATCCTTAACAGGTTCTTTTATCAACACTCTTCTAAACATAAAGTTCTCACATTTCTCTAATTCCAAGCTTACCTCTGAATGTTTACAATTCTCCTCTTGCACATATGTGATCTTATTCTCTCCTTGTGAGGATTATTTCTTGTTAGGATTCTTGTAAGCAGGGTAACCCAATTGGCCATAGTTGTAGCACTTCATAGAAGTAAAATGTGAGCTTCTTCCAAATCCACTTGATCTTTCTTTTCCAACATTGGAAAAACCTCTACCTCTACTATAGCCTCCCCTTTTATTGGATTCATGAGGCTTCTCACCTGATTTGGAGTCCCATTAGCCTTTTTTTTCATTGCCTCTTCCACTAGAACCTCCTCTATATCTACCTCTAGAACCTCTACATACTCCTCTGCCCTTGTTGCTAGATTCTTGTGTCTTCTTCATTTTTTCTTCCACCTTAAGATCCATTTGATAACAACTATGTAGTATTGTAAGAGAAAAGAGACTCAACTCCTCTTGTATGTTCCATCTATGACCATTCAGATACCTAGCCTCCTTGATACTCTAAGCTTCTTGCTTTCTAGACCTAAGGCTTAGTTTTTGAAATTCCTATGTATAGGTAGACAGATATAGGTCTCTTTGTCTCAATTTTTATCTTTTCTTATACAACTAGATATCATAATTCTCTAGTAGGAAATTTTTTAAGCTTGGCTACCATAGTCCTCCAATTGGTTGTGGGCTTCTTATTTTCTTTGTCTCTTTCTTTCAACAAGAACTTCTACCAAGTTAATGCTTGTCCTCCCAATCTTGATTTTCCTATCTTTACTCTTTAGGCCTCTAAAATATCATCATATTTAAAGTGATTTTTCATGCATTCAATCCACTCGATAACTACTTTTGCATCCATTCCTCCTCTAAAAATAGGTATGCATTTTAATTCTTTTCCATTGAGTTCCTTTAAACTTTGAGGAAAGTTTACTTTTCTAATGGAGCATCTGGTGTGGGTGTTATTTCCTCTTTGTCTCTTTCCTTTCCTTCATCTTTCTCTCCTTCTAACTACTCTTTCATTTTTCTTATAGTTTCTACCACTTGTTCCTATTTTTTCTTCATATCTTCCACTATTTCTTCAAGAAATTTATTTTTCTCTTGTATTTTTAAATCCCTTGCCAACTTTGCATTGGTCACCATGATTTTTTCACCTATGGATTCTCCTTCTATTGACATCCATCACTCACTTCCCAAGCCTTTCAATGGCTCTGATACAACTTTGATGGGGAGTTTCTCACACTTAGAGCCTTCTTTCTCTATCCAAGACTTTCTCTTATCCTTCCTAGTTTCCTTCCTTGATACTAGATCTTTTCCTAGTCCTATCCAACCTAAAATCTCACCTATCAATTCAAATTATTCTCATAAACCTTCAAACTTCAAGTATGTAACTTTTTGCTTAACTAGAAAAAAAACTCACCAAGGGCTTTTGACCAGAAAAATGAGTATTTTGACCACCCTCACAATATTCTTGATCATTTTCTAAATATTTTGTACCTTCTTTCAAACTATTAGGCTTCAAAATTACAATCTTGCCCTTTTTGGCCTTGTAGCCCTATGAGCCCCAATTAGGCCTCCTACAAACAAGGAAAGTGAAATAACATCAAAATTTCCTTAACAAGCCTTGATGATATCTTCTAGACTTTATCTCACAGCAACCTAGCCTTGAAGATTTTTGAAGGTTTTCGCCTCCCATACTGTCTATACAACACCTTTCCATAAAACCCTACTTTTGAGGGTTTCTAGGGAAATGATAGCAATTTCTTCATGACATGTTAGGATCTTCCTCTTAGATCTCCTCCTTTGGCCTATGGAAACTTTATTCATACTTCATTTCCCCTAGCAATAGTTTCTCATACCAATCAAGAAACCTCATTCAAACTCTCTTGCAAGCATCACAATGCCTAACCAAACAACTCTAGGCTTGCCTTGGGCTAGCTTGTAAAACTAGCTAACTTTTCCACAACCACCAAAATGCATATTTACATAAAGTATAGGCTAAAACTTGAATCCTAAAGGCCATGATGTTTTAACCATGGGCCCTCAAGTTATAGTCATTCTTGATCAGACTACTATGTATAGACCAACAAGAAATGCAAAACTAACTAATTACTAAAACCTATTAAAATGAATTCAAACTCCTCAAACAAGAGAATTTAGATCAGCCACATCTATTAGGCAACTAATCTATGAAAAATAGTTAGAGGATCAATCCAAAAGAATAGGTCTCACACCCAAAATGATATTTTATGTCAATCTTATGCTCCTTACTCATGAATAGTTTGTACAAGAAAATTTTCAAGCCTCCACAATAGAGTGGTTTATCCTTTAATACCTTATTTCTAATTGTTCATACCCTCAGGTCGAATCACATACCTCTTTAGTACTCCTTACTATTTTTTGCAATTTTTGCATAGGTGCCATTTTAACACCTTAAAGCTATCTAGTTTGACTCAAATCCATCCAAATTGATCCAAAAACACCTATGGACTATATTTTAACAACCATTCCACAATTTTGATGTATTTTTCCAATTTGACCTAGTTTGATTATATTAGGACCTTATGGCACTAATTAGGTCTTAACAACTAGATCATGGCCAACACTTACACTCAATCTTCTTTCACACCCTCTAACAAACCTTGCAACTTTATGAGTACTCCTTATTTGGTTAATGGTTGGATTGTACATTTACAAGAAAAAATTTCATATTAGGATTATCTTTTCCCTAAGGTTCTCCTACACCATGAATTCCAGTAGTCAAGGCTTACAAATTAAGAAGAAGATGACGAAGATAGAGAAGCTGACCAAAATGATAATATTATTTCAGCATCTCAAATGAAGGAAAAAAAAGAATTGAATAAGAATAAACCAATAATTTTTTCTATTTTGAGCACTGATACACAAGAAAGACCGAGTGGTGATACCCCCTCACCTAATCCTAAGGCAATGCCAAGCCACAAAACACCTTCACTAAATAGCAAGAGAAAAGAAATAAAGGACATTTCACCAAATATTGAGGTTAGTCTAGATGAAAATATTAAAATGGCACAATTTCATTTGGAAAATCTCATCTTGTAATAAAATGTCTTGCTACAAGAAATTTTGAAAAAGAAAAGGAGATGAGAAGAGATAAGAAGAGAGCTAAAGCAGCAAAGACATTAGAAAGATGTAAAGAGTATTTTTGTTGATGCTTTTGAGATACAAAACTTAGATGAAGAGACATCTATCACTGATCAATTTGTAAATATCATTGATCCAATAAATGCTAAGAATTTTGAATCTAATAAGAATTTAATAGACTAGTTAGCAAGAAGAGTTGAGACCAAGGTTATGGACAAATTCTTCATAACCATAGTTGAGCAAAAAGTGCTATTATAGGAAAAATCACAAGTAATAATGAATCTTATATAGATAGTATAAAAGGTGTACATAATTTTTTCTAATGCACCAAGATTTATAGATACTACTTAGACATAGGTAGATAAGCCTCGGGCTGAGATGAAGGAATCTAGAAATATTATCTTAGAGTTAGCAAGATCTATCATTGAACATTATACAGTTGTACTAAATGCTCAAGAAAAATGGTTGAGCTTCAGGTAGTTGACAACACCATGAAATCCAAATTGATCTCAATATAAGCAATGATGATACCTCATTTGGGGGTCATGGAGAGAGAATTAAAAATAGCCCAAGATCTTATCCAAGAAGATTATAACTTATCAGTGGCTAAAAATTTCACTGATTTAGCTATAAAACTACAACTATAGAACCAAATCTTTGAGGCAGCATGAATCACATGGTATCATGCACTATCCATGATTACTAGGGCTCACAAGGAATTCATTAAACCACATGGATTACTACAACTCTTTCAACCATAGAAATAGTGAGATCAAGTGTTCAAAAATAAGGAGGAATTGTATGAAAGAAATGCATATAGAAGGAGTATCATGTACATGTAACAAGTAAAGGTTGTAATGAATTTTTGTATTCATTTTTCACAAGTCATAAGACTTAGGGGGTCAACTCATTTTTCTATTGATATGACAACAAGTAACTATGAAAAAGTTTTTTTTTCATTAATGTCAAAGGGGGAGATTGTTGGTATCTCTAACGATCATTGTCTGTTAGTGTCTATCACTTAGTCATTTATAAGGTATAATTAGATGGTCATCACTATGACCAAGCTACTATACATAGGCTGAGTTATGTACATAAGATAGTATGTAATAAGAAATTATATAGAAGTCAAGTAAGTATATTGTCCCAGAGCAATTTTTTGTATGGATTGAGCTCATTCAGCGATTGAGTGAGATTCCAAGTATATAAGTACCAAGTAACATAGTATATGTTGAGCATCAAATAGTTAATAAAGGTCAAGAAACAACAATAATGATCACCAATAATAGTAGAGATCCAGCAATGAAAAGTATATATAAAACTAAGGAATGGAACAAAGTTTTAGGCAAAATGATTACCAGGCTAACTTGGAAGGTTTATTTAAGTTTTGAAGAGGTTTTTATAGAACATTTAATACGTGTTGAGGTTGTTATAGAACATTTACATGGTATGGATCACATATCCCCATGTGTATGTTCAATGATTAGGATGAAGAGGCAAAACATAGAACCATCTAGAAGACTCTTTATGGAATATTTATATAGTGATGATCTTAACCTAGATTAGAACAAATCATGTGTGTAAACGAAAAGATCGGAGAAGAGAATATCAGAAGCCATTCACGGGTTTTGTTATCATCTAATAGAACAAGTGACCTATTCATAAGAAATGAAAAAGGAGGGGAAAGGCAAGAATATCATATCAGAGGAGAGGATTAATTAGTAAGGATAAGATATGAAATTATTTTGTGAAGAAAACTGAAAGTCAAATACTGCGTTAGTTGTAATAGACTTGAATTAGGGTAAATATCTTGATAGAATGGTCTTAAGATAGCTTTGTAAATATCCTAACAAATTCCTTAGTTGTAAGTGTCAAATCCTCTAACATGGTTAAACCTAATAGTTTCTTAAGTCTTTAATAGGATAGACTCCTCATAGAGTAGATCATATATTATGGTCAAACATTGTAACCTTAACTAGTTAACTTTATTACCATAGTAGTGAAGATTTGTGGGTGTTATCCCCACCCTAGTTTTACCTTTACCTTGAAGGGTTTCTAGGTAACAAATATTGTGTTATGTGGTATTAATTTCATGCATGTGATTTAATTCTTTTACATGTTATAGAAAAGTTTACATTTATAGTTTTGCATGCACAAGTTATTATTGGATGTGGATGAATATGTGAAAATGTATAAATTTTTATAGATTCTAATTCACACCCCACCCACCCCTCTCAATATCTAGTTTACTCCTCCATAAATCAATATACGCATATATATTTAAGGGGGAGCAAAGCTATGTATATAGGAAATCATTCTAATATGAGAGACAAGGAATATAATGATCAAAGTTTTGAGTGAAATTTTGAAGTTTTGAAGGCCAGTTTTGAGAAGTTTTCATTTTTTGTTTTGTTGTTATTCTATATAACATTTTGGGACTTAGCCAATTTTCCCATATGTTGCCATCAATGCCAAAGGGGGAAATTTTTGGAAATATGGCTAGGTAGGATAAGCTAAGGCTATCATTTATGGAAACATATATCCCAAAGCAAGATGATATAATATATGGTGGATGATTTTACAATCTAAGACAAAAAATTATCTAAGTGTTAGACAATTTCTCTAATAGTGTAGAGATAGTTTCTAGTATTACAAAGTCTAAAGAGATATCTGATACATGAAAAATTAAGGATAGGTAAACTAAGTTTCATAATGACATACCTAGGTGCACAAGTTTTTATAGATAGTATTGATGAAGGTACAAGTCAAACACTAGTAAAGATAGTATGCATAGAAGAACAAAGTACAACAAAAATAGATGAATAAAGTATTAAGGAATTATTTCAATCATGAAATAATAGGTTATTTTTAGGGACAATATCCTAGATGTTTACCCTAAGTTGGCATGACATGTGATTGCATCAAATCAACTGCACAAGAGTTTTGTGAAAGAAAAGAGTATAAATAAAGAATCATTCTATGTAAAATATATGTAGTGTGAGATATGTGATAAGATGCAAATGTGAAGTATGTGAAGAATATGTGAACTATACCTATGACATGAAATTTTTTATAAGAGATCTATGATGAAATTTATTATGTCAAATCAGAGCTATGTTAAGTACAGTACTTAACATTAAAGAGGTTCTTGTATCTATCTCATTTTGTATAAGCCATTATATCATATAATTACATGTTAAGGCAGTAGGCTCTTCTTGCATATAGTTGAAATTGTAATACCAAAATTTTAACATGGCTTAAGGAACATGTAACAAAGTTAAGGCTTTTAACAGGGCCTACTCCTCTAACAAGGACTGAGACACTATATGTAATTCATTCTCCTAATATTGTCAATATCTTTAACAAGATTATTTTGTTTAGTGGATCATTCTGTGGGTGCCATCCCCACTGGGGTTTTCCCTTTTCCTGGTGTGTGCTAGAAAATATGACCTATTGAGAGCATGGGTTAACAGAAAAACATTAGCTAAAAACCTTGAAAGTGCATCAAAAATTCATCAAAATGAAAGGAACAAACACTAACTAATGCTTGCTTAGGTTTTGCAACCCTAAGCAGCTAACAAACCTGATCTTCCATCCACCTCTATAGCTCAACAAAGGCACCCATAAGAGGCCTTGTTGGTGTGTTAAGATGGGGGTATGTTTGGTGTGCTCTCTCAAACACAACAATAAATGAATCTCTTGAGTGTGTGAGTGGAAGTGTGAATGCAAATGTGAATGAAAATGCACTAAGATCCTAAGCTATGTGGGATGAAGAACACTTCAAGAAATGGCTATGGAGAAAGCCATTCTTGAAAGCATTCAATAATGAAGATGATATGCAATAAAGAAAACTAACTAAGAATATAAGCTATGGAATGGAAATGCAAATGCATGAAGAAAACTAAATGAACAATGCAAGATGCAAACTAAACCAACTACCAAATGATTAGTATGATCTTAGAAATCTCTATGAAAATCAAACTACAATGCAAACTCTTAGTATGAGAACTCTAAACTCAAAATTGCATGGTAACAATGCAAAAATGGGAGATGCAAATGCTTGAGACAAGCCCTTTATTTATAGGCTTGAGGGAGGGCTTGGTGAGGTGGCATCCATGTAGATGTCACCTAAGGTGACATGCAAGCCATTCAAATGGTCAAGAATTTGAAGTTTGCTCACACATGTGTGAGAAAACTTTAGAAGAAGAGTGGGAGACAAGAGTTTGTAGGCATGTCATCTCACACATGTGTGAGCACACTCTTAGGCTAATGAGGGGGATTAGGGAGATGATTAGGAATGATTAAGTGGAATTAGAGAAGAAGTAGGCTTAAGAGGATGAAAATGATGGGTGTAGACTAGGCTCTAGGTTAGGCTTAAGATTGAATTAAATGAAATTTAATTTAATAATGGGTTTAGAGAAATTAATAGGACGTGGGGAATTTAAATAAATAAAATTCATTTAAAAAAAGGGGTGATGGAGGATCATGTGTTAAATTAATTTAACACATTAGAGCTAGGAGTATTTAAATTAAATATAAAAACTTAGGAGAATGAACTTATTTAATTTATTTATTTAATTAAATAAGTAGAAGAATGTGAGCAATATAATTAATTAATTAATAATTAATTAAAACGTCACAGGAAATATTAATAAATTAATATAGTCTTTAGGGATGATTTTAAGTGTCTACACTAGGGTTTCCCTAGTTAAAAAAATATGGTGTTATGAGCTTTATTTGTGTATGATTTTATTTATTGTTTAGCATTATCAGTTTTCTTTCATATGCATATTGCAAAGTAATTAATAATATCCATTTGTGGGAAAGAGTTCATAGAATATTGATTCACCCCCCTCCCCCCTCTTAGTATTATCTATTTCTAACTAATTTGTTTTTCATGTTTTACTACTTAAGCTATATCATCTTGATATATCTCATGTGCTTGACTAGCATGAATTACACGTATAAGATCCAAGGGTGATGACAGTTCAGCCCACTTGACTCATTGAGCAACATACCATTAGGGAATGAGATAAGGACACCCTCCATTACAAAGTCCAATGAGACCAATTTGGTGTGGATAGTGTCATTTGGGAGGATGAGAAGGATCTACGAAAATCCTTCACCCATCTTTTTGTATAACATATTTTATGTTAGTTATGTTAGCATGAATGTTCATAATACGACATTAGGGGAGTATCCTAAGCATTGGAGATTATTAATATGTTGCATTCATGATGGAATTTGTCATTGATGTCAGCATAGTACTAATTCTATAAAGACTAGAAGAATAGTAGTCAATAATCTTGGATTTATCAAATATACAATAGATGGTAATTGTATTTGAGGAAAATTAAGGATGGTTTATTTATCATTGTAATATTTGTGGATGATATAATATTTGGAGGAAACGATAAAGAAAGTGATAATTTTGCTAAAGAGATGAAAAATGAATTTGAAATGAGCATAATAGGAGAAATGAAGTTTTTCCTAAGATTGAAGATTCCATAGAATAGAGATGGGATATTTATTTCACAAACCAAGTATCTAAAAGACTTGTTGAAAAGATTTCGTTTAGAAAGTTGCAAACCTATTGGTACACCTATGATAACTGGTCACAAGTTATCTAGTAAAGATGAAACACCTATAGTTGAGCAAAAAAAGTATAAATCTATGATTGCAGGATTGCAATATCTGACTCACACTAGACCAGATATAAAAAATTTAGTTGGGATTGTGGAAAGATTCCAAGATAATCCAAAAGAGTATCATTATGCAACAGTAAATAGGATATTCAGATATTTGAAGGGTACATCTGATTATGGAATTTGGTATGATAGATCAAGTGACTTTAGCTTGTGTGCATATACTGATGTACATTGGGTAGGCAGTATGGATGACAGAAAGAGCACCAATGGTGGAGCATTCTTTCTTGGAGGAAGATTAGTTTCTTGATTAAGAAAGAAACATGACTATATATTTTAGAGTATAGCTAATGTAGAGTATGTTGTAGCATCAAATAATTGTAATCAAGTTATGTCGATGAAGCAAATGTTGAAGGATATTGGGATTGAGTTTATAGAACCTATTATCATTTACTATGATAACACAAGTATAATAAGTATGTCTCAAAATCAAATATTTCATTCTAAGACAAAGAACATATCCATAAAGTATCATGTTTTGAGATAGAAAGTGGCTAAAAAGGAAATAAGGTTGGAGTATGTAAGTACTAAAGATCAGATTGTAGATATCTTTATGATGTCTTTGCCTAAAGATACTTTTGAGTGCCTAAGAGGTATGCTAGGGGTTATGCCCCTACCTACTTCAGAGTAGATGATGCAAGGAGTGTATCAATCTAGTGGTACAAAGAACTATGGTTAGACAAGACTGAGTGGTGATGCTTCCTATATGGGGGAGTATCTGGTATGGAGCGAGTCATTGAGGAATCTTGGTATTTTGGTATTTTGTATTAAATAGTCTTTGGACACTTGAGTTGATTGAAAGAGTTGGAAGAAGTATAATTGTGTAGTTGTATTGATACCTTTGACATTGATGTCAATGGGGGATGAGATCGTGTACATGAAAAACATCTCCTAGGCATTGGGAGAGTGTTATCTCTTTAGGAAATTTTAGAAAGATTCATGTAAGTGCACAAAAGAATATGTTAGTGCATAGAAGAGTATGTAAGTGTCTAGAAGGATATCTCTATGGGAAAGATACGCAACTAGAAAAGTGTTGGAAGTTGTTTACCATAAACAACTCATGAAAACAACTAGAAGATTTTAGATTGATGAAGAGGATTTGAGAAGATGACAACATCACCAGTAACAAAGTACAGTTTGGTATTCTTGGAACTTAGATGATTTTCATCTATGTTGCCATTAATGCCAAAGAGGGAGATTTTTAGCATGAATGTTGATGATACTACATTGGGGGAGTATCCTAAGCATTGGAGAGTATTGATATGTTGCATCCATGACTACATTTCTCATTGATGTCAACATAGCAATAATTCTATAAAGACTTGAAGAATAGCAGTTGTCCCACCGGGTGTGCCAAAATGTATACACTAATCTAATGTGCTAGAAATACTAATCTAATGAAAGCATTTACACATTAAACTAACATAACATATAAGAGAGACAAAGAGAAGACAAACTCAAATGAGAATGTGAGCCATGGATAGGCTCTCTCAATGAGCTTGTTCTCCTATTTTTGAGATGTGTCTATGTGTAGATTGGGGATGTATGCTCAAATGCTCAAAGTTGCTTCAATGGTGGAGATGGGTAATGGCAAATTGGTAGCTTTGTCAGCTCTCAATATGGCATTATAAGGGTATGGGTATGGCTTTTGGCTCTCAAAAGGGCAAGGTAACTTTAGCTCAAATATTATTGATGAAATGGCTTGGGATGGGATTCAATTTATAGGCCAAGGGGTAGAGGGATGGAGGGTTTAGATGCAAGGATGGATGAAGGCTTAAGGAGGGCTAGGATGCACTCAAAGGAGAGCACATGGATTGTGCTTGTTTAGCACCAATGGGAAGGTGACACTTGTCACAAGGAGGATGAGTGTGAGAGGGTAGGGTAAAGGGTTGGTTAAGGGCATGATGAGTGGGGTTGAGTATGTAAGAGGGATGTAAGAGGAATGAGTGTGGAAGAGGGAAGAGTGTGGAAGATGGATATAAGAGTCATGGGTGGGCTTGTAAGAGTCTTTTATGCTTTGTAAGAGCACTCATGACTTGGTGGTTGGGATTTTTGAGGGGAGACTTTGGTTTGGATTAGGAAAGTCTTAAACTTGTTTAAGGAATGTGACAACATTAGGGGGTGGATTAGGCTTGGGTTTAGGATTAGATTAGGAATGTTAGAGATGTGCAAGTGGATGGCATTAATGAGGGTGGGTGAGTTAGTGGCTAAGCTTGGTTAGTATGGGTGGATGGGGTGGATTAGGCTAAATGGAGGATTAGAGATAGGTTAGAGGTTTTTGAATTTGAGGATTTCATTTATCAAATAGATTTATTTAATAAATGGGGATTTTTGGAATTAGATAGGAGAAAAGGATTTAATTGATAAATAATAGATTATTTGATTTATCAATTAGGACTATAGATGATTAATTAAATTAATCAACTAGGGATGGCAAAGGATTAATTAAATTAGAATTTAATTAATAATGCCTTTAGAGATGGCTAAATTAGATTACCAAAGTAGTGTAATCAAATTTAGGTGTCTACAACAGTTAGTAAACTTAGTATGTGTAGAAGATGAGGAAGTTTTAGATGATATGTAATTGAGGAAATTTTCCTAAGGTTATCCAAATGATGTGGTTAAGAGGACTAAGTCTAAGTCAATGGTGTGCAAAAGTTACACTTGACTTGCTACAAGAAATGTAGAAATAGAGCATTGGAAAATAGAGTTATGATGATCTATCACTATCTTTCATCAAAGATGTAATGAAGAGATGTACAGTTACATAGTGATAGGGGATAGTTAGATGATGGCACCAGTGTGTGCACAAGATGTGGTTTCACACGTGTGAAGTTTTGTATAGACTATGAGCCGACAATGTTGTTACAATTGTCAATTAATTAATTATCTTATTTTAATTAATTGGGAAAGTCTCAAGGCTAACTCAAATAATTATTATGAAGATATGCCATAAAGGAAAGTTGTTTTCCTTTTTTGTAATGTTTCTTGGATTAGTGAATCAAGTGGATTGTGAAGTATTAGTGCATAGTATGAGAAGGAGCAAAATTCTTTTTGAATGCATATAAGTGATCCAAGGGATCATTGGATGCATAGTATGAGATCTGATTACAAGATCTGAAGGAGAAAAGGTCCAGTTGATAGGACATAAATAGAGGTAGAAGCACATTTTAGTTCTATTATTCTGCAAAGAATAATATAGAGATCATTTGGACAATGGGTTCTTTGATTTAACCTTGAAGTTTTTTGTGCAATGGGTCCAACTATCTTCCATAACTCCTAATAGGGTTGGCACAACTCCTAATAGGGAAGTCTCTAATAGGGATTCATATGTACTAAATGTTGTAACAGGCTCCTAATAGGGTCTATCCTCTAACAAGGAATATTTATATTAATACATCATCTTGTGAGTACCATCCCCGCCAAGGTTTTTCCCCTAATCAAGGGTTTCCCTAGTTAACATATCTAGTGTTAATTGTGTATGAGTATGTTGTTTTGGTTTCAGTTAACATTACTCATATGGTTAAGATTTTTTAGGATTAATGATTGTGATAATAGTGGGATAACTGATTCACCCCCCTGCCTGCCCAACCACCCCTCACTTATATCAATGGACTATATATTCTAACAAGTTAGACATCAAGTTTTGATGTTTGTGTGCTTATTTTGTTGTGAAAAAACATTATGACAATGCCTCTTCCTAAATGGGACGGATGTCATGTCTCGCATGTCAACATGCTTAGTTGTTGTTGATGAGGAGACAAGGTCAACCTTGACCTGGTCAACATTTGTTGTTAAAACCCTTGAATTATGAAAAGAGGTAAGCTAATTGCCTCAAATATGTTAGAAAACCTATATCATGTGTTAGTTGTGTTGATAATGGTTAGGTTAATGCATTTCTATATCATGGAAATGTTATAGTTTTGTACTTATGTGCCTATGTAGATGTATTTGATTGTAATAATGATGGCACTATTTTGTATTTTATTTTATCTGACTTACTCATGTGTTGATAACATTCTATTGACATGATGCTTATATATTCATTGGATTTTTATGGACATTGACTCATATTTATTGCAAGTGTTTGAATGTTTGAGTGTTTGCAAGATTGACAAAGACAATGGTGTGGTTGAGGTAGAGAGAGTTGGGCTCTCAGAAGGGAACATACAAATATCCTACATAGACTACACACCACTTAGTTATTCTTCAATGTGATTTAGATCCATGTTGTATTTTATCTTTTACTTAATTTAATAAATGATAATTAAAATGATGCAAATAAATCTTGTTTACAATATTTAGGAAGTGGAAGGAAATTTGAATTGTGCACTTAAGAATGGATTAATGTTTGATTCAATAATAATAATTTCACTAAAAGGTGACTTAATACTTGCATTCCATTGCACTTATGTTAGCCAAAATTAAAGAAAAAGATGATTGGTATTTGAACCATGGATGCAGATTTGAATTACTTTTTCATATCCTAGTCCTTGTTAACAGAAAAGAAAGACCAAAAACAAAAATAGGTCAGTTATTCTTTGGAAGTCACTTAAAATGAATTAAATTTTACATCAATGGCATCAACAACTAGAGAGGGAGGATCTGGAAAGAAACAGAGAATAATCAAGTTATTTTCTTTCTTTTTGTATAACTTCCAAGTTTCATGCCCTAGTATTAATGATTACAATGAATACTTTCTAAACTCCTTGGGTTGTTGGTTATACTAAATCCTAATGAAAATTTTTGAATTTTTCCTTCTCTTTATAGTGTATCAAGATTAGCACAATGATTTATTAGTATTATAATTCCTTATTAAACATGAATCTAGTTGAATCATTTGATTTGAATCTTAAAACATTATTTTTCTTGGTGCAGTTGTCAGTAATTGAAGAGACTGAAGAGAAAAAAATCTTTACACTAATCTTTACATAAGAGAAACCTATAAGAACTCATATAATGTCTACACAAGGGATTGAAATTCACTAGTTTAGGAGCTTCTTCAATTAAAATGAGCTTAAGCATGTAGAAATTGCCAACAATTTTCTCTGAAGACAAGGAACGTTCAACCCTAATTTGGTTCACATCTTTTTCTTGGTATCATTGGTGATATTTTTCCATGATTTGCATAGCTGTTATTTTCTACTCAACCCTATAGCATTTACACAGAGTCACTTCTCTATGTTTGGAACAAATTGGGTGAAATGTCTAATCTATTGTCTTATGAATCAATCTTGCTTATGCATTTTGAAATAACTATATATCAGTAATATCGATGAAGATTCCAAGCTCAAAATTTTCTTGTTTGATTTAGTTACTCGTATTGTGAATTTTTCTTTCTATTTTAGAGCTAGAAACTTGATTTTCAATCCTTTTTTGTCTAAAATAGGGATGAGAGTTATATGATTTAAATTTCTAATACAACCATAGACATGAGTGATTAAATTTAAAACTAAAACCACTACCAATAATATGAGTACCATTTGGTTAAGACAACATCATTATCATCTCAGAAAACCTTTGAACTTTACATCCTATTGTACAAGAGTGTTGAAACCTTTAGCTAACATTTAGAAGACTTACAAAGTGTGAATTTTGTAGAGGAATCAAAATGCCTATGTATAAGCTAATGTCCTTTCCCTAAATAGGTAGGTTATGTGAGATTAATCATTGTTCAAACCTTGACACTAATCTCTATTTAATCCTTTAATTTTGTAACAAATACATTCTTTGTGTGTATATATATATCATCTGCACATTGATGACAAGAAATTTAGGAAAAAACTGTTAACTTATATCTTATTAGTTAAGGACACGAATCAACATGCTAGAAAAACATGGAATAGACATAAATCAGATTCCTTCATTTATTATTATTTTTTCTTTTGTAAGAATGTGCAATATGTTCATCATAGAGTTATGTACGATGTAATATTTGGTTTGATTTTAAAATCAATGGCTTCATGAGTAGATGTTCTTAATTTGCGAGATAAAGATCTTAATTCAAAACCTAGTAGCATGATTTTCTTAGTAGTAATATTACCATCAGACTTCTAAGGACCATTCATGACCTTTTTCTGCAAACCTTGGTGATTGAATGTGTTCTTTTGGTATTAGGACTTGCTGAAAGGTTAAATTTTCAATTATGATTTAATTTCTTGATGAAGTCCTTAGTAGAATCAACATTTTTTATTGTCATAATGATGGTATATAGATTTGGAAGTATTTCCAAGATACGATGTTATGAAGGATAAAGATGTGTACCCATTTTTTGTAAAATTTAACATCATGTTGAGAACATGAATTCCTTGAGACAAGGATGAACTGGACATATACATATCTACTCTTGTACATTATTGGAACAGATAGCTTTATGTTCCTTTTTAATGAAAGTTTCCTTGCATTGGGAGTGTGTGAGTTTTTCTCCTTTATGGATAGGTATAATGTGGCATAAGGGAGGATGGTGATGCATGCATTTTGTTTTTGCTTCTCTTAACCCACTAGGTTCTGATATGTAGGATTCATTATGTTTTGTCTCTCCTTTTAGTAATGCTAAAAAATTAAGTTCTTGGTCAAGCCATTTCTTTACTACATTTATAATTTTGTTTATACTTGTAATACATATATTTTTGAATGTGCTTACTTTTAATTTGCATATGAGTAGATATGCTTAGATGTACATATGGGTAGATATGTTTTAGTTTTTCCTTTAATCACATATGTGTAGATGTGTAATGTAAGTTTCTTTTCCCTGCCATATTCCATGATTAGACTACTAGGTACATGGTTGTATGTAGTATGTTTCACGATTGAAGTAGATCCATCTAATCCATCTTATTCTAAGAAGCTAGGCATCTTGTTTCAAGGTCAAGGCATTCATCATATCAAGAAGAACCCTGATAGAGTAGTTACTCTATGGCTAGTGTGGTAAAAGCACCTGGGCCACACTCCCATCTCAGATAGAAGATAGATTACATCTAATGGCTTTGGAGACTGGGTCACACAAAAGGACACATGACAAGGTTTATAAAGTCTAATAAATAATTTTTCAATTTTCTTAAATATGAAACATTAAGTTTTAATTATATCATGATGTATTATTGGCTATGCTCAATGATGGGCATGCAATGGATGTTCAATGTATAGATCAACATCTTCATCATTTTGTTGTAGTATATCTAGTTGTTAAAATAAATGCTATTGTCAATCTTTATTAATGAATAATGAATAGAATTTGGCTTTTCAACATTTTTTTTAAATGGTTTATTTCTACATTTATCACATTTTGTGTGATGTGGCATTTTAGACTAGGACATTTTTCTTACATATGGTATCAAAGTTGTGTTTAAACCCTAGGCCCTTGGGCTATTATACTAATATGCACCAATGTGTATCAAGTGTTTGAATTATCACCATTTCCACAAGAGTTAACTGAAGAGGTGGATCCAATAGTGGTGCAAGAGCTAAGGAACCTAATGAGAGGTTGGATCAGATATTGGCACTATTGACTCAACAAGGTGCTTTGTTATAGCAACAAGGCCAAAGGATGGAGACATTAGAGCATGAGGCTCGAGGTAGAGATGTTGAAGAAGATGCAAGAAAGTGTGATGAAGATCATTTCTTAGAAGCCCTATGTAGGCAAGAGGAGGAATGGAGGAAGAAGCATGAGGATGACCAGTTGGCTAAGGCACTTAGGAGATTTGAGGGAGAGTAGAAGGCTAAAGCTGGCAATTGATTTTTTCTAATTAATACTAATAGGGTATAGATTGCATCTAACTTGAGAAAATATCTCAAAAAAGTTAATCCACTAACATTTCATGGTAGAGCTTTAGGGGAGATTCTAAGGTATGGATTACTAACATGGACAAGTATTTCTTTATACACAACTATACAAGTAAATCTAGAGTAATGTGGGCTAAATTTTAGCTAATGGAATAGGCAACTACGTGATGGGAAAGCATTATGGCTGAGAACAACTTTCAACATGGTCCCCTTAAACAAGAGTAGAGACTAGACAATGATATTTTATCTCAATCCTCCAACCACAACTATAAAAGGAAGTTCTAGGATAATAGATCATATCTTGATAAAAAGGGTTATCAAGATGAAAGAAAAAAGGGAAACAAAGAAAATAGGAACAAGAACAGGAACCAAAACAACAAGAATAATAGGAATGAGAATGGAAGAAATGAAAATAGTAAGGGTGATCAAAACATGAATGGTGCAGGAGCACCTAGGCAGGCTAAGTGTGAAACCTAGGTATTTCCTTATTTTTGGCTTGTAGTGATGCTAGCCACATCACTAGTCTAATAATAGGTCTTATGTGGTCCTTAGGTATGTTTAGGAGACTTGGCAAGACCCAAAGTGACCAAGTTGCTAGAAGTTGTTGACTATTGTCAACCAGGTGACTTAGGTCCAGTAAAGGCTAAAATGGTCTAGAAAGGTTCCAATGGCTTTGAATAGTTTATTTGAAGTCATTTTATTCATATTACATGTCTACTTGGTCTTTGTTCCAAATTTGGAGGTCTAATTCCATGTAGAACAAAAGATGCTAAAATGTTGTCATGTTGTCATGACAACATTTTCTTGCAAAAAGCAACTTTTTGCATTTTTTGAGTTTGCAACGTCCTAACTATTTAGAAAAGTTATGGAACTGATGGAGGATCCTTTAACAAGGTGAGGAAAACCATTTTCATGGGTTGGACAAGTTGGTTTTGTATTTGTACGAATTGTGCAAGTATTTTATTGCCGATTTTATGCATTTGAAGCCATTTTTAATACAAGAGGATTGAATGGCCTGATTTTTGTGTTGAAAATGTTCTGAAATATTTTTTTTCATCTTTTTGTAGTGTTGGTTTGATCATTATAATTATTTTTTTGTTAGTTTAGAAAATCTTTTTGTTCTTGCCAAGTTGTTGATCTGAACAAGGTTGCACTTAGAAAATGGGATCTTAGGGCCTCTTCCCACCATTAGAAACCTCTGGTATTTTGGGATTTGGAACTAAGGTCCATGTACATTATGTACCAGGAAGGAGGGCCCTTGGAAGCATTAGAAAGCATTTTTAAAGTGATGCCCTAGGCAAGCCAAATGCAACTTGGCTAGGAGTCATAGTTGAAAATATGAGCTACGGAGGGGATTGAGTGTAAAAACACCTAAATCCAGCCACACAGGGAGTAAGGAGAAGGTTTAACCTTGCTTAAATCCAAGGGAGAGGTCTTGGAACATTTTCCAAGGTGGTTTTCCATCACAACAGCGATAAAGCGCTTGAAATCCTCAGTTTTGGCCTAAAACTATACTTTGGTTGTATAGATAGTTTGGGGATTGAAAAATCACAAAATCTTGAAGTACTCCACAAAGGGTATCCAAAAATGTAATTTTTTTGCAGGGTTGTTAAGAATTTTTTCAAGAAATTTTGTTTCTAGCTATTTAGGAGGGCTAATTCCTAGTAGCCTTTTTGGAGAAATTTGGTATATTTTCCCTAGTAGATTGAATACACCTATGAAATTAGCATTGTTTAGGGTCATGGATATTGGAAGGAGTCTAAAAAAACCCTAGATGAAGAACTAGTACCCTTGGAGCTATAGATGGACTTGAGGGTTAGTAGCGGACTAGAGTCGACTAGTAAGAAATTTGATGTTACTTTATTGGTGTGCCCCCAACTAAAGGATTGGGATCTCTTGAGCAAGGTACTTGTAAGCATAGGGTGTGAAAAAGCCCTAGTGGGTCTAGTGAATGACCTAAGGTAGCCCTGAGAGAGCCTGGGGTTTGGAAGCAAGGTTGGGGTGGTACATCAATGAATGTGTTGGAAATGTAATGCAAACTAGGTGACTAAGAGGGGGGAGGTTTATCAGGAACCACTTAAATTTTTTTCACTAAAACTATTTTGTTAAGTTGTCTAATTTACTTGCATGGAAGAAATATAAAGTAGTAAAGTAACAACACCATAACACAATATTTGGTAACCAAGAAACCTTCCAAGTAGTAGGTAATACTAGGGTGGGGATGAAATCCACAATGCTTCACTACTGTAGCAATAAATTTGGCTTGTTAAGTCTTACAAATGATCACTTCTAGTGATCATACTCAGTTGAGAGTAATAAGGACTATTACATCCACCTTGTGAAAGGATTTATGCAATACAGTTAAGTATATAGTCTATTAGGATTTTCTAAAAAGGGCTCTTAGGTCTACCCTATTAGGGGATTTGGGACTGATGCATCTAGTAGGATGAATGAATGGATTGATCTTTGAAATGCAGCTCTAATTGCTAATGAAGATCCTTTGAAGTAAACTGATCACCTGGCTATGATAGGTGGGTCTCTTCCTTTCCTTATGTTGATTGAAGCCTCCTAGATATGATGCTCTTCCATGTTCACTTAATGCTTGAATGATGATACAATGATTGATGGTTTGGCTTTAAAAATTCCTTATACTTATATCCATCCAAATAATTCCATCATAGGTCAGCTATAAAATAAATAATTCCAAAAAACAATCATCAAGTTGTCTTAGTTTTGTAACTCAGGTCCAATGGCTTATTCAGTCAATACTAAAGGCACTCAGGAAATACTGTCACCTTGACTAACTTTGGCACTTGGTAGACACTAGATTCTCTATTCATATTAATTAGTTAGTAGACATTTTTGACTCAGCTCACATTGTTCTACTAGCTTGATTATCACCTTGGAACAAAACTTCTCTAGTGACTTGGTTTAGACTGGAGCTTAGTAGACACTATCAACTTAGTTGACACTACAACTTAGTGTGAACTATCAACTTATTTGACACTACAACTTTTTGCAAGGTTAACTTTGTTTGTTTGGTTCCTTTGTGAGCTTGATTAACACTACATACTAGTAACTTGGTTACTACTATCTTTTCATTATGACTATGTGTTTTGATACTCATTTACAATGTATCTTGCCATGAGATTAACAATCTTCCCCTTTGGCATTAGTGAGAAAAACACTTATCATATACAAGATGTAAAAAACATCTTTAATTAAACTTCCCCTTTGAGTATGCTTTGTTTTGTAGCTCAGTTTACATTGAAGACTCTACAACATGATTTGAATTGAAAACTTTGTTTTTGGATTTTTTAAATTTCTTTTTCTTTCTTCTTTTTACATATCTTTTACTACTATACTTATTTCCCTTTACATGTATATAAATATTGACATATGCTTTCCCCCTTGTATACTATACTTTTCTCCTTGTATACTTTCCCCTTATTTTTTTTATGAATACCAAAATATTTACAAGGTTTTGACAAAATGAGAAAGAAAATCATGGTGTACCTTCAAAATTATAGACAAGGTCTTATCCCATTTATCTTGCAAGACCTTTAAAATGTGTAAATCAATCTAAATCTCTATTGATAACTCACTCATGTAATCTAGAACTGATATATTTGTGTCCTTGACTAATCTCCTTGCATGATCCACTCTCTTCTACATAATTTCCCTATGGGTAAGTATCATACCTTGTATATTAACAAATTTTTACCTTATTCTAGCCTCTTCCCTTATTATTTCTCCCTAAAGATTTGTCAAAAAATCTAGTTTTTTTAAATTAATTTGAACTAGACCTTGGATGAAGTGCCAACTAATTTGCACTATCCTTCAAGACCATGTCAACCTTGGCCAATTTCTCTTTTATTTCCTTGGTAAAGTTGGTGGAGTCACTCAACTTTACAAATAAAGATACAACATTATTTATAGCAATTTCTAATGCAAAATTTAAATTAGATAGTTCTACTTGATCACTTGCTATCTTTTGTGCTACATGTTCTAGCACTTTATTCTCAAGGTTCATTTTACTTTTCATAAGGAGTTTTTCCTACCCATTAGTATCCTCATTTAACTTATGCACAATATTAATTAATTGATCAATGATATGGGCTTTAGCATTTACCTCTATAGATAAAGCATCTACAAATATTTCTTTGATGTCTTCCAAGATATTGCTCCTATCTCTTTCAACCCTTAGCATTCATTTTTTTTCTCTTTTCTTCCATGGCTCTCCCAAGATATCCATTTTCTTAGTAGATAGATTGGATTGGTCCCAATTTGGGATTAAAATATCATCATCAAGATCAATGCCATCAAATATGTTCCTTTTTTCTTTGCTCTTAACAACTGAAGAAGTAATTACTTCTTTTCCCTTGTCAACTAAGTCCTTCACTTGTCATTTCTCGATTGAGTCTATGGGATTATGTTACTCAATTGAAGTTGTAGGGACCTAGTACTCAGTAACCTCTAGGATAGAGCTTAGTAAAGGTGAAACTATCTTCACTTCATTGTTTGGTTGAATTGGGTTCAACTCAATAGATTGTTGCTTAGTTGTTACCTTAGGTGGAGTGGTAGGAAGTAATGTCATTACCTCTACAACTATCTTCTTATGATTAGAATATCCTATTGTTTGAGCCTCTGGTAGGTCTCCTTCTTCCTTAAGATAAAAAAAGGTCTTCCAAGTATTTTTTGTGGACTACACAACATCTTCTATATTATTTAACAAAAGTTTGAAGGTTTTAAATCTAGGAGCCTGCTTGTTTTAAAATTTTGGACATTACCTCCTTATTTTTTTATTAGAAAGATAAGGCATGAGACTTCTTAGAGTCTTCTCTCTAATAGCCTTCTATATTTTTGTGGCATTGGTCCAATGATGTGAAAAAAAACTTGAGCAAGGCTTTAGAAGCTTTCCTTTTAAGTTCAGAAGGGTCATATTTCCATCTTTCCATCTCCTCAACTAATGCATCCTCAAATTTTCTTCTACTCCTCTTTGCTTCTTGAGTCATATTTGAAGTATTTAAATCCTACCATACCCCTTCTTTCCCTTATATTTTTTAGTTGCTTCTCAAAGGTAGGGGGTGCCCTCTTCAAAGAGATGATTGGGGTGGTATTTTCATTTTCATCATCCTCATCCTCATCCTATAGCCTTAGTCTCTTCCTTGGTTTTCTTATCTTTGAGGCAATAATCAGAAGAGTAGACCTTGTAGTTCACCTTGGTAGAGGCTTGGATTTGGTCTTCACCTTATTTTTGGGAGGTTCCTCTACCTATTATTCTTCTTCTTCACTTTCATTTTCCTCTTCTTCTTCATCTTCCTCTTCTACATCATCACCCTCACCTTTAGTGATCATAAGAGTTGAGTCTAATTTTGAAAGTTTCTTTGCAATTCTTTCTAACCTCTTCTTCCATCTTTTTAGAATTTTAGGGATCTGAATCTCAAGTGAGATTCTTGTTTGAGCTTCTTTATATGTCCAAAAATAAGTGGCCTTGGGGTCTACTAGCTCATTGATGAGAGCCTCAAAAATGTATTTTGTCTCATGAATATTCATCTCATATGATAGAGGTCAAACCTATGTTCTTCTAGGTCTAACTGCCTATATCTGAACTTTGTCAAAATCAAGTAGGAAGCATATATCATGCTCATAATCCTTTGCAAGTTGTTTAGGTATCCTAATCTTGCTTTCCATCCTTTCCTTGAAATTTTTAATGTATGCATCCATCATGATTTCAAAGTTCTCACCCATCTCATTTATAAATTAATTAATTTGATATAGAACTAGGTGTCTTTCTTCCAAACAACATTTCCTTTTGAAGGAAAGAATTTATGTACATATAAGAAAAAATAGAGTAAGAGTGAACCAAACTTACATGAGTTATTCTTGGAGGCCAAAATATTGTCCATGCTCTTGCTTAGCTGGGTGTGTTGAAGCTCAGCTAGGTCAAATGATAGATTCTTCTTGACAACCTTGTACATTAGGTCTACTATCTCACGTGGCACATTGTTTGTATGACTTGAATTGTAGATTTTGTGTCCAATGATATGGATGAAAAACTTTATTTCCATGTTAGTCACATTATTTAGCTTGATTCCTTGTCCATCCCATTTATCTAGGGTTAGCATTTCTAGTTCTGCCTAACCTATGGTTTTAGTAGCCTTAGATTTCTCTATCATTGGATACCCTTTTATTCTATGAATCATCTTCTTTGTGATGGGATAGGTCTACTCCAACCATAATGACATATCATGGACTTAGCTTAGTATAAGCCTAATCCATTTGATTTGAAAGTTCCTTGGAATTTTGATGATGTGGGTCAAGCCCTTGACCTCCAAATGTTTTGGCTTCAGCACATCATTGTTGCACCATATGCCTAATCTAGCTCAAGATTCCCTAGTTCTTGAAAAGAGTAGTGTTAAAATTACATGATTTTGTGAATGAGAAGTACCTTTTGAGGGATTTATGAGTGAGCTCCTTAAGGATCCTTTTCCTCAGATATTGTTAGACATAGTTGGAATTTTGGAGGAACACAATCAGAACTCTTCACCAACATTTTTGATCCCTTCTTGACCTTTGTACTAGAAGATGTTTTCATGATGCTTGGTTGATGAATGACTTGAATATGTTTTCTTCACCTAAGAATTTCCTTCAAAAAATTGTGCCCAATCACTTTGGGGGCTCAAGGAATGTTGCACTCTTTCAAAAACATTGAATCTATAAACTGTGATTTTTCCTTTTTATCATTTTTTTATTTTAGGTCTTCATTGAATGCTCTATACCTGGGTAGGTAAAAGAAGTTTGGTTTGGTCTTTAACCCTTTAATTCTCTACCAACACTAACTAACCATTCTTGGTTCAGTTAGTGACTCAATTGAGTCCACCCATGTTTAGTTGGGTCTAAGGAGTTACTCAGTTTGGTCTAACACCTTGGTCAGACCTATGATTTTCTTCTGTCCAAGTGCATTTGATATGCTAATCTAGACTATATTTCTTGGATGACTAGAACTAATGTAGAATATGAATTTTATCATAGCTCTAGTGGTATCCTTGCTTGTTTAATCAAAGATAATTGAATCACCTAATTCATTACTTTAGGTGTCAATAACCTCACTAATTTCACTTGAATTCTCTGGCGATTTCCTCACCCATTGCTACTTCATTTGAGACCTAATATTATCAGCCTTTCATTTCTTTTTATCTTCAAATTTACCTCTATTCATGTAGTTCTTTGCTATATATGACCAAGTTCTTTGCATACATAACATCTTTTGGTAGGATTTCTTTTTCTGATGTGAGTCATCATGCAGTTATCTCCAACACGTCCAAACTCTTCACATAGATAACATCTTCACCAAATTTTGTAATCCTGAACAAAGATTTCTTTAGCAAGTTGTTTAGTGGGATTCCAATTCTTGGTTCTACACACTAAATATTTATGCCCTTTTTTGTTGCATGTGAAACATTTTCCTTCAAACTTAGTTTTCTCTATGTATTCACTTTCCCTATGTCCATGTTTGTTACAACTATAACATTTTCCATTAAACTTTGACTTTCCATTGATCCAATATTTGTTTGAATTATGTCCTATTTTCCCACAATGATTGCATGTAAGTCTTTTATTGTTTTGAGCTCCTTACTATGATGACTCTCCTTGTTTAGTGTAGCCCAATCCTTCTTTCCCTTATGTATATTCTAAGATTTTTAGCTAATTGATCCATGCTTTCTTGTGATCTCATCATTATTACATTGGTTTCTCTTTGTGCTCTAAGATTATTCTTGATCTTTCATTTTCTCTCCTTAGATTGATGAGTTCTTGATTTCCATTATTCAATTGATTTGGCATATCTTCCTAATGTAGCAAAATTTATTGGATTAAATTGTCTTTTTATTCTAACCTAGTATTGATTAGTCTTTTGTCTTCTTCTACCATATTTTTTTCATTTTCATCTTGGTTCTTTTGTTCCATGAGTTCACATATCCTGACTAAATGAATATCTTGTTCTCTTTTCAACTTTATGACTTCTTCTTTAAGAATAAGGTTCCTCCCAAGTAGATCTTCCATAGCTACATTTGCTTCATATGAACTTCTTTCTTTACAAATATCTTCAATTCTTTCTTCTATGTAGAGATTGCCAATCATATTTTTTTGTAATTATTTTCTTCTATTTAGAGATTGAGAGAGTTGCTCTGTCAGTTTCTTGATTTGTTCCATGGCCACATGTAGATCCAACCTTTCATTCTCAATGGCTTTCTCTATCTTGTATACTTCCATTATCTCTAATCAAGTTGCTCTCAAGTTGCTAAACTTTCTTATATGAGAACCTTTCTATAATTCCAATTGTTGGAAATGTAATGCAAACTAGGTGACTAAGAGGGGGAGGGGGGTGAATCAAGAAGCACTTAAAATAGTTTTTTAAGTTATCTAATCTACTTGCATGCAAGAAATAAAAAATAGTAAAGTAACAACACCATAACACAATATTTGGTAACCTATAAATCCTCCAAGTAGAAGGTAAAACTGGGGTGGTGATGATACCCACAATGCTTCATTACTCTAGTAATAAAGTTGGCCTATTAAGTCTTAAAAATGATCACTTCTAGTGATCATACTTAGTTAAGAGAAATAAGGACTATTACATACACCTTGTGAAAGGATTTATATAATACAGTTAAGTTTGTGCTCTGTTCGAAGTTTCTGTAAAGGACTATTAGGTCCACTTTGTTTGGGGATTTGAGACTGATGTACCTATTATGATGAATCAATGGATTGATCTCTAAAATGTAACTTTCATTACTGATGAAGATCCTCTAAAGTAAACTAATCACTTGACTATGAGAGATGACTCTTCCTTTCTCTATGTTGATTGAAGCCTTCTAGATATATTGATCTTCAATGTTTTCTTAATGCTTGAATGATGATACAATGATTGATGATTTGGAAAAAAAAATTCCCTATACTAATATCCATCCAAATAATTCCATCATAGGTCACCTACAAAATAAATAGTTCCAAAAATCTATCACCAAGTTGGCTCAATGTTGTAACTTGGGTCCAATAGCTTACCCGGTACATACTAAAGACACTCAAGTAACATTGTCACCTTGGCTAACTCTAGCACATGGTAGACATTGGATGCTCTATTTATATTGATCACTTATTAGACATTTCTAACTCGATTCAAACTATTCTACTAGCTTGATTATCACCTTGTTCTACTGACTTGGTTCAATTAGAGCTTATTAAACATTGTCAACTCAGTTGACACTATAGCTAGGTGAGAACTATCAACTCAGTTGACATTGCAACTTTTCACAAGGTTAACTTTATTTTCTTGGTTCCTTTGTGGGCATGATAAATAGTGCATACTAGTAACTTGGTTTCTACTATCTTTTCATTATAACTAAGTGTTTTGATCCTAATTGGCAATATAGCTTTCCATGAGATTAATAGAATGATTACAAGAATGAGAGTTATATAAACTTGGTTGTTAACTTATAACTTGTTAGTTAAAGACACCAATCAAAATGCTGGAAAAAATGTAATCGACATAAATCAGATGCCTTAATTTATTGTTATTTTTTCTTTTGTAAGAATGTGCAATATGTTGTTCTTAGATTTATGTACTATTTAGAAATATTGTAGCATTTGGTTTGATTTTGAAATTAAATGAGTTCATGCTTAGATGTTCTTAACCTATGAAATAAAGATCTTAATTCAAAACCTAGTAACATTATTTTCTTAGTAGTAATATTACCATTAGACTTTGTAAGAACCACTCATGACCCTTTTCTACAAACTTTGGTGATTGAATGTGTTCTTTTAGTATTACGACTTGTTGAAAGGTTAAATTTTGAGTTATGATTTAACTGTTAGATGAAGTCCCTAGTATAAATCAACATTTTTTATTGTTGTAATGATGGTATATATATGTGGAAGTATTTCCATAATGTAATGTTGTGAAGGATAAAGAAGTGTGCCCTTTTTCAAAATAAAATTAATGTACTATTGAGAACATGAATTTCTTGAGATAGAGTTGAACTAGACATATACATATCTAGTCTTGTACATTATTGAAACATCTGTCTTTATGTTCCTTTGTGATGGAAGCTTCCTCCCATTGTGAGTGTTTGAGTTTTTCTCCTTTATGGATGGGTGTAATGTGGCATAAGGGAGGGTGGGGATTGATGCATCTTTTTTTTGTTTCTCTCAACTCCTCAGGTTCTAATAGATAGGATTCATTATGTTTTTTCTCTCCTTTCACTAATGCCAACAAATTAAGTTCTTGCTCAAGCCCTTTCCTTACCACATTTATAATGTTGATTATACTTGTAATACATATATTTATGAATGTGCTTACTTTACTTTGCGTATGAGTAGATATGCTTAGATGTAGATATGGGTAGATATGTTTTAGTATTTCCTTTCATTTCATATCAGTAGATGTGTAGTGTAAGTTTCTTTTCCCTATCACATTATGTCATTAGACTACTAGGCACATGGTTGTATGTAGTATGTTTCATGGCTGCACCAAATCCATCTTGTTCATCTTGTTCTAGGAAGCTAGGCTTCTTGGGCAAGGTTCAAGGTATTCTTTGTATCAGGAAAAATCTTGGGGGAGTAAATAATCTATGGTTGGCATGGTAAATGCACCTAGATCACACTCTCATCTCAGATAGCATATGGATGGTGTCTGATGGATTTGGATACTAGGTCACATAGAAGGAAACATGATAGGGTTTATAATGTCTAATAAATGATTGTGAAATCATCTTAAAGATGAAACATTTAGTTATAATTATGTAATTAAATAATGTAATCATGATGTATTATTGGTTATGCTCAGTAATGGGCATACGATGGAATTGATCAACATCTTCATCATTTTTCTATAATATATCTAGTTATTGAACTATATTATATTGTCAATCTTTATTAATGAATAGAAAATGTCATTTGACTTGTCAACTCAATTTTAAAATGGTTTATTTACATATTTCTCGCATTTTGTGTCCTCTGGTATTCTAGAGTAGAACATGGTTTTTACATCAATGCTACCACACTATTAGTTATAAAAAATGTGCAGTATGTTCAATATACCATTTTATAATGTGTTAAAATTAACTAATATTTTACATGTGAAATTTACACAATATTATATTTTGGTGAATATTGATTTTTCTTTGACCTATCAACTTACCCTTGCACCCTTTTATCATACAATTGCTAGTAATAATAGATCTAACATTACATAAATTATAAACACTATAAATATATAATAATACAATATATTATATTCTTTAATAATTAGAATATATTACTAGCACATTTATCAAATCATTAACATTAACATTAAGAACAATCTCATCATATTTAATAGCAATATATTAATAATAATAAAAATAATTATTATTAGTTTGAAACTTAGGAAAACATACTAAATACTAATACAAGGTGCACGAATTAAATTGGTCATGCTTATTAATATGGACTTTAATATAATCAAATAGTGCATGCAAATTATTGTTAGGAAAGATATGATTTGAAATTTGGCATCAAATTCCTATAAAGCTTGCATGTATTTGCCCTCTTCTCTGTTAGGGCACTGATTCTTGAAGGATTAAGAGAAATGATGAAAGCAATGTAGGAGATGATTTTTGTGGAAAATCGGGCTTTGAAGAGGATTTTGCCAAGAAAGATTTCAAATATGGAATTGTTAGTCCTTGCCTTATAGGTAGGGAACTAATATTTTCAATGCACTATTTTAATTAATTTGCATAGCAAAAACATTTTAAAAGACTAAAGTTTGGTTGGGGATTATTTATAAAATGAATTTATAAACAATAATTTTTATTTATCTTATTAGCTATGGCCAATTTTAGTGGGGTTTAATTTTTTATTTTAATACAAAAATAATAGAAAAAAAATAAAAAGATAACTATTAATTAATTAAACTATCAGTCCTTACATCAACCTCGCACATCTACAAAGTTAGGTAGAGTAGTAAATCATTATAGACATGTATTCAATTCATAGGGCAAACTTTGAGATTTCAAACTAGATTTCTTATGGAGATAGATGGTTTTGTATGAGCATCCTCTAAAGTGACTTGATTCTTGGAAATATTGAAATGAAATCCAAATAAACTAGTAGTTGTGTGCTTTTTATACTTGCAATGTAAGCCAATAGTTAAAAATTAAATGATAAATTATATAGCTATAAAATATATTATTTTATGATATTTATATATTTATTTTGATGGCCTATAATAAACTATGATCTAAATATTTCTTAATCAAACTATAGTTCATAAAAATATCATATTTATGTTCAATTATTATTAATATCACACATGTTAATTTAGTTTTGAATTTAAAATCACATTTAAAATAAAAATAACAATTTTTTAAAATTTAAAAATAACGATATGTTAAGTTTATTTTTTAAATGAATATATATTCTTCTCAAATTAGATTCAAAAAGATCTTATCTTTACTTTACAATGAAATAAAGGAGATAATATATGAAGTGGTTATTTCTTAAATGGAACAATTCTTTATAAAGATTATAAGATTGGAATATATCTCATTAATTTTGAATAAAATTTCAATAGAAGAAATGTTCCAAATAGTTGAGCATATTCCAATGGTGTCTATTAATTTAAACTCTAATATTTTTCATTGTTGGAAATGACAATGTGAAAGGAGTTCTAAGAGATGGGGGGGTGAATCAGCACTTCAAAACATTAACCAAAACATATTCACCACACATCCATCTCATAATCTAATATATAAACTGAAATAAATTACTAGGTAAGGAAGGGGAAAGATATTGAAGTTGGTGGAAATAAAATGGAGAAAGAGAAGGACATGAGGATAAAAAGATAGGAAGTTAAATGGCTTTTACCCCTTGAGGGATGGCATAAAGAAAACTTTGATGGTGCCTCTAAAGGAAATCTAGGTCCATCAGGTTGTGGTGGAATCATAAGAAATAACTTTGGTGAAGGAGTGGCAGCTTTTTCTCTTCCTTTGGGATTTCAAACCAATCATTTTGTTGAAGGTAGTGCAGCATGCCAAGTAGTAAAGTTGGCCTTCAAATTGGGTATAACCAAACTTTGGTTAGAAGGGGACTCCAATAATATCATAAATTGTATTAATCATAAAACTCAACCTTCTTGGTCAATTGCCAATTTAGTTGATGAGGCTCATGCTATGCTTGCTAAATTTGAATGTGTCCACATCACACATGTGTTTAAGGAAGCTAATCCCATGGTGAATTGGTTTGTAAACAAGGGTGTGAGATCTAACAAGTTGTTGACATGGCAATCGGGAAGGAATACTTTGGTAGAAGCCAAGAGTCTCATTAATCTAGAAAAAATCCAAGGGTGTACGGCGGAGATCTAATCACAATTATGATTATTTATGGATTTTTGGGAATGAGAATGAGTAATAAAGGAATTTTTGGAAATTGTAAGAGGTTGAGGTTATCAGTGTCTTTTCGACATGTTTTGTGGGTCAAAATTTTCGTTAACTACTTGTTTTTTGATAAGGCAAATTAAACTGGCACTCTTCATAGGAATAGAGCCTAGATTTTCCATTTGTATGAGAAGGGGTTGTAGAGCTCGAAGTATATGAGAATTGTAGGAGTTGAGAGTGTAGAGATGGTGGGAGAATGTTGTAGGAATGAGCCAGTGGGGGAAGTGGATAAATGGAGAAATAGGGGAAAAGTTTGGGATAAACTAGAAAAGGGTGGAATTGTAAAGTACATTGCAAAACTTCATGGGTTTGATCCAGAGATCACTAATAGCATGGTGAATTCATGGAAGAATGGTAAAGTTAAAGTAAATGGTGTTACTTTTCTAATCATTGAGGAAGTTGTTGCTACCATTTTTGAGATTGTAGTGGAGGGTTTCAAATTTTTTAGGGATAAGAAAATTTCAACAAATTCTATGAAGTATTTTGTGAAGAGTTCAGATGAGATGAATGACCCAGTTAAATGCGAGATGTCCTATGAAATGGATTCCATCAAGAAACTTTGGAGGTATGTCTTACATGCTGTCATTGAATATATAACTCTCAATCCTAGGTTTGATCGAGTAAAAACCCATCATTTTGTTCTTCTTAATCATTTATGTCATGGAAGAATTTTTTTTTTTTCCTTACTATTTATTAACCTCTATGAATAAGGCAATCTCTAGCTTTAAGAAGAAACCTATTGCCAATCATACTCTACATGAGGGGTTGTTACTACCAATTCATGAGCATTTCAAAGCTTAGATGATTAGAAAAACTCCCTCACATGATGTGGATACTGACAATGGTCGCACTAGCTACTCTTCTGATTCTAATGACATTCAGAGTATAAGCTTAGAGGGGTAGGGGAATACTTCATCTAGAAAGAGAATAAAAGGAAAAGAAAAAAAGTCGCCCTCCCCTATTACCCCTAGCAAAAAAAGTCCAAGGGGTCATGGAAATTTTTTTTTTGGAGAAGATGAAAAGGACTATAATGAGGATGAGGAGGACATGTTTCTACTGAAGAGGGTAAGGAGAAAAATGAAGAAAAATTAGATGATCATGCAGGGAAGAAACAAAAGAGGGATATGGGTATGGATGAAGAGAGGGTTTTGAATTAGGGGACAGATGTGTCTACTCTTCCTCTTTCCATTATCCATCCACAAATACAACCCAAGGAACAAGAGAAGGAGAATATTGGTGGAGATGCAGGTGAAGTGGTTGTGAAGAAAAAGGAGAAAAGTGTGGAAGAATTTCAATGTTAGGACGACAAAGATGGGAATTATAAGAGAGACCATGAACCCACAAATTATGGTTGCTAATTAGGAACAGCCCTTGTTTGAAGACCTCTTTGACCCAAAAATTGTGGCTATTACTAATAATGCAAGGGATATAGGTATGAATTTATTGAATAATGCTCATAACAACATGAATGATAATTTTAGATCTATCAAGTGGCTCTATTAGGAGCTAGAAGAGTTCAAGGAGAAGATTGGTCAAATGGAGAGTAATAAGAAAGATTCTAGTCAAGAGAATCAGAAGGACCAAGAGGATAGATTTAGCCTAGCTAAGCGAAGAATTCAAAATCTAGAAACCTACAATCACAGCCTAGTGAACTAGATGATATCTCTCCTTAATTCGATGAATGACAACATTCTTTCCTTGATAGGAGTGTTAAGAGTCAGAGGCCTGCTAGATGAGGATGATGAAAAGGATAGAGGTAGAGCCAGAACTGATGAGGATCTGGCTACTAATATCACCTTCACCAATATCAATTAGGATGCATAGAAGACCCATGAGCAGATGACAAAGGAGACCCATAAAGCATACAAAGTTGTTTAGACCATGTAGGAGCTTCAGCAGAAGATTGAAGAGTAGTGCTTCTTTTTGTTTTTCTATTGTTTGTTGTTTTTTGGGTTTTTCTAGTTCTAGTTTTCCAACTGAATGTTCTACTGGACTTTCCATTGGCCTTTGTTTTTGGCTAGGCCTTGTACTTATTATTAAGCATGTTATTGTAGTTACTTTTAGGTTTCAGGGTCCTTGTAAAACATGTTTATCTTATCAAAAACTATCCATGCATTTCATACATAACATAAAGTAAATAAAATTTAACACAAGATATTTGGTTACCTAGAAACCCTCCAAAGAGAAGGTAAAATTGGGGTAGGGATGACACCCACAAATCTTTACTACTACAATTGTAAAGTGTATCCAATTAAGGTTATAATTGTTTGATCATAAACTATGATCTACCCTATGAAAGGTATGCCCTATTAAATGATTTTAACACCCTGCTAAAATTATATCTTGTTAGGGGACTTTAACTCAAAATAAAGTAAGCACTTGGTTAAGAGATTTATAAGAGTTGGTTAGAACTCAAACCCTGTTAAGGCTACTCTGTTAGGAGTGTCGGAAATACAAGAGGAGTAACTAAGAGGGGATGGATGAATCAGTTACTACAAAATAAATCCCAGATCCCTTAGATGTTTGTAAAAAATAAACTTTGAAAACTGAATATTGTTGATACTCGGCAAACACATATAAAATGTTGTAACTAGGTAAATACTGAATATGCCTTGTATATACCTAACATGAAAATATTTAGATGTTATCTATGATTACCATTACTTTAAATTAGTTGCAAACACACAAAAAAAAATAGCATGAACACATTTGACACCAAGATTTAATGTGGAAACCCAATTTGGGAAAAACCACCAATTGCAACTAGTTACTATTTTCACTCTTCTAAAGTGAGCCCTGATGGACCCAACCTTATTAAAGACTAAAAAACACATTGTTAGGTGTGATCTTGTTAGAGGATTTATTCACCCTGTTAGGAGTGGCCTTGTTATAGGTCTTTAGACAATTCAGTAAAACTACCACCTTGTTAAAGGATTTACGAATAACAGTTAAGCCAACTCTGTTAATAGATTTAGATCACTGTTACAATGGTTAGAGAGTAATAATTAGATGACCTAATTTTTGATGCAACTAAATTATTGATTATAGATATCTATTTTGGCTTATAATTGATCCTTCCTGATTGAATATATCTCTTCTACTCCACAAGGTTATTTTATTTATCCGTCTAATTTGCTTCTTCTTAGCATCATCAAATCTTCCATACACTCACACACTCTAAGACATAATCTTGACCTTATACTTATATCTTTCATATTGTCAACTCAGCTAAAATACAACTTAGAATAACGTATATTTATCTTCTCAGTTGGCTAGGACCAATAGATAAATCAATTAAACTCAATATGCCAAAACAAGAAAATCCTTCATTAGTCAACCCTTGTCAGTAGACACCAACTCAAAAGTGATTTTCCTATGTTAACCAGGTGAACTCTGTTAACACTACATATTCACAAAGTTCCTTTGGTAACCAAGTGAGCTCAATTAACACTGGTTCCATCCAACATTTCCTTCATTAATCGAGTGAGCTCAATTAACACTCATCTTCTACAAACTTTCCTTTGATGCCCAAGTGAACTTGGTAGACATTGTTGTCTGAACTAGGCAAACACAAGAATTCTCAATAGAAATAGAAAATTATCTTCACTGCCTGGGTGAGCTCAGCATGCACTAACTAATAATGATATGACATTTGTGTAACATCAAAAACAATACAAAATTAATCAATTATATCCAAAAATCTCCCTCTTTAGCATTGATGGCAACACAACATGTCATAACACAATAAAATTTTAGAATAAGAATAAAGGAAGATATCCTTAGTTTCATTTCAATTCACATCCATGAGAACTTCCTCTATCAAAGTGAACTCTTCCTGCCTTCAGTTTCTCCCTCTGTCAAAAAACTTCTGTCTATAACAACATCTACCAAGTTCATTCTCCCTCTTTGATATCTCTATGATAGCACACTTCTCCCTCTTACAAGAAACTTCTTTGTATTTATAATTAAATTTTATTATGAGATATGATAATAAACTTCTCCCTCTTTGACAACACATGCCAAAGACAACAACTCTATTAATATCAATGTACCTTAAGTACTAATTCATTTGCAATATGCCCTTGTTAATACTGCACCAACTAATTAATCTTCAACATGTTCTAGTTGATACATCACTAAACTTCATTTAGCAAGCTTCAGATAGGGGAATGACCCCTAGCTTACCTCTTAGATAAAAAAATGCATCCTTAGGTAATGGTTTGGTGAATATTTTTGTAATTTGTTCTTTTGTATTCACATATTCCAATCTAACTTCTTTTTCTAACACCAATTCTCTTAAGAAGTGATATTTTATAGCAATGTGCTTTGTTTTGGTATGCATCATAGGATTCCTTGATATATTTATTGTACTACTTTTATCACGGTATATGACTATTAGATTTTTTATTTCTATCTACATACCTTCCAACAATTATTTGAACCAAACAATGTTAGAACAATTAACCATTACTGCCACATATTTTGTTGTTGATCTTAGGTTGGTTTTGACAAGTGAGTTTCAATAAACTTGATCCACTTAATTAGTTCATGCTAAAAAAGTAATACATGTCAAGCACAACATATAAATAATAAACCATGCCAAGTTATAATGAGTATCAAGCCACTCAATCAAGTCAGTCAAGTGCGAAGTAGATAGACCATGTCGAGTGATTCAAGAGCCGAGTAAACAATGGACGTTGAGTGTTACAGATGTTGAGTCAGAGTATAAATATTAGTTCATGCCAAGCATTAGAGACTTCATATGCCGAGTGACACAATTTTGACATATTTTTTTGTAATGGCACAAACAACTATGTAAACCATTTTTGAGCTGACTTAAGATTAGATTTTGATATTTTGGAGATAATGGAAAATCTCTATTTGGATTCCCTATGCAATTGCATGTAGCCAATTAGAAAATTGGAAGGTTTAAGTGGAAAAATGGATGAATTTTACTCATATATTCATACCTAACTCTAAGTCACTAAGTCTTCTTATGGAGGATGAAACCCTAAACTATCAATGAGTGTGTAATGAGTATTGAAGGAGGGAAGAGGATAGTTTGTAGAGCATTCATGGTGACTTATAAGTTGTGAAGAAAGAGTGAATTATAGAATTAGTTAGAGAAGAGTAGAGGATAGAGAAAAGGATACAACATTGAGACATTTGATTGAGAAGGATCAAAAAGATAAGTGCTTAGAGGTGATATATTATCAGGAAAGAAAGTGCTAATGATAGGATCTATGCTGGGACATTCTAATAGGTGATTTCAGTAAAATTTCTTAATAGGGTATTCCTAAAAAGTTGCATGAAATCCTTTAATAGGGTGCTTACTTAATTTTGAGTTAAATTCCTTTAGCAAGGCACACTTCTAACATGGTGTTGAAATCCTTTCACAAGGTGAGACCTAACAATCTTTGTAAGCCTTTAACAGGGCAAACCTTTCATAGAGTAGATCATGAGTCATGATCAAAATATTGTAACCTTAATTGGATACACTTTATTACTACAGTAGTGAATATTTGTGGGTGTCATCTCCACCCCAATTTTACCTTCTCACTTGGAGGGTTTTTGGGTAATCATATCTAGTGTTATGTGTGTGAATGCTTACATGTTTACATGATTCAGATGTCTATGCCTTGCATTTTATTTTAGTTTATCTATTGAATTTATATGATGGATGTATGGTGAAAGTTTTATCGGTCCAAGTTTGAACTATTCATTCACATCACCCCCCATAAGTTTACCTTTCCTATTGTAATTCCAACAATTGGTATTAGAGATTTGTTCTTTAAAAGAGAAGCTTTGTAGGTTTGAGGAAGGATCTTGAAATGGAAGTCTACAAGTTGGGAAAGACTATTGAAAACCAAGAGATTGAAATACATATTATTCTACATCAACTAAATGAAGTCAGAGAAGATTTAAACAGTTCCTTGAAGAGAAGGAAAGAAATTGCTATGCAAATAATGACACACAATACAAAGACATAGACACTACTAAGCTATTTATAGATGGAGACTCCAATGAAATTGATGCAGTAGTTGTAGATCTAATGGAAAAGAACAAAATCCAAGCTGAGGAAATCAAAAATCTCAAGTTAGAGCAAGAATCACAAGCTATACTAGTATGTGAAGTAGTTGAACAAAACAAGAAAGGCATGGAAGACAAAGCCATGATTGAAGAAGAAAAAGGAGTTTTAGCCAATATACTAGAAAAAAAGTCAATAGAACTAACGAAGATTTCCAACATGCAATTGGATACTCTAAGTCAAATAATGAATGCCAACTATGAACTGAATATCAAGAACATTAAGATAACTACATTGAAATTGTACAATGAACAGCTGTAGAATGACCTAAAGAGAGAAAAGGAATTTTTTGAAAGTTTTAACAAACCAAATGAAGCCATTAAATACTTTTATCAATTACTAAGATCCCCTAGATCTAACAACGATATATCTAGACTGGGATATACAAGCACTACAGAAGGAGAATCGTCCAAAAGTGCAGAAGAAAGGAACAATAAAGTTTAAAAAACCAAACCTATTTGTCATAATTGTGGTAATAAAGGACATACTACTAATGTGTGTAGGAGAAAAACTACAAACTAAAATTTTAAGTCTAAGAACATGGTTCATTTCCATAAGTGCAAAAAGAAAGGTCATCAAGTACATGAATGCACAACTAGGACCATGCACACACAAAGATTTGAAGGATATTGCTACAACTATCAGAAGTATGGACATAGAGCTTTTGAATGCAGATCCAAATCCATGTGGTCATCAAACAAGCAAAAAAAGGTAAGTAACAATGGAAACTCTTACAATTGGGATTATAATAAAAGATATAACTATCATTTTTGTCTAGAATATGGACATGTTCCTAAAAATTGCATTAGGACACACTTCAATAGTAACTACAAAAGCTAGTTGAGTCAAACCACATGTTTTAGCTATTTGAAAACTAGTCATATCAGTAAATATTGTCCAATTAGGTCAAAGGCACTAGGTTGTGAATTTGATAAAGGAAAAGGCAAGGTAGATGTTGATTACATTAGAGATGAGATGAATAAGACATGGAAAAATAAATATTATTTTAGCACATCAAATGGAGAAGGTATCACCTCACCCAATGGGTTAGGTTATCACACCTCATCAAATAAGGCAATCAAGAGGTATGTGGGACTAAAATTTAAAGAATATATCATACTTTAGGTCTAAAAGATGATAGTACTGAAAAGACTACATTAGCATGAATAAAGATGTAAGATGCTATTGAAAATTCAAGACAAATCTTTAATTTTTTCATGTTCTTGTCGAGCATGAAATTTTTTCTATATGTATAGAGTGGAATACTAGAAGATGTCAAGCTTGTAGTAGTTATTGAGTGATGGAAATTTCAATGGATGATGAGTGAGCCTGAAAATGGTTAATGCTAAGCTTACAACTATGTAAGCACTCACCATTAAATGCAAGGTTTTCAAAGGGTATATGATCGATTTATGCCCATTCTTCATCATTCTAAATTCAAGAGAAGGCAAGTAGAGTGGAAGGTGATCTGGAAACCCATGCAAAGCATTTGCAAGAGATTTTAGTGGTGATTTTATGCTAGGTAATTAGATTTATAAGGTATTTATCAAGAGCCAAGCTATGCAGTTTCAATTTTCATAAAGCCTAGTTTTTCACAATGGCATTGAGTTCAAAAAATAATGAAGGGAAGGAAGTTTTAAATGTTCAGCTAGTTAGTAATGAAATTAAGTAGCCTATGTTTAAAGTCATTATGTACATTTCTTATAAATAAGACCCTTCTAGTGCATTGTCTATGATCTTACCAAATATAATAATGGTACAAGATGTGAGGAAATGCTACATTTGCAAGATAGGAAGCATTGGTGACATGGAAATAAGAGATGCAAACAATAGCTTATGTGAAAATGGTGTTTTCAAAGATGAATACTAAATTGTTGAGAAAAAGGGTTTAACAGGAGCCCTAGATTTTCTTAATGTATTTAAAATAGATTGGATACAAATTGTGCTAAGCCAAATTCATAGGGTTACTGGCTACCCAAACCTAGATCGGCCTAAGACACTCAAGCGTGATTCCAAGGAGGTGATTAAAAAGAACACTTGAGTAGTCTAGAATAAAAGAGGTATGACTATAGATACAATCACTAATTAATTGTTAGATTTTGTTGGAAGGCTAATAGCACATAAATTCTACCAATCTAGTAGATTGAATAGTGCACCTTGCATAGCTATGGATGTTGGTTATAAGATTGTCAAGAGAGATCACACATATGGTCTAAAAGAGCTACAATTACAACAACTGATGGACAACCTTGGAGCAATAAGGAAAACCAAGAGTGCACAATACAAGTTTGGATCTATACTGATTTGTATATTCTTTTATGTATAAAACACATTCCCCTCTTGTGGTGTTATAGGATGGAAGACTAATAGGTCAGTTGTAATACAGATTGGTGAGTACATTGAGTAGCTAGGAGAGAATTTTGAGTCATTGATGACAAGTTACTTTGAAGATTTCAAGAATTTAATGAAGGAAAGACTAAGAATACTAGTATCCTTAGTTGAAAAGCACTATGATGATATTTTCTTTCTTTTTGATGTTTATTATACATTTGTACAAGCTGCCACACCTAGGGTAAGATGGTTGAGACCCTTAGGGTATGAAATTAATGTGGATGAAGCCTCTACAGCCATCACAACTTTACTATTAGAAGAAGTAGATAAAAGTGCTAAGATATTTGGAAATTATGAGATGGTAAATTCCAAGATTATTATGGAGTTGAAAACTACTTTAGCCATGAAAAAGAAGGATAAGGTAGTGAAGAAACTGAAAGCCAAATTTGGAGAGGGTGTTGAAGAAGAAGAAGAAGAAGAAGAAGAAGAAGAAGAAGAAGAGAATGAAGAGGAAGAAGAGATACAAGCACAAAAACCTCTAGCATAGACACAGGTCATGAGATGAAAGGATGAAGAGGAGACTAAAGGTGCTAAGGGAGAAGAAGGTGAGGAAGCACCTACTCCTGTTGAGCCAAAGAAAAGGAAGGCCAAGGCACAACCTGTGGCAAGGGCAAAGAAAATTTTCAAACCTAGCCAAGCCAAGCCCACTGCAATTGGGCCAACACACGTGCTACAACACAAAAGGCCAAGGAAAAGACAAAGATAATAGAACAAGGAGGCCAAGAGCAAAAGAAACCAAGAATGAAGTATTGGCATTGCTAGATTCTAATGAAGAGAAAATAGAGTTAGATGACATCAGTCAATTCAAGGTGGTGAGTCACAATTCTCTTGTAGATCTTGAAAATTTATGTGAAAATATAAAGAACAATGCAAATTTATCAGGTTTTACTCATGTTGATTTTGACAAATTGGGTAAAGTGGAGAAAAACCAAGTGGAAGAGGCATTATATGCCATGATGTCAAAGCTAAAGACAACTCCACTAGAATTTTCCAATTCTATACCTAAAAGTCTATATGACATAGTTGAGAAAAAATGATATTTTTATCTAAATTTGGAAAGACAAATCAGGGAGAAAACACTAGCTCAAGTAATGTCAAAGTTGACTAAGGGACAAATTGCTAAGGCTATAAAGAAATATGAAATTAGGTTCACACCTAAATACAAAGCCTTTAGCATTGTATAGAATAATATTGAGAATGTTGTTAATAAGTCAACGCAAATAAGGAAACTCATTTATGGGTTAACAATAGTGAAGGAAGGAGAAATTGACCCTTAAAAGGTTAATGATGATGAAAAAGTAGTTAGAGGAGAGACAGAAGTGAAAGAAGATGACAAGGCAACAGCTAAACCTAAGTAGCAAGAAGAATAAAGTGTACATGACACACAATTGCCAAGTGGCAGTCCTCCCTATCATACAACAAATACAACTAAGACTATAATTGTAAGCTTAGAACATCAATCCACTTACTAGATAAGATTTGAAGAAGATATTAGATCAATCTACATTAGAAGCTAAACTTATTGAAAATTCATATTTGGTCAGTGTAGATGAATTGCAAAAGGTAGTAATTGATGTAACAAGGGAAAAAGTGAATCCACAAGAACCACCTTCTATCATCCCTTCAATTACTAATGTACAACCTTTGGTCCTAATATTGTTATATACATCTATCAAGGTTGATACAATTGTTAAGGTTGATACAATTGAGAAGAAGACAATAGAAGAGAAAGACACCACTATAGAACAACAAGAAATAAGATAGATAGATTCATTTGTACCTATAGCCTAGGGACAAGGTGTTAGTCAAGTCATAATGAAAGACTAGGGAAAGCCTAAAGAGAGTGATCTAACACCAATAGTGAAGGAACAAGTGGCTATCCAAGCACTGGTAGCCTTACCAGTATCTGGCACTCCTTCTAAACAAGCTCTTCAGAAGCCAAACACAAAAGCTATTCCATTGAAAATATAAGTGCCAAGCCCAAGCTCATAAAAAGTTGAAAAGGTAATACATTATGGAGACATAACTCTTTATGAATAAATTATTATTCCTAAGTATGATTATGACACTATGACACTACAGCAAATAGGCATATTGCAATAAACCTTAGAAAATAAAAAACATCAAGAAATACATAGGAGAGAACATAGGCAGAAGTAAGCACTTCAAGATATTAAGGACATCTTTCTAGACACATTTAGTCTATCAACTTGTAAAGAGACCAAGCCACTAATAGGACAACTGAAAAATATAGTGAAGAAGGTTAGTAATGAAGACCTTGATACAAATGCTAAACTTTTAGAATGGTTAGAAAAGAAGTTTCAAAATAAGGTGAATGAGAAAATATCTAGTGAGATTGCACTAACTCAATTTTCATTGGCAACAAAGGTTGAGGATGTGAAGAAGGTACTTGAGAATATATTCTCATTGTACACAAAACTATGTAATCCTACACTCTTCACTCAAGAGACTAGAAGTCACATTCTTGAGCCTAGAATGCAAAATTACTACATTAGGTGCAATCCTACCAACAAATCTAGCTCAAAATGAGAAGCATTTTAGGACATTGCTTCAATCACAAAGTTAGTTAGTTGTATTGATAGCAGATGAGGCTAATATAAGAGTTAAATTGACAAACATACAAGCAACCCTCACCCCACATATGGATATATTGCACAAGGAGCTAGGCTATGTTGAAACTCTACTAAAGAAAGACTCCAATCTTTCTACTTTAGATGGTCTAGTACACCGTGCTACTAAGCTTTTAATCCAAGTTAAATATTTGGATGTTGCACGTGATAACTCGGATGTAGCCGTCAAGATCATAATGGATGTCCATAAATCTTTTCTGGACAAACACACTATAAGTATATAGCCCATTTGACATAAGTGTCAAAAAGGGGGAGATAGAGAATATGTGGGAAGATATATTGTTAGGGAGATACATCATTGGGGGAGAGAAATAGTTTTTAGGCACAAAAGAGAAAACTGAAGAGGTATCAACTAAGGGAGATCTTGAAAGAGTATCAGTGCATTGAAGTCAAAGTGTATCAGCAAAGACACATTTACTCAGACTGGAGCACAGATTTTTGGTTACAAAATAGACATATTAACTCAAGGAGTGTTATCAAATTTTGAGGTATACAAGTTATTGCAAAATTATGAAATTTTGTAGTTTTGTCTATAAGTTGAGTCATGGATATGTTATGCTCGAGAGATTAAGGTTGATAATGTAAATTCAATTATTTTTGATACTCATGTCAAAGGGGGAGATTTTTAGTCTTGGATTGGTTTTGACAAGTGAGTGTCAACACACTTAAGTCATTTACTTAGCTCATGTCGAACTAGTAATATATGTTGAGCATAGCATATAAATATTAGACCATGTCAAGTTACAATGAGTGTTGATCCACTCATGTGATGAGTCACTCATGTTCTAAGTAGATAGACCATGCCAAGTGATTCAAGAGCTGAGTAAATAGTGGATGTCGAGTGTTACAGATTTTGAGTTAGAGTATAAAGATTAGTGCATGCTGAGCATTAGAGACTTCATATGCCGAGTGACCCAATTTTGACATATTTGTTTGTAATGACACAAACAACTATGTAAACCATTTTTGAATTGACTTAATATTAGATTTCAATATTTTGGAGATAAGGAAGAATCTCTATTTGGATTCTCTATGCAGTTACATGCAGCCAATCAAAAAATGGGAAGGTTTAAGTGGAAAAATGGATGAATCTCAGTCGTAGATACATACCTAACCCTAAGTCACTAAGTCTTCTTAAGGAGGATAAAACCATAAACTATCAGTGAGTGTGTAATGAGTATTGAAGGAGTGAAGAGGATAGTTTGTAGAGCATTCATGGTGAATTAAAAGTTGTGAAGAAAGAGTGAATTGCAGAATCAGTTAGAGAAGAACAGAGGATAAAGAAAAGGATATAGCATTGAGACATCTGATCAGGAAGGATCAAGAAGATAAGTGCTTGGAGGTCATATGGTATCAGGCAAGCAAGTGCCAATCACAAGATCTATGCTAAGACATTCTAATAGGTGATTTTAGTAAAGTCTCTTAATAGAGTAGTCCTAATAGGCTATATAAAATCCTTTAATAGGGTGATTACTTAATTGTGAGTTAAAGTCCTTTAGCAAGGCACACTTGTAATAGGGTGTTGAAATCCTCTGTCAAGGTGAGACCTAATATTCTTTGTAAGCCTTTAATAGGGAAGACCTTTCATAGGGTAGATCATGAGTCGTGATCAAAATATTGTAACCTTAATTGGATACACTTTATTACTATAGTAGTGAAGATTTGTGAGTTTCATCCCCACCCTAGTTTACATATCTAGTGTTATGTGTAACATTCTCACTTGGAGGGTTTTTGGGTAATCATATCTAGTGTTATGTGCATGTGAATGCTTACATTTTTACATTATTTAGATGTATATGCTTTGCATGTTATTTCAGTTTATCTATTGAATGTATATGATGGCTGTATGGTGAAATTTTTATGGGTCCAAGTTTGAATTGCTAATTCACCCCCTCCCCCCCCCCCCTCAGAAGTTTACCTTTCCTATTGTAATTCCAACATCTACCTCTGTTGTGAACTAAGAGATACAATTCTATTTCTTTGTTGTCCAAGACACTAGTATTTTACCAAGAAAGAATGCTCCACCACTAGTGTTTTTTTGTCATCATGAACTCCTACCCAATCAGCATCAGTGAATACCTTTAAGTCCAAATTGCCTCCAAGTTTGTACCATAAGCCATAGTCTTTAGTACCTTTCAAATATCTCATGATTCTGCTGACTATCATCATGTGATTTTCTTTGGGGTTTACTGAGAAACTTTTCAGCACACCAATTGCTAATGCAATATTAGGCCTTGTATGCACTACATAGTACAATTTTCCAATCATTGATTTGTATGTGGTCTGATCTACCTCTTTGGAATCATCATTTTTGGAAAGCTTATGTCCAATAGAAATAGGGGTTCCAACTAGTCTTGACTCTTCCATTCCAAATTTATTTAATATCTCCTTGATGTACTTAGATTGATTAATGTATATACCATTTTTGTTCTACTAAATCTATAGTCCAACAAAGAATTATATCTCACCAAACATAGACATTTCAAATTCTGTACTCATTTCTTCTAAAAATCCTTTGCACAAGTCATCATTTTCTATGAATAAGGTATCATCAACAAATATTTCTACTAACACAATCTTCTTGTCTAGTCCTTCTTTGATATATAGACTATTGTTATTATTTGTTCTTTGAAAGTGAATCTGTATCAAGTAATTATGAATTGTTTCATACCAAGCTCTAGGAGCTTGCTTGAGACCATATAATGCCTTACGCAACTTGCAAACCATGTTCTTTTTGCTAGTATCTACAAAACCTTCTAGTTGTCCAATGTATACTTCCTCATCAAGAATTTCATTCAAGAATGTAGATTTAACATCCATTTGATATACTTTAAATCCTCTGTGTTGCATATTCTAGTAGAGTTCTAACACCTTCTAATCTTACAACAGGAGTAGAAGTTTCACCATAATCAATAGCTTCTTCTTGAGAATAGCCTTTACATACCAATCTTGCTTTGTTTCTAGAAACTTCTCCATCTTCATTCAGCTTGTTTCTAAACACCCACTTCATGCCAATTACATTTTTATCATTTGGTCTAGGAACAAGAGTCCAATTTTTGTTCTTTTCTATCTATTCTATTTCTTCATTCAATGCTCTATCCAACTTTTATTATCAAATGCATATTTGATATTTCTAGGTTCAAATTTAGCATGTAAACATGTACTTTTAAATATATTTCTTGTCATAGTTCCATCTAATTTCTCTCCAATGATCTGATCAAGTGCATGATGCCTTCTGAAATATCTTGCTAATAGAGGTTCTCTGTATTTGGAATGAGTTTCACTTATTTCATATTTAATTTCAATATCAATCTCGGGTTCCACTATCTGTGACTTGAGTCCTTCAGACTCAGTTTGAACTAGGTTGGTAGCCTCTAATTATGACTAGAGTCCTTTAGACTATGACCCGAGTTGCATTGTCTATAACTTAGTAACTGTAGGAGATTTTGGGGACTCGGGAGGTGAAGCCTCCTTTCTTTTAGATAGGTTTGGTAGGGTATTTAAGTTCATAGTAAAAAAATATTTTGTAATCCTTAAGCTCTTTCTTGTTCTCTTCTTCACTCTTTTTTACAAAGTCATCAATTCTCAAATGTGCACTTTCTATGACTTTATGAGTGGAAAAATTCAAATATTTGTATGCTTTACTTCTACAAGAGTATCCTAGAAATATGCCTTCATCACCTTTGACATCAAAATTGACTTTTCTAGATTCTTTCAAGATATAACATTTGCTACCAAATACTTTCAAGTAATTTACATTAGGTTTGTAGCCATACCATAGTTCATAAGGATTTTGATTTGAGTCTTTCTTCAATTGTACTCTATTCAAGGTATGAAGTGTAGTGCTAATAGCTTCCTTCTAGTATTTGATTGTGACATTCTTTTCAATCATCAATGTTCTTACACAATCCATGATGAATATGTTCCTTCATTTAGCTATGTCATTTTTTTGAGGTGTACTAGGAGTTGATACTTGTGTTTTAATCCCTATTTCTATGTAGAAATCATTGAATTCATTGGAGATGAATTCACTTCCTTTATCTAATTTCAAACATTTCAATCTTTTTCTAGTTTCTTTTTCTACTCTCACCAAGTACCACTTGAATTTTTGAAAAGTGTTTGATTTTTCTTTTAAGTACATTATAGTTAGCATTCTAGAATAGTCATTAAAAAAAAATGAGAACCTTTTCTCTACTATAACTCTCTATTCCAATAGGCCCACATAAGTCTGTTTGCATAAGTTCTAAGATTTCTTCTAATTGATAGTTCTTGTTTTTTAAACTAGTCTTTCCCATCTTATCAATTTGGCAATTTTTGCATAGACCCATATCAGGCTTCTCCAAACTAGGAATACCTCTTAGTATTCTATGTTTTCTTATCTTAACCAGATTATCAAAGTATACATGACATGGTCTTTTGTGCCACAACCAACTTTTTTCTACTTCAGCAATAAAACATGAACATTCATTAAGATAAAGATAAAATATATTACCTTTTGTTTGCTTGCCAAATCCAACCAAATTTCCTTTTCCATCTAGTGCTTTGGACTTTCCATCCATGACTTCTACCTTGAATCCAATGTTATTCAATTGTGCCACACTTAGTAGATTATGCTTTAATCCTTTAACTTAATAAGCATTGTCACATACAAGTTCCTTAGTCAAAGAAATGTATCATTTTCCTTTTATGTTACAAGGTTCATTGTTTCTAAATCTTACACTACCACCATCATAATACTCTATGTGCTCGAACTTTTTTTTATCCCCAGTCATATGATGTGAATAACCACTGTCAATAATCCATGTATCATTTTTTCTAACATGATAGATAAGTGCCATCTGATCTCCTTCATCATTAGATTCATCTTTACAACAATATATACCATTTCATCTTCACTATTATCAGAAGCTTTAGCTATAAAACAAGATTTCTTACCTTCGTCCTTGTAGTTCTTTTAGTTCTTGAAGTCCTTCTTTCCTTTGTGCTTATTGATTTTCTTTTCATCTTTTTTTTCTCAATTTGGACACCTTGTAGCAATGTGATCAACTTCTTTACAAGAGCAATAGATCAGAGAAAATTTACCTTTGTACTTTCCTCCGCCTTTGGAATACTTTTTTGCAAGTGGGGCTTCAACAACTTCAAGATCACTATCTAAGCTCTCTTTTGTTCCTTCTTCTTCACTTCATTATTGATTGGCCTTTTATTTCTTATTCTTTTTCTTAAGTGAGAGTTTAGCTTCAAATGCAAACTCAATACCTTTTGAACTAGGAACATAGTTATCAAAGTTATCCAACTCAAAAGTTGTCAATCTTCCAACTAAAGCATCCAAGGTTATTTTATTATTTGGATCACATCTCATCTCATGAATAGCAGACATTCTAATTGCATAAATAGGAAGAAGGGTTCTAAGTACCTTGCTTACAACTATTTTGTCATCAATGTCTCCTCTAGATACTTTGATTTCTCTCTCACTTACTTTGATTCTTTCCACATATTTTGCAATGTTCTCATCTTCTCTCAATTTCATCTGATAAAAATGACCTCTAAGACTTTCAGCCTTGTCTCTTCTTACATTTTCATCTCTTCCATAAATATCTTTCAGTTTGGTCCACATTTCATGAGCTATTTTGCAATCTTTTACTTCATCAAATTCAGCATAACTTTAAGAGCAGATGCAATATCAATCATCAAGATGTTATGATTTTCTTTTCAGCAATATCTTCAAGTATTAATGTTCTAGAGGGAGTCTTGTATTCAGCATCAAGATATTTACACCTTGAATCATTGATAGTTTCTAGTTGTAGCCTCATAAGTCCTTGCCATGTTGCAAAATTGTCTCTACTCAGCTTGAGAATCTCTCTTCTGTAAGACATCTTGATCTTTAGCTTAGGTCCTTGAAACCTTCTCTACCAGCACCAAAAGCTCTAATACCAATTGTTTGAAATATAAGAGGAGTAACTAAGAGGGGAGGGGTTAATTAGTTACCACAAAAATATATCCTAGATCCCTTAGATGTTAGTACAAAATAAACTCTGAAAATTGAATACTGCTAATGCTCATAAAACACACATAAAATGTTGTAACTCAATAAATACTGAATATGCTCAATAATTAATTAAAATGAAAATCTTTAGATGTTATTTGTGATTGCTATTACTTTAACTTAGTTGCAAACACATTAAATAAAATAGCATGAACACATTTGACACCAAGATTTAACATGGAAACCCAATGTGGGAAAAACCACCAATTGCAACTAGTTACTATTTTCACACTTTTGAAGTGAGTCTTGTTAGGAGCCAACCTTGTTAAAGGTTACAAAACACACTATTAGGTTTGACCTTGTTAGAGGATTTAATCACCCTATTAGGAGTGGCCTTGTTATAGGTCCTTAAACAATTCAGTAGAACTGCCACCTTGTTAGAGGATTTACAAATAGTTATTAAGCCAAATCTGTTAAGAGATTTAGATCACTGCTACAATGGTTAGAGAGTAATAATGAGATGACCTAATTTTTTATGCAACTAAATTTCTAATTATAGATCTCTATTTTGGCTTATACTTGATCTTTCTTAATTTAATATATCTCTTTTGCTCCACAAGAATATTCTACTTATCCTTCTTATTCACTTCTTCTTAGCATTGTCAAATCTTCCATACACTCACACACTCTAACCCACAATCTTGACCTTATACTTATATCTTTCATATTGTCAAGTCAGCTAAAATACAACTTAGAATAACTTATATTTATCTTCTTAGTCGAGTAGAACCAATAGATAAATCAATTAAATTCAATATGCCAAAACTAGAAATTCCTTCCTTAGTCGACCTTGCTTGGTAGACACTATATCAAAAATGATTTTCCTATGTTAAACAAGTGAACTTAGTTAACACTACATATTCACAAAGTTCCTTTGTTAACCAAGTGATTTTGGTTAACACTCATCTTTTGTAAAATTTTCTTTGACACTCGAGGAAACTCGATAGACACTGCCATCTGAACTAGGCAAACATAGGAATACTCAATAGACATAGAAAATTGTCTTCACTACCTGATTGAGCTTGGCATGCACTGATTGATAATGATATGAAATTTGTATAACATCAAAGACAATACAAAATTAATCAATTATATCCAACAAGGAGATTTTCTCTATATCACCTATTAGAATGATTCAATACTACGATCCTTCGATTAGCACTCTGTTGCTAGATATTAGATCTTCTCTTTCCTGATGAATCCTTGATCCTTCTAATCAGATATGTCTCCTATATCCTCTATATTCTTTCCTTTGTTCTCCCTAACTGATTTTGTAATTCATATCACTGTCATAGCCTCCTTTGTCACCATGAATGCTCTCTCTTTACTTAGCATTTTTCCTTCTCCTCACATACATGCATTGCAAACTCTTTAGGGTTTTCCCTCCTTAAGAATACTTAGGTGGAATAGGGTTAGGTAGGAATCAATGGCTATGGTTGATTCATATTGCCACAAGTAATACATCCCTTTTTCTTATTAGTTGCATTTATTGCATAGGGATTCACAATATAGATTCATACTTATCTTCTAGAATTGCAAAACAATCATTAGGTTAGTCCAAAAATGGTTTACATAGAAGTTTGTGCCATTACAAAAAACTATGCCAAAACTTGTTCACTTAGCACCTGAAGGCTCTAATGCTCTTCCATCACTATAACTTTAATGTTGTCACTTGGCTTCTAAATGGCTCTGCATACACTATTTTCTTGGCACTTGAATCACTCAGCGTGTATAGACTTTCTTCGCACTTGAGTGACTCGGTAAATACCATCTGATTGAAACATACTAGTGCTCAACACTAAGTATATTTCTTGACATGCATTATCTGACACCTTATGCTTGGCTTTCTCTTTATACTTGGCTCATCTATGGTTCTGCTAGATTATGACTTAAGTATGATGTCACTTATATGTCAAAACCAAAATGAGATCAATAATCACACCCTTTGACATGAGTGGAAAAAACACTTAATCATGTATAGACATCTTTAATATGAGGATAACTCAAACAATCTATATAAATTCCTTGGCTCCTATGCAAAATTTCAAAATTTCAAAATTTTGCAAAATGGATGACTTATCAATCATACCTCATTTGTCCATTACTCCCCCTGAGTAAATATTTCCTTTCCGCATATGAGCCCGATATTCATGCTCAATAAATTTGTTGTTTTGTTGTTGTCCCCTATTTCTAACTTAGTACCCTTCCTTACTCAAAATTGTACTATCAAAATTATTTTTTGCATGTTCATTCATATCCCCCTTAGGTTACTTCCCCTTTTTATGCATATCCTTTACATTTCCTTTACTATCCCCCTTTAGTTTCATTTACCTTACTATCCCCCTTTTTTGACACATATGTCCTAGGTGATAAACTAATAGTGTATTTATCCAAAAAAATTATATGGGTCTCCATTATGGTTTTTAATGTTGCATCCCTGTTACTACATGCTAACTCTAGAGATTGGTATTGAATGTCTAGCTGGGTAGCAAGGTCAACTAAGCCATCATGAGTGGAAAGATGAGAATCTTTCTTCATCAAGGTCTCAGCATAGGCTAGTTCCTTATGTAGCACTTCCATGTGTGGGGTCAACATGGATAGGATACTGATTAAGGTAGCTCTTATATTTGCATCTTGTGAGTGTAACTCAACTAGCTAACCTTGAGTAGACAATAACCTCTAAAAATGATCTTGGCTTTGGCCAGGAGATAACTTAAGAGTATTACCTATAGTTTATAGATCTCCTTGTATTTGATCAATAGCCCTATGTACTTCTTGTGTAAAAATATTCATGTTACATAACTTGGTGTAAAGAGAGGATATGTTCTCCAACACCTTCTTCACACTCTTCATCTTGGTTTGTAGATCAACCTGTCATAGTGCAATGGCACTAGATATCTTTTCAAGTACCTTAGTGTGAAATTTCTTTTCAAACCATTCTAAGAGTTTGGTGCTTAAGTCCAAGTTTTCATCACTAATCTTATCAATAATACTTACCAAATTATATATGGTTGGTTTGTCTTCATTTGGGGCTAGAAGGCTAAAAGCATCAAGAAATTTATCTTTGATGTTATGAATTGTTGGAATATTCAAATATGGAAAGAGTACTTATGAGAGGGATGGGGAGTGAATCATAAGTACCATACTTTAGCCAATAAAACTTCTAACTTGCATGCATGTAAATACATCAAATAAACATGTAACAAAACTCATGCATCGATAATCATAACACTAGAATTTGGTAACCCAAAAACCCTCTAGGAATAAGAAGGTAAAAATGGGGTGGGGATAATACCCACAAAAATTACTAAAGCAATATTGTTCAACCACTTCTGATGGTTTGCCCTGTTAAAGGCTTTACACTGTGTCAATAGTGACCTGGTTAGAGGCTTTCAAACACTTAACATGAAGTGTCACCCGGTTATAGGATTTTAATCACCTAATCAAAAGGTTCTTTCAAAATAGTTGTAAAGCTAACCTATCACCATAGGATTTTCATTCTAATACAATTGCTAGAGAGTATTAGATACAATAAACCTGATAGATTACAATCCTTGATTGTTGAATATAGGCTCCTTTTTCGCCTTCTCCTGATCTTGATCCTTTGCGATCTGATAACTCTTGCTTCTGAAAATAGATTTGCTTATGCACCCTTGTATGTCCTTCCATATGAATATTTACAATAAAATTTTGTCTTCCTTATAAAGACTTCAAAGACTTAGGGTTTGATTTGGATCTATGATCCATATTGATTCTCAATTTCTCACTCAATACTTATCTTTTACTGATTGGTTGCATGCCTTTATCATTTTTCTTATTGGTTGCATGCGAATTGCATGAGAAAAATAAAAGATTTGATTTTATCTTTAAGTCCTTCGAAGTTTACCTTCTGTCAGCTGTAAAAGACTATTTGCATCATAGTTTGTGCAATTTCAAACTTTTATGCTGATTTACTAAGTTACTCAGCTCCTGAAGTATTTCTGATACTTGGTACATGCTATTTCCTGGATAGCTCGGCACATGAATAAAATTGTATTACTCTATACATGTTGTACTCAGCACTTGTTAACACTCGACACCTGTTGTACTTGGCACTTGTTATCACTCGGCACCTGCTGCACTCGGCACTTGTTATCACTCGGCACCTGTTGTCACTCAGCACTTGTTGCACTCGACACTTGTTATTACTCGGCACTTGATATCACTCGGCACTTACTCTTGATCTTGGTTAAGTGTATTGACACTCAGTTGTCAAATTTATTCTTTAGGCTAACAATCTCCCCCTTTGACATGAGTGGCAAAAACACTTAATTAAGATCCATTTGACTCAGTAATTTATCCTACATTCAAAATTTGCTCCCAAAATTTTGCTATCTCAAAATTTGCTATCTCCCCCTCAAAATTTTCTATCTTATCTCCTTTTATCATGAATCTCCCCCTTTTTGACACTTATGTCAAGGGTCTTTACAATGAAATGCCATACTTAGCCAAAAATGTGCTATTTACTTCAAGGAGTACCTTCAGAGCTGCATCCCAATTTGCTAAGGTGACATCCAAAGTCTTATGCTGGATGGCAATCTCTAAAGCTAGGTGTACAAGTCAGATGAAGAAAGATTGGGGTCTTTTCTGAGGACCGTCTCTGCATTTATCTGCTCCTTGTGAAGTAATTCCAAATGAGGAGTTACTGACGATTGAATTTGTATCAATTTGGCTTTTGTGGTTGCCTCCTCTACTGCTAAGACAGCTAACTCTCTTTGTGTGTGAAGCGATTGGACAAAATGCTTCTCACTCTGAGCTGGATCTGTGGGGAGTTGCATGCTAGAAATTTTCAGATTGTTTTCCAAGCTCAGTATTTTCTGGCTAGTGTTCTGTGTGAATGTGGAAAAATCACACAACTTGTTGTATAGGGAAAAGATTTTTCCTAGTACAATTTTAACTGTTTTAATTTTCTTTGCCAGTTCTTCTTGTGACAGTTCTATATCACTGGATATTTTACTATTTACCTTACCTTGGAACTTCTTTTCTGATCATTCAAGCAATCTGGCATTTGTTTCCCGGTCTTCATTAGTCACCTGGTCAACTATATTAGATAGTTGTTCCATAATTCGTCTTGACTCATCTGGAGATTGTAAGAAAAAAGCTTCTGTGAATATATCTTTAATTTCATTCAATGTAAGCTTATGCTTGTATTCCTTTCTTAGTGTTTATTGTCTCCTTCTTTTGTCCAATGCACTCTGAATTTCATTAATCTTTTCTTCAGTAAGAGTGCTAGATTCATAATATAGGATCTTTATTTCTTCATCAAGCTCAGGAACTCCATAGTGAAGTCTCCTGACTGCCTTTGATGAGCTCGAGCCTGGTGTTCTGATTTTTAGCTGTAATCCATCTATGCTCGGCTGCTGAAGAGTTTTTGTTGGAGTACCAAATTTTGGTAAAGCAACTAATATTTGTATTGTAGTCTTCTCCTCCTTCTTTGTCTCATCTTTTTCTTCAGCTTGAATATTGCTTTTATGAATGCTATGTGGGGTTGAACTTGTTGGTTGTTCAGTTGTTTCTTTTATTTCCCCTGCTGCTGTACTTGACATTCAGATTGTATAAGTGACTATACTTGGTGGAGGTGGTGGTGGAAACAGTAGAATACCAGTAGTTTGTATGGTCAAAGGTGGCACTTGTGCTTTTACCTTGACTATCTTTGTTTTAGCTTCTGGATTATGTAATTCATCAACACTGACCAATACAAGATCTAAACTTAATTTTGCTACTAGTGACAATTGGTCAAGGATTTCCAAATCCTCTGCAGTTAATGGATTGATGTTTAGATTTGAAGTGTCTGTAACATCCTTTATTTTTATGAAATCTGCAGGTGTGATGGTGGCATGAGGAGGACTAGGAGGGGATACCTATATGTCTTGCATACTTTGATCTTGTGGCTCAGTTGTATCTTTCTCTTCCTCTTTCTCCTCATTATGGGTCTCTTCTTCCTTTTCTTCTTTACCCTCCTGTAAGAAAACTTGGCAATAAAGAATATAACCGTTTCCACATAACCCATAATAAATCTAAAATAAACACAGAATTAAAATCCACATGCAAGAGAATAGAAAACATACCCACAAAATTGTGACACAAGATATACCCTGGGAAACCCTCATTGAGGGAAAAACCCAGCCTTCAAAAGCATCCATCATCATGTATTATTCAGCAAAAAATACCATTGCCATACAACCATGGAAGCCTTCATGGCCATAGCCACAACCGAGCAAACTATGTGAACAAGCATGAATCCACACATCCCATGCCACGATTTCAACCTTCACAAATGCTCCCTTGGCTAACCTGTCAAGCCTTGTCCCACTCGACTCTTGCCTTTTGTCTTCTCCTTGTCTCTCTTTATTTTTTTTCTTCTACAACAACTACCCTTGTGGCTGCTTATAGAGTAACAAGTCCCACAAAACCACCAAGTGGTATTACATAAACCATGTGCTAAAACCATGTGCTACCTAACCCACTGACCCCACATTTAATATTGGGCATTTAATTCTTTTCCCCCAATATTAAATAATTACATGAAATATTTTCACAATGTTACAATACAACTCTTCAAGAATATTCTATGGGAATCTTTACATGTTGCACGTCCATCTAGGCACAACATTACATAACAAAATAAAATAATAAAATAACAATATTATGCAATGTGTGCAACACCCATTATCTTAACAATCTCCCACTTTCTGTATACATTGCATAGGGTCAATCCGTAACCACACAAATGAACAAGGGAACAATCGCTCCCAGCACATCCACCATCATGGATCAAAATACACCAAGTGCTCCATCCTGGTACTCGTGACAAAATCAAAGTATCCAGCATCTCAAACATGAATGATCTCACCTCCTATTATGCCAGTGTCACTGGACATACATAGAAGCCATCCAAAGAGAAAGCCACCCAACCTGTCGCATTAGAAGATCATAAAATCTTGTACCAACTAAAATTCCAAGCACAAAAAACCTGATCCAAAGGTAATCACATGTATCCATAGTTGTCAAAATATCCATAGTTGAAATAGCACCCATAGCAAGTGCCAAACCCATCCAACTATCCATACCTCAAAAGTATAACAAGTGAATCTCATATCACTGACATATCCAATCTGTAACCTGCAATCACAAGCCTCAAGAGCAATACCTGCCACATATATACCAAGAAGCTCCTGCTGTAAAAGATAATGTCAAATCTATAACCAATCCACTCACAACATCTCAAAGAATTGAATCCATGTAATATCGAGGACATCAACAATACATAAACTAATATCTTGCAAGAACAACTCTCATAACAAGTCTCCAATGCTCTCCCAAGTTCACCACAACCAACAGAGGAAAGAGATAAAGGAATAACCATGTCATCTCTCACATGACATACATGAGCACAAACTAGTGATCACAATCTCTAACCAATCTCAAATCCAATGTAGTCAAAATTGAACATCCAGGAAGATAACCAAGACCAGAGAAACCATGCAAATCATAACGTGTATCATGTCCTTCTACACACACCTCTAGATGTAAACTGTGCAAGTATGATCTCCTCCATAAAACCCCAACAAGAAGCCTCAACAACACCCAAACCATACCATATAACTCATCATGGATGTAAGCCTCTCACAAGAAGATCAAACTCAATAAAACCATTCCTAAACAAAGGAATAACCATTCCTAATCCAAGGAATATGCTCAATATGAAACCATCTCCCAAACTCAACTAGCATAACAAAATATGCACATGGAGATAACCAATGCTAAACCATCTCTCAAATGAACCCTCTAGAACTAACTCATGTACCATAGCTCAAGATCCATATCCATGAAAGACAAGCATAAATATAATGCAACTGAGAGAAACAATGAGCTATACCTCTCAAGTAGCAAACCGCCGAGTAGACCAAGAGTGGGGAATGAGAATGCTCATCAAGATACCCAAGTCTCCAACCAAGACTCATCTAAGAACAATCTCCTCTCAAGTCCATATCAGGTGACTGCCCCTCAGACTTCTTGCTGAAACCATCAATCGTCCCAACAAATACTTCTCTAATCCAAGAGAAATCAACATCACCACCATCTCTAAGTATCCATGAGCACCTGTAACCAATCAATCCATGCCAACTCCAAATGCAACATAGCAATATCATGAAGTATCCAGCTTATGATCAGTGTACTCAATACCAAGAAACTAAACCAAGATCAATGTCAAAGTTCCAACCATGGCCTTAGGAACATAAACATGACAACATGATCTTACCATCTCAACTAAAGAGATAACATGCTCCATATGAACACACCATAACATCTCACAACTCTAAATGCATATCAAGAGTATACCATGACACAATAATAAAACCATCCTCATACCAAGGATAACATGCAAAATAAAAAATATAAACCACACCTTTGCCAAGAACCATGTGAGTCTTCAAGATGCAACCATCTCCACACACCATGAAGAAAACCATCTCCACATACCAGGAAGAACCATCTCCATACACCATGAAGATAACCAAGAACTCCATGAGTCCTCAAGATCTACCCATCTTCATACACCATGAAGATAACAAGTGCACCATGCAAATGTCAAAGACGCTTCTGCAGCAACAAGATCTAAGACAAACCTCCAACATCTGCAAACACTCAATAAATATATCAATGCCAACAACTCCCACCCAACTGTGGTACCAAGTCACCTATGGCATCATAAAATCCATCCTCTCCAAACCAAGAAGATATAAACCAAACTAGGAACGAATCCTGCACTGTCACCCCATCACTGTCAGAAGCTCCCACTAAACCGTGTATCTAAGCTATCTATGATATAATGATGAAAAAATCCATCTTCTGACCATGAGAATGAACCAAGGCATCAAACCACCAAAGAACTCAAAGTGCACATCATGAGTTTCTCAAAAGAAACCAAATAACTATGATCCTCTACTAAGAAGATATACCACCATAACCAAATCAGAAAATCCAAGCTAATGAACATCAAGGATGTACCTGTATAACCAATCATATCATGCCAAAAATCCATGACACCATGATCACATCCATGAATCGGGGATCTGGCTCTCAATATGTCCAACCTGTCAGCATAGTCAACCACAATCCTCCACCATGACTGTACCTGGTAACAACATCTCATCCCTTCTACATGAAGATAAAATCATAAAATCATGTGACTTAGGGCATAGACAACCCAAATCCAAGCCACCAATCTGAATATGCATCAATAATGAAAGATCAATGGACAAAGACAACCCATAACCAAGCTATAAATGCAACCTATAAGTATAGACCACTTACAACACTACACAACTTGTAGACCCAACAAGTCATCATGCATATCCAAACCAAACACTGATAACCATATCATCATGAGACCAAACTGAAATATGAACTAAGTATACAATGACATCAAATCTTAAATCTCCAATGCCATAAACTCACAATGTTACCATAGTCAAAATATACCTATAAATTGTTCAGATTAATATTTCAACAAATAAATCATGCCAAACCTGCACCAAATCTGAACCAATGTGTAGAGCTTTCCGTTGACTACTCAAAGTCCAAAATCTAACTCTGTATGCCCAAGTTATGCCCTAATCCATGCTCAAAATAAATAACATCTGACTTTAGGGCTCTTAAAACCTGACAAAATATCAAAATCATAGAACCAAACCTACACCATGTTTTAATTCTCTGAATTAGCTTTCCAATGCCTATAAGAACTCTGAAATCCGATATTCTGAGAGAAAGCTATGGCCATTTTACTAAGACAGTCTTTTTACCATTTTTAGTACGATTTTTCATTTTTTATTTTTTTTTAGTGATGAAAGTTTCGACGAGATTAAATTTGACGGCCATCATGGGCTGAAACCAAAAAAATGTTTCATTTCCTCTAAGCATGGCCAAACTAGGGCATATTATATATCAAAATTTATGAAAATGTTGACTCGGATCCAATGGTGAGGTCTGTTTTTACCCAGGAGGTCATTTATGCAAGCTACCCTCCAAAACCCTCATTTAAATGAAACATCCAAAAAAATTATTTTTGTCCAACAATTTCACATGCCCAAATATTTTAACATCCCATCATAACAGAAAATCCAAAACCCTCAGATCTGTAATAAATCATTCATATATCTTGCCCTTTCTTTTATCCTCTCATGTATTCCCATGGATTCAATCTAGGGTTACAATAATAAAACCATAGCTCTGATACCACTTGTAAAGGAAACTTGACAATAAAGAATATAACTGTTTCCACATAACCCATAATAAATCTGAAATAAATATAGAATTAAAATCCACATGCAAGAGAATAGAAAACATACCCACAAAATTGTGACACAAGATATACCCTGGGAAACCCTCATTGAGGGAAAAACCCAGCCTCCAAAAGCATCCATCATCATGTATTATTCAGCAAAAAATACCATTGCCATACAACTATGGAAGCCTTCATTGCCATAGCCACAACCAAGCAAACTATGTGAACAAGCATGAATCCACACATCCCATGCCATGCTTTCAACCTTCACAAATGCTCCCTTGGCTAACCTGTCAAGCCTTGTCCCACTCGACTCTTGCCTTTTGTCTTCTCCTTGTCTCTCTTTATTTTTTTCTTCTACAACAACTACCCTTGTGCCTGCTTATATAGTAGCAAGTCCCACAAAACCACCAAGTGGTATTACATAAACCATGTGCTAAAACCATGTGCTACCTAACCCACCGACCCCACATTTAATATTGGGCATTTAATTCTTTTCCCCCAATATTAAATAATTACATGAAATATTTTCACAATGTTACAATACAACTCTTCAAGAATATTCCATGGGAATCTTTACATGTTGCACGTCCATCTAGGCACAACATTACATAACAAAATAAAATAATAAAATAAACATTATTATGCAATGTGTGCAACACCCATTATCTCAACACCTCCTCCACTAGTTTCTTCTCTTTTTCTTTGGTTTCTGACACCTTCTTTTCCTTTGTCTTGGCACTTGCCTCTGCCTTATATTCTTCATTATATACATCTTCTATTTTCTTGTAAACTATTTTCCACAATCTTGTGGATTTAGTCACTACTTCATCAATTTTATTCTGCAATATGCTGAATGCTCTATACTTGGGAGTGAATATGTTATTATGCCTTTCCACTGCATTTATTATTTGATCTTTTGTCAAATCAGACAACAATTTGGCTAATGTTGACTCCCTTATTTCTTTTTTCATTTGTAAACAAAAATGCCATTTATCCTCTACAATTTTATATAATTCTCTTGGCATAGATTCATCTAATTCTAGAGGTGTGTGCTTATACTCAGCCATCATAGCATACACAGATTCCTCTAGTTTATTTTTCTCTTCTTTGGTGAGCTTAGAAAAATTCAGGTTCTTTAAACCTTATAAATCATTATTCGTAATTTTTGAACATAATTTATCAACAGCTGTCTGGGGTTTGTGTCTTACCACTTGAAATTGACTATTGTCCTCTAACTCTATTTTCTCCTCATCTGTTTTAGGCTAGGGAATAAATTTCTTTTTCTTTGACTCAACAGCAGACTTCTTTGAGTCTTTCTTCTTTCCTTTTGCCTCGTCTTGGGATTTTTGTGCTGCAACCCTTGTCGTAGGTCTCTTTGATGCAGGGACAACTACTTTCCTCCCCTTGTATTTAGGAGCAGAAGGAGTTGTGGTCTTTCTCTTAACTGGTGCTTCCTTGGCTTCTTCTACCTCAGCACTTTCCTCTTTGTCTTCTCCTGACTCTTGAGTCTGACCTTGAAGTTTATCTTCTTCTTCTTCAATGTCTTCTCCCTCTTTTTCTGCTATTCCTTCTTCTTCTTCCACGCCAAAATTTCCTTTTGATTTGTCTCACCATTCTCTCTTTCTTCTTTACTACTGAAGCAGTCTTCAAATCTGTTATTACCTTTGATTTGACAACATCATAAGTTCCAAAAAAAATTGCATTTTTATCAGCTTCTTCTGCAAGTAGAGCTGTTATTGCTGCAGAGGCTTGATCAACATCAAGTTCATAACCTAGTGGCCTAAGCCATCTTACTCTAGGTATAACTGCTTGTATGTAGGTATAATCTATATCTACAAGAAAACAAATATCTTTTTCATATTTCTCATTCAATGAGACTGGAATTCTCATTCTTTGTTTCATGGACTTTTTGAAGTCCTCAAAATAACCAGTCATTTGGGCATCAAAATTTTCACCCATCTGTTCAATGTATCCATTAATTTGTTCAACAATTGTTTTATCTAGATTCCACTTTACTTTACCCTTAGAAAGAAATTCTTTCATCAGATAGAAAAACATGCACATCAAAACTGATCCAAATTTGCATTGAGCTCGTTTGCTCTTCCTTATGGCTCCTAGATTTTCATTAATCTATTGAAACATGAGCTCTACCAAATCATAAGTGTGATCCCATTTGATTATCTTGTATGCAACATCAACTACTATACAAGGTACACTGTTCAACCTCCTTGATTGATAGAATTTGTGTGAAATGATTCTCACAGCAAAATCTAGTAGGGGATCTGTGACTGTGTCGATAGTCATTCCTCTATTGTTCCATTTGGCACCTGTATTTTTCTCTATAACTTCCCTTTTGTCACTTCACAGAGTCTTTGGCGGATCTAGGGTTGGAATACCAATAACCCTATGAACAATTTTCTTGGTGAATTTTGCTGGTCCTAACTCTAACCAAGAAGCTCCATCATGTATTTAGCTCAAAACTATCCGTACCCATTCAGTTTTGAAAACAGTAAAAAATGCTAGGGTTTTGGTCAATCCTTTTCTTTCAATTACTGAAAAATCATTTTTCAGTACTTTGTTTTCACATAGTTTATCATATGCATTATGAATTTCTAAGTCTCCTATGGCACCGATTTTGCAATTATAACATTTGCGAACATCTTGGACCATAACAACTTTATCCGAAATAATAGATAATGCACCTGCAGGATCATTCTTGTACGCTACTTTTGGAATGGGCTTAAATTTAGGTTGTTTAACTTCATTGCTGACCAACTGAACTTCATGACTCTCTATACCCATAGTGATTCCTGACCCAGATGCCATTGTTTTCCAAACTAGGGTTTATAATTTAAACAAGTTTATAAGTCCTACGTAGCTTTTCACTTAAGTAAAATACCTTAAATCGATGAAACTTGTCTTGAATCGCTGTTGAAGTCTTCACGAATGGCTTCTGAGCTGATCTCGATCTTTTTCATTTTTTTCAGCTTTGTTTCTCATTCAAATGGTGGGAAAAAGATTGAAAATTGGATTTATGTACCCTTCAAAATAGAGTAATAAATTCTTAGTACGTTGCCAACCGTCTACTCGACTTCTAAAGAAATTTTGACCTAACTCGGCTTCTATTATGTTTTATTTTACTTGGCTCCTATTAATTATTCATAGCTCGGCATTAACTATTAACTCGATCATTGTTAGCAACTCGGCTCTTGAAGGCAACTTTGTTAGATTTTCACAAAAATTCTCAATTTTGACTTAGCATCTCTGTTTATGCTGATTTCATTTTTGTAGTTCTTATATGTCTTGGGACTGATTTATGATGTAACTAGGTTTATCAATCCCACACACTTATTCTTTTCTTAATTTGATGAAGTGTGATCACTTGACCTATTAGGTGAAGTGATCTCTGTACTTTATGTGCTAGACTCATCTTTCTTCCTCCATCTCTTATTCATTTCACTCCTAATATGTCCAACATCTATCTTTGCCTTTCCATTACTGAACTCAAAACTTGATGCCTTTGCCTTTGACCTTGTTGGGCAATTCCTTCTAACATGACCAGTTTTTAAGCAACTAAAACATGTGGTTTGACTCAACCATCTTTTTTAGTTCCCTCTAAAATGTGTTCTTATGCAGTTCTGTGGGATATGTCCATATTCTTGACAATAGTGGCAGCTGTACCTGGTGTTGTAATCCCAAAATTCATGGTTTGATGTCTTTTTTGGTTGATTTACAGTTCACATAGACTTTGATCTACATTCAAAAGCTCTATGTCCATAACTTTTGCAATTATAACAATGTCCATCAAATCTTTGAGTCCTTGTGACTTTGGATCTACAATTTTGTGTCATATGTCCTTGCATGTTGCACTTGTGACAGAAACTTTTGGGTATGTTTGATTGATTGAATCTTCTACTCCTACACACATTAGTTGTATGTCCCTTCTTATTATAGAAATGACAAGTGGGTTTTGAATTCTTACCTTTATCACTTCTTTGTTCAGCACTCTTTGATGATTCTCCAACTTCAGTGCTATTGTATCCTAGTCCTGATGTATCATGAGTAGATTTTGATAATTTCAGCAACTGTTCAAAATACTTGATTGCTTCACTTGATTTGTTGAGATTCTCTGCTACCTCTTTTTCTCTATTCAATTCATTCTACATTTGTTCATTTTGCATCTTCAAGGTAGAGATCTCAATATCCTTTACATTGAGTTCATGATGAAGGTTCATCATTTGGGCAAGTGTATCCATCTGCATGTTTGAGATACTTGTTAGTTCAGTACATTTTTCTTCAAGTCTGTTTGTAAGATTCCTCTTGTCATTTTCCATCATGACCTTATCATCAACTGCTCTTTTCTTTTTTTCAGTAATTTCACATATCATTATAGCCTGTGATTCATGTTCCATCTTGAGAGTTCTTATCTCATCTGGTTGAATTTTAATTTTCTCCATCAGTTTTGCTATTTTTGCATCAAACTCTTTAGTGTCTCCACTGGAAAATATGTTGGTGGTATCAATCTCCTTGTAGTGTATATCATTTTCAGCTATGGCTAGATCCTTCCTCTTTTTTAATGAGTTTCTCAATTTGTTTCTGAATTCCTCCAAGCTATGCAAAGCAAGTTGTACATCTATCACCTGATTTTCAATGATCTTTCCAAGTTTGAAAGCTTCCATCTTTAGATATTTTCCTCCAAGCTGTTAGGCTTTTCCTTGTGAGAACCTAGCTTGCTCTGATACCAATTGTTGGAATATTCAAATATGGAAAGAATACTTATGAGAGGGGGGGGGGGATTGAATCATAAGTACCATACTTTAGCTAATGTAACTTCTAACTTGCATGCATGTAAATACATCAAATAAACATGTACCAAAACTCATGCATCAATAACTCATAACCCATGTACCATAACTCATGCATCAAATAAACATGTACCAAAACTCATGCATCAATAACCCAAAAACCCTCTAGGAATAAGAAGGTAAAACTGGGGTCGGGATGATACCCACAAAAATTACTGCAGCAATATTGTTCAACCACTTTTAATGGTCTGCCCTGTTAAAGGCTTTACACTATGTCAATAGTGACCTGGTTAGAGGCTTTCAAACACTTAACATGAAGTGTCACCCGATTATAGGATTTTAATCACCTAATTAAAAGGTTCTTTCAAAATAGCTATAAAGCTAACCTATCACCATAGGATTTTCATTCTAATACAATTGCTAGAGAGTATTAGATACAATAACCTAATAGATTACAATCCTTGATTGCTAAATACAAGCTCCTTTTCCACCTTCTCCTGATCTTGATCCTTTGCAATCTGATAACTCTTGCTTCTGAAAATAGATTTTCTTATGCACCCTTGTATGTCCTTCCATATGTATACTTACAATGAAATTTCGTCTTCCTTATAAAGACTTCAAAGACTTAGGGTTTGATTTGGATCTACGATCCATATTGATTCTCAATTTCTCGCTCAATACTTATCTTTTACTGATTGGTTGCATGCCTTTATCATTTTTCTTATTGGTTGCATGCGAATTGCATGAGAAAAATAAAAGATTCAATTTTATCTTTAAGTCCTTTGAAGTTTACCTTTTGTCGGCTGCAAAAGATTGTTTGCATCATAGTTTGTGCAATTTCAAACTTTTATGTTGATTTACTGAGTTACTCGGCTCCTAAAGTATTTTTGATACTCAGCACATGTTGTTTCCTAGATAGTTCGGCACATGTACAAAACTATATTACTCGGTACATGTTGTAATCGGCACTTGTTAACACTCGGCACCTATTGTACTCAGCACTTGTTATCACTCAGCACCTGTTGCACTCAGCACTTGTTATCACTCAGCACCTGTTGTCACTCAGCACTTGTTGCACTCAGCACTTGTTATTACTCGGCACTTGATATCACTCGGCACCTGTTGCACTCAGCACTTACTCTTGATCTTGGTTAAGTGTTATGACACTCAGTTGTCAAATTTATTCTTTAGGCTAACATGAACCACTTGCTTATACTAATGGTCCCTTCCTAGCAACTCTTGATGTTTCTTCCTTTGTAGAGCTTCCTCTTGAATGCTCATATTCTCTATGGTGATTGTGTTTACATCAAACTTTAGTAGTTCAATTGCCTCATATAAGCTCACATCTCCATAAGATATATCATCTAAGCTCTTTGATGTTTCTACACTTATCCTTGATATTTTCAAGGGTGTAGCATGAGTGTTTGTCCTTTGAAGAGCTCAACTACTAGGAGAAGTAATAGAAACTAGTAGGGTAACCAGAGTCTATATGGTAACTTGTTTCTTTGTTGCAATAGTCACCTCCAACTCTTCAATCTTATCATCTTGACTTACCTCTTTTTGTTGTACTTTACCTTGTATTTGTGGAGTAGGTGCAGGACTTGCTTCCTAACCTATTTTTACATCAAATTCATCCTTCTCAACTATGACTAAGGCTTTCTTAGCTGAAATGTATGGTATAATAGGCATTGTAACTTGTGCTAAAGTAGTAACACTTTGTTTTTTAGTGCTTGCACTTTGTTATTATGTCTCTTTTACCTCTATAGATAGAGGGGGCACGCTAGGTGAGTCAATTTTTTTCTCCCCTGATGCCACTTCTACCTTTTCAATTTTATTTGTTCTCACCAGTATAAGATTTGTAAATAGTTGTTCTAACATGGTGGATTCTTTCAATATTTTCTTCAAATCCTCATCAATCAAAGAATTGGTGTTCTAAGCTAAATTATCAAGATTATCCTTTATTTTTATTGAGTATTGTTGACTCACTTGGTCTACACGTGGGGGATTTTTACTTGGCACTTGTACATCTTGTACATTTTGTTCATCTTGTTTCTCATCTTCCCCTATGGCCTCTTCTATTGTTGCTTCCTCAGTGCCTCCCACATTACCATCTTTGACTAAAACCTCTTGCGTAGTCTCTATTGCCTCTTCTTCATCTTTCTTAGGACTGTGCATTTCTTGTGTAATGCCCCGCCAAGGGATCCAAAGAATTTCACTAAATTTACCAAACAATTTTTTTTTTTAAACATGAAAGTAAAACCATTCATAACATTTACATGATAGCGGAAGCAATAGCAACATCCAACTAATAGTAAACATAACATACTTAACATATTACATTCTTTAAAGATCCCTTAACATTGTATTACATCTAAACTAACTATCCATCTAACATCACATTCTTATGAAATAACAATGATACATCCAATGTTCTTAAACCATATACAAGTGTCCTTTTTGTAATTACAATTTAGTTTAGCTCAATCATCCACTATACATGTTACAAGATATGAAAAGCTTAAAAGAATATACATCTATGTAAATAAAATACATAATCATACTAACTCTAATCCATGATGCCATAACATAAATGAAACCACATGTCATACATGATACATCATCATCATAAAGATATAAACATCTATCATAAAAGATAACCATATATCACAAACATAATTAACTAAGTGCACGGTTCCTCCCAACCATAAATATCATCATTAGACCATCGTGGATCCTAGCCATCCCTGCGTGCATAACATTCCAAAGCACCAAAGAGATCATCGGTATAAACATAGTAGGAATGTCACTCCTAAAACATCCTACTAACATGCAAAGTAAAGCATAGGATACCATCATCTAACATATGCAAATCATCAATATAAGAAACATACCAATAAATAAATCCATCATAAGGTATATCATCAGTCATAATGATCCAAGAACATAATAAAGATAAAATACCAACCAAGAATGCTCCAGGCACGATGTCTTGAACGGATCTCAAATGATAAGAGCGGAAAAACACTACCACCTGACCGCGTGGAACCTAAGTGGTCCACTCCCATCATGCTGAGGAGATAATCTCAAGTCCCAAATAAGAAATCAAAATCACAAAGCATAAATCTTTATAGTCTAAGAATCCTAAAAGTATACTAACTCAAAGGTTCCATCACACAAAACTGACATCTAACTCCTAGAGGCACACAATGACATGTAGGAAACCTACTATGCAAGCGAGAAAGTGTCATTTCATTTATCACGTACAAGTTACCCTGGCAGTTAGCTAAACTCTATGGGTCCATACTGATCTCATGTGGCCACTAGTATCCTCTCATACTGACGAGGCATACTACGGAATGCACAGTCGCAACCATGCATTCTCACTACTCCCATCCTAGCCTGTACAAGCGCTCAAGGCATGGGCAAGAACATCAAAACAATTATCTTTTTAGGTTCATTTAATCCCCATTTAGTGTGTAAATGTTATCACTTATTAACCAAACTTACAATGAGTTACCCTAGTAGCCACTTAGGGCCCCAGCCCCCATTGCAAGCCACTTCCCGACACTACAAGTAGATTATCTACCCTAAGCTCATGGAATCATAAATCACCACAGTCCTATACAAGTGACTGTAAAGAAAATCTAAAAGATAATCCATAAAAAGAATCATCAAATCTCCAAGATAAGAATCATCAAATCTCCATGAGCATCTAGAAAAGCATCCATAGAAAATCATGACCACAACAGTTCTCTATTGGCAACTGAAGGCATCACTAATAATCATAAGTATCCATTGGTTCTCAATAACCAAAATATATCTCAAAATAAATCACAATATCCATTGGTTCTCAACAAGCAACCAAGAATATCTCAAATCATACTAATCGAAGACTCCAAAATGGTTGAGTCAAACATGTCACAACATGACATCATCAAGAAATAAATCAACATTTCAGTCCCATCATGGCGACTAGAAAATAATCCAAGGATAATTGATCGATGACTCAAAAATGATTAGCTCAGGTGTCTTATACACATACATATCAGCTTCACACATGAAGACTGATGATCAATAACAATCAGTAAATACAAACATTTCATAGAGCATATCATCACATTACCATGGTTAGGCTTATAAAGATCAAGACCAAATAAGATCAACATGCCATCATATCTCATAACCCCCGAGCCTCTGGTAACAACCTAGGACTGGTCAACACTAGTTAACCCAAAAAACCAAAACAAGAAGCATATAGAATACACGATGCAAACACATATTTTGGTTCACTAAATTCACATAGTTGAATCAAGTGCAGAGTTTCTTTTTCTATTTTCAAGTGTAGGGGTTTCAGTTTCCATTTTCAAGTATACTTCAAATGTCTTAAGTTTCATCATTTGACCTATGAGTCAACCCATTTGTTCCCCGATAGCATTATTCTTCCATTATTAAGAATTACATTCTAAGAATAACTTAAGGATAAAAACTTTACTCATTACTGATCATCATTGACCCTTAATTAACTTGTTATCTTTATTTAACTATGATCCATATTCTAATTGATTAACTCTCCTTTAATGTTACTTCAACTTTCAAAATAAATCAAGGATCATTATTCATTTATAAAAGAACCAATTATCAATTTTCAAATAAGAAGAAGATAACTTTATTTATCTCAATCCATTAACATAGGTACACCATCCATGACCTATTAACATCTTATTATTTTTCAATTAGAAACTTAATTAAGTATTACTAAAGTTTGAGTCTTTTAATTTAATCGTCACCATTGTTGACAACCATATAATATCTAAAGTTATAATTCAAGTCATAAGAATAAGACCTATCAACTTGATATCAAAATTTCTACAATCTCATTAAAAGAATTATATCAATTAAATCTCTATTACATAACTTAATTATTAATTAAATCCAATTAACTCTAGTTAATTGATTTAATTAATAACTTCACAACCAAACCATCAACCCAATGAATATTAGTTGACTAATAACTAACTATAACTTGAACATTAAAAGTCAACTCTAACTCAAATCTCTAATATTCATATTAATAGTTCAATAATAACAACTTGTTAATATTTAATAACAAGACGTAATAAATCCCCAATACCAAATATTATCATTTCAAATAAATTTCTCCCATGGTACGCTAATTATAATTTAATTAACTATTTAGGCCATTAATACCATTATTTATTAATAGTTGTTAGACCCAACAAACATTAATAAATAATAAACTCATCAAACTATATTTCCATAAACCCCATTAGTTAATATTTAACTAACCTTTAAGGCATATCAATAATTTATAATCAATATAATAATTCAAATCGTAGCTATGTTATAACAAGGTCAAAATGTAACGATGACCCATTGTCCAATATCATCAAAACTTGCGTCTCTTAATAATCATCATTAAACATCTTTATAAATTACCACCTCTTAACTATTTAATATATATTAATATTAAAAGATCACTACATAAACTATATCAATATATTTCCTCTATTAATAATAATTGAAAAATTATTATTAATCATTTATCATTCTCAAATTAGTCGATTGAGAACCCGAACATAACAAATCACTTAAATATTAAGGTTCATTCTAACTATATCACTAATACTCATACAGATAGTCCAATGACAATTTACAATATCTAACACCTACTTAAATCTTACGTCTCACACCTCCTAAGATTAAACCAATTATTAATTAACCATAGTTTCCATAAACTAAATTAACAACTCAATTAACACTTGAATTAAAGTTCAATGAAGACTTGCTAATTACAAGTTATATATAAATCTATGATAATAGATTCTTTATCATTTTATTGAATATCTCTATTCAATTATTATTTAACAAATGCATATTCAACATTTTTAATAACTATTAACAATTTATATATTAAATAACAAATAGATTAACAATTAATAATATTTAATAATATAAATATATTACTAAAAATGACATTTAATATAATTTAAACTAAAATAAAATATCAGCGATTTTAAATCGATACTGCTGGCTTGTGCGACCTGCAAATCGTGGGAACCCTGAGCATTCATGCGACTTAAATCATTGTACGAGGATTATGCTGCCGATTACAATAAATGAACGCCGCACAATCTATGAAATTGGCATGGCGTGGCTTATTTTAAACTCGCCCCCACATTGCAATAGATACAGTCATGCGTGGGGTCGATATCCACCACCATGGAAAGATGGTGAGTGGGAGATGGGGTGGGGTTAAACCCGCCCCCCCTCCCAAATTTATTTAATTCTTATTTTATATAACATTTTTCCCATAAAAAATTCATCAATGCGCGATTCGAATTAATAGATTTCTTCCAATGCGATTATATACACATATGTATATATGTATATATATATGTATATATATATATATATATATATATATATATATATATATATATATATATTTATGTGTATATATATATACACAGTTTATCAATCAACTTTACAACATTTAAATATATATATGTGTGTGTGTGTGTGTGTGTGTGTGTGTGTGTGTGTGTGTGTATACATGCTTGTGTGCAGACTTGTAACATAAAAGTATATCTATAAAATAGAAAGGGCTTTCTAATTCTTTAAATCTTTGTTCTCTGAGTTTATCCAATAATTCTTCTAATAGAAATGACCATCAATCTGAAATCATTTTCATGTCTATTTCAATTTTATTCTAAATCGAACCCAAACCCGTTTAGATCAAATTTCTTCCCTAATTGGATCTAGGGTTTTCTAATGTTTTCTTCTCAACCAATAAAATATCTAGATTCTAATTTAATTGTAGACTCAACCATAGAGAAGATTCAGACACAAATAAGAGATATGATGAAGACAGGAAGAGAAATAGTGCAAAGAGAATATGCGAATATCACGAGTGCACCTAGACACTGATGCTAATCCACCATGCCTCAGAAATCCATAAAAAATCCCTTCCTTCTCCATCATTCACAATTCCTCCATGATCCAAGCCAACCAAAACCTCCAAGTGACTAGAAGAGCTAGAAGGAGCATAGAAGCAAGTAGAAAATATATGACCATATGAATCTTCTCCAATGCGTGTAAGCTTTGAAGCTTCCATTTTAAGCTTGTAGCTTGTAGCTTTCATTCAGCTTCTCCAAACACACTAGGAGAGCCTCTATTTAAAGGCCTCTAAGATGCATCTAGAGTGTCTCTAGAAACAACTAGAAGATAAGCATGACAACCAAGTATGAGTCTTCTCCAACCTTCTAGATAAGTCTTAAGGTTGTAGACACCATGTGCTCAAATAAAAATGCTAACTCCTAAGTGTAGACAGCTAGTGCATTCTTAGAGTGTAAACTCCAATGTTGTCTACATGACAACTCCCAAGAATTTGCCAACTCCTATGTGAGCAAATATTAAAATAATGCACAATCATTAATATAATATTTACTTTACTCTTTCCAATTTAATTTATTTATTTATTAAATCTCATGCACTAACTTTAATAGCTCCACTTTTCAATCTTAATATATTTATATTTTAAGCACATGAAATCTAGAATCTTTTAATATTTTAAAATATATTTTCCACTTTTAAATTTCATTTTCCAAAAATTAATTGCTAAAATATTTATTAGCTTTAATAATAATATTATTTAGTCATTTATTTAAAAATGAACTCCAAATATATTATTATTAAAATAAATATTGTCACATTCCAAATTTAAACTTTAAACTTTTATCTTCAAATTTAATTATTTTATTTAATTAATTTCCCAATTAATTAAATAAAATAAATATTAAGATATCATATTAATTTTCCATTAAATTAAACCATTAATTAAATCTTTTAATTAGGCTTAATTAATAGAAAATACATCAAAGACTCACAAAGGTAAAAATATGAAAACCCATCATAGCCAAAATACATACAAAATCAAACCAAGGATTAATATCACGAATTATGTTATCCAACATATTTGGAGGGTACTCAACTCAGATACTTGTCCTAATTTTCCAATTAGAACAAATGGCTTAAAGGGTTGGGATTTGGACTTGAGAATTTATCTCCCCTCTCTTATCATTGAGATGATGTGATAGGGTATGCTCATCCTGGCAATTCAGGGAAGTCGATACCCGGTACCTGAAACCTGCATAAAAACCATGCAAGTACAAACACAATATATACTTAACTAAACAGGCAATGGCAGGAAGTGGTGCATCATGTAGATCCTAACTAGCAGGTGACTATGACTCCCTTCCTTAACCACATCAGACACGCCATACAAAAGCAAACATGCACACCATACACATGCAAGTATCGGGTAAGTATCCATAAGAAAACACATATGATAATAAATCATCTTACTAATCATCATTAATAACTGCAAACACTGAAAATAATCATCATGCATACATGAAATGTAAAGTCTAAGTAATCTCATCACATAATAAACTGAATCCATAGCACAATATCTGATAATCTCAAAAGAATGTTGCTAACCAAAAACATAAAACTAGCTCCAAAAGAGTTCAGCAACGATAACAAAATGCAAACTAGGGGTAGGCACTACATCTTGCTCACCTTTCTCTTTTATTGCAAGAGTGGGTAACCAATAAATTGATTTCCAAAGATCTATGCTTTTGGTTACCACATCCTCAATGTTATTTTTCAAAATATGGAATGCTCTATATTTGGGAGTAAATTTACCTTTGTGCAATTCCATAGCCTCATCAATCATTTTCTTAGGAAATTTAGGCATGACTTGGGCTAGATTAGTTTGCCTAATTTGTCTTTTAGTTTGTAAATTGAATTACCATTTCTTCTCAACTCGATCATATAGACTCTTAGGTAGTGAGTTGGAAATATTAATAGGTATGGTCTTGAATGTATCCATCATCTCATATATGGCTTCCTCAACCTTATTCATATCAATATTTCCCACCATATCAAATTCAACATGTGTGAATCCAGAAAAATCTACATTTTCTTAATATTATCACATTAATTGTCTAAGATGGAGGAGGGATTGTGGCTTACCACCTTGAATCGGTTCATGTCATTTGACTTTATTTTCTCCTAATCTAACTCGGCTACTAGAGTGTATTTTCTCCTCTTGTATGTCTTCCTTGTAGGTTGGCTCAACTTTACTGAGTCAATAATCCTTTTACCCTTTGGTTACTCAGCTTCCTTAACTTGTCTGGCTACCCTTGTGCTAGACCTAGTAGTAGGTAGTGCTAGCTTCTATTGTGAATTTTTCACAAGCTTCTTGGATTTCTCCACTTTAGGATCCTTTGCCTTTCTCTTCTTCTTCTTAGTTGGTTTATGTGCTTCCTTAGTTTCTTATTCCTTATCACCTTCTACATTTACTTCCTCATCCTCTCATTTTCCTTGAGTGAGTGCCAATGGGGGTTGGCCTTGTCCTTCCTCTTCTTCATCATCACCTTCTTCTTCTTCTTCTACTTATTCTTCTTCTTCTCCCCCTTTTCCAAATCTCTCGTTCAACTTCTTCACAAATTTTTTCTTCTTCCTAAGAATAGTAGTTCTTTTCTAGTCTATTGGGATCCTTGACTTGGCTTCCTCATAGTTCCCAAATGAGGTAGCACTTTTATCAATTTCATCTGCTAGTAGAGTTGTGATAGGTGAAGATACATCATCAACATTAACTTCATATGGCAAGGGCTTTAGTCATATGACCCTAGGTATGGTGTTCTACACATATGTATGATCTACATCAACTAGAAAGAAAATATCATTGTAGTATTGTTCCACTAGTGACATAGGTATTCTTAACCTTTCTTCCATGAATTTCTTGAAATCCTCAAAATAGCTTGTCATCATTGTTTCAAAATTATCTCCAAGCTACTTTATAATCTCTAAAATCTTAAGTGTAATAGGCCTATTGGTCTTCCACTCTACCTTTCCAAATGTTGGAAAAGTATTTTGTACATAGAAGAATATATAGGCCACTAGAGAACCAAACTTACATGATGCACTCTTTATTTTCCTTGTGACCTCCATGTTTTTAGATAGTTGTTGAAGTTGTAACTTAGCAAGGTCATAGGTGTGATATTTCTTTACTATCTTGTATCCTGAATCCACTACCATACAGGATACACTATTTAATCTGGTAGATTGAAAGAAATTATGAGAAATTACTCTCACTATAAAGACAATTAGGGTGTCTGAGATTGTGTCAATAGACATCACTCTTTTTTTCCATACTACAAATGTATTCTTCTCAATTTTCTCCTTTGAATCACTTTGCATGGTCTTAGGTCTATCAAGGGTAGGATACCCTAATACTCGGTTGATGATCCTTCTAGTGATCTTTATTTTTCCTTTCCCCAACCAAATATAATTACCATGTATTCGGCTCAAAATAATGCATATCCATTTAGTCTAAAAAACTTGAGGAAAATATAGGGAATGATTTAACCCTGTCTATTCTATGATTTTATATTCATCTCTCAAAACTCCATGATCTCACAATCTATTGTATGCATCTCTTATCTCCATGTCTCCTACTTCTCCAATCTTTCTAGTATAACAACATCTAACATCTTGAATCATCAAAACTTTTGGTGGTATCATCGATAATGCACTAGATGGGTCTATTTTATAAGCCATCTCAAGAATCACTCAGAAGGGTGGTTGTCTAACATCATTACTTATTGATTGAACATTGAAAACTATTTTCCCTTCCTTAATAACACTTGTAGAAGGTTTTGATTAAAAAAATTTCTTCCTTGATATTTTGGTTTATACCTTGACCCTTGATTTTCCTAGTGGCTTAAGGAAAATGAAAGAAGTTAACAAAAGAATGGGTTAGTGTAGTAATATATCAAAGACCCCTGAATTGAAAGCTACAACTCCCTTATGAGTGCAAGATATGCAATGGTTTTGTCTTTCAAGTTTTTGGGGTATGCTCTTAACCAGAGAGAAAAAGAGGCAAAAACCAATTTCCTCAACACTTTAAACAACCTAGGCATGAAGGGGGATAACTCAAAAAATGCAATCTACATAGACTAACAATGAAAGGAAAAGGAGACATGCAAAAATAACTATGACAATAGGAAGAAAGGAAAGATAGTGAAATAATTAATTCCTAGATTATGTAGTTATTCAATGTTTTGATAATACCTAGATTCTCTATCCCTTAGCTACTTCATGCACCATTTTTTGTCTTCCTTATGCAATGAACTAAGCTAAACACATAGACCATGGAGAACAACAAAGATAACAAAAGATATACTTATGTTAAAGAGAGTAAGGCATACAATCTATTGAACAAAGGAAACAAAGCCAAGTTCATTCACATTCATTCAACTTTCAATATTAACACATTCATTTCATAAACTCAAACTAAACTAGGTGAACAAAAAAACATAAAATGAACTAAGAGTCTCACACAGTAGTCTCAACTACAGGGGTTTTCCCAAAGTAAAATATTTTGATCTTATTAACTTCAATAAAGATTACATTTATAGACCTTCTCAAAGTGGCTAGTTACATTGAATGATTGCTTCATAGAGCATTTCCGAATAGAAAGACTAAAAATAGAAAAAACTTGAATCATTGTCTATTACAAAGATTAGAAAAATGTCAAGAATGGATAAATTTAGAAAAGAGAAGAAGAAGAATGACAGATGTTAGAAAAAACATTCGAACATCATGTCTTCTTAGAAGTAATTGATTTATCTCTATAATCTTTCATAGCTTCAACTACTTCATCCATCATTTCAACACCTGGGATGAGGATATTGTCAACTTGGATCATCCAGTATTCATGCATTTCTATTAGTTCATAAATTCTACCTATCCTTGATTGGAACTTCTCCATTTCTCTCCTTATAATTGCATTTGATGCTAAGAGTTCCTAGATTTTGAACACTTGGAAGTTGAGGGGGTCAACGAATTCATCAAAAAATGTGAAGAACTTGGACTACATTCTCTCAATGTCCATGAAGTTTCCATTAGTTGACACAAAGGACTTTGTGTGCAAGATCTTCAAATACTGAAACAACTTTTCAATGATCTTTTCCACAAAGTCGTGCACATCCTTGAGATCTACAAACGATCTCAAGGAGATTTCTATGAAAAACTCCAAGGATTGCTTCCAATGAAATAAAGACTCCTTGATAGTCTTATGAATCCTATGAGAAATGGCCACATTGGTCTTCATCTCTATCACTTCCTATAGAAGGGCTAATTGCTCTGTCAGTTTGTCTATTGCCTTATGTATGGTTGTTTGATGACCTAAAGCTGCCTCTTTGAACTTGTGAGCATCTAACACTAGGGTTCCCAAGTTTTTAACTAATGGGTGACCTTAAGCCTTGATTTGACTTACCAATGCCCAGCCTACCTCCTCAAATTGTCTTTCTTGCTATAGCTTTAGGAGTAAGTTCTTATCCTCTGCATTCAGGTCGAATTGAATGGAAGAAGTACTCCCAAGTATAGACTTTATGTATTCCACAATCTCTCTCTTTGAGGCCTTCAATTTCTCCTTCTCTTCTCTAAGCCCTTCTAACTTGTCCTCAATTTTATCATTAGTTGACTTCCACATGTTCATCATGGAGTCATGAACTAGAATGCCAAGATCCAATGCCTTGATTTGGAAGTCATGTTTTGAGAGCTCATCAAATCTTCCTTCTTTCTAAGGCTTGGCAATCTCAACTAGTATGTGGCTAGCTGTTGAATCTATAGCCAATGTAGCAATTGTTTTTTGCTTCTTTGTCTTCTTTGATGGGTTGCATCCTCATATCTCCTCTTCTTCCTATCAATGGTTAGTCATGACCAAAATCTCTCTCAATTTTGGTACTCATTGAGACACCTAGACCAAAAATCTTCAATATCTAGCACAGTCCTGTAGGAATATCCCAACTTCAGATGATCCCTTATAAAGTCAATTGGATCATATCGAGGCCTGAGCACCTAATAATCTAACAACTTAATTGTATTCTCAAAAATCTTTACCAAATTTTGAGCATCTGATCTAGAGGCACATGAATATGAGCCTACCACTATAGGGAATAGAATCCTAAAAATCTTCTTCACATTTGAACATAGGGTGTTCACTTCTAGGATTTGCCAGTATAGCTTGACAAGAACCACCTTTTCCTCTAGATACTTGGGAACCCTCTTGGGAAATCCATCATAGGCTCATATTCACAAATAGGAGAAGCTCAAAAATTTGATGAATAAGCATCCAAACTGGCTTATGGCTGAAATTTCCTTTGGTGAGAATCTCCTTATAGGAAATCCTTGAAATTCTTAGCACAAACTCATTGTAAAATCATCATTGACAACTACATACCCCTCATAGCTTTTTTGCAGCTACAGATGCAAGTAGAATTCATAGACCTTTGTGCACTCATAATAATTTGGGAGGCTTAGGAGACTAGGCCACAACTAGTGTGTTTCCAAAGAATAAATCAAATAAGATGACATGTAGAGTTCCTTGAATCCTCTGGTAGAATTCAACCATGAAGCAAGCTCATTACAGATGATCTATGTCTAGTCAATCTATTTATCCTTGGCATAGATTGACTATACTAGGAAAAAGTGGTGCTCAATGAACTCCAAAATATCCTCTTTTCCTTTGAGTCTAAGGAGGAATGCAAGCATATCCACAATCTCTCACTTTAGATTTGTGCCAAATAGAGTTTTCAACATTTTTATCTTCTTTGAATTGGTAATCTGGAATAAGATCCTCTACTTATCCTCATTTCTAAGAGTCTTTTCCTCATTGAACATGGATGTGAAGGACCCAAAATTGACATCACAATATTTCTTTTTCATAGGAATGTCGAATGATGACTACATCAGCACCTTGTTAATTGATATGAGAATGGACTCATCAGGAAAACAAATCTTCTTTGTTTCTAGGTTGTATCTCTCAATACATTCCTTCACTAATTCAAGTACATAAACTTCCATTGGAAAACTAGTTGCTTCTACCAGTCTACTATCTTTGAGCTTTTGAGTAATTGGATGAATGGGTTGAGTGTTAAATCTTCTATGAAGCTCACCCAAATCATAGAATTTGAAGGATGTATATGTAATCTCTTTTAACTCACTCTCTAAGCTAATTAACTTATCATAACCAGCAACTCTAATTTTCATTCACTATGATTGCACACGATGTAGTTCTCAATAAATAGTCATTTAAATACACTTGAGGAAACCAATTACATGCAATTCCTACGAAATAGCTTTAGGAATTAGAACATGGGTGCTACACGAATGAATTAAGTTTAGCCAACGATTCTAATGGTAGGATTTGTATCTAATTCCATGAGTAATGGCTATTTAAACTTTCCATTTATTTGAACATAAAATACAAAGTTTTTGAAAGTACTCTTAATTTACTTAAAGTAAAGTGATATGACTAATAGTCATTAAACAACACAAATATTTAACTTTGTGGGAAGTGTCTCACTTTTGTTTAGAATTTGGAATGTAGATATTATTAATAATATTAACATGTTAGAGAGAGAGAGAGAGAGAGAGAGAGAGAGAGAGAGAGAGAGAGAGAGAGAGAGAGAGAGAGAGTTATCTTTTCTACAAACCAATTTTCCTTTTATTCAAAATCATAGCACAAGGATATTTTCATCACTAACTTCTTTAAAAGTATCTTGTGAGCATCTTCAAAGGATATTTATATCTTAGGATAACTTGACTTTCTATTCTCAAAGCCCCCAGAAAAGTAGCCCTTTTCCTTGCCTTGGGGTATAAAATTCCTTCCTCAGCAACAATTATTGGACTAAAGCATATCAAACAACATTTTAACCTTTTACTTCAATCTGATGGCCTCAAAGTTATATCTTTGAGCATGCTTCACTTGTTATGAGCCTTTAAATAGTTCTTTTAACATTATGCTCACATTATTTGATCATTTGAACTGAGAATTGGCTCAAGTTCATACATCCTAAGAAATATAACAAAACAACTTCATTTCCATGACTATGTATCAGAAAAACCATAGACCAATATTCCCTAGCATTACTTGATCTTATCTCCATAGATCTGAATGAGACTCACTGTGGCATCTATCCATAGCTTCGTAGGCCTTTGGATGTAGACAAAATCATATCCATAGCTTATCTTTGCATTCACACTTGATATAGTTCACACAAGGATAAAATTAACTCGAAATCTCAAAAACTGTAGGATATGAAATGTTATGGCAACATAGAAGAGAATAAAATGTAGAACACTTACTTCACATCAAGAGGACACAAGATCACATGCATACCATGCCTAAATTACCTAAACCCAATGCATATCATAAAAATAGGAAACCCACTTAGAAAGATTAGGTAAATGTATTGCAAAGGGAGACTCAATAAATAAAGTAACCAGAGCACTCAAGAAGGATGAGAAGTAAGTGACCTAAACAAACCTAGACACAACTCTCGTTTAACTCACTCACCTCTATCAATGACTTCAATCTTTTAAAGGGTAAGATAAAAACTTGGAAATAACCAGCTCTTACTAGTTCTAAGGAGGGGCCTAGAATCTTTGGTTTTGCACAGCTAGAATGACAAAAATAAAGCAGGCAACTAAACTAAGCATGCAACAGAAAGGAAATCTAATTGAAGAAAGTAGGAAAATAGAGAAAGAAATGACACAAAGAAAACTACCTAGACTAACATTAACTATAGGGGTTACTTGCTTTCAATTATGAACTTGGTACAACTTTAGATCCTAGCCATTATAAGAAAATGGTAGAAACTCTCCAGAAGGATATGCCAGAATGAAAGAATTTTACTAGTTTGCCTGCGTAACCTTGAAAGGGCCCTTCTAGAGGGAGTCAAATTTGTGATGCATACTTTTAGGCTCATGCCTTCTATCCCATAATAGGACCACGTTACCTTCCATGAACTTCCTTGGTCTGGCCTTCTTATCAAAAAATGATTTCATGAGATTCTGATGCTTTCTAATATGATCCACCATCCTTTCACATTATTCTTCCAACTTAGTTAGATACATAATGCACTTCTCCAATCCATCTTAGAATTTTGAATCTATGATCACTTTTTGAAGTCTACAAATGGATAGCTCTAGTGGAAGAGGGAGACTAGCTTCAATTTAGTATACTAGCTTAAGCAGGGAAATTTTAATTGGCTTCTTAGGTGTAATTTTGTCTGCCTAGAGTGCATCATACAATTTCTTGTGCTAGCTCTTCTAGTTCTCAGAAACTAACTTCTTCATGATATTAATCAAATTCTTATTGCTTGATTCTACTTGACCATTTTCTTGAGGAAAATAGTCTAATGAATGACATAAGTGAATACTATTGTCATAGAAAAATTCTATAATTTCCACAAAAGAAATATATGAAGCATTATCCATTACAAGCTTCATTGGCACTTCGAACCTTATTAAAATATTCTCCTTTATGAACTCATAGATGACCTCAAAGGTATTCTTCTTAGTTGTCTTGGTCTCTATCCTTTTCGTGAAGTAGTTTATAGCAGCGATGACATACAAATGACCAGCAGATGAGGGTGGGTTGATTGGTCCAATGAAATAAATTCCCCATTGCTTAAAGGGGCCTTCAATTACAAATAGCTCTAAAGATAGAGAAACTAATTGAGCTTGCTAGAGAACATCTTGCACGTGTCACACTTGGCCACCCACTTATAAGTGTCCTTGAACATGCTAGGTCAGTACTAGCATTGCCTCAAGATCTTGTATGTTGTAACTATTGATGAAAAATGACCACCACAAACCTCATTGTGAAAGCTATGAAGTAACCTCTCTTGTTTAGGTTTATCTACACATCTCAAGAATGTTTTGTCTATTGCTCTTTTATATAGTTCATCATCACATATGACATATTTATTTGATTTTATTCTGAGATCTTTTTTTTTTCTTGCATATCAGTCCATCATGACAATCTTCATAAGTTATAAAGTAGGAAATTTTTAAGAACCAAGGATCTTGGAGACTAACCATTAGTGCCCTTGAAGATTCATCTTCTTGGCTCATGTCCTGATTTTCTGCAATTATCTTGCACAAGCCATTTCTGCTCACCAATTTGGTTAGCTTCAATTCTATGTCATGCTTTTGAACCTTTGCTATCCTTGCATCTCTATTGTTGCAACCTATCTCTTATTAAGTCAATATTCTTTTGATAGCTAAATTAGGTAAACACACAATAGAATGAGAGTGTCGCACATAGAATATAAATTTTTTGAGAGCTCTTACCACTGCATACAGATGTTTTTCCATTTAAGAATATCTCATCTCATGGTCCTTAGGGGGGTAATCATGAAATCAATTGGTGCTTGTATTCCTTCCTTGTTCTCTTGCATGAGTATTGCAGATAGCATATGGGTTGAGGCATAGAAGTATAGTATCGATTCCCTGGTGTAATCTAGATGTACCAACATAGGTTCTTTGGCTATGGTATCCTTAATTTGAATGAAAGCCACTCTTCTAGAGTCATTCCATTTGAAACTCTAACTTCCTTTCATCATATCAAAAATGCACATGGTAATTTCAAAAAAATCAGGGACAAAGCATCTCAAAAATTTCACTTGTCCAAAGAATGACTTGACTCTAGATTTTCTTCCTCCAAATTTAGATGTTGGATGGCTCTAATGCATTCTAGGTCAATCTTGATGCCTTCTTGGGAGGCTATGTGACGTAGTAGTTTACCTTTTATAACATAGAAGATTCGTTTCTTAGGATTGAGAGAAATCTCATGTTTTCAACACCACCTCCAAGTCCCTTAGATGATTTTCTCTTTTCTTGGAAAAGATTGTTAGATCATCCAAGTATATGGTGATGATCTTATCCTTTATATTGGAGGAATTCATAACCCATTGAAAGGTGGCACTAGTATTAATAAACTCAAAGTGCATTCTATTATATGCAAACATTCCCGAAGGAGTGGTGAATGTAGTCTTGAACTGATCTTCTGGGTTTACCTCAATTTGGTTCAAACCTAAGAATCCATCTAGCATGGACATCATTTCAAAGCTGCCAACTATTTTTAGTAGATGGCCCATGCTAGGCAAGGCATAATTATCCCTTAGAGATGCCTAGTTCAAATTCCTAAAATCCACACAAATTCTAATCTCCCCACTCCTTTTCTGAACTGGGACAATGCTATCTAACCACATCAAATGGTGTATGGGGTATATAATCCTAGCTTCTAGCATCTTGCAAAATTCCCTAAAGATGGCATCTGAGAGCATAGGGTTGTAGTTATGCTTCTTTTTCCTAAAAGGAGCAACTTTAGGATTTAGAGGAATATTGTTTTTGAACTCATCATTCATAAAGGTCTTTAGGTCCTCATATCCCCAAGAAAACACATCTTCATATTATGTCAATAAACCTTTTTATTTTTTCATTTCCTCTTTTGATCAATTCTTACCAAAATTAACCATTATAGGCTTATACTTGATGCTAATATTCATCCCTTGATATTCTCCAAAAGTCCCACCTTTCCTCCATCTTTCCCTTTGAATAAATGTATCATGCTTATCAAAAATTTTCTCAAGGGAAATAAGGTGACGAAGGATCTTGTTACCTTTGAGTTGTTCAACTCCAACCTTCAACTCCTTCTTGGTGTCAGGGGAGAAATTCTTGCAGACATTTTCACTCCCTTCAAAGTACTAGTCACTAAAAGGTTCAAATCCTTCCATAAAAGATTGGATTTTCTTATTGTCATTGAACACTTGCTAGGTTTCAACATTGTCAAGAACATTTAGCCTAAACAAGACTTCAACATTGTATTTATTGTCTATAAAATCTAGATGTGGGAGTAGTAATGATGATGACATGGCTAACAAGTCTACCCTTGCATGTTGTTCCCTTGGAACAACTTGTATTGAGAAGGCATCTAGATTTTCAATCTCATCCTAGACCATGTTTGTGTTGTTCTAGAGTATAGCATTCTTTATAGTGTACTGAGCTCAAAATTGCTTCACTATAAGCTCTACATCTCCCTAAGCCTTTAAGATCTTAACTCCTCTCCACTTTATAGTAGTGTACCCCACAACAAGGCCACATACTCTATTTTTTTGTTAGTGTTCTTGAATTTTAGCTTGTAGGAAAGCTTAATTACATCACCACTTAGGAACACAAGCACCACACCAGCTTTGGACCTGGTCGTAGTCCAACTACCATTGAACCCTAGGATCCAAATCCATGGATCACTAGAAAGGTCTAGTTGTTCTTTTGAATAAGCAGTGCTAGAGAACATCATATAATTCTTGAAATCCATTTCTTGATATAAGATCTATGCCTTAGGATCATCAAACTTTAAAACTATGAATTTGGCCTTTTCCTTAGGTTTTAGCTTGATTTTCTTATTCCCATAGGAATAATGGCATGAGACAAATCCATCTTGATTTCACCTCTCATGTCTGTACAAAAGCTTCTACTCAAAAGCATTTCATAGCTAGTTGGAATATCTACTACCAGGATGGTTAGCTTTATTCTCTTTGTAGAGTGAGCAACTAATACTACATGTGCATCTTTTACTTGACCTATCAGAGGGATGTTCTTTCCATCCATAGAATAGAAATGTCCAAAAGTTTTGGTAAGGGTCAAGCCAAGGACATGAGAAACTAAAGAGGGCATGACATTATCAAAGGCACTAGAATCAATAATGTTGTTACTAAGCTTATGGCCATTTATGTATAAGGACACATAGAATGGATTTGGCTTTAGGTCAGGGGAGGTAGCCAAAATTGATGCTTCTTCTTCTTTGAAGAGCATAGGAAAAATAGGCTCTTCATCAGCTAGTGGGCCACTATCCAATTGAGCTTGCTCATTGCTAATGGTAGAGTTGACATTAGGTTGGGTTTTGGCATTAGCATCACTTTTACAATAATCTACCAACTTTTGTAATTTAGCATGATGAGTCTAAAGATAATCAAGAGGAGACACCTAGATATGAGCATCCTTACAATATTGTATAATATCAAATGAGGAATGAGGCTTACCACTTGGTTCAAAATTTGATTACTCCTTCCTCTAGGATGAGGAAGTGGATGCTCTAGCTACAACTATTGAAGGGTTAGTGGCTATGTTTCAAGAAGGAATAAAGTTCATTGTGTTCTTCTCTCTCTGACTTCTTGTAGCCATGGTCATCTGAATCCTATCTAAGGTGGAAAATCAGTCACCTCTAACTTCTAAATCTAATTCATACTCCAGAAAGAATGCTTTAGAGTCACCAAGGGGAGCAAAAGTGTCTTCACTTTTAGGTTACTCAATGGTTAGCTCATTAGAAGTAGTTATTTGCTTATATCTATTCATTTTTGGGAAGGAACCACCATCATGATCCTCTCATAGATTAAAAAATGCACATGTTTTTATTCTTGCGAGGTGCCTCAATAGAAAGCTTCTACTAAATAGATGGCAATTGCAATGGTCTTACTTTGTGTTTCTTTTGAGGAATTTCATGATATGGTTGTTGGAGTGAAGGTCCAGGTCTTCCCATTTATCTCTTCATAGAAATCATTTCATTGGGGAGCTTTTGAAGCATTTCTTCTATATTTTTGGTCACACCAAGGATCGAGCTTACCGATGCTCCACTTTGAATCTCTCTTTTCCACTTCCCAGTCAATATTAGATCATCTTCCAATTCAATTTCCAAGTTTTGAGCAGCCAAAAAATTAGCCATATGCACACTTCTAATTTGAAAGCTTATGTTAGAGGCCATAAAGCTAATGAAGAACATCTTTTGGTTGTCAGTAGTAGGCTTGCTTGTAGTAAGGATTTTATTGACCGACTAATTGAATTTAGCAATAAAATCTCTCATAGGAATGCTTGGTTGCTTCTTGATCCGGGCAAGTTGATTCAAGAGAGTATGCTCATCCTTTGTACTCTTATAGTGTGCTTCAAATTGGGTCTGCATGTCATCCTAGGTTGTAATACATCCCACTAGGAGGTGTTGAAACCAATTAGCAACATTTTCAACAAATGTTTCCATGAACATCCTCACTTCTACATCTTCATGTTGAGGAAAAATGACACTGCATGTGGAAAATAAAGTTATGATGATCTCATAAGCATAAATCTTCCCATCACCATTGAATTTTGGGAATTTCTTTCTAGAAGTTCTAGGAAGGTCATTGGTGACAACAAGAGGCAAAGGGCCAATAGTATTACCCTAAGGAACAACCATTGAGGTAGGGAGGATTACTGGTATAGGTTGAAAAGTGATAGCAGTAGGGGTAACTACTCCGAGAAGAGTGAGGGTGTTGCACAATGATGGGATTTGAGTGCAAAAAATAGGAGGTGAAGATGAATAACTACATATCTAGGAAATAGGGTGAGGTGTAAAAAGAACACCATAAATACCTTGATATACTGGGTCCCAAGAAAATATCCTCCCTCTTGCTATAGGATCTTCCAATATAGGGAAATCAAATTTTTGCAATTCTTCAAACACAAGGTCAACTTGCCCTTTTCCACCAGTGTTGTTGGCATATGTAGAATCTAGGGTGAACTATCTTGGCTCAATATGGGTGTGCTTCTCTTAATATTCTTTCCCATAATAATCCCTCCCAATATTCAACATTTTCTTCTTCTCTTTTGAGGGAGAAACTTACTTTTCTATATTGGTCAAGGGACTTTTGGCTTTTCCAAGCGAGGCTATTCAACTAATTTATGACATCCTCTTGCTCATCCTGAACACCAAGGTTAGGTTGCACTAATGGGATTTGTCCATTGTGAGTCAATAACATTTCTCCTTAAGAGTTATTATATATGACTCAGCTATTTGAGTGCCATAGAGATAATCTCTAATTTTGAGCCATGGAAAGACTTAAGTGAACTTAGAATGTATGAGTGCTTCTCCAATAGAGTCACCAAAAACTACTGGTTAATAGTTTCTCTTCCTTGATATTTTGGTTTTTACCTTGACTCTTGATTTTCCCAATGCCTTATGGACAACAAAAGAAGTTAACAATAGAATGGGTTAGTGTAATAATCTATCAAAGACCCCTGAATTGAAAGGTACAACTCCCTTACAAGTGCAAGATATGCAATGAATTTGTCTTTCGGGTTTTGGGGATTTTCTATATAACAGAGAGCAGAAGAGGCAAAAACCAAGTTGCTCAACACTTTAAACAACCTAGGCAAGAAGGGGGATTAACTCACAAAATCCAATCTACATAGATTAACAATGCAAAGAAAAGGAGACATGCAAAAATAACTATGATAGTAGGAAGAAAGGAAAGATAGTGAAATAAGTAATTCCCAGATTACACACTTAGCCAATGTTTTGACAATACTTGGATTGTCTATCCCTCAAGTACTTCACACACTAGTTTTTGACTTCCTTATTAAATAAACTAAGCTAAGCACATAGACCATGGTGAACAATAGAGATAATAGAAGACATACTTATGTTGAAGAGAGTAAGGCATGCGATCTATTGAATGAAGGAAACAAAGCCAAGTTTATTTACATTCATTCAAATTTCAATATTAACACATTCATTCCATAAACTCAAACTAAACTAAGTGAAGAAAAAAACTTAAAATGAACTCAGGGTCTCACACAGCAGTCCTCGCTACAGGGGTTTGCCCAAAATAAATTTTGTCGATCTTATTAACTTCAATAAAGATTACATTTATAGACCTTCTCAAAATGGTCAGTTATGTTGAATGATTTCTTCACAGAGCATCTCTGAATAGAAAGACAAAAAATAGGACAAGCTTGAATCATTGTTCATTATAGAGATTAGAAAAAAGCCAAGAATGGATAAAATTAGAAAAGAGAAGAAGAATGATAGATGTCTAGAAAAGAATTAGAACATTATGTCTTCTTAGAAGTTTCTAAATTATCTCTATAAGCTTTCATGTCTTTGGTTATCTTATCCAAGTCTTTGACACTTGGGATGAGGATATTTTCATCTCAAATCATCCAATAGTCATGCATTTCTGCTAGTTCATCAATTATGGCCACCCTTGATTAGAACTTTTCCATATCTCTCCTCATAACTACATCCACTACTGAGAGTTCCTAGATTTTGAATACTTGTAATTTGAGGGGGTTAATGACTTCGTCAAAAAATTCTAGGAACATGGACTTCATTCTCTCAATGTCCACAAGTTTTCCATTAGTTGACACAAAGGATTCTGTGTGCAAGATCTTCAAATACTAAAATAACTTTTCAATGATCTTTTGCACTAGGTTATGCACATCCTTGAGTTCATTTGCAAATCTCATGAAGGTTTCTATGACAAGCTCCAAGGATTTCTTCCAATGGAATAGAGACTCCTTGTCAGTCTTTAGAATCCCATAAGCAATGGCCACATTAGTCTTCATGTCCATCACTTTCTATAGAAGGGACAATTGCTCTATCGGCTTGTTTGTTGTCTTCTATATGGTTGTTTAATGATCTAAAGCTACCTCTCTTAGCTTGTGAGCATCCAACACTAGGCTTCCCAAGTTTTCAACTAATGGAGGACCTTGAGCCTTGATTTGATCTACCCATGCCTAGCCTACCTTCTTGAATTGTCTTTCTTGTTGCATCTTTAGGAGTAACTTCTTGTTCTCCTCTACATTCTTGTCAAATTGACTAGAAGAGGTAATCCCAAGTGCAAACTTTATGTATTCCATGAGCTCTCTATTTGAGGCCTTCAATATATACTTCTTTGCTCTGAGCCCTTCCAAACTGTCCTCAAATTTCTCTTTAGTTGACTTCCACATGTTCACCATGGAGTCATGAACTAGAATTTCAAGATCTGATGTCCTAATTTGGAAGTCATCTTTTGAGAGCTCATGAAATCTTCCTTCTTTTTGAGGCTCAACAAGCTTAACTAGCATGAGGCCAGTTGTTGAATCCATAGCCAGTGCAACAATTATTTTCTACTCCTTTGTCTCCTTTGATTGTTGGGAGGAGGTGACTTATGTGATCAAGTCCTTTGATGGGGTTGTATCCTTATATCTCCTTTTCTTCCTATTAATGGTTACTCGCGACCAAAATCTCTTCCAAGTTTTGTACTCATTGAGATACCCAGACCAAAAATCTTGAATATCTAGGACATGCGTCTAGGCATATCCCAATTTCAAATGATCCCTTAAAAAGTTAACTAGATCATAGTGAGGCCTAAGCACCTCATAATCTAACAACTTAATCTTATTCTCAAAACTCTTTAAAAAATTTTGAGCTTCTAATCTGGAGGCACATGAATATGGGCCTACCACTATAGGGAATGGAATCTCGACAATCTTCTTCACATTTGAACATAGGGTGTTCTCTTCTAGGATTTGTTGACAAATCTTGAAAAGAACCACTTTGTCCTCCTAATAAATGGGAAAACTTTTTGAAATCCATCATAGTTTTCTATTCAAAAATAGAAGAACATCAAAAAATGGATGAATGCATATCCGACCTAGCTTATGGCCAAAATTGCCTCTAGTGATAATTTCCTTTTAGGACATCCTTGAATTTCTTGGCAACTTCTTTGTTGCTTCTTTGTAGCTCCAAATGTGGGTAGAATTCATAGATCTTGGTGCACTCATCATAATTTGGGATGCTTGTGAGACAAGGGCACAAGTGGCATGTTACCAAAGAATAAATCAAATAAGAGGACATGTATAATTGCTTGAATCCTCTAGTAGAATTCAACCATGAAGTGATCTCATTGCAGATGACCTATGCCCAATTGATCTACATATTCTCATCATAGATTTCTTTAATTAGGAAAAAGTGGTGCTCGATGAGCTCCAAAATCTCCTCTTTTCCTTTGAGTTTGAGGAGTGCAAGGATATCCACAATCTCTCGCTTTAGATTTGTGCCAAATAGATCTTTTGGCATTTTTCTCCTCTTCGAATGGGTAGTCTAGAACTAGGTTGTCTGCATATCTAGTCGTCAGAAGGTCTTTTTCTCATTGAACATGGATGTGGAGGACCTAAGATTGACATCACATTATTTCTCTTTCATAGGAATGTTGAATGCTAACTACATCGATTCCTTTTCAATTGATATGAGAATGGACTAATCAGGAAACAAAATATGCTTTGTTTCTAGGTTATATCTCTCTATACATTCCTTCAGTAATTTAGGTGAATGAACTGCCATTAGAAAACTAGTTGCTTCTACTAGTCCAATCTCTTTGAGCTTCTGAGTAATTGGGTGAATGTGTTGAGTTTTAAATCTCTAATGAAGGTTAACCAAATCATTGAATTTGAAGGATGCATTTGTACGCTCTTTTAACTTACTCTCTAAGAAAATTAACTAATTGTAACTAGAAGCTCTAATTTTTTATTCTCTATGATTTTACAGGATACAATTCTTGATAAATAGTCATTTAAATACAATTGAGGAAACCAATTACATACAATTTTGATGAAATAGCTTTAGGAATTAGAATGTTGCTGCATAAAAAACTAAGTTCCTGAGAGCACTCTTACTTTACTTAAAGTAAAGTGATATGACTAAAAGTCATTAAACAACACAAATACTTAACTTTGTGGGAAGTGCCTCACTTTTCTATATAATTTGGAACATATATTTTCTTAACAATATTAACATGTGCAAGAGAAAGAGAACACTTATCTTTTTCACAAACTAATTTTCTTTTTATTCAGAATCATAGCACGGGGAGTAATCCTTTTGCTACCTTGCGCACTTCATTCTTCCACTTCCTACCTAAGGGTTTAACACTAATTTTCCTTTATATTGGGTTCATATTTCGATCACTAACTTCTCCAGAAGTATCTTCTAAGAATCTCTTAAGGATATTAGTATGTTACGATAACTTGACTTTCTATTCTAAAAGCCCCTGAAATGTAGCCTTTTAGTTGCCTTTGGGTAGAAAATTCCTTTCTCAATGACAATTCCCAAACTGAAGCACAACAAACAACATTTTAACCTTTTACTTCAATCTGATGGCCTTGAAGTTAAATCTTTGAGCATACTTCACTTGTTATGAGACTTTAAATAGTTCTTTCAACATTATGCTCACATTATTTAATCATTTGAACTGAGATTTGGCTCAAGTTCATATAGCCTCAGAAACATAACAAAATGACTTAATTTCCATGACTATGTAGTAGAAAAGCCATAGACCCATTTTCCCTAGCACTACTTGACTTTATCTCCATAGATATGAATGAGAATCACCCTAGAATCTATCCATAGCTTCATAGGCCTTTGAGTGTAGGCAAAATCATATCCACAACTTATCCTTTGAATTCAAACTTGATATAGTTCGCACAAAGGGAAAGTCAGTTCAAAAGCTCAAAAACTGTGGGATAGGAAATGTTAGGGCAAGGTAGTAGAGAATAAAATGTAGACCACTTACTTCTCATCAAGAGGACACAATATCACACCCCAACCATGCCTAAATCACCTAAACCCCACACATACTAGAAAAATAGGAAACCCACTTAGGAAGATTAAGTAAATGTATTGCAAAGGGAGACTCGAAAAAAAAAGTAAGAAGAGCACTCTAGAAAGATGAGAAGTGACCTAAATAGACCTAGACACAACTCCCTTTTAAGTCACTCACCTCTATCAATAACTTCAATATTTTAAAGGGTAAGACTAAAACTTGGCAACAAAGAGCTAGATGCCATTTCAAGTAACTAGGGTTTGAGAAAATTCAAAGAATGTAACTTAGCACTAGTAAAATGCCTTTTGAATCTGATGAATGATGACAAGTAGCAGCTGAATTCAGTACACAAACACTTGAATCTTCTTTCTCAATTTGCCTTCATGCTCTTTGTGCCCTCTTCAAACTCTGATGAATGCAAATGAGTCAAAAATTGACTACATAACCCTTGAAATTTGGCAATAAATGCTTAGTTTTTACAGCTGTAAACTTGGCTATCATAGAAATTTCAACTCACCCTTCCTACATATTATTTCCACTATGTTTGACTAACATAGAGAGATCAACCAATAGTAACATAACTCCATCACTCAGAAACAACCAAAATTCCATTCGTGCTCGATCACAACTATGAAACTTTCCATGCTTGAACCAACATTAAAAACAATGAAACTATAGATTTCTTCATGTTTCTAACCAGTACATTGCATCTTAATTCATGCATATATAATATTTTTAGATCTTCAATTATTGGAGCTGATGTATAATATAACTTTGAAATATCAATCCCACACATACCTTTTGATAACCTAGTTGGGGGTGATGTGATTACTTGATTCATTAGATGAAGTGACCTCATCAGAGCTTGATGTGTTGCAATCTTCCTTCTTTTTCCATGTCTTTCTCCTCTACACCTTTACCTTTTCAACATTAACCTTCTCTTTTCCTTTGTTGAATTTTTTTCTCGGCAAAAGTGACCTTGTTTAATAGTTTTTGTTGACATGACGAGTCTTCAAACAACTAAATAATGTAGTCACATTTAACCATCTATTGTAGTTACCTTTAAAATGTGTTTTGATGCAATTCTTAGGAACATGACCATACTCTTGACAATAGTGACAATTGTACCTTGTTTTGTAATTCCAATCATATGAATTTCCAATGTGGTTTACCTTGGCTTTCTTGTTTGATAACCATTTAGGCTTGGATCTACATTCATATGCCTTGAATCCATATTTCTGATAGTTGCAACAATAGCCTTCAAATATTTTTGTGTTCATGGTCTTAGTCCTACATTCATGTGCTTGATGCCATTTCTTATTCTAGTTGTAGCAGTTTTTTTTTGTATTTCTACTTAGGGCTTTGATTGACAATTTTGTTCCTGCAAACATTAGCTATATGACCTAATTTTCTACAATTGTGACAAGTGGGTTTGCTATTATTACCTTTGTTACTACTTTGTTCACCACTTCTAGATGATTATCCTTCTTCAATAGATTTTTATCCTAGTCGAGTTGTATCATTATTAGGTCTTCGTTATTCCATCAATTTCTCAAAATACTTTATGACTTCACTAGGCTTATTAAGTTGTTCTCTCTCAGCTTTCAATGTATGCTACAGTAGGGTATTTTGTGTCTCTAAGGTTGTAACCTCAATATCTTTCCTATTCATCTTTTGATTTGCATTCATGAATTGATTCATTGTATCCAATTGCATGTTGGCAAGCTTTTGTACATATGATATCTTCTCTTCCAATCTATTAGCCAGTATTCTTTTTTCCTCCTCAATCATGAATTTTCCTTCTTCAGTTTTGGTTTTCTTTTTAGTTGTCTCACATAATAGTATCAATTGTGGTTCTTGTTTCCTTTTAATATTTCTGACTTCTTTAGTTGGGGAACCATTCTTTTCCATCAGATCTACAATGGCCCTATCAAACTCTCTAGAGTTTCCCTCTGCAAATAGTCCAGTGGTATCAAACTCTTTGTATTATATGTCATCTTGTTTAATATCCATTTCTTTCCTTCTCTTCAATGAGAACTTCAACTCATCTCTTGCTTCATTCAACTGATGTAGGATAAGCTATATTTCAATCTTTTGGTTTTCAATAACCTTTCCCAATTTGTAAACTTCCATCTTCAAGATCTCACCTCCAAATTTTTCAAACTTTCCTTCAACAGAACAAGTTCTCTAATACCAATTGTTTGAAATAACAATGGGAAAGTGAATTCTGAGAGGGGGGTGGGTGGGTTGTGAATCAACACTTCACAACTTTAACCAAAACCTATTCACTACACATCCATCTCATAATCTAATATATAAATTGAAATAACCATCTATAAATTTCATACATAACATAAAGTAATTAAAATTTGACAAAAGATATTTGACCAGCCAGAAACCCTCCAAAGAGAAGGTAAAACTAGGGTGCAGATGACACCCACAAATCTTCACTGCTATAGTTGTAAAGTATATCTAATTAAAGTTACAATTGTTTGACCATAAACTATGATCTACTCTATAAAAGGTCTACCCTGTTAAAGTCTTACAAAAGTTGTTTGGCCTCAGCCTATTAAAGGATTTTAACACTGCGCTAAGAGTGTGTCTTGTTAGAGGATTTTAACTCACAATAAAGTAAGCACTTGGTTAAGAGATTTAGAAGAGTCTATTAGAGATCAAAACTTCTTAAAGCTACTCTGTTAGGAGATTTTCTCTATATCACCTATTAGAATGATTCAACACCATGATCCTTCAATTAGCACTCTATTTCTAGACTTCAAATATTCTCTTTCCTGATGAATCCTTGATCCTTCTAATCAGATATGTCTCCTCTATCCTCTATCTACTTTCCTTTGTTCTCTCTAATTGATTCTCCAATTCATATCACTTTCATAACCTCCTTAGTCACCATGAATGCTCTCTCTTTACTTAGCATTTGTCCTTCTTGTCACATATACACATTTCAAATTCTTTATGGTTTTCCCTCCTTAGGAAGACTTAGGTGGACTAGGGTTAGGTAGGAATCAACAACTGTGGTTGATCCATATTGCCAAAAGTAATACATCCCTTTTTCTTATTGGTTTCATGTACTACATAGGGATTCATAACATACATTCATACTTATCTTCGAATCACAAAATAATCATTAGGTCAGTTCAAAAATGGTTTACATAGAAGTTTGTGCCATTACAAGCAACTATGCCAAGAAATGTTCACTCGACACCCAAAGACTGATGCTTGGCTATCACTGTAACTTCAATGTTGTCACTCAGCTTCTAAATGGCTTGACATACACTATTTTCTCATCACTTAAATCACTCAGCATGTATAGATTTTCTTGACACTTGAGTGACTTGAGACATACCATCTTCTTAACACATACTAGTGCTTGACACTAAGTATATTGCTCGACATGCATTATCTGACAACTTATGCTCAACTTGATCTTTACACTTAGCTTGTACTATGATTCTACTAGATTATGACTTAAGTGTGTTGTCATTCATATGTCAAAACCAAAATGAGATCAACAATTAATAAGTGACTGAAATTTTTTACATTGAAATTGGCATTGTAGTACAATTTTCCTTTAGAAGTGAAATACCAAATAATATAAGATAAGGAACAACACATTTATTATAATGTGATTTTATTGATATTTAGAAGACAAATTAAAAATAATATAAAATGAAGATGAATCAAATAGAGACCTAAGAAAAAGAAGTGAGGGAAACAAATTTATCTGTGTATAAACTAAAACATAGCCATTAATTTCATATAAAATCCAGGATCTTAAAAACATATAAACCTATTATATAATTAAAATTGAATCACCTATTTTAGGCACTCTTGGATTACAATACTCTGAAGCAATCATTTCAAAATTTATTTGTACTACTACGAGAGAGGTTTTGAACTGATTTATCAATGACCTTGAGCATTTTGGAAATCAATTTATGTCCATGCTTGTTGTTTGCTTCAACCTTCATACTCTCCCACCAATCCATTTGAAGGTACACTATTGTTTTTAGATTTATCCCACCAATCCACTCAAAGGTACACTGATTATTTCAATTTATCCTCTTTAAATTTGGATTTTAGAACCAAAACAAAGCTTCTCATTCCAATTTCCAAAATACCTACAAGCATGTACACACACAAATTATTTATCTATCAAATTACAAGCTAATATCCACACAAAAATTAAAAAAACAAACACTCTTCATCATGCCAAGAATTTCTATTATTGCCAAATAAAATGTAACTCCTTGCTAGGGAACCTAAAAGAAATTAACCTAAAGTTTTCCAAACATTTTTTTAAAGATTAAATAACAAGTGATAACATAGTGGAAGCAATAACTCACATACACACAACTATCCATAAACAAATTACATCTTTTAAGTGTTCTATGACGTTGAATCACATATATATAAATCTCATTAATATTAAATCTAATACATAAAAAATCCACATCATAGATAAACCACAAGTATGAATCCAATAATATACAATTACATAAGATGTCACTTGGCATATCTAAAATGCATAATCATCTGATGTACAAGTTAGAGGGTATGAAAAGCTCAAAGAATATACATCATGAATAAAATACATCATCTCATAAGATCTCCAATAATCAAATATAGTACAACAAAATATAACCATCCATCAGAAACACAATATCAGAATGAAAGGAAAAATTGCACAAGTACATCTAGCAATGACATCCAACTGTCAGATCTCAATGGCATAAGAAACACTACCACCCAACCTTGTACAACCTAAATGACCCACTCCCACCATGCTGAGGAGATAATCTCAAGTCCCATATAGATATCAATCCACAAGTCATAACCAACATCTAGGTCAAGGAAATCCTGATAGCAATCTATCGCAAAGGTACCAAGACACAAGTAACATCTAATCCCAAAGGGAACAAAGACACATACGAAATCTACTATGCAAGTGGGCAAGTGTCATCGCATGAGCCAACTCTAAGGTTACCCTAGTAGCCTCTCTAGACTTGGGCCCCCTAGTGTCTCTGTGTGGCATCAGTATCCTTTCATACAAATGAGGCATACTAATGAAGGAAGGCCACAATGAAGCATCCTCTCTACTCCCATCCTAGCCTATACTAGCACTCAAGGAATGGTCAAGGAAAAAAACTAACTCTTATTAATTCATTTTAAACCCATTTAATGAAATTTTTTCACTTATTAAAACAACTTACAATGGGTTACCCAGGCAACCTCTTTAGGGCTCTAGCTTACATTGTAAGCCACTTCCCAATGTACACATAGATTACCTACCCTAAGCTCATGAAAATTACAACTCATAAAATTAAAATTTTTACCTCAGTTCTTTATAAGCAACTAGAAAGCACCCAAAGACAAATCACAATATTCACCTTAGTCCTATGCAAGAAACTAGAAAGCACCAAAGGATAATCAATTGAAAACTCAAATGTTACAGCAAGAAAGTCACAATAATCACCTTAGTTCTATACAAGTAACTAGAAAGAATCAAAAGTTAACTAATCAAAAACTTAAAGGTTACACCAAGAAATCACACCATTCATCTCAGTCCTATACAAGCAACTGGAAGGCACTAACAAGCAACTAATCAAAACTCATCATAGAAATAGATGAATACATCACCACGGTTGAGTATAAGAAGTCGTGACCAAATAATAACCATAACATCATCATAGAACAAAAACCCCCAAGCCTCTAGTAAACATCCTAACTAGTCAACATACTAAGTCAAACCTAAAACCAACACCAATAAACCATACATCACATCAAGTATATAAAAAATGTAATTTCCATAATTCATTTGGTTTTGAAAACATAAAAGTTTAGTTTACAAACAAGGTTCTAGTTTTCCATTTCCAAAGTGTCATAATTACTATGGTTTTTAAATTTTTAAAAGAAATATAATTTCCCTAGTATTAGAAATTATTTTCATATAAAACTGAACCGTCAAGCATAATCTAAGTTTTATTAAAAATGATCAATTCTCCCAATTAATTTTTAACTTTTCAATTTACCCTATAATTATATCTTAAGATACAAAAAAAAACTACCTTTTTCTTCTTTATAAAAATATTTATTAAATTCTAATTAAAATTATTAATTTATCAATTAAATAGTAACTATTAAATTTTTTAAAACTAACATTTAGTAATTATTAATAATAATTAAATAAAAATTATTAATAACTTTAATTTAATAAAGTTATTATTTAATATAATAAAATGTATTAAAAATAAAAAATAAAACAAAATTACATTAAAAACAACTTACCTAAGCTTTAATTTTTAAAGCTCGTAGGCTGATAAAGGGCAACGCGGTAGCCCTACAGTCACAGAAGCAGGTTTGTGTCAACAGTACCTGCTACTATGGCAATAGGTATACCGTGTGCAAACCTACAAAGGCTGCTGGTAGAAAGGAGGGGGAGGTGGGGGTTGGTGACCCGCCTCCATTTTAAAATATATATATATATATATATATATATATATATATATATATATATATATATATATATATATAAACCAACCAATTTCAAAGGCCCCCCTTACGTATAAATAATATCATTTATTTATTTATTTATTTTATTACTATCAGTGGTGTGTGTGTATATATATATATATATATATATATATATGATAGGGAAATGAAAAGAATCAATCAAATTTAATAATTTAAATTCAGTTTTCTTTTCTGAAAACAATCCAATTTCCAATAGTGATTTTTGATTGACTTTTTTCATAGACAATTCAATAACGAAAAACCACTTTTCTCAAACAAGGGTTTCAACTTGAATTAAATCTGAATACAGATCCACAACAAACACAAAGAAGACAGAGAAATTTTGAAGGGAAATTATTGTGCAAAACTTAACAAAATCCTAGTCGGATGCTTAGAGCTCACATTAAATTCTCGTATTCTTGAAAATCGTCTTTCTTGAAATTTGCTCCTCCAAACTTGTGTGTGTAGAAATGAGCACAGATTTCTTAATAAATAGCCTTTTACCTTTACGATTTTAAGTTTTACAATCACGCAAATCCTTTTTCTTTATTATTTTATTTTATTTTAATTTCATGTACAATTCTTTTGCATTTTAATTAAAATAAACTGTATTAAATTTATTAATTCTTTCTTTTATTAAATCATAAGAAGTCTATGATAATGAAGTGGATTTTCCTACACATAAGGAGTCTGCTTGGCAGAAGAAAGCTGCAAAGGTGGAAGATGGATGACAGGTTGTGAAGAGTAAAAAAGAGAAGCAGGGGGCAAAAGAGTTGTAAGGAAACTCAGGTGCAGAAATAGCTTCCTACACTAATCTCTTAGGAGAAGTATGGTGCAAATCCTATTAAAATATTCTACACTTATAGATTCAATATCATGTAAACAACAATATTGCAGCCAACCATGCATACAGACAATAGACAGAGAAACGAACACATAACACAAAGATTTTTTTCGGTGGGGAAAACCTTTTGGTAAAACAACCCCACCCCTTCAAAACCTGCACAATGTATTATGTTCAACATAAGGTTACAATACACTTGCATTGCAAGTTCAACATCGACAATAGAAGACTCCAGTAGCAACTTGCAGTACCAACAATACACCTTTTTTGCATCATCTCTTCACAACCCTAAAAATGCTTATAACATGCGTTTCACTTTTAGGGCTACTCCCAAATGTAAACCGTATTAGGGTTTTACCATTCTCCGAGAAAATAGGAACCCCAAAAAAAATTTTGAGGCAATGCCCCAAACCCCACTATTGGGGTAGAGTGTACAGTACTCAGATATCTTAGTTGCCACATGGCTTCACCTGTCATTGAATCTTCCTAACATAGCTCTTACATATCATAGGAATCCATCATAACTTTTTTAGTCATGATCTCCTTACACACAATTCAAGATGTTGACACATGAGCATTATTTGGAAGAAATACATTTTACAAAACAAATAATAATGAATAGGAATTATCCGAGGTTGACACACCTTATTCCCAACAAGAGCTTGTTGAGATGATCCTCTAGTCTCAATCTCAGGGTAAAGGAAAGATATAGTTCATGGTAGATATTAAGATGTAGAGTCTCCCTTTTGTATTGATTTTCTTCGAGTTGGTTTTATGACCTTTTTGTTACTGGTTCAAGCCAAGGTTAACTCATTTATTTTATTTATATTACAAAACACCTATTATCAATCATAAAAAATAAAAATAACAAGAAGTCTTAAATAAAATATTTATAAATTTAACTAATAATAATATTCAGAGTTTATTATAAAAATGAAACTCTTAAATAAATTATTATTAAATTAAATAAATATAATTATGCCAAAATTAGAACTTTATTTAATTCTTTTATTTAATTAATTTCTCAATTAATTAAATATAATAAAATTTTGATTTTTCTTTATAAGATTTTCATTAAATTAAATCATTTTATTATCTTTTAATTTGATTTGATTTTAATTGATAATCACAATAGACCCGCAAATCCAAATAAGAAAATCCATCTGAAAGACCAAGTAGTAAATCAAACTCAAGGGTCAAAATAATTCATGTCACTTGATAAATTCGAAAGGGTAAATAACTTAGACACTTGTCCTACTTTTAAAGACAATTAGCTTAGGTTTAGGATTTGGACTTAAAAACTATCTCACCTCTTTTACCATTGAGATATTGCGAGAGGGCACACTCATCCTAACAATTTAGGGAAGTCAATGCCTAGTACCTGCAATCTGCATAAAAGCTGAGCATGTATATATATATATATATATATATATATATATATATATATATATATATATATATATATATATATCTAAATCAACAGGCAATGACAGGGAGTGGTGCATTGTGTAGATCTTCACTAGTAGGCGACTATGACTTCCTCCCTCAACCACATCAGAAACATCAAACGTAAAGTAAAACTTACAAGTACACCATACACATGCAAGTATGGGGTAAGTAATCATAGAAACTGCATATAAATCATTCATCTAACTATCATCATGAAATAACTAAAATTGTCATATACAAGCATCATCATTGAAAGGATAAACATAAATACATGAAATAACTAAGTATCAAGTAGCTCATCAAATATATCAACTGAGTATGAAAAACATCTAATCCAATTTGGTAACCATGTATCGCTAATCATAAAATGTAACCATAAAACTGGCCTAAAAGAATTCAATAATAAAACATGAAAAATAAACTACGGATAGGCATTACATCAAACTAATAAACAATATGCTAAATGAGAGAAGGCAATAATGGAAGATTCTAAAAAAATCTATTTCTTCTAGGAATAAATAGGGATAAGAAGGGAAATAAATCAAGGTAATTTGTGATGTAAAAGGAATAAATCCAAAAAAAATGATAATCAAAAAATTAAAGTTCACAAGCACTGACAATTATTCGGAAAAAGAAAGACATTTCCAGAAGCAATGCTCCCACATATAAGCTTATCAACTTAATTAAAATATCTAACAATATATTTGCAGCTATTTTCTATTCTTAAATTATAAATATATTATTTATGTTAATATATAAATGTTAATTATATAAAAATATGAAACCTTTTAAAAATTAAATTTTTATATAATTAAAAGTTTAAAAATATTTTTTCTCTTCATTTTCTAAATTTGATATTATTTAGTACTTTGTTTTACACTATCAAATATTTTTACTAATTTGAATTATTAACTATTGTAGTATTTGAAATATAAACTTTAACTTAATTTAATTTATTTTTATATTTAATATAAAATTATAAAATTCAAGCTTTGAAATATATATTGATTTATACAAATGTTGGTTTCACAAAAAAAAATTGAATTTTTTTTTGGGCTTTTTTGGTTAGCTTAATGAATATATTATTTGTTTTAAATTATTAGACACATTTAAAATTTTCTAAATTTCAACAATAAATAAATTTTATTATATTGTATAAATAACTCATGTTAACCTTTATAAGGAAAACTTTGTGTTATTAAAATTAGTTTACTAAAATTTAAAATAAATTCTCACATAAATTTATTATAATACTATATATAATTATTTAAATTAATTTGACATTATTCATAAGTACAAAATCTCAAAGATTTTAAGTTTTCCAACTGAACTTTGTAACTATCTTTTTTGATCAATCGATTATTTAATTTAAAGATTTTAAGTGTTGTTTAGTGTAATTTATACATGGTTTACTCAAAAATAATTTTTCATTATTAAATTACACAAGATAGTGATTTAGGCCTGGAATTTGATGGTCGTATTGACCATTTTTGCACTTTTTAACTGTATATGACAGGTTGAAAAATTGTATGATCGTATAAATTGATAGGCTAAATTTTTCGAGAATCGTCAATATGACAAATAAATTTATTAGTAAACCATCAACACTTGTTATAGGCAACTTAGCATGCTATTTAATAATATACAAAAATGTGATCATATGTATAATATATATGCATGATAAATATGTATTATTTTATTTTATATATGTTTCTATTTTTATTTTCTTTCTATTTAGATATGTTTCTATTTTGATGATTGTGTATTTATATTAATTGAGAATCATTGTTGAAATAAGAATATAATGAATTTAAAAAAATTATTTTTATATTACTAATTAATTTTTTTAAAAAATTTGAAAATTTTGTATATATTACTAATTACTAATTTTAAGTTATTCATTAAGATTTTTACACATATTATTAATTAATATTTATTTTTCTCATTTATAAAATATTTAAATTTAAAATGATCTTTTAAATTATCTTAAAATTAAAAAAACTGAATAAATTTTTTCCTTAAAACGTAAAAGGAAAGGGACAGGCAGCGGCTGAAGCTCTACCAGAGCTTTTGTTGTGAATGGGAAAACTCGATGGAAAAGCAAATTTGAAAGTAGGACTTTATGTACGTGGAAGATATGAAACTTGGCTTCAGTCTATCACACTACGATAGATTCTTAATGGAAGAGGAGCGACGCGACAGAATAGACAGCCGTAGGGTCGGTCATTGAAAACTGTAATAAAAATTTATAAGGTCAGAAGAGTCGTGTAAGTTAAGGAAATCTCATGTCACCAGTTAAGCGGGAAAAGAATGTCGTGGGTAAGCCGAATGACTAAAGGATCTGCAAGCACTAAAGGATAAGTGTCTTGTTGAAAAAATAGAAGATACCATGCCTGTATTGAGAATGCATGACCACCTAAGGGACTTGGGAAGAGAAATGGCAAATGAGCTCAGCCAACCTCCTCGCCTCTGGCGTCCGCAAGATCTTAAAAAATTGGTATGCATTTTTTTCCTCCAGATTTCTGTTGTGCACCAATTTCAATCCTGATTTCTGTTGTCCACCAATTTCAATTTTGATTTCCGTGAATGCACTATATTCCAGACCATATTTCAAATATAACAAGTCCTTTCTATGAATGTAGGAAGCGAAGGTATTTGAAAACATCATTGCTCAAACCAAAGGTAGGTGTTTTCATTCGTTTTTTGATAAGTCCCTGAATTCTGAAGTTAAATTCTTTCTAGGAGAATTGGATCATATTACAGAGAAGTCATGTTTGCTATGGCTTCACCTTTGTTATCCATATCTATATTATGGATCATATTCCTCCAATTTAAACCATCCAAGGCATACGCAACAAAAAGGTTTGAGCGCGCAGCCAGAAATTCCTTCATGGATTCCTCTCCAAAATCTGCAGTGTCTGAGAATCAGCAATGGATATTTCAAAAGATTGTGGCAGAATAATGTAGAGGTATTCTATTATTTTCCATAAAAAGTCTCCATAAATCATATGGATTATGTCATGGTAGATGTTCATCATTTTCAATATCTGCATAGTTGTTATTTTCTTTCAATTCTCCTGATGTTATAGTTGATCTGTTAGATTAGCTAAAATGAATAGAAATCATTTCAGAATCTTCAATGGTAGATTCTCGATTCTTTCTGCCATTGGAATTTGAAAACAATTCTGTTTTGAGTTTCAGGCTCCCTCCAAATTGAAAAAGCTGGAGCTTTTTGAAACCTTTTTAGAAGAGTATCCAGATTTCTTTGGAATATTACCTCATGTTGAAAAGAAAGTAGAAAATGAAGTTGAAAAGCAATTGAGTAATGTTCCAGTTCAACACATATCAAAATTGAAGTCAATGATTGTGAAGACACGTAGAAGACTTTTAGTATCTGTCCCTACAACTTCTGCCAGAGAGTCTTTGTCTCTTAAGGTCCTATTGAATGATGGCACAAAATCTACCACAGTTAAGGCCCCATTGAGTTTGCTTGAAGATCTAGTAATTACAGAAGAAGAAAACATAGGAAAAATTGTAATTGACGGAATTTATTGTCCGAGGCTTCAATCCTTGGAACTAACTTTTATAAGGAAGCTTATTGAAGTGCAACTTAAAAGACTTGAAACATTGCATTGTCTTAAGTTTAGCAAGTGCGAGCATCTCAAAAGCTTATCAGCAACATCTAGTCTTACAGAACTTGAAGAATTGATCCTTAGTGAATGCCCAATGCTTGAGGAGCCAAATCTTGGCCATCTGAATTGCCTGAAAAAGATAAGAATCGAAAGTTGTAATATTGGTGTGCCAGGAATATTCAATTTTAAGATGCTACGAGAATTGAATATTAATAGATGTCCAAATCTTCATGTGTTATGTCTTGCACATCTGAGTTGCCTGGAAAAAATAATAGTTAACAAGTGCGATCATTTGAAAAGCGTGACAGGACTATCTCATCTTCTAGAGCTTGTAGAAGTTAGCATTTCTCGGTGTGGAATGCTAGAGCTTGATTTGCGTCTAGAGGGCTTGAACAGTCTTAAGAGGATAAAGGTTGATAGGTCGGTCAAGGTCATTTGTTTTGAGCTGATTAGTTGTAAAAATTTGGAAAAAGTATCAGGAATATCATTCGAAATGATTCGAGTGGTTAACATTTGTGTTTGTCCAGAGCTTAAAATTTTTCCCGTTATTTGTGGCCAAAGGTGTCTGGAGCTGATTGTAATTGATGGATGTGGGAAGCTCAATAACCTCAAGTTGACTGGTTGTGGTATTTTGAATAGAGTGTCTGGTAATTTTGATCTTAGTGGATTATCCATATTGGATTGTCCAATGCTTAAAGAATTGCCATCTTTTGGGCATCTAAATTACCTTGAGGAAATTTGCATTATCCAGTGTGGGAGCCTGCAAAACATTACTTTACCATCTACTCTAAAACGTCTTGAGTTAAATTCTTGTAGAAAACTCAAAGCAGTTGTAGGAATTTCTGGTCTTAAAAATCTTGCAGAGCTAAATGTAAAAAGATGTCCGAAACTTCCGCTTGAATTGAACCTTTCTAGCTTGAATCGGCTGAAGAGGATTACCGTTGTTGAATGCTGGAGTGTGTACAACATGACAATGCCAACTACACTCATCGGACTCACAGTACACCGGTGCATGAAACTACAATTCAAAGAAGGAATAGGCCATCTGACAAAGCTTAGAGAGCTCCATATTAGTGAGTGTCCAGTTATTGAGGAGATGCCAGTTGTCTGTGGTCTAAGTTGTCTAAAAAGGATTACAATTGATGAGTGGAGTAAGTTCAGTTTTCTTCAGGTGGCTGATTGTGCGATTTTGAAAGCAGTTAGGGGTAACCTTGATATGGGCCATCTGGCCCAGTTGTGGATATCAGATTGTCCAGAGCTTGAAGAGCTGCCTTGTTTTGCACGTTTAACTTGCTTGGTGGAGATTTGCATATTCAGGTGTAGTAAGCTGCATAAAGTTTCTTTGCCAAGAACAGTGAAGAATCTTCAGTTGGAGTCTTGTAAAGAACTGAAAAGTATGTCAGAAATATCATGTCTTATGAATATGGAAAAACTGATCATTTGTCAGTGTGGACAGCTTGAGCTTGAGATGTATCTTGAGGCTATTGATTCTCTCCAGAGCATTACATTTGATGGTTGTGGGAAGCTGAATTCTTTTGTTTTAAGAAAGTGTCAAAATCTGAAGAGGGTGGTCGGTAACTTTGATGTGGAATGCATTTCAATTTGTGGTTGTCATGAACTTGAGGAGTTGTCCATGCGTGATTGTTCTGGACTGAGCTGTCTGAAGGAGTTCAATATTGAATCATGTAATAAGCTGGAAACCATAACATTGCCAGTAAAGCTCACAAATCTCATTGTGCAACGTTGCAGGCATTTGCAAAGGATTGCAGGAATGGATGATCTTAGAGAGCTGCGGATTAGTGAGTGTCCGGAGCTTGAGGAGCTGCCAAGTCTTGCCAGATTGAGATGCTTGATCAGACTTAAAATTGACTGCTGTCAGAAGCTGCACAGCATAATACTGCCAATAACACTCAATAAAATATCAGTGCACCAGTGCAGAAGATTGTCAATTGTAGGAGGACTCGACAATCTTACAATGCTTACAGAGATGTACCTTAGCGTGTGTCCTGAGCTTGAGGAGTTGCCAAGTCTTGAAAAATTGAGCTTTCTAATCACGACCCAAATTTACTCTTACAAGAAGCTGCATAGAATAAGACTGCCAACAACACTCAAAAATCTCACTGTGCAACGCTGTCGAAAATTGCTAAAGTTGGAAGCCATAGGCGGTCTCTCAAAGCTTACAGAAATACACATTACTAGTTGTCCTGATCTCAGGGAATTACCTGTTCTTGTTGGTTTGAGTAGATTGGAAAGTATAAAAGTTGATGGTGATTATGGGATTTCTAAAGGATTGTTACATAGCTTTGATCTGGGCCATCTGGCACAGTTGTGGATATCAGACTGCCCAGAGCTTGAAGAGCTGCCTTGTTTTACAAGTCTAACTTATCTGCAGGGGATCAGCATATCCCGGTGTATGAAGCTGCAGAAAATAACTTTGCCACTAACATTGATGAATCTCCGCTTGGATTCTTGTAAAGAACTGAAAAGTGTGTCAGAAATATCACGTCTCACAAATCTTGTAGAACTGATAATTTCTCAGTGTGGAAAGCTCGAGTTTGAGTTGTGTCTTGAGGATATGGACTCTCTTCAGACTATAGCATCTGATGGTTGTGGGAAGATCAAGTCTTCTCAGTTGAACAAGCGTCAAAATCTGAAGAGGGTGTCAAGTAACTTTGTTGTGGAATGGATTTCAATTTGTGGTTGTGATGAGCTTGAAGAGTTGTCAATACATGATTGTGCAGGACTGAGCTGCTTGGAGAAGATTAAAATTGAGTCATGTGATAAGCTGCAAAACATAACACTCCCAGAAAAACTCACCAATGTCATCGTGCAACGTTGCAGACGTTTGCAAAGGATAGCAGGAATGGGCGATCTTTCAAATCTTACAGAGCTACACATTAGTAAGTGTCCTGATCTTGAGGACTTTCCTCTTTGTTTTGATTTTAGCAGTCTGGAAAGTTTTACAATTGAGGGATGCGGGAAGTTTAGTCATCTAAAGCTGGCGGATTATGGAATGTCAGGAGTGCCATGTAGCTTTGATCTGGGCCATCTGGTACAGTTGTGGGTATCAGATTGTCCAGCTTTTGAAGAGCTTGCTTGTTTTGCACATCTAACTTGCCTTGAGAGGATTACCATAATCAGGAGAACTAAGCTACAGAAAATAAAGTTGCCAATAACATTGAAGAATCTCCACTTGGATTCCTGCAAAGAACTGAGACTAGTGTCAAAAATGGGCAATCTTTCTGAGCTTACAGAACTGTATATTAGTGAGTACCCATTGATTAAGGAGTTGCCAATTCTTGGCGGACAGAGCGGCTTGGAAAGGATTACCATCTACTCTTGTGAGAAATTGCACAAAATAACATTGCCAACAACACTCAGGAAACTCTCAGTCCAATGGTGTAGAAAATTGCAAACGGTGCCAGGAATAGGCGATCTTGCAAAGCTTAAAGAGATGTGTATTGGTCAGTGTCCTGAGCTTGAGGAGTTGCCGGATCTTGCTGGACTGAGCTGCTTGGAAAGTATCAAGATTGATTCACGTGAGAGGCTACACAGCGTAGCACTGCCAAATACAGTAATCAGACTCATAGTTCAGCGGTGCAGAGAATTTCCAGTTCTTGGCAGACTTAAACTGGTTGAAGAGCATTGTCATTGAGTCTTGTGAAAGGCTGGAGAACATACAGGGTATTGAAGAATTGCAAGTATTGGAAACAATGCAGTTTCTATATTGTAGCAATGCTGTAATAGAGAGCTGCATTGACAAGCTGAAGGTATTTATTTCAACTCTTCATTTAACACATTTGTTTAATTCTTACTAACATTTGTCAATCGTTTAAGTAATGTTTCAAGTGGATCTGTAAAGGAAAATAAATTCCTTATTATAAACGAAGGGTTTTATACATTTTCATTTCAGCACATCCCGTCAAAATTTATTCAAGTGGTTGGAAGAGCTGCGGAAGGAGCGAAGTCAAATTTGAGCCGTTTTAAGCTTTTCCAGGCTGTTTTTCCACATTCACACTTTCGGAATCGACTGAGTAAAAGCATCTTCTCATGCAATGTGGTTGAAGTAGATGTCAATAGATCTGCTCCATTTCCCACGATAAACAAATCCTATGAAAATTCTACTTGGAAACTTAACTTGCCCCAAGGAGAATTCATAATTACCACGATGGTTACCTAACAAAATTATGATCTGTTGGAAGATTATAACCTTTCTAGCATGGGAGGAAAAATAAAGACGTGGTGTAAGTGGAGCGTGAGGGAAGACACACCTTGGAAAATCCACCACGTTTTAACTAGAATTGCTGACAAGCTACACCAGAAATAAGAGACAAATTTCGGTAAGTCAAATCTCTTTAAGATCAGTCTTCTAGCATAGCACCAAGATGGTAGAGTAATCATTTTTCTTTCCTAATTAAGTAAACAACGGGTTTGTATAAGTTTTTATCTGTTTTTTTCCTTCACAGATGCATAATTTAGAAAAGGATGGTTTTCTATTAAATTTTATTCTATGATTGTATACTTTTCTTTCTTGTTAGATGAAAAGTCTGAATATTGTTTTTACTATTTTTAAAAATTTGAAGTATTTAAGAAGTGTTTGCCAGTTTTTGATTGAGTTATTTTAATTATTAGTGTAATTTGTCTTAGTGATAATTTAGCGGATATTAAAGCAATTGATTGTGACAATATGGTAGTTGTCTATAAAACTATTGGATAGGCTTCATCAATTAAAACTTTAAATAATAAGACATAATGTGAAAGTTAAACAAGTAAAATCATCATGATTTGTTTCCGATAAAAATATATTCATAATTGAGCTAGGTTAATGAACTTGTGAAATAGAAATTAAATTTTTGTTTTTACTATATTTCTTTGAGGGATAAGGAGTTGAAACATAATATTTTTTAATTTTACAAGAGACTCTAGTGGCGAGGGCCAACGAAAATAACCACTATTCTCCAGCAAGATCTAAATTTAAGAGTTTTACAAAAATGGGTGTATATAAGTAATATTGTCAATTGATTGTAGTCTTAAGGTATATTATGTTCACTATAGCATGGATTTTGGTGGTGCAATTTAATACATATTTTTGCAAGATGTGAAAAAAATATAAAGATATTAGGTTAAGAGTTTATAATATAATTTATTGAAAGAGTGACAAAATAAGACTCATATGTAAGCTAAACTATAAATCCTCTACAAATAGTTTCATAGGTTGATTAAACGGAACTCCATCTTCCATGTTAGTTGTAGCAAGGGTAGAAAGGTTTATTTTTCATTACATCATTTATAGTCATGTGTTGTTTCTAGGCTTCATAATCCTAGGGGAACCTATATAAATCAATATGTTATTATGAAAGAAAATAATGTATTGGCCAAAGTTCTCCAAGTTGAATTGAATACTACTTAATTTTTTATAGAACTATTTATTGAATTTCTTTTGGTATCTATTTGATGCTACCTAAAAGAATCACCAAGTGCTCGAAATCTCTTTATATAAAATTTACATAATTATATATACAATGATTAAAATATATGTTAGAGCATTTTATTACAAGATTTATTGTTACTGGGTTGATGTACAGAAAAACTTTAACAATAAAAGCTTTTTACAATATGAAACACTTCTCATAATTCATAGTTTTGTTTACCAAAGATTTAATGCAAAAGATTTAAAAAAAAGTTGAATTTAAATTAGATTGTAAATATTAGAAGAGCCTATTATGAAACACTTCTCATAATTCATAGCTTTGTGCACCATAGATTTAATACAAAGATTCAAAACAAATTTGAATTTAAATTAGATTGTAAATGTTAGAAGAGCCTATTATTGACATGGTAGAAATAATACTTTCAGGTGACATAAAAAAAGGAAGGAGCATTTACTCATTGATAAAAATAGGGAGGTATTTTAATTGTGTTAGTCCACTTACAAGTTATTACAAAATATGAATTTATTGCTTGAGAAAATAAATAGATGAATTTATTCGTGCCTTATGTATGTCGTTGGGAAATATGAAATTTCATTACAAGCCTAGTGTAGAATCTGAACTCAGGGAATAAAAATATAAAATACAATTCCTATGGAAAGTTAAAGAACAAACACCAACCAAAAACTGACAATTATTTAAATATCTACACAAAAAATTCTATTCATTCATTGTATGAATCACATCATGTCTCCATGTTTGTTTTCAACATGATAAAGCTTTTTGTCCTTTCAAAACTACTTAGGAACAAACAATTGTTTCATATATTTTGCCTACAAAATTTTCAAAAAATCTACTTCAAGCATTAATCATGTTGAGTATTACATCAATCTCTAGCTAATAGGGTAATAGAATTTTTTCTAATTGCATGAAAAAATTCTTAAGTGATATTACTCAAGCCATGGTTAAATTGAATGTTAAAAAATAAATGTGTGCGATAGATAAATAAACAATGTGTATGTCAATGAGGCTTGTGCAACATGTACCAACATCCCCAATTTATTCTAAGCCTCACAATTTGATTTTAAAGAAAATTAGATCTTTGGAAGTTAATGTTATCCTTCTAGTACAACGTGACCTAATGCTACAAAATCTAAATCTTTACAAATTACATTGTAACATTTCCCATCCTTTGTCTAAATAAGACTTGTAATATTTCAAATTACATGAAACCAATTGATGTGTTAATAACCAAAAACTATCACCTCTCTACATACGCCAACACAAACAAGTCCCTAAGAAAACTCATCCAGTCTTAAACTTGACCTATGAGGCATACATAACTAATGTAGTACTCAAGTACCTATTCACAATAATGCATTCTATAGAAGGAAAACATTAAAAAAACACAAATTCAATAAACATATTTTGAAACTCGAATATCGTCCATTAACCAACCTCCTATATTGTTGTATCTTTCAGTCCCATAGACCCTAGTTGGTCTCTTGTTGGACATTAATTTCGTTATCTTATCTTATCTTATCTTATCTATAGCATTTTGTTGCTTCTTAAATAACTAAAATCTCTCCAAATTCAAAAAATTAGAAAGTTACCTTTTTTGGTGGATTTTAACAAATCTTCAAATTTTTCATTTTAGGTAACCTTTGAAATTAACTCCTATGACAACTTGACCTGTCAACTAATCTTTGAATTTGCAAATGTCCATTAGAAGTTATTACAAAAAAAACTCTAAAAAATAGACAAAGATTACAACAACTAAGTTTTGGGGGTCTAAATGGATTTTGTACGACCTGAAAAATATTTTTTTTGGACACAATGGAGGAGAGCTGAATTGTCTGGCCTTCAAACTTACCCTTACAAAATGACTATAAAAATATGAGAGAAAATCCAGGTCTAAGTCAAAATTTATGACTCCCGAAAGTTGATGCATCAACAGCCCATTGTTGAATGGGTCTAAATGAATTAAGGTTGGTAGGGAAACCAATGTACCTGACCTATAATGGCTTGCCAAGCCTAGATTTCCAAGTTGGCATGCCTAGAATGGGTCTCCAAGACTGGGTCACCAAGACTCACTTGTCCAGAATGGGTCACCAAGCCTGGGTAGCCAAGATTGGGCTCACCTACCTAGGTTATCTTTTAGGAGGCTTCATGCCTGCTTTAATAGATTTGATGTTGGAAAAATCAATTTAAAATTTGACATATCCACCACTCGGACACCAACACTTAATTAATTAAAGGAGCATGGGAAATATGAAGGCTAGTTACCTTTGGTATATAGTTCATGAAATAATATTGGTCATTTTGCATCTATATGTCCAACTACAGTGTCCAAGTATAAGATTAAGCCTTACAAATTTTAATATTCTAAAGGATGCTATTATGTTGGTGAAGGACTATTAGATAATGAGTGAGAAATAGTGACAACAATGAAATTAGTTTTGTTGCTATAAAAGATGAAAGTCTTATGAACAAAAAAAACATTGGTTTCACATGTTGAAAAGAAATTTGAATGAATCATAGAGAGTGGATGTTGTTGAAGTTTATGAATGATCAACCCCACAGCTCCCAAGAATCACTTGCATGCAAACACCTATTACAGAAGAGAGAGGTAAAAAGCTATGGTGGCAGGAATTGCCAGACCCATAGATGAGACATTCTTGATGAGAAAAAAGGAGATTGCTATAAAAAATTAGTTATCTCAAGCTCTATATTTACAATGAGAGATCGTCCTTATAAAGGAGATCAAAACCTAAAAAGGTAACGTAAAACTCTTTAGGGTATTTAATAATTACAAGATAATTATTTAATACATGAAGAGTATTTAATAATTACAAGATAATTATTAAATACAGGAATAGTATTTAATCTATGTTGTTTCATAATAATTAATAAAATGTATTAATTATTAGATACCTAAAGTTTAGCTAAAGTTTAGCTTAAGTGAACTAGAGTCAATCATAAAATATCTAATTACTCTAACACACCCCCCTCCTCCCTTAAGATAAACTTAGGGAGTAGCTAAAAACCTAGGAATTACTACTGAAAGTAGATTTGGGTCCCAACAAACAAGGCCTGATGAGGTACCCAAGCACAACCAAATCTCTGTAAACTAGAGAAATAGAGAAAACCCAATGGGAAAAACCCTACTCCAAAAAGAGATGGAAAAAATGTTGAAAATCTAGTGAAGGACTGAAGAAGCCTCCAAACTAGGGAATGTTCCAAAAGATAGGAATAAGAGATGATCATGAAGAACATCACTAAAGCATGAAGAGGATGCAAAGCTCTATAAAAAAATAACAGCTAATCTGAAGAACCCCCATTGAAGTAGAACTTGACCAAGTAGAGAAGACTATAATCTGCATCAAATTAGGGGGCAAACAAAGGCAAATAACTAAATTTGAAAATATAGATGGTGCCATCAATCAAACCAAGGAAGGCTGCAACTAAAGTAGGAATGAAAAGAAGAGTGGCTATATGGTAAATGATCTATCTCACCAAAATACATAGGTACCCAAATACTACAATTTCCTAGTACATAGGTTCAAATACTGAATACATAGCTCACTCCAATGAACTAAGGAAGCATTAGAAATAGCAGAAGAACCCCCCCAATGCAGACAAGATGAGGTGATAGGTAGTTGAGAAAGTGGGTCAAAATTCTCATGTAGAAAGAGCCAAGAACATTGAGAGTGAGGAAGTAGGTACAAACACCTATAAAGGCATGTGTCATCAACACATCATGGGCCTAATGTCATGGAAGGGATGCTCACTTGACAAAGGAAGAGGGCACTAAAAGCAAAATAACTATCCTTCCCCCAATGGAACTTTATAATGTAGTGCGAGTACAATAAGTGTTAATAATGAAAAAGATCTCGAAAAGCAAGGAGTGACACTTTATCTCAGTGCAATATATAGAAAATATTACAAAAGGTCTCATCAAAGATCATAAAAGGCATACAACTAATACAATAGATAGTACAAGTCATGACGAATCATCTAAAGCAAAGAAATTGATTCCTAGACCTGAAACAACCAAGTTATCCACCAGATTGCAAAAATGCAAAAGGTTGAATAGAATGTGCCTAGAGCAGAATCTGGAAAACAACCAACATCATTGGAAATAGTGCAGAAAGAGATTTTCAACGATATAAATAATTCCCAAATCGAAGATTGGATGCTCAAGAAATGAGTCCTGGAGTGCAAAAAAGAACTCTATAGTTTGACAGCAAAAAAATCATCAACACAACATCAAAACCAAAAACTACCTCTACCACAGTGATGGGCTTGAAACTATCTTTCCAAAAATATCTTGTTTGCAAAAAATGGAGTCCATATGCCCAAAATATGAGCAAAAAGGTGAAGGTAGGTCCAAACATACCTAACAAAAAAAAACTGCTAAAAGCTTGGCTCTAAAAACCAATGTTAGATCCGATGCCAATTCTCTCACAAACAAAATATGGGCATGAAGATCTGGAGCTCTAATACCATGTTGAAGTTGATGAACAATCAACCCCACAACTCCCAAGAATCACCTACATGCAAACACTTGTCACAGAAGAGAGAGGCAAAAAGCTATGGAGGAAAGAATTGCTAGATCTGTATTCTTGATGAGCCAAAAAGAGATTGTTATAAAAAATGAATTATCTCAAGTTCTATGATTGCAATGAGAGATCATCCTTATAAAGGAGATCAAAACCTAAAAAGATAACTTAAAACTCTTTAGGGCATTTAATAATTACAAGATAATTATGAAATACATGAAGAGTATTTAATCTAAGCAATTAATAATTACAAGATAATTATTAAATACAAGAAGATTATTTAATCTAGATTGTATCATAATAATTAATAAAAGATATTAATTATTAGATACCTAAAGTTTAACTTAAGCAAACTAGAGTTAATTAGAAAATATCTAATTACTCTAAAAATGCTCACATCATATGATAAGTGATAAAAGAAATTTTGTGGAATTGAAAAAGTATGAGGGTGAAGTGGGTAAATTAGGTGATAAAATCCCTTATTCAATTAAAGGAAAATGATTTATTACTCTTGATGGAAAACTATTATTGATTACCTATCTTATTTATTCATTGATTGAAGCATAACTTGTCAAGTGTTTTTTAGCTTGTGGATAAGGGTTATCATTTGCAGTTCAAGGATGGAAGATGTTCAATCAGAGTTTTGTTAGGAACTATGATCACATCTAGTAAAACAACTAGAGGTAATGTATTTTAGTTAAATCATTGTAAAGTGAATTGTTTTGTTTCAAATATTGATGACATTTGGATGTGGAATAAGAGATTTTGTGATGTGAATTTTGACAATATGGAAAGGATTAGTAAATGCAATCAAAGTTTTATATAAAACTATGAAGCCTACTAATGACTTTTCTATTTCAATTTCTAAATAATGGTCATTGAATCTTGCCTCAATATTTGTGCCTCTCTCTACCCCCATCTATATCTTCTTATCCAAATCTTATTTTTATAAGTCATGCTTTCTATATATGTTAGGTTTTCTATACATTACAATACCACATCCATAAAAATTTGAAGGCTATAACCATTTGCTCATGAAGTGATGCCTTAAAGGAGAGTTAGGACTACTATAATTACTTAAAAATAACATTATGAGATATAGTTTAGGTAAAAATTATAATAAGACATTTTCTATTATTGGAAGAAGATTTCAAAGTTTACAAGAAACATTTACAAATAATAACTCACACCATACTAAAAATTAGATATGATTGTATTAAAACAAATATTGTTGATAATAAAATCTCCAATTTCAATAATTGTTTGCAAGTTTAAAATGAATTTTCTAAAGAATGACCAATTGTTGTAAACATTGTCTAATGTGATTGATGGGGACTCAAAATAATGTTGCATTAGATATTCTATCATAAGTACATAGATTTGAGTTGATTAAACCATTTATTAGTAGGTTTCATTTATTTTTCAAAGCCATATGGTGTGATAAAGAACTTACTAAAGGCCTTACACTTCACAAAGAAACAATCAACATTGGGAACACTAACCAACAAGGGCTAACACTGACAACAATATCAAAAGTTCATGAACTTCCATACTATTGAATTCAACCAAAATTCTAATTAGATATATATGCATGAATGCTACTTCACAGTATACTCCATAGTCATGTCTTTATTTCTCAAATTTTACATCTTTCTCAACAAGATAACTTGGTAATTAGCAGGAAGGAACTTCTTCTTCACCTTGTTCATCATTTTCAACCAGGTTCTAATCTTCTCTTTTCCTCTTCATTGTCTATCTATTTGCAAATGCTCCCACCACAGTGAGGCATGACCTTTTAACCTAGTGACTCCAATTTTGACCTTCCTATTATCAAGAGTTCCCTCAAACTCAAAGAAATTCCTCATAATAGAGATCCAATCCAAAACAACATTGGTGTCCAATTTTCCATCATAAGGAACAACTTCCACAATAGGATTTGAATGCACCCTAGAAAACATTGTCAACAATCTTTCCTCATCATGATTTTTCTCAGGTTTTAGATTAGAGTTTGGTGTCATTGCTTCATCATCACTCACATCATCAAGATGTGCTCCTCTCCTCTAGGCTATCTCTATAGTATCTATTATGTCTACAATATGTCTCAACATGTCCATAATAGTAGCATCAACATTCCCTCTACCTTGAACCATCTTGACAAACAAGTTCTTGCAAGATTGTAACCCTCTATAAGTTATAGGTCAAATCTGTAGATTTGCTACCCGACAACCAAATCCAACTTAGGGCTCTAAATGATCCAATTCCTCAAGGATGGATTTTAGGCTCTGATACCGCCTAACACAAGGAGGGATGAAAATCTAGGGCCAAAGACACATCTAGCTATCCAATCACCTTACTAAGAAAACACAACGAAATCAAACAACACAAAGAGAAACACCAAGGAGATAGATAGCAAAAAAGACTTTACTGATTCATCCAATTATCAACATGCATGCCCAGTTGTAAGGTTTTTTGGGTTATGGTCAATACAAAGATTCAAATTCAAGATACATGATCTCTATTAGTTCAACACTAAACTTGCTCCTCCAGGATCATCTATTCCAAACTCTCTAAGTCTTACCTAACCTAAACCTAAACACTCCTATTTATACTTGCCAAAATGGTTTACAAAAGATTCTAGATTTTTACATAATAAAAGGCCAATATTAAAACAACCTAGACACATCCTAAGACAAAATCCTTACATTAAATTCAAGATCCAAATTAATTGCATAAGTTAGCTCAAACTAAGAACCTATCACACCCAAACTTGGTCAAAGGAGGAACTAAGCATTAACAAACATCAGGTTCACTTGACACATGAAGGAACACTTGACCACCAAAGTAGTTGATAAATACTAAACAACTTAGCCACCACTTAACAAATCGACAACAACTACAGCTCGATAGTCACTAGAACTTGGCACTAATAGGTAGAATGAACAAAGATGAGTAGGAGAGGAAGGCAACCTAGGATGCTTCTGCATCAAAAACTTTATCTTTAACTTTTAGAATTGTATAAATAAAATTTTATTCTCACTATTTGGTCAAATTACATCCAAATTAAAATAAGTTTTTATTCACAAGAAACTACTTTCAACATTATAAAAGATGTTGAATTTAAAGATTAATTACATTATTAAATTGTAATTTCAACTTCCACTTCAACTCAATTTAATCTTAGTTAAATTTATTTATTTATTAAATTTGATATGTACATTTAAAAATTTGAACAACAATTCAATTATACAAAAATTTATATCAATTAACTTTCTAAATTGTTGATATTGCAGTCATAGAATATGGTTTTGACAAGATGCATAATGAAATATGAATAATAGTAGTAGGTTTATAACATCTTTCATGAGAACCAAGAAGATGATTGCTATTAGTACTTGTCAACTAATTATTATTGTGATGATTTTGTAATTTCACGCTTTAATGAGTGATTAAAACTTTTTGTTGCTGCAAGTTAGAATTAATATATATAAATTTTCTTATCCAATTAATATATTGTGCATAACGTAGATGCACAATTTCGAACTTCATAATTTTCACAAAATATTTTTCCATTTAAGTCATGGACTTCTAATATAATTTTTGTTATTCATTTAATTGTTAAATATATATTACTTATATTATATAATCATATAAGAAATATCATTATATATTATTATAGTTACTATTTTTATATTATAATTTATTTATAATATAATGATATCATATAATATATGCAATAGAACATATATATCAATAATTATATTTATAAATAAATTTTCAATTTCAATTTCAGCTAATAATATTTATAATTAACAATTAATATTCATTTATATAATTATTATAATAAACTCTTTATTACTACGATTATAGAAAATTATAACTATATAATACTTTTATTATTTAAAATATATTAAATATTATAATAAATTTATTAAATTAAGTCTTGATTTCTACAATATATCTACATAAAAAATATTTATAGAGCCATGCCATTTCTCATGATCTTCTAATTTTTGCCCAATCACTTTTAATATTTTGTGTCAAATATTCACTATATTAATTTGATTTGCAAGGAGTTATAGATAATTAATTAAGGTTATCAAACTTTTAGGTGGAAGAGATTTAGTTAAATTACAATTAATATCCACATTGAGCCATAAATACTACACTTAAATAAAAAGAATGTTTCCTATCGCAACAGATGCTAGCACTTATTGGCAAAAAATCACAACTTTTCTGCCATTGGTAAAATGTAAAGCAATGGTATGAATGTTGATGGATGTCCTATTGCTTATTCCAAAACAATCATCTTCATGTGGTAATGAAATCAAGTGAATGAGGAGCCCCTACCAAAGACATGGTTGAGGGATAATTTACACACCTACAGATCCCACACTGTTTCCTCTTTTGGAATGGAGAGGAGAAGTTAACTGCATTGAGATCAAGGAAGGTCTTCAGTAATTCCTTGAAGATTTGGCACACCCTGAAGAAAAGTATATTTCTTTGAAAGTGATAGCTATAATGCTTAGAAGGTATGCCATACAATCAAAAAGTCATGTCACAAAATTCAAAAGTGGTAATGTGGTAAGGACAAGGCTATTGTCTAGGAGAATTGTATAAAAAGGGTTTGACTTTGTTTTTTCTTTAGTGTATTTTACCTAGAGATTAGCCTATCCCATGTGGTAACAAGGAAGTGTTAAGTGAGATCTGACGTAGCTTACTATTGTCATTGTTCTAGACTAGTGATAGGTTACTTAGAGTGCTATAGGGTAATAAGTTGGGTTTGCTAATCTAACTATATTTGTAGTGATAGGGATTTAGTAATACGATAGCTATAACAAAACCAATACAACAAAAACAACAAGGATAAAATGTTTGAACAATAATATTAATAAAGGCATAATTTTCCCACCATCAATAATAGAAATAGAGTCCATGCTTCTGAATTTAACTATACCTTTTTTTCTCACCTCACTGTCACAATTGTCTATAATTTAACATAAATATTGAGGAAACTAGGATCTTTATGATGTTTCATATTAGTAATTTAAAAATTAAAAAAGGAACTTACAATGTACTAGATTATTTCATATTTAGATTTAATCACATTCATTTTTCTTTTATTCTTAAATTGTCTTTTAATGGATGAGTTTGTATTGTTAGTATCTAAAATAATCCATTTTAAAATAAGTATTCTAGTCCAAGTGTTTGATAAGAATACTAATTCCACAGTACATAATTGGTTGGTGTTGTGATTTCTACTTTATATTTTTAATATAAATTATCTACTAGTTTCATTATTATTTTCTATTAATATTTCTAACTTGTAAAAAGTTGATTCTCAAATGTACATAGCCTATTCCAAATGTCTTAGTTGTTGTACAATAAATGATATTCATGGACTATACCTATTGGAAAGGTCCATTGAGTTCTTCCTATAATTAATCATGGTTGGAGTTTTCTTTTGGTAATTCTAAGCTTAATGTCCAAAATATCACCAATACGCTTCTTTTACGAATAATCAAACAATATCAAACATATGATATATTTTTGTAATTTTTTTAGTTATATTTATTTTCTACATAATAAGTTAGAATAGTCAACTAACTTTTTCTCTCATATAAAAGAAATTAATATAGAAAGAAGATTTACAATATCAAATCATATTTCACCAAATCAAATCAGATTCATTATTTATAAAATCAAATTGGATTTGACTTAATCAATTTGAATTTCTCTCAACTCAGAGTGCTTTCAAATTCTATAAATCCTATTAGATTGAAAAAGGGAGTGTAATAAATAGAATTGCAAGGTGTATATCAAAGAGCATTGAAGATGTTGATATCAATTATAAAGTGAATAAGATCATTGCACAAAAATACAATACAACTCACTAGGGAAGACATGACAACAAAAGGTGATTCATCTACAAAAGAATTAAGCATGATGGGATTGGTATAATTGACCATCAAGTTAATGTTGGAAATCCGTTGATAGCTCATGAATGTGAGACATTTGTTTGAGTGAATATTTTTCATGTAGGACACATGTCTTGAAGCAAATCATAATATTTTTGACATCTATCTACCAGGGAAAATTTTGGAGAAAAGGAGGGTAAATTTGATTTGGAAAAGAAATCATCAACCTGAAGATATTTTGTGATTTGGAGCAATGGATGTGTACATATCTGGCACATACATTAGTAGTTCTAAACATCATAAATTAGAGAATGAATCTCATATATATAATATAAAATTTTCAAAATAATTTCTTATAATTTTGAGCTGATTCGGCCCCTTTTTCAAGTAAGATAGTAGACATCATGTAGTAAAGTCAACATGTGAATAGTACTAGCAGCTTTACCCTTGCACCCTTAGTTAATAAAAGCCTTGACCAAGTGCAATGCATGTGGATGTACCAATGTCCCATAGCATTGTAGGCCAACTTTCAATCGGATGACTTAAACATCACTCTGTAAGGCTTGATTCGTAGGCTAAAAGTATTATATAGTCAAAGTTGACTTATATTTCCAAGCTTAATTTCTTCCTTAGTGTGTGATGTTTAAGGGTGTCCACCTTAAACATCACAGACTAAGGAGCAAATTAAGATAGAAAAAAAATATTTAACTTGATTATTTAACACTTTTCACTTAGAAATCGATCGTTAATGTGTTAATGTGTGATCTTTAAACCAACTGAAAATGGTCTAGCTACACTTCAAACTCTATGGAATAAACTCTAAGTGATGGAATGAATATGTACCTCATCTGTCAAAAAAAATTGTATCCTTCTACGGTGGGTCATAGAAAGATTGAAGCACTTTCTGCAAGTGGTAGTGTATGTTGAAAATAAGCTATTCTTAAAGAAACAAGAAGATTCAACTCAAATAATTTATATTTTTAGTAGTTATTAAGGATTTGAGATTCCATAACCAAGAAAGATGTTCTAAATATGTATTAACTTTCACCTAGTGAACCACTGACCTAGACCAGAAGTCCAGTTTAATAATAATAAATTGAATCAGAGAAAAACATGGAATACATTTACTAAAAAATCTACAAATTAAACAAAATAGTAAACAAAAAAGCAAAGGAGGAAGAGGGATCTATTTCTCGAGGATTGTGTTGCACGTGATGAACATACAGAGCACTTGCATCATTGTCATTCAAAGAAGAATTACGATAGCAATAGAACCAACAACCAGCCATGGTATGGAAAAATAAGAACTTTTGAATTCACTCCATAATCTCTTGTGGTTTCTTCTTGTCTACTTATGCAACCCCCTTCTCACATCATTAATTACTTTGCACCATATAAAAGGCATCATTCCTGAGCCTAGAGAGTTGAAGAGGTCCGCCACTTGTTGATTGCTTCCAAAAAAGTTGTGAATCACCTCTGCCTTCCTTAACACATTAATGTCTTTCTTGTTGTCAATCAACTCATCCATTAGTAATACATATTGTGTCATGTTGGTAAATAGATTTGCCACTTAGAAAATATGTGATTTAGCCCAATGAAGTGTGTGGCAAATCAATTTCTCCAACAATTACATAGGCCTTTGATATCTAGCCTTACTTTGTGTTTAGAGGGGCAACTCCCTTGTAAGATTAAATTTTGAATTTTTAGTAAAGATGATTACAACTTAGAATATAGAAATAAAACTATTGATGATGAATGCACCACGTGAGTTCACTATTTCCATAAAATTGATGTAGATTGCTAATGAAAACAAACAAGAACTACACTTGAGAGCTATCATCAACACAATGATAATTCAGTGACTCGTGAATATTTACACCATACAATGAAAATAGTTAGACTAATGAATCAACACTTCAAAAATTTAGATTTAGAAAATGTACTTTCTTTTATTTCTTGGCACCAAGAACATAAGAAATGACTGATTAGAAGAACAACATTGTACACACTTTCCAAAAATTGCCTTGTTATCAAATAATAAGTGTTCCATATCTTTAAGTCCAAAGAGTCCCCTCTTACATTGAGATTCATGAATTTACAATGTATTCTAGCATAACCAACTTTTTGGGTTTATAACCACTCGAAAAGTTAGAGTTTGAACTATTCTGAAGAGGATTCGTAACCAACTCTAAGTCTTGATGTCTAACCACAACTAACAATAGTTAATACATAAACGAAAACAAGGTTAAAACTAAAGTTGACTTCTTCAATCACAAGGAGTGACCTACATCACTATACAAAGGAGTGATTTGAGGTTCATGTTATCAAATGAGAACGAGACTTTGATGTCATTGATAAAGTTTTATGATTGGCCCCTTGAATTATACTTAATTAGAAGGATTTTAAAGCCTCTTCACTGTATCCATTTTTGACAAATTTTACAACTGTTGTACTCGAAGAGATCATGACTCTTTCTGAAGAATTGTGATAAATGATTGACACACTTGTAAATCTTTGTGAAGGATTATCATCTGCCTTCTGACTTGTTACCGATGGATTAATATGCAGCTATACTTTTAAAACCAGCAACACCTTTAACAAGGGAATTTGGTTTTGACAGGAAGAGAATAGTAAAGTTCCCTAGTGTCCATGTCATTCCATCAAGACTGTAGAAATATTTGCAGCACTAAAGCATAGTCTCCAGACCCTAAAAACCATGACACCTTTCATCTGCTTCAAATGTTGTCACACAATTGTACAGGTTTCCAATATCTCATATGCTTCTCTTGTAGGTGGAATCGGGTTTCACATGGCTAACTACATTTAACAAAAGTGATTTCATTGCTCCTTTGGTATTCATGTCTTACTTTGACATTAGCAGGATTCATGTACATTTCTGGTGGTAGCTAAGATAAAGCTCAGATAACTTTAGAATGCACACACAACCTATTGCATGGCTCAGAGAACTCCGAAATCTCAACGGTGACCAATGATTCGCTGGCTCCACTGCTTCTACAAGAGTCTTTTTGCAAAATGATTTGAATCCCCTACCATTGATTGTGCCTTCTCAAAAATTTTATCAGGCGAATCAAGCTACATATCTCTTATTACATGATTTCCCATAACATTTTGGAAGCAATTCATATTCTTTTCTTATTCTTGCCAAGATGAGATCCTTGATATTTGTGAGAGAGACCGCGAGTGCATGTGCAAAAGAGGGATTTTGTGTGCCAAGAAATGATATAGTATCGATACTATGTTGCAGGGTAGAGTGGAGGCGTTTGATCTATTAATGATAACTGCTTGAGCATATTCATAGTGTGTGCCAATCTTTACATAATCACCTTGACCAAGCCTATCTCCGCCTCATCTTATAAGCACATCCATGCTTTCGGGTGATCTCACCGAATGATATTAAAACAAAAATGTGCAATTTTTAATTCCAACTTGGCTCGCGGGTTGGAGGGTGTAGAAAAGATAGCGAAACAGATCAGGTGCCTTGACTATATCGATCTCCTCTGCTCGCAAGCTGGAAGACTTGGATGGATTGTGAGCTCGTATATGATGATTAGGACCATCGATATTGCAGTTGGAAGTTGTAGTATTCCATCAAACACTCCGTAGTCAGTGGATATACATATCTGTATCATAAGCCCGTACCGATGGTTTGAGTTGTCACTTGGCAATGATTTACTATTTAAAGTGATCACTTTCTAATATTGGCAGCTTGTACATTCTTGAACACGGCCCTGCATTTAAAACTGCTCATGATATCTGGGTTTCCATCTATCAAATTTTCCATCAAGACAATGACAAACATAACAACTATTCGAACTAGAAGGAAATCTCCCAAAAGACTCGGTCTGCTTGCAACGCTTCGCCTCAGACTTCCACCTTGCATGCAACATGGCACAACGTCTCTATGTTTTAAGCCATCCCAAAATACTTGGGATTCTTCCTGCCATGCCTGCTACTTCTTCAAAGCACTTGCCTATCACTATTCTAATATTATTGTGTGAATATCATATGATTACAGGATTCTTCTCACAATTTTTCCAATCAATAAACTCAATTGAATGTATACATCCCATTCCAAGTGGTTGTGGGTACATTACATGTTATAGCATTGCTTTGAGAGCATTTGGTAAAGCACGTCGTGGGAACCCCACATATAATTCCACATTTCCATATTTTCCATGTGCATTTAATTTGGCGCTGCCAGAGTTCCATCTTGGCAACATTATACCTCTTCAACGATCATAACATCTTTTGGGACTACAGATCTTTGATGATTTTTTAAAAAAACTCCAACTCTCTCAAACCAACCCTTCCTCTAAAGCATTGGGCGGGGGAGTTTGAAGTCATGGAGACTATGTGCAATGATCTCAGCTACACCTCCAGCTGGTGTGATGAGGCTGCACTACCTAAATCCTCATTCATGTGCCTTATCCACTTCACGATATGAGAAAAGTTGTAGATATGGATAGGCTTTAGGAAGTTAACTTTGAAAAGGATGAGCAGGAAGTGTTTGACTGAAAGTCGTGCACATGAACTATCCTCCATAATGTCTACAAACAAGACTTTGATCGAACAAATTAAGGGTGATGAAAAATATGTTCATGCAGATATATGGAGTTATAAATGCACTAATATGTGCCATCTCATGGTATTACTGGATTCGTAGATGAAGTCATGAGCTGCCACCCTGCACTATTCTGTGAGCCTTGCAAATGAAATCCATTGGTCGAGTCGAAGGTGAAGCTCTCCTGCCAATTATCTTGAGTGCCTTGATTATCACATGCCATTATTGGTGTGTATAACCGTTGCTAATCTCCTAGTGTGTGGACTGGAGGAGTAATAGACGTTCTGTCAAACAGTTCACATGCTTTTCTTTGGTTCCAGATTTTGCATTTGATAGTCTAAGTTCTCAAAAGTCCTTGCTTTCCTTGTCTAAGCCCTTCAAACCACTATAAAATAGCTCGCATGCCTTGCCAGCTATCAAACCATAGATTTGTGAGGATGTCAACACTTCACAGCTGCCAGCTGCATTTGCCGCTGAATTTTCTTGAAGATATAATGCTGAATAGTTCATTTTCCTTACCTGTAGTTGATGTCAAACCATTCATTTTTTTTCCTTGTCAAAATATTACATGCCTCCAAATAAGAAGCACTCGATTTGTTTGAGAATGACACTTCTAAGGCAGTTATACAATTGAGGCTTGGGTTAGGGAAGAAAACTTTTAGATGAAGTTTGGATTCAAACTCAAACTTCCTAACTATTGGTGACATAGACTTTCACTTGTCCTTTTAATCTCCCCTGCCTTTATCTACTCCAACTACTTTATTTATTGTTGTCTTCTCATCGAGAATTCTAGACCTCTTATATTGTAAACTATACTTCTAAAGTATTAGGTTTAGGTTTAGGGTGTATTCCAAAAGTTTGAGTCAGGTGTAATATTTTTTCAAAAGTTTGTAAATATTTTGTCTTCTCAGCTAATGCTAGATTTCTCTAGAATATTGTATGATTTCTTATAAAAAGTACTATGTACTCATTTGAGATCACAAGGAATGAAATATAATATAGTTTATTGTGCAGTAGCACATCATGTGATTCTATGTTTTTGTTATTTTTTCCTCTGCCCATCCATCAAATTGGTATCAGAGCTGTAGAAAATCTGGGCATTATTTCTATGGGAAGATATCATTGTGGCTGAAGGGCAAAATGAGAGCAAAAAGATCTAAGGAAGAGATCATAGTTGTTGTGTGAGGAAGGGAGAGAAAGGGTTTGTAGTTGTTACAAGTCAAAAAGTTTTACTATTAAATCATGGCAGGAACCAGTTGAAGTATTTCATAGCCACAAATTCCAACTTTTAATGGCAAAATTATGATTATTGGAGCATCAAAATGAAAACACTTTTTTGTTCTCAGGATGTTTGAGATTTACTTGAAAGTGGGTTCCTTGCACCAGCGTACCAGCAAGCATACCAAGCACTTTCACAAGCTGAAAAGATTTATTAAAGGAAAATAGGAAAAAGGATGCTAAGGCACTATTCTTTATTTAGTAGATAGTGGAGGAAGCAATATTTCCAAAGGTAGCTACTACTGCAAGCTCAAAAAAAGCATCGGACAACTTGTAATCAGCATACCAGGGCACAAGAAAGGTAAAAACTTCATAGTTACAAAATCTTAGAAGAGATTTTGAAAATTTACAAATAAAAGATTCAAATTCAATAGACTCATTCTTCACTCAAACAATGGGGATAGTAAATCAGATTAGATCATATGGAGAAACCTTGGGGATCAACAAGTTATAGAGAAAATACTTAGAAGTCTACCAAATAAGTTTGATTCAAGAGTTGCAGCCATTGAAGAATCTAAGGATCTCTCCTTGCTATCAATAGATGACTTAATGGGTTCTCTCTTATCACATGAACAAAGGTTGAATCATTTAGGAACTTCATCATTGGAGAATACTTTCAAGACTCAACTTTCATTTAGAAAAACAAGAGGAAGATCAGATTATAGTAGAGCCAGTGGACGTTTTACACCAAGAGGAGGAAGAGAAAATCCATAGTTTGAGAGTAGAAGGACAACATCAAGCTCACAAACCAATTTCACATCAACAAGAGGAAGGGGGAGCAACCATCATCAAGGAGAAAGGTATGACAAATCTAACATCCAATGTCATTATTGTAATAAATTTGGGCATTTTGCATCTGAGTGTAGAAAAAGACAATATGACATGAATAGGCAAAAGACACATTTTACAAATGAAAGTCAACCCATCACTAGTGAGCAAAACACCATCTTGATAACATGCAATGTTGCATAAGAGAGTTCTAAAGAAGTATGGTTCTTAGATAGTGGTTTTACAAATGAAAGTCAACCCATCACTAGTGAGCAAAACACCATCTTGATAACATGCAATGTTGCATAAGAGAGTTCTAAAGAAGTATGGTTCTTAGATAGTGGTTGTAGTAACCATATGAGTGGGTCTAAGGAGATATTCTCAACAATAGATGAATCAGTAAAATCAAAGGTTAAGTTAGGGAATGATCATCAAATTTCAGTAATGGGAAAAGGGTCAATTAGAATAAGAACTAAGAAAGGTGAGGAAAAAGAAATTTATGATGTATATTATGTTCCTGGATTACAACACAATCTCATAAGCATTGGGAAACTAGTATAAAAGGGATATATAATACATTTTGAAAATGGTGAATGTGTGATTCTAGATAAAAGACCAAGCAATAGGCTGATTGCAAAAGTTGAAAAGACTCAAAATAGAATGTTCCCACTTAAAATCCAAAGCGAATTATTCTTAAAGCCAAATCAATTGCAAAAAGTAGCTGAATCTGCATTCAAAGCTTTACACAAAAACAAATCTTGGATATGGCATTTAAGGTTTGGTCATTTAAACTTTAAAGGGTTATAAATCTTATATAAGAAACGAATGGTCTAGGGGTTGCCATCAATAGAGTCACTTAAGAAAACATGTGAGATTTGTATTTTGGCAAAGCAACATAGAGAAAAAATTTCAGTTGGAAAGTCTTATAGGGAAAAACATCCACTTGAGATAGTCCATTCAGATCTTTGTGGGCTAGTGAAAACACCATCCTTAAGCAGAAAACTTTATTTCTTGACATTTGTTGATGATTTCAACAGAAAAGTTTGGGTTTATTTTGTGAAGTATAAATCAGATGTATTTGTTGTCTTTAAAGAATTCAAGGCAAAATTTGAGAAAGAAAGTGGATACTATATTAAAACATTAAGAATTGATTAAGGTGGAGAATACATATCAAATAATTTTCTAAATTTTTGCAAAGAAAATGGCATATAGAAACAATTTATAGCAACGTACACTCCACAAAAAAATGGAGTAGTAGAAAGAAAAAATAGAACAATTATGGAGATGACAAAGAGTATGTTAAAGGAGAAACACTTGTCAAATGAGTATTGGGCTGAAGTAGTTGCATGTTTAGCATACATACTAAATAGATGTCCAATGAAAGCAGTAATAAATAAAACACCAGAAGAAGCTTGGAGAAAAAGGAAGTACAATATAGCACATTTGAGAATATTTGGTTGTGTGGCATACTCATTGGTACCTCAAGAAGTGAGACAAAAATTGGATGATAGAGGAGAGAAGTGCATATTTGTGGGATATAGTGAACAATCCAATTCATATAGGCTATACAATCCTATCACAAAGAAGTTAATAATAAGTCATGATGTTGAGTTTGTAGAAGAAGAAGAATGAGATGGTAGCTTGGATAAGTCAATTACAGTTGCAGCTAGTGTCTCACAAGAAAATGAAAAAACTGAAACTCAAGATGTGCATTCTACAACACAAACAAATATTCCTAAAACACCTACAAGGGCACCTACCACTCAAAACATTACTACTCCAGCAAGCACTAACAATAGTGAATCATCTAATCCAACACTTGCATCATTAAGATCAAGGTCTATAAATACTTCAAGGAAGACACAAAGTCTTAGAGACATATATGATGAATTACAAGAGGCTAAAAATGATGATTTATGCATTAATTTTGCACTCTTAGCACATGCTGGTCCAATTTATTTTGAAGAAGCTATTAAAGATGACAAATAGATTTCAGCCATGGATGAAGAAATTCAATCAATAGAAAATAATGATACTTGAGACTTAGTAGATCTTCCTAAAGGCAAGGATGTGATTGGAGTTAAGTGGGTATACAAAACAAAATATAATGTTGATGGAAAAGTAGAGAAACACAAGGCAAGACTAGTAGCCAAAGGCTTCACACAACAACTGGGTGTAGACTATAATGAGACATTTGCACCTATGGCAAGATTAGACACTATTAGAATGATTTTATCCATAGCAGCCCAAAATAATTGGAAGGTTTATCAAATGGACATGAAATTAGCATTCTTGAATGGCATTTTAGAAGAAGAAGTGTATATAAAAAAACCACCAGGATATAAAATTTTGGGAGAAGAACATAAGGTATACAAGCTAAAGAAGGCACTATATGGCTTGAAACAAGCTCTTAGAGCTTGGTACGACAGAATAGACTCTTATTTTGTGAATAATAGTTTTAGTAAGTGTGGCTATGAACCAACTTTGTATGTCAAAGTGAACAATGAAGGATAAATATTGATAGTTTTCTTATATGTAGATGATTTGATATTCACCGGTAATATGTCAATTAACAATTTCAAGGAAGCCATGAAAAATGAATTTGATATGACTGATTTGGGACTCATGAGATATTTTCTTGAGATACAAGTAAATCAAAATGATCAAGGCATTTTCATTTGTCAAAGTAAGTATGCTACTAATTTGTTGAAAAGATTTAAAATGACAAATGTGAATTTAGCCCCTACACCAGTTGAATTGGGTATAAAACTTAGGAAGAATGATGAAAGTTCTAAAGTAGAAACAACTTTATTCAAAAGATTAGTTGGCAACCTTTTATATTTGACAGCTACAAGACTAGATATAATACATGGAGTTAGTCTCATTTCTAGATTCATGGACAAACCAAAAGAAACTCATTGGAAAGTTGGAAAGAGGAATTTGAGGTATATAGATGGAACAAAGAACTTTGGGATCTTATATGCGCATTCAGATCATTACAAGCTAATTGGCTATACAGATAGTGACTGGGCAGGTAGCTTTGATGATAAAAGAAACACTTTAGGACATATCTTTCACCTAGGATCAGAAGCTATTTCTTGGGCATCAAAGAAGCCACCAATTGTGACATTATCATTAGTTGAAGCAGAATATGTTGTAGCAACACCAACAACCTATCAAGCAATGTGGATGAGAAGAGTACTTTCAGATTTGAACCATCCACAAGAAGAACCTACAAGAATATATTGTGATAATAATTTTGCAATTGCTTTATCAAAAAATCATGTCTTTCATCAATGTAGTAAATATATAGATATAAGATATTATTATATTTGTGAATTAGTGAACAACGGTGACATATGTCTTAAGATTTGCAAGTACAAAGAACAACTGACAAACATTTTCACAAAGCCTCTTGCAAAGAATGTCTTTGAACATCTTTGAGAAAATATTGGTATTATAGACATGCATGGTAGTGAAGATTAATGGGGAGTGTCGGTGACGTAGACTTCCAGCTATCCTTTTAATCTCCCCTATCTTTACTTACTCCAACTACTTTATTTATTGTTTTCTTCTCATCGAGAGTTCTAGACCTCTCATTTTGTAAACTATACTTCTAGATTATTAGGTTTATGTTTAGGGTGTGTTCAAAAAGTTTGAGTTGGCTGCAATATTTTTCTAGAAGCTTGTAGATATTTTGTCTTCTCAGCTAATGCTAGATTTCTCTAGAATATTGTATGCTTTATTATAAAAAGTACTATGTACTTATTTGAAATCATGGGGAATGAAATATAATATAGTTTATTGTGCAGCAGCAGATTGTGATGTTCTGTGTTTTTGTTATTTTTTCGTCTGCCCATCCATCACTAACTTTAACCTTTGAAAAGGTTTTAGTATGTAGAAAGATAATATTTTTAGTATGTGGTTTGAAAAGGTTTTAGTACGTAGAAAGATAATATTTCTAGTACTTGGAGAGAGAAAAGTTTAGTACGGGGAGAGAGGTGGTTTTACTACAAGGAGAGTGAAAATTTTTAGTATGGGGAGAGAGTAAAGTATGCAGAGAGAGGCAACTTTGAATAGGTGGAAATTAATCTCTCTCTCTTTCTCTTCAAAATTAATTTAACTAACTCTTGCACTAAAATATCTGGGTAACACGTCATTAGTCTTGGATAGTACCTCCCTCCTGTCATCACTTCCATTGCAATTAAATTGCTCAATATTGAATATAACTGCTATGTTACCATCATTTTTGGTAAGTAGAGCGTCGTTGCTTTCTCATCAAATCTTATCCATCGAATGGCTGAACCTTTCTATTTTGGTCGATTTGTATTGGACACAGGGTGAATGCTCACGCCTGCACGGGTGAGTTCAGAAGTTGTTGGAAACTTCACAAATTCTAGCTGAATTATTTCACCTGAGCTTGTATCTGAGGAGAGAAAGCCAAAACAGATCTTACACCAACATCCACAAATTGTCCTCATCGAATCAAGTCCACTTTTAAACCAGATCTGCATACATTGTGAGATGAAAAGAGTGTTCGCTGAGTATTTATGGGCCTCCTATTTGATGAAGGAAAGCACAGACAAAGCTTATGCCAATGTCCAAAAATGACCAATTTCATCGAATCAATGGTCTTCCTGAAGTAGATCTGCATCTTATATTTTCCCAAAGGCGGCAAATGATACACTTCGTCATTGTGCTAGTTCTTAACATTGCTGCCAACCAAACTACGGTGGAGTATATCAAGGACATGAAAAAACTGTTTGTGAGAAGGTAGAATCTGCCATCTAAATATTTTATGTCTGCTCATAAGGACAAACCTCGCTAATTCATCCAACTTTTGACCGGCGACTTCTGGAGAACCCATCTTGATTTGAAGGACATTCTTCAAAATCCAAAGAGGGATTTCGGTTTCTAATAAAAGTAAATCACTCATTAATCCTTCCCTTATGGGACTTTGTGAATCGACATAAAAAACTGCATCATATTTCCATGAGAATTCTTTCTCTTCTCTTTCATAGATTTTTTTGGTTTCACTACCACTTCTTAGATAACTGAGAAGAAATTCTTAAATAAAGCATGCATCCCTGGTGACCATCCACGCAAATTCTATAGGAGTGAAGGAAATATGTTCCCCATAGAATGTTCTAATCTCCATGTCCTTGGACAACAGCTCGCCTACAACAAATAATTTGATAGATTCCTGTGGGTGATTTTTCTGAATCCTAATTTGCATCCTTCGAACAGCCTCATTTTTAGATTTCTCCATAGCTTTCAGCTCCTACTTCCCATAATGGAAAGGCCTGATGGAAACAAAACGTGAAGTATACAAACTGTCAGAGTCTGGCAATGACCTAGACATTCGAAAATGAGAGCATCGCCTGCATCTGGTACATCCTCTTCTTTCATTGTCACCCCATGCTCGACTTCAATTATACAGCTGCCCAAATTGATGGCTTCTATTTCTTTATAGGCCATTCAGATGTATTTACCAACTCCCTTTGATCCTAAATATTAGAATTGGCTAGCATCAAGTTTGCTGAGGAACGACAATGCCTCCGACAAGTTTTTGTTAGTGATTCTCATAAAAGTCAATGAAATCTTCCAATCTTATGTGTCACCTATTCCAAAATTGACCTTGTCATAAGACTTTTTCATGACGGTTTGGTAATTTTATTGTCTTCCATTTTTTAAAATATTGATTGTCAATGTTTTAAATGAAAAAGTCTTGTTGCATGGAGAACTTTTTCTCATGCTCCACTAAACTAATTGTTTTTAATAACATGAATAACGTTGACTTGGATGTTGTAAACAATGTCTAAAAGCTTCTATAATTATCTTGTAGTGTTTCTCCAAAACTACACATCCAAACGAATGCAGAAATGTTTGATGTGTGCCAGCTCACTCCCATGTTCCTTCATAAGTGTGAGTTGGCAATTTACACATTCTAACAATCCATTTGACGAAGTCAGGTTTGTTTGAGCTTTGAGTTGCCATAAAATGCTTATAAGGTCAATGGGACAATTAACGTATTTATCATCTACTATTTTACACGACCCACTTGTTTGACAAAGCGTGGGGAGGCCATATCAGATATTAATAATGTCCTACTAAGCAATTCACGATTTGAGTATTATTTATTTAGTGATTATGATAAGTAATGAAAGTCTTAATCAAGTGTAGTGCATGTGGACGTACCAATGTCCCATAGCATTTTCTAGCTAAACTTGTTTTTAATTTATTGTTCTTGTGAATGCTAGGAAGGTATACATATGCACCACACTTTCTCTTCGCTTTTTATACATGTCTAAATAATTTATCACAATATTCTATTTTTAATTAGATTCTTGCATTCTTTTTATAGCACATTAGAAAGTGACTTATTTCTTCTATATGATTTTTTACTTTAAAAATGGGTAAAAATTTATTAAGAAAAAATGAGGAATCAAAAGGAGATTTCAACATAGAGCTCTATCCTTAGCAACAAGGTCACCTAACTTACGAGACAGATCCAAGGGCAACCGTCCCCTATCCACAATATTCTAATCCTGAACATGATCAAAAGCCTATTTGGCCAAACAATCAACAACTATGTTCCATTCTTGATGGATGTTATTAAAACTAACATACTTTGGAGAAGTACAAAAGAGAAGAGTTTGATTAACAAATGAAGCCAATTGCCAACTAACATCCTCAAGAAATTGTGAAGAAGAAATTCACCACCACTTGAGAGTCAGATTCATAGATAAGCTTGTGTCATCCTCTCAAACAACATTTCTCCATAGCTTATAAAATGACCTAGGCCTCCATGAGATTGTTAGTGATGCAAGAGCATATTGGGTTTCCTTGTTATCCTGCTCATTTTGTTCATTCTGCATGTTGATGCCAAGTTACTATAGCTCTAGTGTATGCCAAGTGATTCTTCATTCACCAAGTTACCCAATGTACGCCAAGTGACTCTTCATTCGCCAAGTTACCTAGTGTATGCCAAGTGACTCTTCATTCACCAAGTTACCCAGTATATGCCAAGTGACTCTTCATTCACCAAGTTACCCAGTGTTCAACAAGTGACTCTTCATTAACTGAGTTACCCAGTGCATGCCAAATGACTCTTCATTAACCGAGTTACCCAGTGTATGCCAAGTGACTCTTCATTCACCAAGTTACCCAGTGCATGCCAAGTGACTCTTCATTAACCGAGTTACCTAGTGTATGCCAAGTGACTCTTCATTCGCCAAGTTACCCAATGTACACCAAGTGATTCTTTATTTTCCAACTTACCCAGTTTTTGCCAAGTGACTCTTCATTAGCCAAGTTACCCAGTGTACGCCAAGTGACTCTTCATTAACCGAGTTACCCAGTGTATGCTAAGTGACTCTTCATTAACCGAGTTACTCAGTGTATGCCGAGTGACTCTTCATTAACTAAGTTACCTAATGTATGCCAAGTAACTCTTCATTCACCGAGTTATCGAGTCTATGCCAATTGAGTCTTCATTCACCAAGTTACCCAGTGTATGCCAAGTGTCAGCATTTGGATGTGATTTCTACGAACTGACTTGCGAGATTTATTTTGTTTGTGACATTTATGTTAAGATATTTTCTTGGGATGCATCTAGACTATTTTTGGGTCAAACTTCCTCTTATTAATGTTCTAGAATAATCTGTAAGCCATTTTGGCAAGTATATATAGACTGTTTAGGCTTAGAGTTAGCTAAGGTTTTTGGAAGAAGATTAGAGAGCAGAAATGAAAGTGCAAATTTGCAGTCGGATCCTTGAATGTGAATGTATTTGTAATTGGTCATAACCCATAAGGTCTTAGAGCTGGGCATGTATGAAGATATTTTGATGAATCAATAAAAGTATTTCACTCTTCTTCCTCCTTTGGTTGCTCTTCTTTGTGTTTGCTTCCATTGTGTTAACTCTTGTAGGGTGGTTTGGATAGCTGGATGAGCCTTTGGCCCTAGTTATTCACCCCTTTGTCTACCTCAGTTGGTATCAGAGCTTGAGGTGCATCCTTGTGGAGATTGCATCGTATAGAACCCTAATTTGAGATTTGGTTGTAGGGTGATAGATTTGCAGATTTGACCAATAACTTGCAGAGGGTTACAATCTTGTAGGAACCTAATTTGTAAAGATGGTTCGTGGTAGAGGAAATAATGTTGATAATCCTATATTGGATTAGTTGAGACAAATTGCATCTAGATTAGATGTTATAAAGACAACCTAGAGGAGAGGAGCAAATCTTGATGATGTAAGTGATGATGAAGCAGCAACACCAAACCATAATCCAGAACCTGAAGAAGATCAAGATGAGGAAAGATTGTTGCAAATATTGTCTAGGGAAAATTCAAAGCCTGCTATAGAAGTTGTTCCTTATGATGAAAAACTAGATACCAATGTTGTGTTGGATTAGATCTCCGATATGGAGAAGTTCTTTGAGTATGAAAACACTCTTGATAATAGAAAGGTGAAGATTGCAATCACTAGGTTGAAAGGTCATGCATCACTATGGTGGGAGCACTTGCAAACTGATAGACAAAGGAGAGGAAAGGAGAAGATCAGAACTTGGCCAAAGATGGTGAACAAGGTAAAGAAAAAATTCCTTCCTGTTGATTACCAAGTTAGCTTGTTGAGAAAGATGCAATATTTGAAACAAAAGGACATGACTGTGAAAGAATATACTGAAGAATTCTATAGATTGGACATCAGATCTGGACATGTGGATGATGATGTTGAAAAAATTGCAAGGCACATTAATGGGTTGAGATCTGAAATTTAGGATGAAATAAGTTTTGTGAAGTTGGAAAGTGTAGAAGAAGCATAACAATATGCCTTGAAAGCTGAGGAGATCTTGACAAGGAAGCATGAACAAAGACAAAGAGGTAGAAGTGGTAGATTCCAGAGAGGCAAAAACATATCTTATGGAGAAAGTGGCAGATCTGCAAGTTCTATGCAGGATAAAAGAAAATTTGAATCGAATAATGATGACAAAGGCAAGATTAAATGAAAAAGTGGTAATTCTTACTAAGGAGGCACTAATTATTATCGAGGAAGAGGTAATTCTTATTCTAGAGGTGGATTTCATGGTAATTGTTTTAGATGTGGTAATGAGGGACATATATCTTTTGAATGTAGATCCTTTGAAAGTGGGCAAGATAATAGAAATGATGTGATTCAAGAAGATGATGAGGGTTCACCAAGTGGACTTGAGGCTAGAGAAAAATTGATGGTGAGAAGAACCTTATGTAATAAGGGAAGTGATGAGGAACTTGTTTTAAGGAGAAGTCTTTTCAGGACCAGATATAAGATGACTGAAAAATGCTGCAAGGTGATTTGTCACAGTGGAAGTTCTACAAATTTGGCATCAGAGGAGTTGGTTACAAAGTTGCAGTTGTAGAGGCTGAAATATCCCAAACCTTATCATGTTGCATGGGTCAAAGATGAGTATAAGATATTGGTAAGTGAGCAATGCCTTGTGAAGTTCAAAATTAGACGTTGCTTTGATGAAGTTTTGTGTGACATTATGCCCATGGATTGTTGTCATATTTTGTTGGGTAGACCTTGGCAATATGATAGATATGGTGTACATGATGGAAGATTGAATCAATATACTCTTTGGGTAAATGGGAAGAAACAAATATTGATGCCTTTGATTGAAAGTCTAGATGAGGTTAATTGTACTACTATAAAAATTTGCATGGTTAATGGGAAATAATTTTAAAGGGAAATGAAAAAGAATCAAGTTTGTTTTTCCATTGTTCCTATAGGACTGAGTGTTGGCAGTAATAACTGAGCAACAAAAGCTAGTAATGACCGAGTGATAGCAGATAGTGATAGCCGAGTGCTAGTAGAAATTACCGAATTGCTAAATGAGTATAAATAAATTATTGTTGATGATATTCCTGATGGTTTACCTCCAGTAAGAAGTATAAGTCATTGTATGGATCTGATTCCTCGAGCTAGTTTTCCAAACAAAGCACCATATAGATTAACACCTGCAGAGAATGAGAAACTTAACAGATAAGTGCATGAGTTGTTACAGAAAGGTTTGATCAAAGAAAGCTTGAGCCCATGTGTTGTACCTACTGTATTAGCACCTAAAAAGAATGGAGAATGTGTATTGATTCTAGAGCTATTAACAAAATCACAGTGAAATATAGGTTTCCTATGCTGAGGATGGATGGCATAATGGATTGTTTGAGTGAGCAAAGTATTTTACCAAGATTGATTTGAAGAGTGGCTATCATCATATCGGACTTAGAGAAGGTGATGAATGGAAGACTGCTTTCAAGACAAAAGATGGTTTGTATGAATGATTGGTTATGCCTTTTGGTTTGACTAATGCACCTGGTACTTTCATGAGGTTGATGAATGAAATTCTGAAAAGATTCTTGGGTAAGTTTGTGATTGTTTATTTGGATGATATTCTAATATTCAACAAGACTAAGGAAGAACATCTTGAGCATATTAGACAAGTATTGTAGAGGTTGAAAGAGGAAAAGTTGCTGATTAATCTGAAAAAGTGTTCTTTTATGCAAAAGGAGATTGTGTATTTGGGATTTGTGATTTTAGCTGATGGATTGAAGATGGATCCTGAGAAGGTTAAAGCAATTTTGGAATGGCCTACACCTAAGAATGTGAGTGAGGTAAGATCATTTCATGGTTTGGCTAGTTTTTATAGAAAGTTTATAAAGAATTTTAGTGCTATTTGTAATGCTATGACTAAAACAATGAGGGGAGATAAAAATGAATTCAAGTGGACACATGGAGCTGATCAGAGTTTTCAGACTTTGAAACAAAAGGTTACTAAATTACTTGTATTGGTTTTACCTAATTTCAACAAAGTATTTCAAGTTGAATGTGATGCAAGTGGTATTGCAATAGGAGCTATATTAAGTTAAGAAGGCAAGCCTATTGCTTTATTTAGTGAAAAGTTGAATGATGCTTGTAACATACCCTACTAATTCTACCTTGAATTTTTTAGTTTTGATTCAACAACATTTTGTCAAACAGTTGGTGTGCAAAGTCTGATTTATAATTTCTGAGTTCTTGTTCAGATGTTATAATACTTCTCTGCCAAACAATGACCATATGATCTGAAGAATAGCAAGGACAAATATCTTGGCACTTGAACACTACTACAAATATGCAATGTAAAGAGTTCTTATGGACTGATCCTAAATGTTCCGTACACTTATTCCTCTATTCAAGATATACAAACTTCATATAGCTGTGTACAAAAGTGACTGAGTTTGTAGTGCAAAGACTGTTACACAGTGACTGAATATGCAAAACTCTTTATAATTATGACACCTATACATTCATTGAACTATTATAATCGGGTGTAGAAGAACCTGGAAATAATATGATCGCTGCTGTTCGAAATTTGAGGATGGATGTCCAGTTTAGCAACCCATCTAATAGCTGCTCGGTTAGGGTATGAAATATGACCTCCAAGTACACAAAATGAGGATTGTTCATGCGCACTATTCACATGCACTGTTCACGCGCACTGTAGCAGCACTGTTTACCCACAAACCTGCTCCAAATCTCACCTCCAAATCTGCTGTCCATGCTGTTCAATGTCTGCAATGATATGCCTTTGGAAATGGAACAATTTCAATCTTACCTGTAGCTGAAAAATTGAAGCTGAATGCACACAGTATGAAGCTAATAGATCTTAAATCCCTTGACTCTGTCTTCCAAGAGCGAAAGGATTGTCACCAATGGAGGATTTCGTCTCCAAAAGCCAGCAACCAAACCAACCAAACTAAGCTTGAATTCATCAATCTCTTCATATCTCCACACCCCATTCATGGTTGTATATAAAGTCCTCTTAGAGGGTCGACCCCCACTCCACAAGCAATGTGGGATTAAATCTCATATTTGCATTTTAATATATTGTTTCCATTTATCACTTTAAAATACAAAATATAATAAAGTAACCTTATAATATTAATTTAATTGAAGTTACTTTATTAAATAACTTCCGGCATTAAAATTCCATAGCAAATGATCTCGAAACACCACAAATGATAGCTCGTTAGAAAGAGCTAAGAAAAACACATCCAACCCCATCATCAAAATTATCATCCGGCTAGCCTGGCTGACTTACTAAAAATAGTAAGTCACATTGTAAATGCCTCCAAACGAACTTAGTTGGCCCCAGAACAAAATCGACTAGGCCAAAACACCACAAGATCCCGTCCATGTCCTTGTTAGCCCCCCGGGACCACATAGAAGTAGGCTAACGACAACATATATCCAAACTGGTTAAACAGGGGACATTACAGTCCGCCCCTCTTGAAATTGCTTGTCCCCAAGCAAACTCAACTCTGGATGTTGAAGAACCTGCTCTGCCTCCCATGTTGCATCCTCAATAGGTAGGTTCCTCCACTTCACTAGGTACTCCCTGATAGTCCTCCTGTGAAGCACCCTCTCCCGGGTGTCAAGTATAGCTTCAGGAACCAAGATAAGCTTTCCCTCATCATCGAGAGGTGGCAATACTACTGAAGGCACCACATTGTGCCCCAATGCCTTTTTAAGGCGTGACACATGGAACACATTATGCACTTTACTGTCTGCAGGCAGTTCCAACTCATAAGCTACCTCGCCCACTCTCCTGATTACTCTGAATGGTCCATAGTAGCTCGGTTTCAATTTCTCTGTTCCACTCCTCTTGAGAGAGGACTGCCTATACGGCTGTAACATGAGGTACACCATGTCTCCCACCTCAAAAGACCTCTCAACCCTGTGCTGATCAGCATATTGCTTCTGCTGATTTTGTGCCTTTTGCAAGTTTTCCTTCAAGGATCGCATAATGTCCTGACACTCTTGCAAAAGATCCTTGGCCTTAGGCACCCTACTGTCCCCAAATAACAAATCCAAGAAATTAGGAGCATCATACCCGTATAGTGCCATAAAAGGGGACATTTGAATAGACATATGGTAAGAGGTATTATAGCAGTACTCCCCTAGATGTAGCCACTTCACCCAAGCCCTCTGCTGCCCTGCAATATAGTTTCGGAGATATCCCTCAACCCACTTGTTCACTATCTCTGTTTGCCCATCAGTTTGGGGGTGGTAACTGGTACTCGGAGTGAGCTCTGTTCCACATAACTTGAACAACTCCTGCCAAAAGTGGCTCATAAATCTGCTGTCTCTGTCACTGACTATGCTTCTTGGTATCCCATGTAGTCTGAATACCTCTCGAAAAAATAGTTCTGCTGTTTGTGTTGCTGAATACGTAGACGAAATTGCAAAGAAATGTGCAAATTTCGTCAATCTGTCTACCACAACAAAGATACAATCCCGACCCTGTGCCTTGGGGAGGCCTGTGATGAAATCCATGGAAATGCTATCCCACTTCTTCTCTGGTATGGGTAGGGGCTGTAGTAAACCACCTGGAAAGGAATGTTCTTGTTTGTTCTGCTGACATACTTGGCACTCTCTAACAAATTGAAGCACCTCTGTTTTGAGTCCTTTCCAAGTGAAGCGCTCTCTCACCTGCCGATATGTCTTAAAGAATCCAGGATGTCCTGCCAATGGTGAATCATGAAACGCCCTCAAAATCTTCTGCTTCATAGCAGACCCGGGTACTAAATAAATCCTTTCCTTGTAGATGATCAGATCATTTACAACAGTGTATCGGCTATCCTGAATAGTTCCTTCAATAATACTAGATGCCCAACTATCCTTGGCATACTCTGCCAAGATCAACTCTCTCCAATCATCCATGACTATCCCAACAGCAAGCAAATGAGGCCTTCTGGATAAAGCATCTGCGACAATATTTTTCTTCCCTTTGACGTAGACTATGTCGAAATCATAAGCTTGTAACTTACTCACCCATTTCTGTTGCCTGTCATTAAGATCCTTCTGCCCAAGGAAGTGTTTCAAGCTGTTATGATCTGTTTTTACTGTGAATCGGCTCCCTGCTAAATATTGCCTGAACTTAGCTAGCGCGTGCATGATTGCTAGCATTTCTTTGTCATAGATGCTGTAAGTTCTCTCAACACCTCGTAATTTCCTGCTCTCATATGCGATGGGATGTTTGTCCTGCATGAGGACAGCTCCTACGCCCTCTCCCGAGGCATCACACTGCAGCTCAAAAGGCCTGGTGAAATCTGGAATGGCTAAAACAGGACACGTACTCATCAGCTCCTTGAACCTGTCAAAACAATCCTGAGCCTTCTCTGACCACTTGAAACTGTCTCTCCGTGTCAAATCTGTAAGTGGTGCTGCTATCTGTGAAAATCCCTTCACAAATCTGTGGTAGAACCCACAAAGCCCGAGAAATCCCTTGAGTTGTGAAGTGTTCCTCGGCGGTGGCCAATCCAGAATGGCCCTGATCTTGTCTGGGTCAACCCGAACACTTCCTGCACTAATAATATGCCCTAGATAGAGCAACTCTGTCATCCCGAACTCGCATTTACTCATCTTGGCATATAATGACTCCCTCTCTAAAATACTGAGCACTGTATCAATATGCTTCAAATGTTCCTCCCAAGTATGGCTGTATATCAGTATATCATCAAAGAATATCAACACAAAATTCCTCAGCTGATCTCTGAACACTCTATTCATACAGGACTGAAAAGTGGCGGGAGCATTAGTCAACCCGAAAGGCATGACTAAGAACTCAAAATGTCCGTAGTGGCATCTAAAAGCTGTCTTCTCCACATCCCCCTCTCTAACCCGTATCTGGTGGTAGCCAGATCTCAAATCAATCTTAGAGAAGTAGCATGCACCGTGCAATTCATCAATAAGCTCATCGATGCGCGGGATAGGGTATCGGTTCTTGATTGTCTTCTTGTTTAGCTCCCTATAATCAATGCACATCCTCATTGTACCATCCTTCTTCTTCACCAATACTACTGAAGAAGCAAAAGGACTCTTGCTTGGCCGTATGTGCCCCATGTCAATCAACTCCTTGATTGCCTTTTCTATTTCATCCTTATATCTCTTGGGGTGGCGGTAAGGTGTGATGATAACTGGCTTAGCCCCTTCCTCTAACTCAATAACATGCTCGATTCCCCTATCTGGGGGTCTTCCTGGAGGTATCTCATCAAACACCTTAGTATGTTTGGTTATTATTTTTTGTACATCAGGTGGATACTCCTATTTATGCTGCTCTGTCACCTCAGGCATTACTTTGAACTCTGTTGCCCACTGCACCTGATCATGTCTAAAGAAACTCTGCATTCGTTTGAGTGAGACCACTCGAAGTCTCCCATCTGACAAACCTCTGAGCACTATCTTCTTACCATTTGCCTCAAACCTCATTTCCATTTTCTGGAGGTTAAATGTAAACTCTTCCAAAGACTTCATCCAGTTCATTCCAAGCACCATATCCTGATCACCAATGTTGACCACAAAGAAATCTCCTGTCATGTCATAATCTCCCAAACGAAGCTGCAAGTTGGAGATTTTCTTGGTACAGTCAATTTTGAAGCCATCGGCAACCATCACCTTAAATCCCCTATGCTCCTCTGTATGTAGCCCTCTGCGTGTCACAAACTTCTCATCAATGAAGTTATGTGTTGCCCCTGTATCAATGAGTGCCACAAATCTCTGTCCATCCAAAGTTCCCCTAACTCTGAAAGTGACGGCCTCCTGTATACTAGACAACTGAGCTATCGTGCCATCACTACGTGCTTCCTCATGTGAAGAATTATCATCATCTCCATCTGATTCTGATGACTGCTCTGAATCTCCATCCACTGACTCTTCAGCTGAAAAGTACTCCATCTGCTTAGCTTTTGCTTTCAATGGACACTTATGTGACAAATCCCAAGGCTCCCTGCAATGAAAACAAAGCTTCTTCTTCCTGAGATCATTAAGTGTTTCATTGTCCAACCTCTTACTTTCCTCCTTAGGTGGCGGAGGCTCTCTATGAAAAGGTTTCCTGTCCTTATCTTTCCTTGAAGGGAAACTCTTTGCGAGGAATTTATTTTTAGAAGCTGAAGAGGAATCCATGTCACGAGCTTTCTTAATGGCTTCCTGCAAAGTGGGAGGGTTGAGAGCTTTAATCCACCCTCTCAACGGATCAGCTAACCCATCCATAAATAGAACCAGTATCCTCCGTTCAGATACATCTGTTACTAACACTGCAAGTTTCTGAAACTCTGAAATGTATGTCTCCAATGATCCCCATTGTTTAAGCTGAGCTAACTCCTTGAAATGGAGTTCTGGATCCTTCCTATCAAAACGTTCAATCAGTCTTTCCGTGAACTCCACATATGAGGTAATGTGTGCATGACCCATAGTGACCATACCATGATGCCACCACTCGTGTGCTAACCCCTCCAGATGAATTGTTGCGTACTTAATAGCTTCTTCCTCAGGCATAGGGTTCAATTGAAAGTATGTGTCAAGCTTTTGAACCCAAGCTCTTGCTGAAGACTTCCCCGAGCCATCATAATATGGTAACTGAAGTTTCCCTACTTTCTTCCGTAGCTCATAGTTCTGGTTCCTGTCATGTCCACGTGGCATATGTTTCATCCGCACATCCATATACTCCCTAAAGGTAATTGCAGTAGTAAAATCTGGACCTCCGGCTTCCCAATCTCTCCTCAACTGGTCCTGTATATCAATGATCTGGGGTTCTGGTACGGGCTGCTCTGGAGCTCTAGGAGGGAATGTGGGAATCATGGGCCTCGAACTCACGGTCCTAGCTTGCTGGGGTGCATGACCGAAATTGTTCCCAACTTGTTCACCTTCATTATGTGTCCCATCCTGATTATTCCCATTCTGATTGTTACCATTCTGATTATTACCTCCACCCATGTTAGCATTCAACCCCATTTGACGAGCCATCATCTGCATCATAAGCTCCAATCTCTGATTCTGTTCCTGTGCCCTTTGTTCTGCTAATCGCTGTCCCTGTGCCAAGGTCTCTAATAATTGTAAAAATCTTTCCTCTCCAGGCTCTGGACCGGCATTCCCGCCTCCACCTAATCTTGTATTCCTGTCATCTCGGTCACCCATATTGCTGTCTTGATCAAAAAATACCTCTGCTGTGTCTGTATGACTGGATTCTATACCCCCCTGTACGGATGAACTAGACTGTTTGCTTTGCAGGTCTGAACTCCTACTTTGTCTTGCTCTGGTATTGCGGAAATTATAAGGCCCCTGTCGCATGCTCAAACATAAATGCTCTGATTTTAGTGTTTTGACAAAAACACTTTCCCCTCTATCCGCCAATTCCAAATTTCCTATAAGACCTCCACAGGATGGTAGGACTTATAGCTCTGATACCACTGTAACATACCCTACTAATTCTACCTTGAATTTTTTAGTTTTGATTCAACAACATTTTGTCAAACAGTTGGTGTGCAAAGTCTGATTTATAATTTCTGAGTTCTTGTTCAGATGTTATAATACTTCTCTGCCAAACAATGACCATATGATCTGAAGAATAGCAAGGACAAATATCTTGGCACTTGAACACTACTACAAATATGCAATGTAAAGAGTTCTTATGGACTGATCCTAAATGTTCCGTACACTTATTCCTCTATTCAAGATATACAAACTTCATATAGCTGTGTACAAAAGTGACTGAGTTTGTAGTGCAAAGACTGTTACACAGTGACTGAATATGCAAAACTCTTTATAATTATGACACCTATACATTCATTGAACTATTATAATCGGGTGTAGAAGAACCTGGAAATAATATGATCGCTGCTGTTCGAAATTTGAGGATGGATGTCCAGTTTAGCAACCCATCTAATAGCTGCTCGGTTAGGGTATGAAATATGACCTCCAAGTACACAGAATGAGGATTGTTCATGTGCACTATTCACATGCACTGTTCACGCGCACTGTAGCAGCACTGTTTACCCACAAACCTGCTCCAAATCTCACCTCCAAATCTGCTGTCCATGCTGTTCAATGTCTGCAATGATATGCCTTTGGAAATGGAACAATTTCAATCTTACCTGTAGCTGAAAAATTGAAGCTGAATGCACACAGTATGAAGCTAATAGATCTTAAATCCCTTGACTCTGTCTTCCAAGAGCGAAAGGATTGTCACCAATGGAGGATTTCATCTCCAAAAGCCAGCAACCAAACCAACCAAACTAAGCTTGAATTCATCAATCTCTTCATATCTCCACACCCCATTCATGGTTGTATATAAAGTCCTCTTAGAGGGTCGACCCCCACTCCACAAGCAATGTGGGATTAAATCTCATATTTGCATTTTAATATATTGTTTCCATTTATCACTTTAAAATACAAAATATAATAAAGTAACCTTATAATATTAATTTAATTGAAGTTACTTTATTAAATAACTTCCGGCATTAAAATTCCATAGCAAATGATCTCGAAACACCACAAATGATAGCTCGTTAGAAAGAGCTAAGAAAAACACATCCAACCCCATCATCAAAATTATCATCCGGCTAGCCTGGCTGACTTACTAAAAATAGTAAGTCACATTGTAAATGCCTCCAAACGAACTTAGTTGGCCCCAGAACAAAATCGACTAGGCCAAAACACCACAAGATCCCGTCCATGTCCTTGTTAGCCCCCCGGGACCACATAGAAGTAGGCTAACGACAACATATATCCAAACTGGTTAAACAGGGGACATTACAATGCTAAAAGGAAGTTTGTGCTATATACTAAGGATTTTGTGCTATATACTAATCATAAAGCTTTACAATACTTGGGAAGTCAACATAAATTGAATCAGAGACATATGAAGTGGGTTGAGTACTTGCAGAGTTTTAGGTATGTGATCAAGCATAAGAGTGGAGTTACTAACAGAGTTGCTGATGCATTGAGTAGAAGACATTCTTTGTTGACTGAAATGAAGGTTGAAGTTCTTGGTTTTGATGAAATAAAATAATTGTTTGATGTTGATCTTGATTTTTTTGAGGTGTGGAAAGAGTGTAGAGCACCAAATCTGACAGACTAGATAAGTAAGTATGATAAATATTTCATTCAAGAAGGTATGTTGTTCAAAGGTATTCAGTTGTGTATTCCTAGAAGTCCTATGAGGTTGAATCTGATTAAGGAAAATCATAGTGGTGGATTAGCTAGACATTTTGGAATTGATAAGACATTGAGTTTGTTGAAAGAGAAATATTATTGGCCACAAATGTATAAGGATGTTCAAAAATTTGTAAAGAGTTGTGGAATTTGTAAAGTTGCAAAGGGAGTGAGGCAAAATATTAGTTTGTATACATCTATTACTATTCCTGAGAAACCTTGGACTGACATTAGTATGGATTTTGTTCTTGGATTGCCTAAGAAAGTGCAGGGGTATGATTTCATATTTGTTACAATGGATAGATTTTCTAAGATGACTCATTTCATACCATGTAAGAAGACATCAGATGCTATGCATGTTGCTGAACTTTTTTTTAAAGAGATTGTGAGATTGCATTGATTACCAAGAAGTATTATTTTAGATAGAGATAATAAGTTTGTTGGTTATTTTTGGAAGACTTTGTGGAAGAAGATGAGTACTGAGCTGAAATTTAGTTCTACATTCCATCCACAGATAGATGGATAGATAGAGGTTGGGAAATTTGCTAAGATGTTTAGTTGGGAATAAGCCAAGTAATTGGGAGATGGTATTGACACAAGCTGAATTTGTTTATAATATTTCTGTGAATAGGAGTATAAGGAAGAAACCTTTTGATATTGTTACTAGAATACATCCTCAAGGTATATCAGATTTGAGAGATGTTGCTGGTGAAGAAAAGAAAAGTGTTACAGGAGAAGAATTTGCCAATTTTATGGAGTCTTTACATAAGTGAAGTTGAGGTTTGAACAAAGTAATCAAAAGTATAAGGAGAATGCTGATCAGTCTAGAAGACACCATGATTTTCAAGTTGGGGATGAGGTGATGGTTCATCTAAAAAAAGGAAGATTCCTAGTTGGAACATACAGTAAGCTGAAGATGAAGAAATTTGGACCTTGTAAGATCTTGAAGAATTTTGATAGTGTTAATGCTTATGAAGTTGAGTTACTTGATGACATGGATATATCTCCTATATTCAATATTGCTAATTTGTATAAGTATCATGAGTCAGATGATGAAGTTGTTGTATTAGAAGATTATCCTCAGAAGAAGATTAAAGAAGTTGAACAAATATTGGATCAGAGAGTTGGTAAGAGCACAAGAGGAAAAAATTACTATGAATATTTGCTAAAGTGGAAGAACATGCCTATTGAAGATGTTTTGTGGATTTCACAATCTGATTTGAATTCCACTCAAATTGCGACATCTCAATGATTCAAGAGAATCATTCCTTTCAACCCTGGTTGTTTGATGCAGGAGCATCCTGGGTTGCCTTGTTATCTTGCTCATTTTGTTCATTCTGCATGTTAATGTCGAGTTACTGTAGCTCCAGTGTACGCCAAGTGACTCTTCACTCACCAAGTGACTTAGTGTACACCAAGTGACTCTTCATTCGCCAAGTTACCTAGTGTACACCAAGTGACTCTTCATTTGCCAAGTTACCCATTGTATGCCAAGTGACTCTTCATTCACCAAGTTATCCAGTTTTCACCAAGTTACTCTTCATTAACCAAGTTACCTAGTGCATGCCAAGTGACTCTTCATTAACCAAGTTACGTAGTGTATGCGAAGTGACTCTTCATTTGCCAAGTTACCCAGTGCATGCCAAATGACTCTTCATTAACCGAGTTACCTAGTGTATGCCAAGTGACTCTTCATTCACCAAGTTACCCAATGTACACCAAGTGATTCTTTATTTTCCAAGTTACCTAGTTTATGCCAAGTGACTCTTCATTAACCAAGTTACTCAGTGTATGCCAAGTGATTCTTCATTAACCGAGTTACTTAGTGTATGCCAAGTGACTCTTCATTCACTGAGTTATCTAGTGTATGCCAATTGAGTCTTCATTCACCGAGTTACCCAGTGTATGCCAAGTGACTCTTCATTCACTGAGTTACCCAGTGTATGCCGAGTGTCAGCATTTGGACATGATTTCTGTGAGCCAACTTGTGCGATTCTTTTTTTTTTCTGACATTTATGTTAAGATATTTTCTTGGGATGCGTCAAAACCATTGTTAGGTCGGCCTTCCTCTTATGTAATGTTCTAGAATAATCTGTAAGCCATTTTGGCAAGTATATATAGAGTGTTTAGGCTTAGAGTTAGGTAAGTTTTTGGGAAGAAGATTAGAGAGAAGAATTGAAAGTGTGAATTTGTAGTTGGATCTTTGAATGTGAATGTATTTGTAATTGGCTGTAACCTGGAAGGCCTTACAGCTAGGCATGTATGAAGATATTTTGATGAATCAATAAAATTATTTCACTCTTCTTCCTCCTTTGGTTGTTGTTCATTGTGTTTCCTTCCATTGTGTTAACTCTTGCAGGGTGGTTTGGATAGCTGGGTGAGCCTTTGGCCCTAGTTATTCACCGCCTTGCCTGTGTCAGTGAGTATGCCAACCCTTATTCATTGAGAAAATAAATTGAGCTTCTACAGAGCTAGATTGAACCACACCCCCAAAGCTAGCAGGACCTAGATTTCCCCAAGAAGAACCATTAGTGTTGATTTTAAGAATGCCAGGAGGAGGAGGCAACCAATGACTCACATAGTTCACTCGTTGCTTCCCCTAAGGTCTAGAATGGTTTGAAATATTATGATACCATTGACATGCAACCTCTGAGAACTCATCTTGAAAATGAAAGTTAGGGAAACTACAAATAGAAAGGTCACTAGGATCCATAACTCTATCTAACTTACATTGAGCCTAAAAAGTTTCCTGAGGTTAGTGGGAAATCTTCCACCAAAGAGGGATAACTCCAATCTAGACATCTTGAAAGATTCATCTATTTCTCTCCAACTAGATATGCTAAAGAATAAAAGAGAGGCCAGCAATCCATGTAGCTTAAGAGATGAAGCCTTGGAGGGTGCACTCCCAAAGAAATCCGAAAAATTAGGCAATGAAGAAGCATGCCAACAAGAGAAACCCCAAGAACTCTACCAAAAAATCCATAACTAGGTAGGAAAAGAACAATGGAAGAAGAGATGATAGATAAAATCCTCCCCATTACCAAATAGCATACAAAAAGACAGGCCCTGAAATCCACGTTTACAAATATTATCCCACATAAGACATCGATTGTGAGCCACCAGCTACATTAAAAGATCCCATTTGAACCAAGAAAATTTATTCCAAACTTGTTTCCACCAAGGGACCTCAACATCGACTAACAGTTATCTAGTAATCTCTTGGTACCCAACATAAACAAAATATTTACCAGATAGGGTACCACCCCAAGCCAAGACATTTGGCCCTAGTAGAGAGCAACACTCCCTAGAAGCCAAAATATTGATTTATGACACCATGCCCATCTCTGGCCAGGCTATTTGCTAGTTTGTTACCCTCACTATACACATGTTGAATAGTGTTATCTATAAATCTAGTAAAAAATACTGAGCTTTATGAATTATTGTGCCAACTCATCCTTCTTACCCCTTTAATGTCCTCAATAACAAGAAGAGAACCTCCCTCAATCACCAATTTAAGAAAACCCAAGTCAACAATTGTCTCTAACCCCCAAAGAAGGCGCATTGCCTCCACTACATTGTTTGTTTCCTCACATAACCCTTGATACAATTGCCACAATGATCCCTAATAACACCTCGATAGCCGCAATACCATTCCTTCCATATCCATCAAAATTAAGTTTCCACCAACTTTTTTTTGAAGTATATAAGTAAAAAATTAATTTATAATATCATCTAAATTATTTTTCTTCATTGCTAATATACATAGGTCTCATAGTGGGATTTCATAGAAACACTATTGTATTTTATACAATTTTTTAGAATGTTTTAAATAGTACTTATAATTAATTTTTTTTATATCATTTATTAATTTTTATCTTAATAAAAATTTATTTTATTAGAATTAATTATTTTAAAAAATTTATTAACATTATTCTTATTATATTTAATTAAATTATTTTTAATATTATAATTTTAACTACCCTTGAACTTCATTTTTGCATACAAAAACTAAGTAATCTCTCAAACCAATTTGAACTTTGAACACATTGTGTAGATGTGACAATCATGTTTGTTCGAGATTTTTTCTGGGCTCTAAAATAGGTTACATAAATCCCTTCTTCACTCACTTCACATAACAATTTGTTTTTAAGGTTTCGATAAAAGAAAACTATGTTTGAAATACTCAATCTACAATCTCTCTTATAATTCTTAGCACATCTCTAAAATAAATTTTGTAATATCAAATTAGCTAACTTCTTTACTACCTTAATTTTTCTTTTCCCGAACTTTTCGATCCTTTAGATTAAATATGATTATTATTTGTTGTGTCGTGTGGTTATTAAACCCTAATTCCATTTTCCGGGCCTACAATGTTTACCAGGTTGTGACACACTATGCACTTAATTGTATTTGGAATCTAACATGTTTACCTGATTGTGGTGCACTGTGCACTTAAGTGTATTGCTCTCTGCTTATTCAATAGCTGAAAGAAATGAGTGGTATTAAAGGAGATGAAATCACACCGCACAGCTCAGAAAACATCTAATCAAATTATCCTTTGAAATTGAGCTGTCTGATCCAGAATTGTTACAAGTTTCTTTTGAACATTCTTCTAGGTCTTTACTTTGACATTAATGTCAGTTTCTATGACAAAGTTATGAATTAGAGCATATGAGGGAAATGCTTTAGGGTGAAAGAGATGGATATGAGGGAAACGCTTGAGGGTACATCGATATAAAGTGCCTCGTCGATTAATTACAACATTACTAAGTGATTTGTGCATTACTAATACCACCTCTGAATCAGATGGTAGTTGATTCATTTCGGTTGGAAATAATGGGTTTAAAGGGAATTAAAAATTTGCATTAGGTTGCTGCAGGTAGTGTTAGATTTTAGAAAACTGCTGCAAAGTCCTACATTTTCTTTCCAAACACATAACAAACCAATCCCTGTGTTTTTCTAAGTCTGGCTCCTCTGAATGCTTCACCACACTGCTGGTATAAATTTTTTGTGAAAATAAAATGTTCTACGAGAAGTTCTCCCTGTACTCCAAACTATGCGCAATAAACTTTAAGTGATGGAATGAATTGGCGCACCACATATTTGGCCATCTAATAAGCCCTTATCCGTATAACAATTTCGTATTTTTCTACAGTGAGTTATACCTTCATGGAAGTATTAAAGTATTTTGCACAAGTGGTAATGTATGTTGAAAATAAATAATACAAAAGAAAGAAGAACATTCAGCTCAAATAATGTATATTTGCTAGTAATAATGTAGGATCCCCAAACGGGGGAGTCTGGCAGTGATCTAGACATTCGGAAGATGAAAGCATCGGCTACATCGAGTATATCATCTTCTCTCAATCTCCGATCAAACCCGACTTGAATTATACAGCTGCTCGAATTGATCGCTTCTATCTCTTGACTGTCCATTTAGATGTATTTACTAACTCCCTTCGATATTGAATTTGAGAATGGGCTAGTAGCAAGTATGCTTAACAGCAAGGGTGCACAGAAATGCACTTACTAGTCATCAACTTCAAAGTTAAATAAATCTTCCAACCTTATGCAGGACCTACACCAGTGAATCCTTATGTGGCTTTGGCGAGAAATTTGGTATCTGAAGGGCTGCATTCGACCTTAAGAGAAATGTGATAATCTATCATCCAAATATATTATTTATTTAATTTAACATCTGGAGAATAATGTTTCAAGGCTGTCGAATTATAATGGCATAAACTAATTTAGAAAGAACAAAGGTGTAAAATTAAGTTGGAGAGGAAGGCCTAAGTATTTTGGGTGGAAAACAATATTCTTGTCCATTTAATTAAGTCTGCAGGAATAGGAATAACTATTCTGGAATAGAAAATGGGACTATGTATTCCTGTTCTCTGTTTGGTTCAGCCAATATCTGATGGGGAATTTGTGGACCCAAAATTTATGTTTTCTAAAATAAATAAAAGTGGAATAGGATTACGTATTCCAATAACACTTATTTGGATGGAACTGCAAAACCTCATTTTTGGGCCAAAATTAGAATATGTATTCCTATTTTAGTTCGTATTCTCAATTCTGATTTGGTGCATCCAAACGAAAAATTCAAAATTTTAAGAATTTACATATGCCTATGTTGCTTGTATAATGGACCCTTAGTGAAACATCTTTATCCTTGTTGATTTTTCGGTATTTCTTTTGTTATTGCTATTGTATTACTCCCTATCATTGCAAATGAAGTTATATTGGAAAACCCATCTAATTTTCCTGTATCATTCCAATTTACCCTGAGATTATTCATTTTTTCTGATATCTGTCCAACCATCACAAGCAATTGCTTCTATGTTTGCATAAACTAAAACATAATTGGCTGTTGTCCACGTCTAAATCATTCAAAATATATTTTCTACAATACAGTCATCATTTCTCCTATCGGTCCATCCCGAGGACTCTCACTAGTAATACCATTTATCTCTATCACTACTATTTATTAACACCCTTATGCACTGAAAGTTGAAATATGGAAGGGAATAATAGATCAGGAGGATGAGCGACGAATCAGAACTGCCTCCAATATTTAAAGTGACCAACCCAACTAATCAGCGACAAATCCACGATGCAACTAGCACTCCAAGTAACCTATCTCTAGTCTTGAACCCTCAACCAGGTCTTTTGTAGAAACTCCTCATTCACTTGATTTCATTACCGCATGAAGATGATTAATTTGGAATAAGAGATAGATGTATGCGAATAGGGCTTCGGTCAACATTCATACCATTGCTTTACATTTTCCCAGCGATAGAACAGATAGAACAGATATGATTTGTTGCCAATAATTGCTAGGGTTTGTTTCAATAGGAAATTTTCTTGTTATTTAGGTTTAGTATTTATGGATCAGTGTGGAAATTAATTGTAATTTAACTAAATCACTCCCACCTAAAAGTAGGATAACCTCAATTAATTATCTATAATTTATCGTAAGTCAAATTAATATAGTAAATATTTGACACAAATTATTAAAAGTGATTGGGCAAAAATTAGAAGACTGTAAAGAAATGGTGTGGCTTTATAATTGTTTCAATGGCAGAAATTTTTGTTCTATGCAGATATATTATGTGAATAACAATCATCCTTTTGGTTCTGATGAAATATATTATAAGTCTGATAGGTAGGAGATAATTTCCACAACAAGTTAAATTGTAATATTGCTATCATGATTTAACTATGGAGTTTTTTGAGTCAAACTCATTGACCCATATTTCATGAGTAGTGATTCAACATGAATCCATCTCCCATGAAATAAATTATAGAGCATTTAGCACTATTCAAGTGGGTGGTGGATATGTTAGATTTTAAATTGGTTTTGCCAACATTGAATCTATTAAAGCGGACATGAAGCCTATTGATAGCTAGCTTGGGTAGGCGAGATTAGTCTGGGCTACCCAAGCTTGGTAACCCATTCTAGGAAAGCCAGTTTTGGAGACCCATTCTGGGCATGCCAACCTTGCATTCTAGGCTTGTTAATCCAATCTAGGCAACCCAAGCTTGCCAAGCCATTGTAGGTGAGTTGCATTGGTTTCTTTACCAACCCTTATTCACTTAGAGCCATTGAACAATGGGGTATGTATGGCTTCTAGGTCAAATTTAAGAATGGATTGGTTTTCTTAGGGACCTGTTTGTGTTGGCATATGTAGAGAGGTGATAGTTTTTTGTTATTGACACATCAAATGGTTTTATGTTATGTGAAATATTATAAGTCTTCTTTAGTCAAAGGATGGAAAATGTTGCAATGTGATTTGTAAAGGTTTAGATTTTGTGGCATTGAGTTACCTTGTACTAGGACGATAACATCAAGTTCCAAAGATCCAATTTTCTTTGAAATCAAATTGTGAGGCTTAGAATCAATTGGGGATGTTGTGATGTGTTGCACAAGCCTCACTACTATGCACATTGTTTATCTATCTATCAGGTACATTTATTTTTGAACATTTTGTTTAAACATAGCTTGAGTAATATCAATTAAAAATTGTTTTCATCCAATTAGAGAATTTGATGTAATACTCAAAATGATTAATGCGTGAAAAATATTTTTTTAGAATTTTGTATCCAAAATATACGAAACAACTATATGTTGCTATGTAATTATGAAAGGACAAAATGCTTTATCAAGTTGAAAACAAGCATTGAGGCATTATGTGATTAATACAATGAATGAATATTTTATTTATTATTATTATTTTTTGTAGATATTAAAATAATTGTCAATTTTTGGTTGGTGTTTTTTCTTGAAGTTTCCATATCAATTATATATATTTATTTTAATGCTTCTAGTTAAGATTTTGCACTAGGCTTGTAATGAAATGTCATATTTGAGAAGTGTTTTATATTGTAGAAAGCTTTTATATTTAAAGCTTTTGTGTACATCAACCCACACCCTTTAACAAAAAACTTTCTATAAAGTACTCTAAAATATATTTTAATTATTGTATATATAATTATCTAAAGTTTATATAAAGATATTTCAAGTACTTGATGTTTCTTTTAGGTAGCATCGAACAATTACCAAAACATTTTTAATAAATAATTCTATAAAAAAATAAGTATTATTCAACTCAACTTGGAGAGCTTTAGCCAATACATTATTTTCTTTCATAATAGCATATATGTAGGTTCCACTAGGAATATGAAGCCTAAAAACAACATATGACTATGTATGAAAATAAAAACTGTCTACCCTTGTTACAATTAACATAGTAGATGGAGTTCCTTTTAATCAACCTATGAAATTAATTTGTAGAGGATTTATAGTTTACCTCACAAATGAGTTTTATTTTGTCACTCTTTCAATATATTATATCATACACTCTTAAGATGAAGTTTCAAATCCTTATCCCTTAAAGAAATGTAGTAAAAACAACAATTTAATGTCTATTTCACAAGCTCATTAAACCAGCTCAATTATGAATATTTTTATATGAAACAAATTATGATGATTCTACTTGTTTAACTTTCACATTATGTCTTATTATTTAAAGATTTAATTGATGCAAGCCTCTCCAATAATTGTATAGACAACTACCAAATTGTCACAATCAATTGCTTTGATATACACTAAATTATCACCAAACTTTTGAATAAGATAAATTAAACTAATAATTAAAATAACTCAATCAAAAACTAAGAAACACTTCATAAATACTCAAATTTTAAAAAATAGTAAAAATAATATTTAGATTATTCATCTAACAAGAAAGAAAAATATCCAGTAGTAAAATAAAATTTAATACAAACCTATCCTTTTCTAAATAATGCATCTGTCAAGAAGGAAAAAAAAATCTATTCATAAAATAAAATTTAATACAAACCCATCCTTTTCTAAATAATGTATTTGTCAAGGGAAAAAAAGTATTCAGTCATAAAATAAAATTTAATACAAACCCATCCTTTTCTAGATAATGCATGAAAACAATTATTCGGTTATAAAATAAAATTTAATACAAACCCATCCTTTTCTAAATAATGCATCTATCAAGGGAAAAAAATATTTAATCATAAATAAAAGTTAATACAAACCCATTCTTTTCTAATTAATGCATCTGTCAAGGAAAAAAAAAACCAGTCATAAAATAAAATTTAATACAAATCCATCCTTTTCTAAATAATGCACTTTCATGAAAACAACCTATTCAAATATAAAATAAAATTTAACACAAACCTATCATTTTCTAAATAATGCATCTCTCAAAAAGGAAAGTGTGAATCATAAAATAAAATTGAATACAAACCCATCATTTTCTAAACTATGCGTCTGTCAACCAAAAACAAAGTGTCTTATGATAAAATAAAAGTTAGGGAAAAAAAAATGATTACTCTTCCATCTCGATGGTATAAAATTTGTCTCTTATTTCTGCAATTCTAGTTAAAGCATGGCGGATTTTCCAAGGTATGCCTTCCCTCACGCTCCACTTACACCACGTCTTTATTATTCCTCCCATGCTAGAAAATTGATATGCTCCCGGTTCCTAAATTTTGGTAGGTAACTATCGTGGTAGTTATGAATTCGTCTATCGTGTGAAGTGGAGTAGAGCTATTGACATCTCCTTCAACCACACAGCATAAGATAATGAGATCACTCGGTGGATTCCAAAAGTCTGAATATTGACGGGTTCAAATTTGACTTCGCTCCGTCTGCTGCTCTTCCAACCATTTGAATAAAATTTGACGGCACGTGTTGAAATGAAAATGTATAAAAGAAAAATATGCAAACTCAAACTAAAAAATAATTCTTAATCTTAATATTCAATTTTTTAATTGTTAATCTATTTTATTTTATTATTAGTAATTAAAATCTTGTAATTTGAAACCATTGTTAATTGCTCTTTAAATATGTCTCATATTTAGAGAGAGTTATTTGACATTACAAACCATTATTTATTTCTTGAGATCACTTATTAAATTGTCTTTATTTAATAATTATATTCAAAAACTTAATTATCTATTTATTCTAATGTATTTAAATTTAAATATAAAAGATTAATAGTGGATTTTATGATGTATCTAAATTTACATTTGCATACTTTTGTGATAGGAAATTTGATTTTCACTCTATAAAACTTTGTGTCATATAAAGAAGTAATTGTGATAAGAAAAAATTGGTAGAAAACATTAAAATATATACGGATGAATTTACATTTTGATGTCACTCACAATTCAAAATTCTATAATATTTTACTATTTTAAAGCCTCTAGCTACATTTCCTAAATCTTTGTCTATTTCACTAATCAAAATAAAGAAATATGAATGATAACTAACTTCAAAAATAGTTTGAGCAATACCCATTAAAAAACAAGGGGACACAAGCCTCAAAGTTCTTGCCTATAATGTGATGTTTTGGTATGGTTTTGCATATGTTAACCAATTATTTTTGTGTTGGTGAAGAATACCAAGAATAATTAATCTACTCATTTAATTCAAATTTAAACATCAAACCTCCAACTAAAAAATGGAAAACTCTTATAGAGTAGGGTAAAAGGCAGGGCAATCATATAATCAAAGGAATAAAAGGAAATACCCTTGGCCGCCCCTATCAAATAGAAAATATTCACAAACTTTTTCAAATGTCCATAGTAGAATTTGGTGGTATTTGACCATCCAAGAATCACACAATTCTAATTGTGCCATAGAAACGACAACCAACTTCTCCATCTTGGACAAACTTGAAGAAAAACAACAAAGCCATCAGAATCTTCAGGGGGCATGAGTACAGAAAAAGACATTAAAAGTGAAAACAACTGCATTTGAAATTCTTTTGATTGTCTCAAATATACCAGGTAGCTCTAGACCTTATTTGTTCTTTACCATTGAAAGTCTAGAAAACCAATTTTGGGTTTTTAGTTTAACTAAATATACCCACTAGCATTCTTGCGAATTGTCTCTAAAACCAATAGATATAGAATCTCAATCGTTGTTTGATTCACCTCATCCTGATAGGTCTAGGTTTCATCCCACATCCAATTCTTCATCTCTGAATTCATACATCCCCCCACATCATTTTCATGTAATGGCAAATGCCCTTTCTCTGCCAAACCCTAAGAGCCATCATGATTCACAACCTCTGGTTAAAACAACAGACAACACTATATTGATTTCCAACAAAGAAGTTGAAGAGACTTGGCTTGAATCTCAAAAGTGAGGAATTTTTGCAGTTTGGAATGGCCCCCAGAAAGATTTTCCCCTTCTCTTTGATTGGCTAGAAGAAAATTGGGAGAATTAGGTAAGTATATCTCACTTCTCAGATAGGATTCTTTATCTACATTGTATGGATGATTCTATTAAGAAAGAATTCATTTAAGTATTTGAGTGCTTCTTTAAAGGTCATGTTGTTAAGTTTGTGGATTGGTCTCATGATTTTAAAGTAGAAGGTTTAGATTTGATGATTCCAACATGGTATAATATCCAATCTTTACCTCTGAAGCTTCTCCAAATAAAGATTCTTAGATCTATAGGTTCTGCTTTGGGAGAGCTTATTGGTATTGATTCAACTTTTCAGTGTTGTAATAATGTTAAAATGCTCATCAAAACTAAGTTTAATCAAGCAACACAAATGCAGAGAAAAGTAAAAACTAACAAAGCTTCATATGATCTAAAATTGCAAATCTATGAAGGTAAAATATTAGAGATTTTAAGATTAGATGGCATTAACAAAATCAGATTCAAGACTTTACCTCTCACTTCAAATTTTAATAGTAAATTCCCATGGATGAGAATCATGAAAAAAAGATGAAACCAAAGGTACCAAGAACAGAACATCTCCACATCTCCTCATGAAAAGTTTGAGTTCCAGACAGAGCCATTTTGTATTAAAGGGACAATCAGTTATTGGATAGTGATCTAATTTAGGATCTTATAAGATTATGACTTAATCCTAACAATTAGATGTATTTTCCCAATCCATGCAGTAAATGCGTGGTTGTGTTTCCTAAACCATTGAAGTTACAGAGAAGAAGAATTAAGGATTGATACAGAGGAATTCTAACCAATTACATAAAGTTAAATTAATGCTTTTACCAAAGAAAATTAACATAATCAGAAATGCAGTAAGAACAACATATAACAAGCTGACAGAAAGTAAAATGAGAGATAAGAGGCAAACACAGTTTGATCTCAGAGTTTGCCCTATCAGGACTACATCTTTGGGTCCAACTCCAACTGGTGGACCGATCCGATTAACTCCAAAAATCAAGTACAATGTGTTACAGGACCAATCCCTTGTAGAACATCAGCATAACATTGCTCCAATGTTTGGGACTGAAAATATGTCCTCCTGATTTTTCTCTCTCCTCAATGATTTAATTGCCAAAAACCCTCAATTACATCAGCAAAATACTCTTGACATTTTTCTATCAATTCCTCAAATGCCTATCAACTGACTATCAACTCCATCAACTCTATCAATTCTCTCAATTCTATGTTTCAAAATGAACCTAGCCCCCCCCTTTATATACACAAAAGTTGCCTAAAATAGGCCAAAACCATGTTTTACAAAAATAGGGCTTTAAAAAACACACGTTTCGTAATTACCCCCTTTAGTCATTTAACAACTTTGGCTTTTAACAAATTTTGGTGTAAAAACATTAACAAAATAATGAAAACCCCTATTTTTAATAGGGTGGGAGGCTATTTGTTTAAGTTCAAATAGCAATTAAGCCTCATTAATACTATAGTAGCCAAATACCTCTTAACCTTCTGTCGGGTCGGGGGTTCAACTCCCACCGATGGTCTTTCAAATAGAAATCAGTGGCCATAAACCTTAAATAGATAATGTTGCATATAGTTGATAACAATGATCGGTGGCCTAATGGTCACCCACCATTTTGGGGCCCCATTGGTTGGGGGTTCGAACCCCACCAATGCCCGTGTGCCTTATTTGTTGCCAATGAAATGGCCTGCCATGTCAGATGCCATGCTTTGACATGTGTTTGCCATGTGGAGGTTCCACTAGATGCCAACTCGAATGCCACATCAATGTCTGAGGTGCCATGTGGGCTTCCTGCCATACACGTGGCACCCAATTTTTTGCCACATATAGTGCCAAGTGTCACTTCCTGACTAGCTCATTTACTTGATGCTGACATCATCATACGATCATGCTGACATCATCAACCCTCTTTGGTCAATTAAACTTTGACTGAGCATAACTTTCATGTACAAGCTCTGATTTTGATGAAACAAACATCATCAAAAAGCTCTCAATGAGACCTTCATTTTGGTGCTAACTTTGACCAATTTTGGAGAGTTCAAAATTTTGCCTTTTTTGACAACCTTTGGCCTAAGGTTTGACCAACCTCTAACTAGCCATAACTTGAGCATACAGACTCCTTTTCTGTCCATTCGAGTTGCATTGGATTCATAATTTCAAGGACTTCAATCTGGTACTGATTATTGGAGTATTGGAGATACTTCAAAATTTAGTGAAAATATCCTCTAGATCAGATAGAGGATCCTCCAGCAGACAAGGTCAAGCTTAAATCAGTCATAGTGTCTGATGATAACGAGAGACAAGAAATGACTAATTATGTCAACCCTATCAAGAAATAGAGATCAAAAGGAAAGAAAAAGCATCAAAAAGAAAAAGGGGTTAGAATAAAATAGCAGAAAATGGCACAATCAAGGAAAATAATAGAGATAGAGAATCTCAACAATTGCAAGAATAGTTGATAGATAAAGAAAAGGAAAAGGAAAAATTCAACACCACCATAGCAGCACAAATGGAGACAGAGCTCCCATCTGAAGAAAAGTCTCAATGTTATGTCAGAAAAGTGAAGGGGTCAAACACAGACTGACTTCCAAATTACAACAAGCGGAGGCTATAAGGGACAATATAGAAAACAATATAGTGGAAAAAGAGAATTCTTGGTTATTTGATCCAATTGGGGAGAATGAGGAGGAAGATGAAACCCAAAAGGAGAAGAACCAAATGGTGCATGGTGAGTCATAGGAGCCTAATGAAAAAATAGTAACTCCAATTACTAATAACCTATACAAGTTTTGGAAAAATCTAGCTACCACAATAAGCTCTCCATTTACCCCAAACAACAATCAAAAGGCTAAGAAAATGGATACAAAAAAAAATACAAGTTTCCAGTAAAGGAATTTCATGATTTTTTGAACAGGGATAGTATCATGGATCCAATAGTGGAGAATTTGAGCATATCAAAATCAAAAGAAGATAACCTTAGTCATCTAACTGATGAATTAGTACAAGTATTTTTCTTTGAGAATATTGATCAAAGCACAGATGCTCAGAAGGAGGAGTTAATTTAGAGAATCCTCAAACTAGGTGGGAACAATTATACTTGTGAAGACTTTAGAAAAGATCTTTTAAATATCAAGAATGAGGATAATAAAATGAGCCAATCTCAGATGGATAAGCAAGGTATAGATGTGGAACAAAAGGACAAAGACATGAACAATGACAGCAAAGAGGGTGCAGATTCAGAGTTAGGGAAGCAATCTGGTCTCATAAAATAGATATTAAAAGAACTTGAAAGTGAAGAAAATGGAATATACACTTGCGAGAAGATTACTATTGTTCAAAAGGTGAAAGCAATTTTAGACCAACTTGGGATTCATATGAATCGAGAAGGTCTTAAATCACCCATATGTGGCAAAGTGAAAGGTAAAAGAGGAAGAAGATCATTAAAGGAACTCAAGGAAGCAGATGGGCACAATAGAGAACAATGAAAGATACATCAGTTATTCAACAATGGGAAGGGGAAGTGCCTTCTCGAGGAGGTATGAAGATCACCACTTGGAATGCTAGGGGTCTTAATGCCCCTAGCAGAAAAAGGTTATTTAAATATAACCTCAAATCCTTTAAATTTGATATTGTACTAATTCAGGAAACTAAATTAAATAAATTAGAAGGAATTAAATTAGATAGGATGTTAGGCCTCTAAAATTCTATATTTCAAGAATCAATAGGAGCTTTAGGGGGTTTGGTTATCTTCTAGAACCCCAGGAAGGTTTCCATAGATATTCTAAACATTAGTAATAACTGGATTAGTGGTAGTGTCTAGAGTTTAAAATTAGATCATAAGTTTATTCTCATTAATGTCTATGGTCCAATCAGCAACCTTGGTAAAAAATTAGTGTGGGAAGATATTGGCTTATTTATGAATAATCTTAAGGATGACCTATTTCTATTAGGTGGAGATTTTAACACAAATCTAGATATTAACAAAAAAGTAGGTGGAAATCAACAATTTTCACAAGCATCTAAAGAGTTCAAAGATTGGTGTAATTCTCATAGCATGATTGATATACCAATTAGTAATGGGACTTTCACATGGAATAATTGGAGGAAGGACTTTGCTTACATTGCTAAAAAACTTGATAGGTTCTTGATCAAAGGTGATCTTGATACTAATAATCCAAACTTTCAATCTTTGATGTTGCCAATTGCTAGGTCTGATCATTTTCTAATTAGATTTGAATTTGTAGAGCCACATAAACCAGCTAGGAATCCATTCAAATGTGAGAAAATGTGGTTTTTAGACCCCAGTTCATCAATAATATTAAAGAATGGTGGGCACAAGAGAACTTTGAAGGTTCAAAGATGTTTTCCAAAATGAAGATGATTAAGGAACGTATTCTCAAATGGAATAAGGAACACTTCAATAATATATTTAAAGAAAAATTAGATATAGAAAAGCAATTAAAGGATTTAAACTTAGAAGTAATTAGGAAAGGTATGAACAATGACAACTATTTGTTAGAAAAAGAATTAGTAACAAGGCAAGAGGATATATTATCCAAAAAAGAAATTTTTTGGAGACAAAAATCCAAAGAGAGATGGTTAGATGAAGGGGATCAAAATACAAAATTCTTCCACAATTTTACTTTATATAATAGATCAAAGAGTAGAATAATGTGTATCAAAAATGACTTAGGCATTTTAACAGACAAACCAAGTGAAATCGTGGACACCTTCATAGAATACTTTTAGAATATTTTGAGAAATTATGAAGGATTCAATAGAATAGCCTAAGACAACCTTCTCAAGGTAATTCCAAAAATCATCACATCTGAAGATAACAAGATTCTTAATAAAGCTATTACCTTGGAAGAAGTTAGGAGGGTAGTCTTTGATATGAATCTGGATAAATCTCCTAGCCCAGATAGTTTTCAGGCTTTCTTTTTTCAAAAATGTTGGGACATAATAGGCATTGATCTATGGAAAGAAATCGAAGCCTCAATAAATGGGGGTTCCCTTCTATCAAAAATCAATAATTCTTTTCTCACCTTGATCCCCAATAATTAGAACCTAAAACCCTAGGATATTTCAGACTGATTGCACTTTGTAATAGTATTTATAAAGTTTTTTCAAAAATCTTAGCAAATAGACTCAAGGGTATTCTTCCTAAAATAGTATCAAAGGAACAAACATGATTTGTACCAGGTAGATCCATTCTTGATGGCATTATCACCATTTAAGAGACAATTCATTCTGCTTGTACAAACAAAGAGGCATGTATGTTCATGAAATTGGACATTCAAAAAGCCTATGACATGGTGGATTGAAGGTTCCTATGTAAGGTCCTTGAAGCCTTTGAGTTCTCCCACCAATGGATCAACATCATTTTCAAATTTATATCCACTCCCAAAGTCTCAATTCTCATTAATGGTACATCAAAAGGTTTCTTTGATATATCTAGGGGTATTAGACAAGGAGACCCATTATCCTCCTCACTTTATATCATGATGGCAGAAGCTTTTGGGAGAGCGGTGGCTGATGCATAAATTTTTTTTTAAAAAAATTAGGCATTTCTATTATTAGAAATATGCCTAACATTACTCATCAACAATATGCAGATGATACCATCCTACCTAGCAAAAGTACAATGGAAGAAGCTCATGGCCTAAAAGCCATCATTAAAGCTTATATGGAAGCCTTAGGGCAGAAAGTTAATGAGCTCAAATTTGAGATTTATTTTATTTACACAAAACCTGATGTAGAGAAAAAAATTTGCAAGATAATGGGATACAAAAAAGGTTTATTTCCCTGTAAATATTTGGGAATTTCCCTAGAGAAAGGGTCAAAATCTAGCAAGGTATGGTGCAATACTTTGGATAAAATTACCAAGATCAGATCAGTCTTATCTACCATTCCAAACTTCCCTCTATCTTGTCTCCCTTTATCAGAGTGAAATCTCCTAAAATTTGAATCTAAGCTTCGAAATATTCTTTGGAAGGATTGTGAAGAAGATAAAAAACTAGCGCTGGTCCAATGGGAGAACATTTGTAAGCCCAAAGATTTGGGTGGGCTAGGGATCAAGAATTTACAATTGTAAAATAAAGCCCTAGGTGCAAAACTAATTTGTCATCTTTATAAGGAAAGAGAGCACAAATGGGCTAAGATTATGTACAAAAAATATCTCAATGTGATGATCCCTTATTGATCTTTAGGATGATAAACCCTCCTAGAGGTTCAGAGAGCTAGAACTTTATGATAAAGTGTCGCCATTTGGTTTGAAAGTATATGACATGGGATGTAGGCAAGGATGATGAGGCTTTGTTTTGGGATGACTCTTGGGATGGACACTTCCCTTTACAAATTAGGTTTTTCCCTAAGGATCTCAAAGACAAATTAATTAATCTATGGGGAAATAAAGTTAGTGACTACAAGGTAGTAGTTTATGTAGAAGGAAAATCTAAATGGGTTTGGAAATCTCTGGATGGTATGGGTGTAGATGCTGAAATGATTAAAAGTTATGAAAAACTTGTAGAAGATAGGAGGATTAAGCATTCAAAGAAGAGAGACGAACTCATTTGGGCAACCTCAATGATGGGAAATATAGCGTGAAAAATGGTTATAGGTTGCTTCTAGATTCTAAAAAATGGGATAAAGTGGGTATTCCACTAAAACTCTACTAGGATTCTTCATGTCTTCCAAAAGTAGGATTCTTTTTGTGGTTGTGTTTCCAAAATAGAATTCTAGCGATGGATAGGTTACATAAACTTGGTTTTCAACCTCCATCCAGATGTGTTTTGTGTAAACAGAGCAATGAAGACACTGATCATATTTTATTTAACTATCCTTTTTCTCAAAGATGTTAGGAATGACTCAAATTCAAGTTGGTATGGTCATCTCCTTTCCCAAAATCTTTTCCTAAACTCCTCAAGGGATGGCTGACTAACTTGACTAAGGAGATAAAATGTTCCCTTTTCGAAAGATATTTAAGTACTATGAGCATAATTGCGAGAATGATGAAATTTAATGAATTAAAATTTGAATTTGGTGATACAAATTTGTCAACAAGAGGAGATAAATGTTATGGGGGAAAATGGGCTTAGAGTGTGTAATATGTGTTTTGCAGTTGCTTTTCGCATGCAAGTTATTCTCTTTAGTTGCTCATTTGATATAAAGTCTAGTCTTGTTAACTCAAGCCTTCTATATAGTTAGGCTTCTTTTAAGGTTTATGTTGTTGGATAATGATATACCTTTTCATAGTGTCATCCTTGTAACCTTCAATTCTAGAGCTTTAAATTTATGTAAGTAGTGGTTACTTCTTCCTTGCAAATTTATCCTATTGGAAACAAAAATTTAATGCTACTTACTTTTTAATTATATCTGACCTTCTAGAAAACAACTAGAATTTAATGTTTAATCAATTTTCTTCATCGATGATACAAATTTTCTTATGGGTAGTCAAACATGTATTATGTGGAATATGTGGTGACTGTAGTGTAGGAAAACATTTAACATGCATGCATATTTTCCACAATCAAAATCTTTGACCATTGTAAAGGTTGCAAGTGTATTACTATAAGAATTACATGGTTTTGATGTGTCTGACAGAGTTGGGAATACCCTAACTATTACAGAATTGTAATGGACCATGTAATTAGTTGCAATAAGCACCATGTATGACCCACAACTTATAGCTTTGCATATGATTGTTTGACACATTATAACAAAATAGAATATGAAAATAATCTAGTTTATTCATTCAAATGGTTTTGTATCATCTTTACCATTTTCCTAGACATTCTTACCATTTTACCTATATTTTTAGGTATTTATGCTTCTTTTTGTAACTGGGAGATTTCAAATTATAATTGTTATGTTAAACCTCACCCAAGATTGAAGGACAAGTGTTCTTATCAAGAAAAAGAGGTTGGAAGAGCTTTCCAAACATTGCAAACCCTAACACCAAACAAGTGAGTTCCTACTGTCCTTTACCAAAAAGACAATATTTCCAGTCCATGATTTCATTGTAAACTAAATTGAATTAACAAAACCTGCAAAAATACTACATGAGAATAAGAGATGTTATACTCTTCTTGTGAGGCTACAACGTATGAGGATAATTAGCTAAATTTGCATTAGGGTAGCTCCAAAAGAATTCAAAGAAAAAAAAGGTCACTCTCAAAGATTTCAATTATGCCCATCACGAGGACTAATGTGTATGATATCTTGGGTAAAAGATTTTTGCAACACTTGAGAAATAGCATGTTTTTTTTGAAAATCACAACTGCCCTACCAACACCTGGCATATGCTATGTTGAAGTGCAACACTTGTTGAATATAGAATATCTTTATTCTTTATATAGATTTTTGATAAGCTCATATGTAAAAGGCCTTGGGTAGATTTGTTGTTTATGAAAAAAAATGGTTACTACCATGTGAACTTGATAGATATCATGTTCAAGTTTAGCCCATCCAAAGGGAAGAATGCAAAATAGTTGAGTAGATAGTGATATAAGGGTGTTGGATATTGTGAATAGCAATTATTGGATAATTGTAACCAATGAGTGCTTTAACAACTAGGTAAAATTTTAAGAGACTCTAGCTCTTATCTAACGATTAAATTTTCTTTTGAAAACTTCAATTTTATTTGAATATCCATAGTATATGTAATTCAATTTCTCTCTCACTATTTGTTTATTTATTATCCTACCGCTTTATAGGCAATGTTTTCTTGTAACAAGTCAAGGAATGATATATGACGTTGACATCTATAAACTTAGCTAGGTGCAACTTATCATAGATTCTCTTTAACATAATTATCTATAGCAATCATAAATTTTACTCAAGTAGTTGAATGGTTTTTTTTCTAAATTTGGTCCATTTATTGTTTAGGTCATGGGGCTGTGACTCACAATATGCTAGTTGATATACACAACCATTGGAAACTTGTAGAGGCTATGAGAATAAAATGCCCTGGTGTGCTAACAATTGATATGGATAATGTTTGTTTTCACCTTGAGGTAGTTTATATTTTATTGCAATTACTTGTCAACATTCTAAGATGAGATAGATGAGATAAGATAAACTCAGAATTGTTCTTTATAGAGAGTTGATATTGAAATATGTGCTTGAGTGTTGTTATTAAATGATTGCATTATAAATTGTGTCAACTATGGTGAGTCTTTTCCTATGTTATATATATATGTATGTATGTATGTATGTATGTATGTATATATGTAGATATACATATCTATATACATATATATATGTACATATACATATACATATACATATATATGTACATATACATACATACATATATATATATATATGTACATATACATATATATGTATATGTATATATACATATATATTTACATATACATATATATATCTATACATATATATGTATATGTATATGTACATATATATATATAAATACATATATATGTCTATGTATAAATACATATATATGTATATATATATGTATATGTATATATATATATGTATATATACATATATATATATACATATACATATATATACATATATATGCATATATACATATATATATATGTATATATATATATGCATATCTACATATACATATATATCTATATGTATATATACATACATATATATATATATACATATATATATATATATATACATATACATATATATATATATATACATATACATATATATATATATATATATATATATATATACATATATATATATACATATATATATATATATATATATGATGATGATGATGATGATGATAATGATGATGGTGTTGATGATTCTTTAGCTACTTTTTGACCTCTATTGCAACTCCTCCCACCATCTATAGTAAATATGCCTTCATTTGGGTGTAAGAATGCTCATATTCACCTCCTTATAATTAATTTGACTTATCATTGTTTAGTTGCAACTAGGCTTATCATGTAATAGCAAGGCATTATCCATGGTTGCTTCAATTCTCTCTCTCAGGTGAAAATAATTTTGTCAATTTTAAATTTTCATAAGCAACATATTTTAGCAATGCATTGCAATTCTTATCACTCCCCTAACCTTTCTTAATAAATTGAATGGTCTCTTTATAAAGGAAGGGTTGACATATGCAACTGTATCGAGTTTTTTCTAGACCATACACCCTTCATAATAAAGAAAGTAGAAGAGTCTATTAAATAAATGGAAGTAATCTTTATGAAAATGCTAAAAGAGGAACTCCTAAAAGCTTGTGTTGCAACAATAAAGAAACTTGAAACATAAAAATTGTTTAAATTGATCTTAGTAGGCATTTTGAGTTTATGTTTTGTACCAATAAAACTTTCTTAGGAACTCTGTCTCTCTTTGACCAAATTTTCTTTAAATAATTAGAAAATTTCCCCTTTGCCTCCTTTGACTCAAATTACATCTCTATTTCACCACACTCACTACCTCTGCCCCATTTGCCACCTCTGATATCATCCCAACTACAATGACCTTTACCTCCTCCTTAATTGCCATCACTTCTACCACCCTGCCAGCTCTGCTTCCATCCTACCATCCATACCTACACTACTTCCAACACCCATCACCCCTTCATCCAATACCTCCCCTAAACACCATCCCTATTTACACCACCTTTCCCTCCACCCTAATTCTAAAATAAGATAAGAGAAACCAAAGTCCAACGAACTTTATAACCAAACCTAATACTTAGACTCCCTAAAACTTTGCTTGCATAATAGAAGGTACCCTACTCACTTGCACAAACATCCCACATGCTAGATGCAAGCTTTGTCCTTACCATCACTTTCTAGATTAGTGCAATGAAACACTAGAACAATAGCCATTGTTGAACCACACTTCCAAATTTGTACCAATGGAGTGAAAAAGAAAAGCATCGTTAGGGAGCTACACATAGAAAATGGGCTACTACTTCATTCCGCTCTTATAGATCTGATGTCATTGATTTCATTCGAAATCTGGTATTACATTCATCCTTTTCTCATTCTTGTAGATGGCTCCCTCGTCACTCATGATAAGTAGCACAACTACAAGATGATGATTCGCCCTTTAGATCACTTTCTAGGCAACCACAACAACAACCGCTATCGAACCATTTCACAAATTGTGCTAATGAAGTTGCATAGAGACAACTTTGGGGAGCCCATGCATACCAATCAAGATGATTCATGCTAATGCCAATATTTGGAATCCAAAAAATGTGTCTTTCTTGAACACTAGCAGTAATTCTATTGGAGGGTCACTGGGAGATTTCACTATCAAATATTCCATTAGCCATGATAGGTTCATAAAAAATTCCTAGAGCACTAAGTAGCCACCTAATGCTAGATGAGGGCTCACCATTAGATCAACTTCAAAATTTCTAAACAAATGCACTATACAATGGCAACCATTGCCAAGCCTCTTTTGAAATTGTGCTGGTCCAAGAAGATGATCTAAGAGAAAGTCCATAGGTAGGCATTCATTGGGGGATTCACCCACTCTATTTTTTTTTAAAACCTCATGTTTGGTCAAAATTTTAACCATCTCCTCGTGGTTTTCAACAAATAATTGGTTTTGATTTTTACCAATCTTTTGGTCATGACTATGGCATTATGGATGAAAATTTTCAAGAATTTGTTGAAATTTTGACCAATTCTTGAAATTTTTTGACCAAACATTGGTCCAAATTTTGACCAGTTCTTGAAATTTTTCCACCAAATATTGGTGGAAATTTCCACCATTTCTTGAAATTTTTCAACTAATATTTGGTCGAAGTTTCCACCAATTCTTGAAAGTTTTCAACCAATTCTAGGATTTTTTCTACCAATATTTGGTTGAAATTTCCACCAATTCTTGAAAGTTTTTGACCAAAAAATTGGTGGAAATTTGCACCAATTCCTGAAATTTTTCTACCAATATTTGGTCAAAATTTCCACCAATTTTGGAAAGTTTTTGACCAATATATTGTCAAAATTTTGACCAAATATGGAAAATTAGAGAAAAGACTTTTCAATCAATGTATTCATTAAAATTTTAACCAACCTACAAGTTGGTCAAAATTTTGACAAGAAAAATACCGACGAACTACTTGGTTAAAATTTTGACCAACCTAGGTCAAAATTTTGACACAAATTTGTCAAAAATTGAGTCAAAATTTACTAGTGAAATCTCATTAAACCTCCTCACAGACTTCCTATAGAACTGTGCTAGGGCATGAAAACTTTTGTCCTCAGTAGCAGATCTAGAAGTAGGCCAACTTAAGATTGCCTCTACCTTACCCTTTTCAATATTTAGATTCCCTTGGGATACTACAAACCCTAAATACACTAGCTCCTCCTTCATGAACTCACTCTTCTCAAGGTTCACTTCCAACTTTTCCTCTTGAAGCCTCTTCAACACCATTTCTAGGTGCTTCATACACTCCTCCTTTGTCTTAGTGAAGATGAGGATGTCATCCAAATACACAACAAAAAACACTCCTATGTAGTCTTTGAAGACCTCATTCATGACTCTCATGAAGGTACTTGATGCATTGGTAAGGCCAAATGGCATTACCAACCACTCAAAGAGATGCTTAGTAGTCATAAATTGAGACTTCCATTCATCACCCTCCTTTATCCTAATCTAATAATAGCCACTCTTGAGATCAATTTTGGAAAAGTATTTAGCTCCACCTAGAAAGTCCATTAGATCTTCTATCCTAGGAATAGGAAATCTATACCTAATTGTGATTTTATTGATTTCCCTAGAATCAATATACATTCTCCACTTACTTCCATTTTTAGGTGTTAGGACAACTAGTACTACACATAGAATGATTGATGCAAGAGCATCTAGCATCCAAAATAAAGGAGGCATGTTGAAAGTAAAATTTTAAAAAAAAAAAATTGTGGAGGAGAGAGAAAGTGACGAAAATAGAAGGAAAATAATTTTCTTTTAAAAAAAAGGAAAAATGAGAAAAGAAAAAAAAGGAATTTCTATTTTTGAGGTGCATAGGTGACAGAATAGAAAAATAAAATAAAAAATGGTTGTCATTCCATTTATCAAGGTTTGTAGGTGGAATCCTAGAAGGTTGCGGATATTGTGTAGGTGGAATCCTAGAAGGTTGTGGATATTGTGTTGGTGGAATTCTAGAAGGTTGTGGATAAATCATGCACTGGGTGTTAAGTGCCTATTTAAGCAAGGCATATGAGCATTTCTAATCAAGCTTTGGAAGGTCAAGCTTCAAGGTGTGAAAGCTCTTAAGGTGTAGCTCTTCAAGTAGAAGTTCTTGGGTTGAAGCTTTGGAGGTGAAGGCTCTTAGTTGGGAAGTTCTTCTTGGTGAAGCTCTTGGTGTGAAGACTCTTCTTGTGGAAATTCTTATTTGGGAGTTCTCTTATGTTGAAAAATTTGTAAACTTCTTTTTGAAGAAGTCATATCTATGATATCATCTTGTGGACATTGTAAGGATTTTCAAGTATAATAAAATTGCTTGGGACGCATTTTGTCTCTCTTTGTCTCCATATTGTTGAATTTTTTGGTTATGAGTTGGTAGGGTGGTGTGGTCCTTCATCAATGATGCTATTCCAAATCATACCCTGATCAAGTAACTCTTGGACTTGTCTTGCAATTTCTTTCTTCTGCTTTGGAGTCATCTTGTATGCAGCTTTGTTTGCTAGTACGACTCCTGGTATGAAGTCAATTTGATGACTTATGGATCTCTTTTGAGGTAATGTTGGTGGTTTTTTTAGGGTTAACCATGGAAAAAAATAAAAATTACATGTAAATATAAACAATATTATAAATTAATAACTCACACAAAAGAGAATACAAGACACCAAGATTTAACATGGTTCACCCAATCCCTAGGCTACATCCACAAAACAACAAGTCCAATATTATTATGACCCAATGATTACAAATTTATTACAATTTGTAATCTCTTATAACTCAATACCACCACAAGAAGAAATTTTGCATCACACATTATGAAATCCCCTAACCCTAAGCTCTTTTATATACAGAGTTATTTTTTCTGCTTTGGCATTATAATTAATTACAACATGTTGGCCCAAAATTCCCACTCAATATTTTTTGAACCCCAAAGAATTATGAAGTATATACAATACTTCCTTGATGGTCACCACAAACTATTAGGTTCTCCATCACAAACTATGTCCTTGAACTAATCTAGTAGCTCTTGCACTTCTGCAAGTATAGGTGCTTGTGAAGATGTCTTTTCCTCCTTGGGCTTCACCATGATGGTATATCCTACTCCTTCACCTTCCTTCAAGTCCTAGAGGAACTTTTTCCCACTCATCAACAATGTCTTCATAGTAGCTTTCTCTACCTTATCATTTTCCACTATTGACTAAATCCTATAGGTGACTCCATCCTTCTTGAAAGAGTATGTGTTCTCCTTCCCATGATGCTCTACATCCTTTTCATACTACCAAGGCTAAAATCTATAGGAAGGATGCCCCAACTTGCCACATTTGTAACACTTCATATTGTTGAAGTGTGAGCCTCTGCTACTATTCCCATATCTACCTATGCCACCATTATTGGGTCATCTTCCTCTACTAGAGCCTCCCCTTTGTCTAGACTCAATTTGCTACTCATTCCATTTGGAATCCCCATAGGTCCTCTATTCTTTGGTCCTCCCACTAGAACCACCTCTTGAGCCACCTCTAAAGTATTTACTCTACCTCTATTTTTGGAACTTGAGTCCCCTTTCTTCCTCAACTTATCTTCCACTTTCCTAGCCATTTGGAAAAAAAATTGTAATGTGGTGAGACTAAACAAGATCAACTCATCCTGAATAGACCACTTCAGGCCATTTTAGGTACCTTTCCACCTTGATGCTCTCTACCTCTTGTACTCTTGACCTTAGGGCCAATTTTTGAAACTCCTCAGTGTAGGTAGCCACATCAAGATCCCTCTACTTGAGATTTTGCCTCTATTTATGTAGTTGGATCTCATAATCATCTAGAAAATACGTCTCTTTTATCTTTTCCAACATAACCTTCCAAATGGCTATTGGTTTCTTCCTCTCCATTACTCCTTCCTCTTGCACAAACTTTCACCAAGTCCATATTTTTCCTTTCACTCTTGATTTTTCAAATCTCACTTTTTGAGCCTTTTTTGTCCCTTCACATTCAAAGTAGTATTCAATACTCTCAATCCATTCTAGGACCACCTTTGCATCCATCTTTCCATGGAATAATAAGACATTTTCTAGGATCTTTCCTCCAAAGGCCTTGAGAGATTTGAGGAAAGGTTCTTGCTCACCAAGTGGAGAATTGGGTTCATGTATTTCATCCTCCAAGTTCATTTTCTCTTTACCTTTGCTGAAATCTTCATCTTCTTTTTCTTGGGCTACATCTTTCATCTCTTTTAACATATCTTTCATCTCCTCTATGGACTCATCAAGAAGACTTGTCTTCTCTTCCATGAGTTGCTTTTTCTCATCCACCTCATTTTCCAACTCTACATTGGTAAACATCTTTGAAGATTTTCTTGATTCAATGAAACACAACATACCACCACAAGCCACAATCTTGTGTCTCTGATACCACTTTGATGGGGAGCTTATTCACTTTAGAGGGTTCTTTCTCTACCAAGGCTACTCCTATCCTAGCTAGGGTTACTATTCCAAACCCCAACCTAGAGGACTCCTTCCCAATACCATTTCACCAAGAAACTCTCCAATCAATTCAAATTTCCATCCTCTAGTTTTGAATCACCAACAATGCACTTTTTGACCTATTGAGCCAAAACTCCACCAAATACACACAAAGGGACAAAATAAAGTTTATGCCATATTTCTATGATTTTTTTCACATTTCATGTCATTCTACATCATCTTGTGAGTTTCAACACCCACAAGCCTATCTTTCCCTGCTTGCCCTTATAGCCCTAAGAGCCCCTATTACCCCTCCTAAAAATAAGGAACTGTTAATAAATCCCATAAAATATTAACAAGGTCACTTGATGCCTTCAAGAATTTTATTCCTAATGACCTAAGCTTGAAGATTCTCTAGGTCTTAGGCCTCCATGGTGTCTGTAATGTAGGCTCTCAAAAACTCTTGTTTTAAGGGTTTCAAAGGCAATGACAATGAAAATTTCTCTAATTTCTTTGAACTCCTCATCCAACCTCCTCCTCTGATTTATGAACTCCTCGTACCCTACTCCATCATTTCCTAAGAAATATTGGCATGTGCTAATCCTCTATTTCCATGAAAACTCCATTACAAGCTTTCATTGCACCTTGTCAAGCCTTTCTTGGTTGCCTAGGGCCCACTTGTAAAATTAGCTATTTGACTTCCAAAAACCAAAATTTAACTATACACATAATGTACAAGGGATATTTCTTGATTTCCAAAATCCATGGTGTTTTGACCATAGAAGTTCAAGCTATAGACATTTGAGTGCTGGTTATTCAAAACTAGACAATAGGAACACAAAACTTAACTAATTTTGTAAACCATATAAAATGAAAGTTCAACATTTAAAAAATTGTGCAAAAAATTAGCAAACTATATTAAGTCACTAGACCATTAAAAATAGTAAGTTACTCAATCTAGTTTCTTTACTCAATCCTTCAAACTACGTTGTCTAACAATGAAACTTTCCTTCTCACAGATGTTGTCTATACATATGCATGCTCAAACCTTGGAAATGAGTTGGAAGGTGTTCTTATATCTTCTCCTAACTACCTTTTCCTTAGGTTTGAACCATAACTTCCCATGTTACCTCTTTTCCAAAACTATGCAAAAATTGCAAAGTTGTCCATGAGTAACTTTTTGACAACTTTTGCAATTTGGCAATCAAAGTGTCCAAATTTTGACCTATTTTAATTCAAACTCATAAAATGGACCTAAAACACCTAATTACCTATTTTTAACACTTCTTGCCCCTTTGTAAGCATTTTTCCATGTTTTTCCTTATAGAGCAATTTTGAGCAATTTTGCCTATCAGGACATAATTTTCAAAATTTGACTAACACTCCACACTTAACTAACCAAAAATCCTAAGATTAACTTGGGACTTTATATGTAGTCCTTATTCTCTAAATGGTTGGTTAGACCATTTACAAACCAAAACTTGAGTTAGGGTTTTACCTTACCCCTAGGTTCTCCTACACTGCCTAGGTTACCTGGCAATTTCTTGAACTACAAGAAACAAGGACATCAAGCACATGAGTGTAGGTAAAGGGAAAGTGATACACCTACTAAACCTATATTTGTGATAAATTTCTACATGTATCATAAATATGGCCATAGAGATCAAGAATGCAGATCCAAAGCAAAATGCAACTAGACATCTAAAAGGTAAACATAGGCACCTCAGCAAAGTAGCCCTTACAATTGGGATTATAACACATGGTCTAGTTGTTATTATTGTGGGGAGTATTTCACATTTTAGAAAACTACATTAGGACACATTTAAAAGGTAATTATAAGAAATGGTTGCATAAAACCTTAGTTTGTTTTAATTGTCGCAAGGTTAGATATGTCACCAAGAACTACAGGACCTAAGCACCAACACCAAGCAATGAACACATCAAAAGAAAGAGAAAAACTAACATGGAAAAAAAAAAGAAGGAGATGAATCAAACCTTGAAAAAGAAAGTAGAATCTAGAAGTAGTGGATCTAGCGAAGTTGAAATCACCCGATCCAATGGATCAGGCAACCACACCACATCCAACTAAGCAAAGAATGCATGTGAGGAACTATACAATTGAATGATATATTACACACCAGTTCCTAACAAGAGATGTGAGTAAAAGTACATATCAACATGAATCAAGAAACACTAGTATAGATCTAAGAGAAGAATTGGACAATAGAATCAATTACACTATCAAGTGTTAAGCATAAATAATACTATCTGTATTGACCAAGCATTGCATTATGGACCAAAAGTCTACAATGACCAAGCTAATGTGTTGGATGAGCTAAGTAATGAAGATGGAGTATTTGAAGAAAAAGAAGTTAGAACACATTTTCTATGTGAATGCCAAAGACAGCTATAATGCACCTACTTCATTACAACACATTTATTGTAGACCTAATTTGACAGAATGAAGGTATATATTAAATTCTAGAATTCATTTTTATTTACCAAGAAATTTTAGTCCACAAAGGTGATTCATAGGCAATTTTAGCAAAATAAAAAGTGAATCACAACATACTATCAACAAGATTTAAAGAATTAAATAAGATTTAAGGTGACGAGTTAAGTTGATTTCAAACTACTTGAAGTGAAGTGGATTGAACCCTAGTTTCAAAATGGCATCCATTGTATCTGTATTTGGGAAACATGTGTTAAAGGAAAGAAATGCAATGGTTTTGAGGAATAACCAATGTCCTCCACCCAAATTCATGGTGTACCCTAACCTTGCGATGATTGGAGATACATCTAGTGCCCTATCATCAATTCTACCTAGAGTCTTAATGTTTCACGATACTCGTTCATGTTAAAGGTGAAAGATTACATAGATTAGAGACTATAAATTACAAGTTACTTATGAGAAGCTATGTGATAATGAAATTCTAAAAGATGAAAATAAGATTGTTGTTGAGAAATGACTTACATGTGCCCTAGAATTTTGGAAGGTATTCAAATTTTAATGGATAAAGAATGTATTAAGATGAGTACATGCCATGAAATTATGGTTGGAAGATGGACCATGTTGCCAAATTTTAGGCCATCCCTTTTAAGCTTATAGAATGGTCAGTATTCATTACATTTATGTTTGATTCTTTGTCCAGGTATCCCCTCGGTAGCTCTCTTCTCATCAAGCATCATCGAGGCTATTCTTATGGGTCTTTCTAAGATTTTCTTACTCTGCTTCCCTTGATGCCTCTATGTGGGATTCTTATTTTTTCTATGCATTAAGGTCTTAGGTAATCTAATTTTGGGTGGGCTATTGTTTGAGAATCTTCATTGATGAGAAGGAAGCCTATTTTAGTTTAGCAATTAACTTCTACCACTAGCATGGTGTTCCTTATGGATTCCATCTTGTGTTGTCAAATTCCCATTGCTAGTGCACTTGGTTAGTTAATATCCTGAAGAGAAAAATATGTTGACATATCCAAGTGTATTTGAAAATTGATTCATGATGAGAAGATTAGACAAAAAAGATTTAGAGCCATGGAACTGTCAAAGTACCAATCCAAAGTTAGAATCTATTTCTATGTGGAGAAGTGAGTTTCCATCAATCAAAGTGCTTCCCCTTTGGAAGTGAACATCTTTGAGTTCATTTATGAAGCAATGTTCGAAAAAGAAGAGGAATAACTATCAAATCAATAGAAATACTTCTAGTTGTCCAAATCTTCAAAGAACATATGCCTTGATGATACTTTCTATCTAAAGGGAAAATATGGAACTTCTATTCTGGAAGATATTAAAATGCCAAAATACTAAATCTAGATACAAAAAAAATATCTTCAGAAATACCACAAGATTATTACAGATGGACTAGTTCGTGAAGTGTGAGCCTAATGTAAAGACAATAATAGTCTAATCCCTAAGCACAAAATGTTCACTTTGTGGCTTCTCCAAGGAGTGAGATAAATAACAATGGAAAAAATTTTGTGAAAAGAAGGCCACATGGTATCCAAGGCACCAAAAGAGTATTTCTCCTGATGCAATCCCAAATCAAAGAAAAAAGAATGCTTAGGAAAAGATAAGTCTATGCTTCCCTCTCTACACATAATGAATTGTAGTGCAAGCCCTTGCTTCATATTCCAAAGTTAAAAGGATAGTTTCCATTAAGCCAAAACCAATTGATTCGATAAGTGAATAATCTCGCTACTATAGGAGATTATAAGTAAATTTTTATGTTCATTAGATTTATGAATCATCATATGGATAGAAGTAAAATATTTTAAATAGTCATTGATCTATAATCTAATTTATTACAAATCCAACCACTACAACCATTAGTTGTGAGTTATTTCATTCGTGTGGCACTAACGTTTGAATTTCTAAGTCTATATGATTGGATCTCTACCTTGAATGGAGTTTCTCATCTCATAATGGCTATTTTTTTCAAGTAATTTGTCTTCTCTATGTAATACTATAAGCTAATGGAAATCAAAGTAGGAGGGTATGATCGGTTGGTTAGATTGAAGAACTTTTCTAACACTTCCTTCAAGCTTTACAACCTAACTAATCTGCACAAAAGACTTAATACCTAGCCCATCCACCAAATTACACAAAAATGAAAGAAAGTGGATTAGTGGAGGTTGTCAGATTCCCCATGGCTATGCAAGCACCATAATTGGTAAAGGAATGTACTGAAAGATACAATGCAGAGACAAAGTAGATATTTTTTCTTGACCAATCTATTATGCTTTCTATGAATAAGGAACTGATTCAACATACCTTTGAAACCCTAGTGATAGAAGAATATTGTGAAATCAAATTTTGCTCCTCTACATCAATGTTTAATAAGAAGAAGACTCTAAGGAGAGAAGACATGAAGAAGACATGGTTTCAGACTCCTCATGGCAAAAAGAGTAAGATGGCAAGGACTCTTTTTGGAACTAACCTAAAGAGGGAAATCATGGATATCTTGACACTATTGCTAAGACTAAAAGGAAAGGAGGAGATTAAGGATTTCATTAAGCATCACTTCTTCTTGGTCCAAGTCATTTGTGTTCAATGACTGCAAATTGACTGGGCTCAGATTATATGTGATCTTTAGAGCATGAGCTGTGGCTAAATTTAGCAACAACATTCGGGGAGTTCTTTATGTCATCAAATTTGATATATGCCTTAGCCACACAATATATGTAGCCTTGTCTTCCTAGTATAAAATATTTGATGAGAACACCAAGGAGTATGAATTCTACCTTCACCTAAAATTGTAGAGGATTTTTTAGGAGTATGTAAAGGTAAATGATGCCTTCATAATGAGATTATGTCAGGAATCACAAGGATGCCCTGAGAAAATATTTTCACTAGAAACCATATTAGTGGTTAGCCAGTTCAGGTGTTGTTTCACCCAATTTTCATCTTTCTCCTACCTAAGGGTTTGTTCATTTGATGGCTTCCCAAAGAGACTCCCTAGATATCCTTAGGATAAGGTAGTACTTGTTGAGTTGTGTAGACAAATACTAGAGGTAAATACCTTATGTTCTAATGTGAATAAGATAGTTGGGATTCCTTTTCCAATAGTGGTATGACCTTATTCTTGTGCCTCAAGATCTGATGCCCAAATTTTAGTTAAAGCCTTTGAGAGAAGAATTAAATTGATTAATTATGAGGTGATAAGACCCCAATATGACCTTGTTAACTTTTTAAAAGATCATCTAAAGCTAGGGCATGCTCATAGGCATGTTCTAGATATTGAAGACTATTTGGTTGGGTGTTATGATGAGTACCAAACTAGAGAAACTTACTAGTCCAGGTTGACTCTAGATGAGATTAATTTGTATAATGACAATGTTTATGTTAGTGATCTTGTAGATGATGGCTCTTATAAGCATGCCTCAACTTATGAGAAAATTAAGAACACTACTATAGTGTCAACTCTGCCTAATGGCCTTGTTATCAACACAATGGAAGTCCTAGTGCATGGTATCATCAAGAGGACATACAAATGGGTGTAATGGACTAGAGTGAGGAAGAAGAGAATTGGACCCACAAGTTCTACTATTGGAGTAGCTTCTAGAACTTCCCAATCATCTTGTGCTACATCCATTACTACTACTACATTAACATTAGGTGGACCAGCATAATTTTTTGGTAGAGGATGAGACTACCCTCATGAGAAGAATGTTCAAATCACTCCAATTGTGGAGGAGGATCTCTGCTAGATACTAGAAAGGTTAGAGATGAGAGAAAGATAAAGACAAAGAAAAGGAGAAGGAGAAGCTAGTAGCCAAGGCCTCCTCCCCTATACTATTCATCAACCTCGATGGTGACAATAACCCTCTAGATGTCCTAGAGAAGGAGGCATCTCAACAAGGTGACGCTCTTTCACTCTCTATTAATAAAGCAATTTTGTTTCCTTTCCCTAGCCAAAGTAAGGTGACACCTCTAGTTATGAGGAAGATTTTTGATCCTAGAAAATTTTAATCAACATTCAATATCCTTTCAACTAAATCTTGGTTGGAAGAGGGTATTGATAAAATAAAACAAATAGAGAAGATGTGAGGAAAGTGCTCCATCTTAGGACCTTATTGTACAATCAACCTCAGCTTAGCCAATATCAAAGAAGGAAAAGAAGCAGAAGACTATAGAAGCATTAACCACAAATTCCTCTATTGGTCACATGTTAGTGGAGATTATAAAACCTTAGAAGGAGGGAAAATTTCATGAATTAACTCCTAATGATTTCTAGATTAGAATGGTTTACATAGGCATTCAAGTACATGATTCTATGGTCAACATCTAGAAATAAACAAATGTGAATATTGAGGAGAGACTAGAGGAGTTAAGCTTAGAGAAAGAGGTACTCAAAGCCTCAAATAAGGAGTTCATGGATTACATTAGAGCTGCACTTAGAAGTACCTCTACAATTACATTCAACCCAAGTGTAGAGGAGAAAATAAATTTTCTACTTAAGCTACAAGCAGAGAGGAAATTTGGTCAAATTGGCCATGCCTGGATTTATGAGATGAAGGCCCAAGGTCCCTTTCTCATTGAGAAACTTTGGAATCTATTATTAGACACTGACATATTGAGAGAAGTGGTTTCAAACCACTAGACTTCAATGCACAAAGCATCATAGAGGCTGACAGGGAAATTTTCCCTATTACAAGAGGTGATTGACATGAAGACTAATGTTGATGTGACCCACAGGATACTCAAATCAGGCCAAGAACTATTTCTTCATTGGAAGCAATTACTAGAATTAAAAATTGAGAGCATAGTGAAGTCTGAGCATGAGTTGAAGGATGTCTATGATTTAGTGAAGAAAGTAACAGACGAGGTATTTGAGCATTTAAAGGTTTTGCACAATGACTCATGTGTCACTAATAATGGTCAGTTGGTAGACATCAAAAAAATGAAGACTATGTTTTTGGCATTTGTTGAAGAGGCTACTAATCCATCAAATTTCTAGGTGACAAAGATTCTAGAACTCTTAGTAGTGGATTGTGTTCTAAAGTGTGCAATGGAGAATCTCCAATCGAATATCTTTAGAGTTGAAGAATTGATAGAAATGCATGATTATTAGACGATTAGAGACGACAACATTCTCATTCCAAGTGTCCATGAGATAAAGAGTGTAACTAATGAAATGAAGGCATATAGAGCCAAGGTTCTAACTCCAAAGAAAAACTAATACTCTGACAAAGGATTACATTCTCCCTGTAAGATATGACAAGTGTTACCTCTTCTCTCACTCACTTCCTGACATTGTAGCAATATTTGGCATTCTCCTCGTAGGCCAAAATTTTATAATGGATGACTAACCAGTCAATCCTATTTTTAAAATGTTCAAGTATGCTATAATTAAGTAATCATGAAATGTGACTGGCCAAATCTAAAAGGGCCTATAAATGTAACATTTTAAGAAGTAAATAAGATTGGAAATTTTTTTGATGTGGGAAAACCCCTATAGCTGGGACTACTATGTGAGACTCTGGGTCCATATTTTAATTCTATCATTCATTTAATTCTAGTGTTAGTTCTTGTGTGGTGCTTGAAATTAAATATGATGTTAATGAAATCTATGGGATTGCAAATAAACTAGGATTTTTTTCGGTGGTTATAATTTTTATTTCCTTCATTCACAATGTTATCTAATTTCCTCCATTCTATGGAAATTAGTGCATGTGCATTTTCATTGCTATGTGAGAAATTCTAGTTTTGGTTGATGTAAGCTACTGAGTAGGAAACAAATTATTGTTGTGAAATCTCAATAACTTTTCCAATTTGGATATTTCTTAGTTGATCATACTTTCTCTCCTTATACAGTATGCATTGTTAGTTAGTCTTGCATTGTTGCATCTTGTATTTAGTAGATTGGATAGACTGCATTTAGGTGTTAGAACTTAAAGTGACTCATGTGTCTTCAAAATTGTGAAACTCTATGAGTCATTATCAAAAACTTGTTTGGACTGTTTAAAGTTTTGGGCAATCTAGCCATACCTCTTATGCTCTCTGGTTAAGAGCACATGCTTAAATCTTGCTAATCTAATAAAAACAATATTCATTGCAAATCTTTTCATATAAGCGAGCTGTACTTTTTCAATTCAGGGGTCCTTGATAGAACACCTACATTGACACATTTTGTTGCTAACTACTTTTTACTTCACTACATTTGGCACATTAAGAGTTAGGGAATAAACCAAATCAAAGAAGACAAATTGTTAACCAATAGTTTGTGGCGACTCTACTAGGGATGCAAAATCAGAATCTCTAATTTACATCTTTCCTAGTTTGGTCTTGAAAGTCACATGAAAGATGAAAATCTCCTATGCATGTTACTCATTGCATAAGTTTTCTCAATGAGTCTTTCTATGGCTTCATTGCAAAAATTCTAAACTGGGTAGTCACATATTTTTTTAGTCATATCTATTGACCCATGAGGAAAAATGGTGCTACCTCATGAAGGCCAAATCCTAGTAATTCAGCCCAACCTTGGCTTTCAAGAAAAACAAGAAGACATAATTAGCCAGTTGTATATACTCACTTGGAGAAGTAGAAAATCCATAAATGAGTATAGAAGAATGAACTTTGTATTAGAAAAAGAAGAATCCAACATTGAGTATTGGGAAGGTGTGCTTCAATAGAGAAGGTTGAGGTAATCCTAAAGGTACCTATCTATGAACATGCTAATTCATCCTAGATCCTAAATATACCAGAAGTATTAATAATCATGGTCAAATTGATCCAGTATTCAAAGAACTCTAGAAAGATGATTTCCCCATATTTCTCTCTATCTTTCCCTTCAGCCCTAAAGCCTACCTAATCCTAACATCCTAAACCATACAAACCTAAGGTCTAAAATATATATTATTATATAAATTTCCTTAACCCTATAACCATAATTTTTAAACCTTAAATCCTTTCTCTTTTCTCAATTTCCCTTTTTTACATTCTTATCCTCTCTCCTTCTTTCTCTCCCCTCTATATAATTTCCCCTATTTTTTCCCCTCTCTACCTCTCCCCCAACTCACCTAACTCTTCCCCATTAAGAGAAAGAGAGGGAAAAGGAGATATGTTTAAGCATTGTGGCTTAGTAGCTAGAACTCATACAACATTGTGAGTTTAAGTGCATTCTACTTAGTTGTGCTTAAGTTGGGGGTGTTGCCAGGGTAATTAATTATTCACCCATTACCAATTATTTAATCTTAATCAAGATAATTAATTGCATAGTATTTCGAATGTGATACACATAGGAGTTTATACTTATAGTAAGTACATGATGTACGAGAGTTCTAATTTAAGTGGGATAGTTGTTATCTATTTCACTTTATATGTGAGGTTCACCTTTAGTGAAAATATCAATCCATCATCCTCATCATATGACACATATTTAATTATAGAATGAAGGATGATTGACACTAGGTGGACATCATTATTCCACATTAAAGAGAGGCATATAGAGACAAGGGAAAAGGGGAAAATGATTTAAAATTTAGGGCCTATGACTATATGGTTTAAGGTTTAGATAGCGAGAGAGAGTGAGGAAAGGAAGAAAGGGATAATGGATTTGGAATTTAGGGATTATGATTAACTAGGGATTTGTTATTAGGTTTTATATCTTGGAGATTGTGCGTGTATGTGTGTGTGAGAGAGAGAGAGAGGTGGGGGGGAGGGGGGGGAGGGGCGTGGGCTATATGACTCTTTGTTTCTTCCCTCCACCTTCAAGTGTCTCTCTATTCCCCTCAGTTCCTTTCATCATCCATTGTTATGTACACAATCCTTTCTATATGCAAGAAATCCATTTTCATCTATTACACTCAAGTGATCCACATTTTCAAGCACATAAGTCATCATTTACAAAAAAGCTTTCAGGGTGCATTCAAGAAGTTCAAGTCAAGCAAGAAATAATTCATTGAAGGCCCTAATTTTATATCATTATTCATGCATTTTCTTTTTAAGATATATCTTATTTCTTCATTAGGGGAGTTGTCTATCAAAGAACAATATCTTCACCAAGCATGCATGAGCAATCAAGTATTCAACCCTTCAAGAAATCAAGAGCATAATTGCATCCATGGGTCTATGATTTGGCAATGGTAGATCTATTGTATTTGTGGAGACATCCTATAGAAAGAGATCCTTTGAGTGTACATCTTGGGAAATAACTTTGATTCAACATTGGCACCCCATGCATCTATCATGGGTATTGCTAATCTAATATGGACACTTTCGAAGATTATGCTTATCAGTTCCTATTTCACCTTCCCTAGTATTCATTTAAAATTAAGGGTTTAATGTATACATCAAAACCTCCAAAATTCTTATTTCTTATGTTACATAGATATATAATTATAGTTTTTTTATATTATAATACAAAATAAAAATATTAAAATATAAAATAAATAATTTAATATTATGATACACATAATTAATCTACTATAATATTAATATAATGTTTATACATGTAGTGGTGTAGAAGCACCTAGGCTAACTCCTAGTCCTAGTTTTACATTTTATTTTTTGGCTTTTTGAACTTACCCAAGTCAGTTGGTTGTGTTTGGACCTTAGAAGGTCATGTGTATTTTCTCCTAGATGGATTTGACTAGGCTCAATCCATTCTAGTTGTTTTTGAGTTGTTTTAGCTTACCTTGTGTTTTGGTTGTTAGGAAGATTAGGGGTATGGGTCTTATAACCTAGAATTCTGAGGAAGGTATGGTTTTGAACTTATTTTTTCCTCTATGATTTTGTTACATCCTTTTTCATAGGTTGGAGGCCATACATTATCATTTGGCACAAAGATGGGAAAGATGTCAAAAAGATGTAATTGTTGCAAAAGTTTCCATTTACACAAAATTGGTCAAAAACATCTAAGTTGATGCTCTAAAGGCTAAAACATTCCTAGACATCATAAATGAATCATAATGGACCCATTTGGAAGTTTCCAAGTGATGGATGTCAAAATTACTAGGAGACACAAAAAGTTTTCAGCAACTTTGACAAGTTGCTTGACAAGATTTTGACAAAATATTGCATTTTCGAGTGAATGAGGTTGATAGTTAGGATGAATGTCTAAAATTTCTCAAGGAACCTATAAAATCATGAAGGAGATCCATTCCAAGGGTTAGATTTTGTAATGAGTGAATTTTAAAACTAAAAACCCACATAATATTGTTCCAAAATTGACAGTTCAGGGGTTTTTGATTGCACAAACAGTTTAATGGATTAGTGGACTTCTATTTTCATTTTATCTTTTTAGTTCATTGATTTATAGTACTTTTTGTTATATATTTCAATTTGGTAGGAGTTCTTTTGTATATAGTTTGAAAATCATTTGCAATTAGACAATCTATTGTTCTGTTCTAGCAATCTTTGTGAAAAATGGCTCCCCCATGAATGCTCACCATGGAATCATCATGGCCTTGAGGGACATGGAAGTGAAGTCTTTGTAAAATGTATATACAAAAGGAGAGGCCTAAACAAACTAATTTTCCATATTCCAAGTGATGTCCTAGGCAAGCTTTCAATGCATGGCCAGGTGATCACAATACTAACAAGTGAGATTTGGTGGATTGAATGTGCTAGATAGTTCAATTTGAAAGTTGTAGAAGAGGAGAGATGTATGAAGATGGTATGTGTGTGAGAAGTTTCTAAGACAATTTTTTCTATGCATTCCATTAGACCCTACCAAGTGTTGATTGGAAAAGCTTGAAACCCTTATTTTTTAGGCATAAAAATAGCAAGGGGTGTATGGACAGGTTGAGTACTTGAGAACTAAAAGATTTTGTAGTATTCCAAAAAGGGTATCCATGTCTAAGATTGGTTTGCCACCTTGTTAAGACAAATTTGGAGTTGTAGCCCAAAAACTAACTTTGGAACCCTGATTCAACTAGGCCTAATTAGGATAGTTTTGCTATGTTTGAATGAATTGATAAGGAGAGCTATGGATTTTGAAGCCAAAAATTTGGTAGAAGTCCTAAACCCCTGAAATTGAATCCCTCACTCTTAGTTGAAAGTAGAATGACCATTTTTGGTAAAGTTGTGAGTTTGGGGAACAAATTGGAATGTCCCTAGGATGGATGCAAGTTATAAAATCATTGGTTTAACTTGATAGTGAAGTGTGGAGGGTAGGATAGATATCCTCTTGAGGTTAGGGTGACAAAGGGGAGCCCTAGTAGGCTAGGAGAAAGCCTAGGTAAGTCCTTAGTGAAGGAAAGGGCTTGTAGCATCTAGTTTACATCATGTAGATTAGATCATTTATTATATTAGATTAACCCTAACCAATATTTGAACCATAATAATAATCCCTAATCCTAATTCCATCCCTAACTGTAATCCTAACCTTAGAATCATTATGAAAACCATAAACCTAAACATCAGTCTCACCATAACTTTAAGTCCTAATTCTAACCATAACTATCACCCTCACAATTGCATAAAATCTAGCCCCTCACAAAATCTCAACCATAATCTTGAATTTAATAACCCTAAATCTCAACCATAATCTTGAATTTAATAACCCTAAGTATAAAACCTTATCTCTGGCCCTTAGGAAAATCCTAATTTTGAGGTTAAGTGCGCTTGAAAAAAAACTATATCATGTGCTGCTGTTGTAATCATTCCAATACAACTTCCTTTTGTTCATTCTTCTAGGTCTGCGCTTTGAAAAATGTCTGTTTCTATGACAAAGTTGTGAATTAGAACATATAAGGGAAACGCTTGAGGATACATTGACAAAGTTGTGAATTAGAGCATATGAGGGAAACGCTTGAGGATTCATTAATGGTATAAATTGCCCAGTTGTTTAATAACAGCCTTACTAAGTGACGTGTGCATTATGTCTAATACCTTGTCTCGATCAGATGGCGGTTGATTCATTTCTGTTTGAGATAATGGGCTCAAAGGGAATTAAAGATTCGCATTAGGTTGCAGCAGGCACTGTAAAATTAAAATAAGCAAACTACTTCAAGATCCCAAAATTTCTCCCTGAACACATAACAAACGAATCCCTGTGTTTTCCTTCAGCTGGTTCCCACAAATATTTCACCATACTACTGGAATCAATTTCCTGTGAAAAAAGAAAAGGTTCTACAAAACGGTTTACCTTTATTCCAAACTCTAAAGAAAAAACTTTTAAGCGGCAGAATGAATATGCACCTTACATATTTTGCCATCTATTAAGCCCTCATTTGCTAAACAATTTCGTATTCTTCTGCAGTGGGTTATACCGTTATTGAAGGATTAAAGTAATTTGCACAAGTAGTAGTATATGTTCAAAACAAATTATATAAAAGAAAGATGAAGATTCAGCTCAAATAATTTATATTTGGTAGTAATTATTAAAGATCCCTACATCAACAAACTGTAATAACTTTTAATTATTAAGTTACAGACCGAGAAACAAATTGAAAAAATATAGTAGCTTTCACCTAGTGAGCCACCAACCTAAGCGGCCAGGAGGCGAGCTTAACAATAACGAATGATAAACATGGACTACATTTATTCGGAAACCACACAATTTCAGAAAGTGGACAGCAGAAATGGAAAGGAGTAAGAACGATGAACTTCAAGAAGACTTTGGGTTGCAAGTGATAAACAAACAAAGCACTTGCGCCATTGTCATCCAAAGTAGCAGCACGGCAGCAATAGAACCACAAACCAGCCATGGCTTGGAAAAGTAAGCAGATATGAACTCACTCCACAGGATCTTGTACTTTCTTCCTCTGTACTTATGCAACCCTCTTCGCACATCATATATTACTTTGCACGACTTATAAGGTATCATCCCTGAACATAGAGAATTGAAGAGGTCTGCCACTTGCTGATTGCTTCCCAGAAAGTTGTTAATCACCTGAACCTTCCTTAACAAAGCAACATCCTCCTCGTTGTCAATCAACTCATCCATAAGTAGTATATATTGTGTCATTGGTCTTGGAAAGTACCTGCCTCTTGTGCTCACTTCCATTGCAATTAAATTGCTTAATACTGAATATAATTGTTGTGTTACCCTCATTTCTGGTAAATAGAGCGTCGTTGTTTTCTCATCAAATCTTATCCATTCAATGGCTGAACCCTTGTTTTCTGGTCGATTTTCAAAGGTCACTCTGTAAATGCTCACGCCTGCGCGTGTGAGCTCAGAAGCTGTAGGCAGCTTCACATAGTTTAGCTGAATATTTTCGTCCGGGCTTGTATTCGAGGAGAGAAAGCCCAAACAATGTTTACACCAACGTCCACAAAAGGTCTTCACTGAATCAGCTCCACTTTTAAACCAGATCTGCACTGGATTGTGAGATGAAAAGAATCTTGGCTGAGTATTTCCGGGGCTTGTATTTGATGAAGGAAAGCAAGGACGCAGCTTACGCCAACGTCCACAAATGGCCAGCTTCATCGAATCAATGCCCTTCCTGAAGTGGATCTGCATGCTGTTGCGCAAAGGCGGCATTCGATACGCTTCCTCATTTTGGTAGTTGTTAACATAACTGCCAACCAAACCGAAGTGGAGCATTTCGAGGACATGAGAATATTTTTTATCATAAGGTGGAGGCATGTACCACGTAAATATTCTGTGTCTGGTCAGGCGCCCGAGGACCATGTCCGCTAATTCATCCAACTTTTGACCGGCGACTTCTGGGGAACCCATCTTGATTTGAAGGATGTCCTTCAAAATCCAGAGAGGAATTTGATTTTCAAATAAGAGCAAATCACTCATTAATCCTTCCCTTATGGGACTTTGAAATTCGACATCAAAAACTGGATCATATCTCCATGTGAATTCTTTCCCTCCTCTTTCATAAATTCTTTTAGCAGAAGCACCACCTCTTAGATAATTGAGAAGAAATTCATAAATAAAGCATGCATCCCTGGTGACTGTCCACGCTAATTCTATAGAACTGCAGGAAATACGTTCACCATAGAACCTCCTAATCTGCTCGTCCTTCGGCAGCAGTTTGCCTTCAACAAATGACTTGATAGAAGCCTGCGGGTGATATTTCATGATCCTGACATGCATCCTTCGAAGAGCCTCATTTTTAGATTTCTCCATGCCTTTCAGCTCCTCCTTCCCATGATGGAAAGGTCCGATGGAAACAAAACGTGGAGTATACATAAGATGAGAGCGTCGCCCAAATCGGGTATGTCCTCTTCTTTCATTGTCACCTCATGCCCGACTTCAATTATACAGCTGCTCAAATCGATCACTTCTATTTCTTGACAGCCCATTCAGATATATTTACCAACTCCCTTCGATCCTTAATTTGAGAATGGGATAGTAGCAAGTATGCTTAACAAGAAGGCTGCCCGCAAACGCACTTACTAGTCATCAACTTCAATGTTAAAGAAATCTTCCAACCTTATGCAGGACCTACACCAGGAATCCTTCTGTAGCTTTGGCGAGAAAAATGGTATCTGAAGGGCTGCATTGACAAATGTAATAATCTATCGTCCAATTATATTACTTATTTAATTTAACATCTGCGGATTTTTTTTTCAAGGCTGTCGAATTATAATGGCATAAAATAATCTAGAGAGGACAAAGGTGTAATATTAAGTTGGAGAGGAAGGCCAACGTACTTTGGTGGAAAACAATATACTCGTCCATTTAACTGGGTAAGTAATATTTACTAAAGCCCATTTAAAGCGTGAACGAAGCTAGGAGTAAATTCTATTCTTATCCATCTCATTGGGTAACCAACATTTTAAATTATACGGTGAACAAAGTTAAGAATAAATTACCTCTTCATCTTTATTCAGCTAAACTTTATATTAAAAACTTAAAATAAGTTGAATCTGAAAATAAGTTAAACTGTGTAAAAGTTATTCTAGTATTATCAAGGTAAGATTTAAGTTCATTGTCAAACTAATAACAATCTTAACTTAAGTTCATCGTCAAAATAATAATAATATTAGATCTTTTGTTAGACTTGTTCTTATGTCTTGCCTCAACTTTATAAAATTCCAATTTTTCATCAAAGAAAAATATAAATTGTATTATTATTTTTAAAATTAATATGTAAATATTATATTTTTAAATTAAAAACTAACATTTAGTTACACATTATTTATATTTCATGTAAATTTAGTGAATTCAAAGATAATTATTTTGTAGGATTTATGTTAATTATGCACACAATTGATTTTATAAATAGATCATGATGACATTTTCTATTTTTCTGAATTTTTTATAGACTTACTAGATACTATTTGTTCTAAAATTCAAATTTCTATTAACTTTTACTTTCATGAGATACAAGATTTAAGTATAATCTTTAATCATTTTTTCCAATTTTATTAGATTGAGAATATTTCACACTATTTTGAACAGATTTAACAATTGATTTTTTAGATTTTCTAGTCATTTTATAATAGATTATAATTAAATTGATGAGAGATCTAACAAGAAAATGATTTCCCAATATAATTATAATATAAAAATGCTTAGAAATCAAAATAATATAATTAAGTAAATGACATTTAACTTTACTATGTACGATTGGAATATCAAGCAAAACACGTCTATTGAATTTTCATTCTAGAGAAAAATCCAAAGCACCGAGAAAAATTATGATTCGGGCTTTGAAAAAAGAAAATTATGATTCTTGCCTTGCAACAAGGGTTCCCACGTATTTCGTGGGAAAATCCAATTTGTCATGGCTCTTTTGGTCCCACATAGTAACATACTATTCAAATTAATTACCATTGTTCCTTCCAGGGAAAAGTAGTATACTTCAACTTTTTAATGGAAAGGATGCAATATTTAAATTCTCAAGAGTCATTGCTAGGGTCTCTATTTATTTCAGTTACACAAGAGATATCAGTCTTTATAGAGGATTCTTTTATGACACATAATCTTATTAGTGTTAATATATAATTTTTATTATTAGCTTTAGTTTAGGTTTTATCGCAAAAAGAGGGGTAAAAATTTATTAAGACAAAAAGGAATACAACAAGGAGAGCTTAACAAGGAGCTCGCAACAAGATCATCAAATTCTTGCACCATCTCAAAGGACAGTTGCCCCCTATCCCTAACATTCCAACCCGGATCATGACTAGAAGCCCATTTGGCTAAACAATCAGCAGGTCTATTCCATTCTCGCGGAATATACTTGAACCTAATGAACTGAAAAGAGGAAGAGAAGAAAAGAATCTACTTAACAACAGTGGCCAGCTGCCAACTAACATCTTCAAGCTTTTGCGAAGAAAGCATGTTCACCACCACCTGGGAATCAGACTCACAAATAATCTTACTCCATCCCCACAAGCAACACTGTTCCACAGCATATAAAATAGCCTGAGCTTCCATGAGATTGTTAGTATAATCACCCTTATGAATTGAGAAGAAAAATTTAACATTCCTAGAACTACAACGAACCACTCCGCCAATACCAGCCGGACCAGGATTCCCACGAGAAGAACCATCAGTGTTAATTTTCAGAACTCCACAGGGAGGAGGATTCCAGTGCCCATCCTGGTTAACCCGACCCTTCCTCTAATGGTGAAGCTGCCTGGACATAGAAGGAAACCTATGAGCCACAACCCCATCCTGCAGATGAAAATTGAGGCGATTACAGATAGCAAGATCAACCGGATCCATACCCCCATCAAGCTCACACTTCACAAGAATAGTTTCCTGGAGAGAATGTGATATTTTCCACCAAAGATGTAAAACACCAAGCCGAACATCTTGGAATATGCGACAATTCCTCTCCAACCAGATATGCCAAAGCATGAAAGATGGGCCAGCAATCCAAGCAGCATGGAGAGAAGAAGACTTGGAGGGAGCACTACCCAAGCGAGCCCAGAACTCAGGCAAAGAGGAAGCATGCCGACAAGAGCAACCCCAAGCGCTCCACCAAAGGTGCCATATCTGAGTAGAATAGGAGCAATGGAAGAACAGATGGGAGATAGACTCCTCTCCATTACCACACAAAACATAATAAGAGGGGCCCTGAAATCCATGTTTACAAAGATTATCCCAGGTAAGACAACGGTTGTGAGCCACTAGCCGCATGAAAAAATTGCACTTGGACCAAGAAACTTTATTCTAGACTTGCTTCCACCAAGGGACCTCAGCATCCCCAAATAATTGTCTAGTTATCTCCTGATACCCAGTAGAGACATGATATTTACCAGACAAGGTACCGCCCCAAGCCAATACATCTGGACCAAGAAAAGAGGAACACTCTCTAGAGGCCAGAATTTGAGAAAGCTCCTGACGATCCATGTCTGTACCTCCAGGAGGCCAATTAGAGGAATGCTTCCATCTATAACCAACAACAGGTCCCAATTGATAAGCAGTCTTGTAATGAGCGACTTTATCCCATCCAGCGGCAAGAAAAGAGTCACAAAGAGGCTGAAGATGAGGGTATATGGATAAAATGGGAGGGAATCCATCCCAAGCATCAGACCAAAACAAAGCCTGAGAACCTCCTTTACATATCCAGAACAGACCCCTCTTCACCAACATCGCACCTGTCTTCAAAGTATGCCAAACCATTGAGCCACGACCTTCAAGAGGAAGTGCAAAAACAGAGTAAGGATTAGCACCATGAAAATATTTATGAGTGATAATACGAGCCCAAAGTTGATGCTGTCCAGAGCACCATCGCCAATAAAGTTTAGCAGCCAAAGCTTGTCTACTCAATAGAGCAGAACGAAGACCAAGACCACCCTCCTTTTTAGGCCTACAAAAAGTTGCCCAATTAACCAAGCTCCATTTTGTACTATGCAAATTACCACTCCAAAGGAATTGTCGAGAAAGAGCATCAAACTCCTTGAGAAAGTAAATAGGTGCAGCATGAACCATGCTTCTATAAGTAGGAAGAGCTTGGATAACAGCTTGAAGAAGAGTAACCCGGGCAGCAGTAGAAAGCCATCTATGAGTCCAATGATTTACCTTATCCTGAAGCTTGGTAATCAAATTTTTCCAGAAGAGATGTGGCTGCCTGGAAACAGCAATAGGAATGCCAAGATAAGTCAGAGGAAGTGAACCTATCTAAAACCGTAGGATACCAACAATCCTGTGCTGAATAGAATCAGGAGTGTTAAAAAAGTAAATGAAAGATTTGTGCTCATTAACTTTTTGGCCTGAAGCTGCCAAATATACATCCAAAGCATGTCGAAAGGCTTCAACTTCCTTGATCCTAGCAAGATCGACAAGAGCAGAATCATCAACAAATTGAAGATGGGAAAGAGAAGGTAAGCCATTACCCCACCGCCAGCCTTGAATAGAATTCTGGGACACCTGATGCTTAATGAATCTGCCCAAGCCTTCAGCCATGATGATGAATAGATATGGGGAGAGAGGGTCACCCTGGCGGAGGCCTCTAGAAGCACCAAATAGTTGTGAAGGTTGACCATTAATAAGAATAGAAAAAGAGGCAGAAGTAACGCAACTCATAATCCAACTCACCCAGTCAGAGCTAAATCCAAAAGAAAGAAGAATACTCCTTAGGAAGCTCCATTTAACTCTATCGTAGGCCTTAGCCATATCTAGCTTAACAAACATGGCTCTCTCCCTTGAAGTAGCCATAGAGTGAATAGCCTCAGTAGCAATAACCACCCCATCCAAAATTTGTCTTCCAGCAACAAAACCACCTTGTTCTTCTGAGATAATAATGGGAAGCCACCTTTTCAGTCTCTCAGCAATCAGCTTAGTAATAACTTTGTAGACCACATTACATAAGGCAATTGGTCTTAAAAACTCCAATTGATTAGCACCCTCTCTCTTAGGAATAAGAGTCAAGAATGTAGAGTTCAAAGCTCGAAGCATCTGCTTGCTAGCATAGGATTCTTTAACCACCTCCAACAAATCATGATTAATGATGTCCCAAAATTCCTGAAAGAATTCAACTAGAAAACCATCAGGACCAGGAGCCTTCCCTTTAGGCATGCCAAAAACCACTGCCTCCAGCTCTTCCAAAGAGATAGGACGCATGAGATAATCATTCATTTCCTGAGTGATAAGGGAAGGAATACAGGAAAAAATAATATTTTCTTCATTATCAGCAGGAGGAGAGTCCTCAGAGAAGAGGGTAGAGAAGTACGAAATAGGCTCCTGGAACAAAGCTGGCAAGGAATTCAGTTGGATACCTTGAGAATTAACCAAAGAAGAGATAGTGCTCTAATTTCGGCAAGATTGCACTATTTTATGGAAAAAGGCAGTGTTTCGATCACCTTCCTGGAGCCAATCAACTCGAGCCTTTTGCTTCCAAAAAATTTCCTCTCGAAGTTGCCATTCTTCTACAGCTCTAGAGGCAAGGGATTCAGCCTGGCCAAGATCCTCCGAGAAACCTCGATCTCTAATCTCCCTTGTGATGACATCAAGATTTTCTTGAGCAAGCCTCTTCATAAAGTGAAGATTCCCAAAGCATTCCCTATTCCATATCTTGAGCTGCCTTTTAACATATTGAAGCCTTTTAGAAAATGAGAACATTGCAGTACCATATGCAGGGGCACCATCTTTCCACCAACAAAAAACAAAATCATGAAGAGAGGAGTCACGAAGCCACATCAACTGGAACTTAAAAGGAGGATGCTTCGGAACATAAGCCCCTATAGCGGAAAATTTGATTGGCCAATAATCTGAACCCCTCCAATCAAGGATTTCTGAAGAGATAGTAAGGGTGCCACTAAGCCAGAAGCAAGAAACAAGAAATCTATCCAGGCGTTCTAAGATAGCAGCAACACCAATCCTGTGATTATTCCAGGTATAGAGGCCATTAGAAGGCTTAACATTAGAGATATGCAAAAGAGATATGTGTTGCCGAAGAAGAGCAGAAGAAGGCCCCAATCTAGCCAAACCACCATGCTTCTCTTCTAGACTTAAAACTGAATTGAAGTCCCCTACTAACACCCAAGGATGATAAGGATGACAATTTCTAACATATTGAATATGTTCCCAAAGTTCCTCCTTTCCCACAAGATCAACAGGTGCATACACATTAGTAACCATGATTACCTCTCCTGAGTCTAGAGCAGAAGCTACCATAGAGAGAGCTAAGCGAGAAGACATCTAGCCAAGAGGAGAAATTTTTTGAGGATCCTAAAATATAGCTAAACCACCAGCACTGCTTGTTGCCCCAACACACTGGCATTGGCCACGAGACCAAATACTAGAGGCATGTTGGACCATAGACTCCACAGAGAGCTTAGTCTCTTGGATACAAAAAACATCAGGACTATGATCAACCACCAAGTTATGAATAGCCTTTTGTCTAGGGATGCTATTCAACCCCCTTACATTCCATGAGAGAATAATCATCATTGGGTAGATTTGGGAAAATGAGAATCCAAAGGTTTCACTGAACCAGACTCAATCAATATATCTCCTGTGAGTTTAATCTTCTCTTGGTCTATTTTGCGTCCACTCCTTAGAGGGGGAGAAGAAGAAGCCCGCTTAAAAGGTCGAGGCAGCAACCCCCAGGGGAGAGGAGATCCCTTGCCCTTACCTGATGGTAGCACATCCTTAACCAAGTCGGCCAAAACAACATCATCATCTTCCAACACTGCAGGAGTCACCAGAGCCGCTGTCACAGGAGCTACAGGAACCTCACAATTCTGATATACTACAACTTGAGATGCCCCACAAGCATCATTAGGAACAGATCTCTCATCTAGGCAAGCTGGATCAGAAGAGATAGGAGGAGGAATACCCTCCTCTAGAACCATACTATCCAGCACCTCAAAACGGTTAAAACCTAAATCAGATAATCTTTCTTTCAAAGGCCTCTTTTGACCACGTCCCTTAGCTTGAGGACGAACAGGGGTAAATCCATCCTTATCCTGCATTGGAGCCTTACCCTTACCTGTAGCATCTTGTGGATTCATCCCCTTGGTAGTATTAACCATTTGAGATTGTCCTTTCCCTGTAGTATCTGCCAAACCACCAGCATTTCCAGCTGTAGACCGATCCACTCCTTTGAAACTCGAGTTACGGGGGCACTGTCACAGTAAATGACCATACTCATGACAAATCCGGCAACGGAAAGGGAGGGATTCATAATCTAACTACTGCACCCAAGAAGAATCCTCCAGACAAATTTCCAAAGAATCTGGTAATGGGTTAATCAAATTAATTTCAACACTAATTCTAGCAAAAGAAATACCCTTTTTATCGAGGGTTTGATGTGCGATCGCAGCTGGCTTCCCCAACAAAGCAGCAATTTGCCGAAGGATGTCTTCATGCCAAAATTCCAAGGGAAGATGAGGCAAGCGAACCCAAACTGGCACTGTTGAAGGGAGATCCTCAGCAGAATTAAAACCTGAATGCCAAGGTTTGACAAATAACCCCACATTGTTGTAGAAATAAGGGCCTCCTTCAAAAAAATGATCATGATCAGACATGCAAGAGAATACAACAAAAAAATAACTATTCCCTGCCAACATAATCTCCATATTGCGTTCCACCTGCCAAGAGCGGCGGATCCGTGCCTCAAGAGCGGATAGGGAAATTCGGATTCCAAGAAATTTGCATATCAAAGCATGCTTGGTCCAATAATCAATGTCCTCCATTACAGTCGTTGGAGGAATAATCAGAATAGGGCGATCATGGCTACGCGGAAGACAACCATTAACTTTTTTCAGCTTGGAGCTCTCCCCTGAATAAAATGATTCAGATCGCATTGCATGCATAGTTGGAGAAGAACGATCTATTCTCACCAATGGAGAAGAAATCCCAGGCCCTTCCATGCAAACAATAAAACCCCCAATCCAAAATTGACTGCAGAAGATCTCCAAAAACACCGACACAAATTATGTCCAGTAGCTAACAATCCAAACAGAACAGAAAAATAGTAAAGATCAAACACCAAGAATAGGCTAGGGGAAAAACCCTAGCCCAGCCGACAACCAACGCTTCTCAGAGACTCCATCTAGAGTTATCGTTTTATCTTGTTTACTTATTATTCATACTTATATGATTGCATACTGAGGAAATGTCATGCCCCCACCATAGACTTTCGGACCACAGCCATTAGTAATCAACTATCCCAGCGTAGAAGATGCAAATAAGCACTTATCATTGGTAATGATGCTCTAAAAGGGTTTGTGGTAAACCTAGTGTGACTCGAACTGGAGTTGATGCGTAGCACCGAGATCATTAGCCTAACACTACGCCTTACGACTCGCCTTCACACCAACTCGGCTACTCACTCACCCTTAAAAGGGTTTGTGGTAAACCTAGTGTGACTCGAACCAGAGTTGATGCGTAGCACCGGGATCATTAGCCTAACACTACGCCTCACGACTCACCTTCACACCAACTCGGCTACTCACTCACCCTTAAAAGGGTTTGTGGTAAACCTAGTGTGACTCGAACCAGAGTTGATGCGTAGCACCGGGATCATTAGCCTAACACTACTCCTCACGACTCGCCTTCACACCAACTCGGCTACTCACTCACCCTTTAAAGGGTTTGTGGTAAACCTAGTGTGACTCAAACCAGAGTTGATGCGTAGCACCGGGATCATTAGCCTAACACTATGCCTCATGACTCACCTTCACACCAACTCGGCTACTCACTCACCCTTAAAAGGGTTTGTGGTAAACCTAGTGTGACTCGAACCAGAGTTGATGCGTAGCACCGGGATCATTAGCCTAACACTACGCCTCACGACTCGCCTTCACACCAACTCGGCTACTCACTCACCCTTAAATTAAATTAAATATTAAATTGAAATTTGAATATTGAGTTATGAATTCATGTGTGAAATGTATAAAAGTAAAATTTGTTTTATTAATTAGGTAATTGACTATTAAAAATAATAGATAAAATATAAATTTAATAAATTGTAATATGAAGTGTAGTTAGTGGAAGGTTAATTTTCAAGTTAAAATTATTAGCTTCATATTAATATATTTATAAATTCACTAAATACCTTTGTGTCTGTGTGTGCGTGTAATTTAACAAAACTATTAGTGTCTTATTAACTAATCATTCTTTTTCTTTTTTTTCTAACAAATTTTAAAAAATCAAACCTTATTGACTCCCTCATTTTAATTATGAATATCACATTTATGAGATGATAGTTGATAAATAAGAAGTGGTTTATCTACCTAAAGAACCCCAATTCCCACACATGTACTTGTTTTACCAAAATATGCAAAAATAGCTACCCATGGATATCAAATTTATATGCAATGATCTTTTCTCATTTTCGCACACTAAAACCGTGTGAGAGTATGGACTTTTAAAATCCTCCAAACATATTTTTACTAGTAGATAATCTCGTGAGATGTGAGTATAATATTTGTAGCTGAAGCATTTGAGCAATACAAATCCACAAAGCTTGAAGAATACTTGCATGAAAAAGATAAGAGGTAATGACAAAAGATCTACCCTTATAAAAGGAGATCGAAACCCGAAAAAGGGTCACCTAAAAGGTAAAAGTAATTTAATAATTTTTAATTAATTATTAAATGTGAATGCATAAGTGCATAGAGTGAAATCTTAAGAAGGGAATAAAGGTAATTCAATAAATGAGATTAAATTAACGCTTTACTCTAACACCCCCCCTTAAGATGAGCAACAATGTGGCTACAAATAATGCAAAAAGAGCAAGGAAACTAAAATGCAATGTGGAAAGCAAACTTGGGTCCTGACAACAAGGCTTGATGAGGTACCCAATCACAACCAAATCTCTATGAAATGGAGAAATAGAGAAAATCTAGTGGGGAAAACTCTACTCCAAAAAGAGACAACAAGAAAAGAAGGAAGGCAAGAGTCATCACTGAGACCTCCCAAGGATAACTTCCTTCACCTTAAGCATAGAACATAGTTCAAGATACAATGAGGATGCAAAAGTTTTAGTGAAGATGTCTACAACCTACTGAGTAGTAGGAACGTATTTCAAGCTCAAACTACCATCCTGAATTGGATGCTTAATGAAGTGCATATGACACTCAATGTGCTTGGTCTATTGATACTTAACTAGGTTGTAGGAAATGTGTATAACATTTTGATTGTCACACCATAGAAAGGTGTTGGAAATAATCAAGACTATGCTAAGTTACTAAGAGGGGAGGGGTGAATCAGTAACTTCTAAAACTATACCAATTTCAATTCTTAATTCAATAAATCAATTGGCACTTAATTCATCACAACTAATGTAATTGCATGCATGAGAAACTAAAAATATGAAAGCATCCATAACACTTGAACTCAAAAATTTGGTGACCCAGAAACCTTTCAAATAGAAAGTAAAACTGGGGTGGGGATGATACCCACAAACATTAGTACTATAGCATAAAGTTTGCCAGTTAAGGATTACATTGATCACGTTTAATGATCTACCATGTTAGGAGCAATTAGGACTACTAGGTCAACCTTATTAGAGGTTTTACAAACATACAATGAAGTATGCACTCGATAAATAGATTTATGAAAGACTATTAAGTCTAACTTGTTAGAGAATTTTGACTTGTTCACCTATTAGGATGAAGTGGTAGATCTCTGACTTGCAACTGAGTTTGCTGATAGAGATTCCTTGGTGTACTGATCACCTTTCTGTGATAGATATATCTCTGCTACTCCTTATACTATTATGGCCTTTACAATTTGCTCTTCTTTTGTTGTATTACTTGCACATTCACTTTCACATTCATACACTACTTCATATATTTCATACCCTTATTCCTTGGATATGATAAAATACATTACATATATATACCAATCCAAATTACAAAATTACAAAGTTGGCTCACATGAAGACTGACTTGGTGAAGTTCTGATACATAGAATCTACCATCATTACTCGGCTTGTCGTGCACTTGGTAGATGTAGAAGCTTGATCCATACTAATCACTTTAAAGTAGTCTTGAACTCAGCCTACAGTGGTGACTCAGTAGATACTATGCAACTCAGCATAAACTAAATCATTTGTTTACCATGACCGAACTCGATAAACACTAGCACCATAAGCTTGGTTAACACTAGCTTTGCATTACATGAACTGTGAACTCGATAGACACTATAATGCTTGGTAACCACTAATAAACTTGGTGTATTCTGAAATGCTCAATTTGAACTACTCGACTTTGTACTAATTGAATTTGCTCATTAACCACTGAGATGCTTGGCAAACATTGTAAACTATAAAATTAGCTCGATAGTCATAAAAAATATGAATAATTGTGTGTCACTAATAAAAAACTTGACTAATATGTCAACACAAGTTGGAACTACTAGGAGAAAATCCAAACTTGTCATCAATAGTCAAAGCCACAAAACCTCTTGACTAGCCAATACAACTACCTTATATTCTGGCTCTATAGATGATAATGCATGAGCATGCTGCTTCTTGCAAGATCATGTGATAGGACAAGAACCAAGACAAAAGACAAAAATAGAAGTAGAGTTGCAATCATCAATATCACCAACCCAATCTAAATTTTTGAAACCAACAATGTGAGGATCCCCTAATGTGTAGTGAAAATCATAACATGGTGTACCCTTAATGTACCTCAAGATACATTTGGAAGATTTCCAATAAATCAGATGCGGATAATGGGAGAATCAAGAAATAAGTCCAACTACAAAGGAAATATAAGGATGAGTGTGTGTCAGGTAGAACAAACTACCCACAAGCTATCTATATAGAGTGGAATCCACTGTAGGAGTAGAGAAATTGATAGATAAAACAACACCTGACTGAAAAGATGTGGGAGTAGGCTTGTAATCAAGCATGTGAAATCTCTAAAGAATATCAAGAGCATATTTTTGCTAGAGTATGGTTATCCCATCCAAAGATTGGAAAACCTGTAGGCCCAAAAAATAATGCAAAAGTTCAAGGTTTGTACGAAATTTAGAACTAATGTTGTAAACCATGCTTAGTGAAAAATTCTTTGAAAGATTGATTTACATATTAACCCTCATTGTCATTGCATATACACTTGATAGAAATACTAGATTACTTCTCTAGAAATCTCTTAAAGGTTTGAAAGGAATCAAAGACATTGGACATGTACTTCAAAAAGTACACTCATGTGCATCTAGAGAAGTCATCTATGAAGTTGAGAACATATCAAGCACCTAAAAAATATGGAGTCAGAAATGATATAAGAGCATTGTGTATCAACTTCAATGGTGCCTTAGCATGTGTGGATCTACCTGCCAGAGAAAGATCTCTATGATGTTTGCCAAGTGCACAACCTTGACACACACCATTAGTACAAGAGATTTGATGAACCCAACGAATAGCTCCTATGTACTCATCTACTATAGATATTTGTAGTTGACATAGCCAAAACACTCATGTCAAATTTTTCTCATTGTGTTTGCATGGGAAATTAGAGAAACACCTGTAGAATTAGACTCTCAAATCCATCAAACTAATATAAGTAAGACTAAAGATCAACACTCCTTGCAACAATAACCAAGTTAGGATCATAGAGATCTCGAATAACCACATCATGTGGTGAGAACTCAACTATCTTTCTAGAGCCTGAATGACAGATCTGAAAGATAGACATGAGGTTCAAAGATATGGTTGGAACCAAGAGAACATCTTGTAATGAACCACCTTCTAAAGAGATAGTTCCTAAACTTGTGACTGAAAGTTGAGAAGAATCACCAACTACAATTTGTATAGTAACACTTTGACCAAGTGAGGTAACCAAATTAGGTGAATGTGCCTTATGATGTAAAGCACTAAAATCAAGAATCCAAGAAGCTGTAGAAGAAACTACTCGTGTAGAAAAAACATGTCATTTCCCTATAGGAGGAGGTGGAGGATTTAGAGAAGTAATACTAGTATATTCCATGGCCTCCTCTAAAGCCTCAAGACATTTCCAACACCTAGAAATAGGATGTCATTCCTTTCTAGAAAAATAGTATGGATGACATGTATACTTCTTAGTCTTGGAGGAAAACAAACCAAATATAGAAGAATTGCCCTTCTGAGATGGCTTCTGAAAATTTTATTTGGGAGTAGACTTGGAGGAACTCTTTCTTCTTGCTGAATCTAGCTAATACTTCAAGTTTCTGCTTCAGCATTCTTCTAGATGTCTGAGCTACAAATGCCTTTGTCTTTGAACTAGTCATAGAATCCAACTGTGTAAGCTTCGAATGCTCTCTAGTCAAGAAATCACAAAAGACCTCAAAAGTAAGTATAAAAAATCTATTACCCAAAGCATCTTTGGTAGAATAGAATGTACAAGAAAAAATTTGAAAGTTCCCTCAAAGCTTAGAGAGAATTAGATAAATATGCGTAGTGTCATCCTTCGTCTTTCAACAACCCTGCAATAAGGATCTCTATTGATTAAACTTCATCAAGAAGTCATTAATGGTTAGAAAGAAATCCAGTACAAGAGAGGTAAGCTTTGCCTCAATTTGAATTTCCCTAAACTTATTCACAATACCAAACAAGCCTTGAATCCTCAACTACATAGCTAGAGGGGTATTGTACTCGTCAAGATGAAACTATAGACTATTAGATATTTGTAGAGAAATTAACCCCATTGCCTCTTATTCATATTTTTCTTATGTTGCATAACCTCATAAGGTCTCTGAAAAACTAGTTGTATGACATCTTAACAAGAAAACAACCCTTTTGGCTGAAGAACCTGAGTAATCAAGGTCTTCCAAGTGTGATTGTTATGTAGGATCATAAGTTCTAGACAAGAAGAGTTCTTGGCAATTTTTTTAGAAGGTGTTCAATTGTTTTTAATTGAATTTTTGGTTTACATAAATAAATAACAGTAACAATGTGACAAAACACTCCCTACAATGCAAAACACTGAACCCCTACTGCTAGTAGGAATGTGTAAATGAGACAAGAGAAAAAAACTTTTAGAAAAGAATCACAAATGGGTGTGTGCACGATCATGGTGTGCCAAAAAGTGGTGATCTAAAGAATTTGTAGTTATGAAATATCTCAAACAATTTCAAAATATATTCCAACCTTTTTCCTACCCACTGTGATACTAAATGAAAAAAATTAATATCTTTATAAGGTCTACTATATCTTTTGATACCAAACCTATATGTTCAACTTTAAAAAGATCCTAAAAATGTTCTTTGGGCCTATTTTCATGTTATTTTTACTTCAAATATGTAACTGATGACTTTTTTTTCACCAAAATTTGATGAAATGAAAAGGGTTTCTTAAGAATGTTCTTATCTTTCCATAAATGTAATGTTTGTCAAATTATGAGTTTAGTAACTAATTATTACTTATTTTCTAATGGAGTTATGTATAAAGTGTTGATTGACACACTACTTAAAAAATAGCCATAACTTCGAAATGGTACAATATTTTTTAAATCTAAAAGATGCATTACATTCTATATTTCTTCTACTATAAGGAAAAAAAAAGAAAAAATGAATTTTTTAGAGTTTTGAATTAGTTAAGGTGGTCAAACATGAGAGTTTTTTATTCCAAAAATACTAAATTCAAAAAATAATTCTTAATTATTTATTTAGAATAAAAATACCCAAAAATATGTGTCAAATCCAGGCATGAGTTTTCTACTTATATCTAGAATATTATTAGAAAATATTTTCATTTGATTTTGATTAAGATGGTCAGACATACATCTACTTCTTATTTTTGTTCTAAAATTTTTGTAACATTGCTTTAAAATTCAAAGTTTTGACCGATCAATTTTTTTTTTGAGATAAGTCCTAGTAGTTTAGAAACTAGATTCAATTTTCTAGAGATTCTTTTCTCTCAACTTTTTGATATAAAGTTAATAACAAGTAGAAAATTACACATCAAGTTGACATGACCCTAATTTTCTAATTTTTTATTGCCACTTAAGAGAATAGTTTGATTGACCATGGTCCTACACATACACAAATACTTGGTACAAAATATTGGCAAAATGATAGGGAATATGGAAATTTCTTGAGAACAGATTTCTAACACTTTTTCCAGATCAAAAAATGGAGCTATAGTGAAGAAGTTACACTCCCTAGAAGATAGAAGTCATCAATGGACTTCAATAACAAAAATGGGTAGCAAATAGAAAATAAAATTCCAAAAATTCCTAGTCCATCATCTCCATCTTAGAACCAACTTTTTGATACTTCTTTCAGATCAAAACAAGACCCCCGTATGTTCAAGATATTGTGAAAAAACTACAGGGCCCCTTGTAAATCCTAAAAAAGAATTTTATTTTAAAAATAAAATAAAATAAATCCCACCACTTGGTGGAGTGGTAGCCTAGTAGAGGGTAGGCAGACAACGACAGAGCCATTAGCACTATTTGCGCATAGGCTACATAACAATACCGCATCGAGAGCTGACTAGCGATAACCACAATGGTTGAAAGCACCACCAATTTTTTAATATGAAAAATTGCCTTAGATTGTGTGTAGAGGTTGTATGGCCCTATTGTGCAAATTTTTTCCCGCCCAAATCAATGTTATCCAAAATTGACAAATTTTATATGAAAATAGGGATTTTGATGCGTTCTGAATCCAACCTTGATGTCTGTTTGGCCTCAAGTGTGCTTTGAAAATTAGAGAACCAACACCCCTCCCCACACACACATTTTCACAAAAAAAAACTAGAAAATAACTAGATCTGTTCTATCAAACTTTTGTTCTCCTTTTTCTCTAAATACCAAACTAGCTACAATAGATTAGGATCTGATACCATAAAGGATTTGAGCAATACAAATCCATGAAGCCTGAAGTATACCTACATGTAAAAACTTGTCGCAAAGAAGAAAAAGAAAAGAAGAGGCAAGGGTTTTCTCTAGAGAATATGAAAATTGTATTCTTACAAATGAAAAATATATAGATAATTACAAAAGTTCTATCCTGATAGAAGAAGATCAAAACCCAAAAAAGGGTAACCTAAAAGATAAAATTCATTTAATAATTACTAATTAATTATTAAATGTGAAGCATAAGTGCATAAAGTGAAATCTTAAGAAGGGAATAAAGGTAATTTAATAAATTAAATCAAATCATGTCTTCTTTTCTTTGACTATGAAATAAGCTACAAAAACCCCTTCTTCATTGTACAATATATGATGAAATATTTGAGGTTTGGTTCTCTTTTTTAATTTTAAGGATTCTTAGTTTAATACTTTGCACTCTAGAATACTCTTAAATTATTCAGATGGGATACAATGGTTATGTCAATATTTTTATATTCTTTAAATTATGCTAATGTATTGTTGATGAAAACTTTTTGGTCATGGTATTTTTCATATAAAATAAATTTTTTGGTGGAATAATTACATCTTTACTTTCTTATATGCAAAAAAAATTACATTCATTTTGAAGTGTCATTTTCTTTAGGTGAGATATAGGTTCAAATGCTCTAAGTATAATTGTATATGGGTAATATTTTATTTTGGACTACCCATTGAAGGTAAAGGAAGGTTTAATATTGTGACCATCTAATGATTTCACTCTAAATATAAATTTGAATATCATTCCTTGTCTCTATATATTGTCAATGCCAATGATTTCCTTGTGTAGCATATGTCCTTAAGACTTGTCTATAGCAATAACAAATGACATGGCAAGTGACAAGCATCTTCAATTTCCTAATGTTATAGGTGGGTCAATATAATTAGAAAAAAGTGCAACAACTTACATGGGGATATCTAGTGTCCTAAACCTTGCCCCAATATAATTAGAAAAATTTGCAACAACATACATGGGTACCCTATTCGACCCCTTTCAACCCATTTTATGAAAACATATGTTCCTAGTGGAATTAGGACCACTAAGGACATATGCCATGTGTTTGCATGGTTCAAAAGGGCTCATCGAGTATTCTATGACCCCTATTGACGCATTATATGACAACATATGTTCCTAGGGGTTCTACAACCCCTAAGAACCTACATCATGTGTTTGAATGACTCAAATGGGGTCACATGGTTCCCTATGATCCCTTTAGACCCATTAAATTAAAACATATATTCCAAGGGGTTCTAGGACCCATAGGAAAAAATATCATGAGTTTGAATGAATCTAAAGGGGCCATAGAGTATCCCATGACCCCTTTCAACCCATTATATGATAACACATGATCTTAGGCATTCTAGGACCTATGTTTAATGGGTTAAAAGAGGTCATATGGTACCATATGACCTCTTTTGACCCATTAAAGGATAACATATATTCCTGAACATATCTCATGTGTTTGAATGAGTTGAAAGGGATTATAGAGTACCATATGACCCCTTTCGACCCATTATATGACAACATATGTTCATAGGGACATAAATCATGTGTTTTAATCGATTGAAAGGGCTCATACAAATTTTGACAAATTATATGACAACATATGTTCCTAGGGGTACTAGGGCTCCTAGGACTTACATCATGTGTTTGAATAGATTAAAATGGGCCATAGGGTATTCTATGACCCTTCTTAATCCATTATATGACAACACATATTCCTAGCAGCCCTAGGACTCTGAGAGACATATATTATGTGTTTTAATGGGTTGAATGTAGTCATAGGGTGCCCTATGACCCCTTTTCCCCCATGACCTCTACACAAACTTGATGTCATCTAATGGGTTAAAAGGGGTTGTAGGGTATCCTATGACCCCTTTAGACCTATTAGATAAAATTATCTGTGTGGTTAGGAGTTATAAGACTCTTTAGAACACTTAATATTATCAAATGCATCAAAAGAGGCCATAACGTACCTAAGACCACATTGGACCCTTTATATCAAATTATCTATTTTGTTACTAATCCTAAGATCCCTAAGCACACTTAATGTCATTGAATGGGTCAAAAGGGGTCATAGGGTATTCTAGGACTCCTTTCGAGGCATTATATGACATCATCTATGTAGTTATGGGTCCTAGGACCCTTAAACACACATATTGTGATTAAATGGGTCAAAGAGTTTCAAAAGGCACCCTATGACCTATTTTGATCCTTTGGAACCATTATATGTATGTTTAAGGTTCCTAAGTCTTTTAAAAAAATTACTCTAAGGATCCTAGAAAAGGGTCACATAATATTATTAAAAATATTTTTTTTTAAGCAACACTAAAAATGTCCAAAAAATATGTTTTTGGCATATTATTGTGTGTTTTTGACTTTGACCATGTAGCAAGTGACACGTTTTTCATCCAAATTTGATGAAACAAAAAGAGTTTATTGAGAATATTCCTAGATTACCATTGGTATATTGTCTCCCAAATTATGATGTTAGTAAGTAATTATTTCTTATTTTCTAATGGAGGTACCTACAAAGTATTAATTGACATACTGTTTGAGAAATAACTATAACTTTTAAATGTATAACTATTTTAATGAGAAGTTAGGCTTTATTTAAATGTATGTTAGATGTAGTATTTAAAATGTGTGTGTGTGTGTGTGTGTGTGTGTGTGTGTGTGTGTGTGTGTGTGTGTGTGTGTGTGTGTGTGTGTGTGTATTTTATTCTTTCTAGGTTACCTTATTTTATATGTTCAAGAAGATAGTGTTTTTGTAATCTCTAACCACTTCAATGTATAGACAGCAAGATAGGGATGAGTTTATTGTGTTGTAGGGATGGATGTAATATGTAATTGTTCTTTGGCTAGCCTTTGATTCACATTAGAGTCATTTGTGGATTCATATTAATTTAACTTGGATCCACTTTTTTGTAAAAAGTATTGTGATTATTTAACTGGGTTATGCCGCTTTTATGCTGTAATAATAAACGACCTTGGTCTTGGGCTAGACTAGAGGTTTTCTTCTCTGTTCTTTCCTACCAATGCCCATTTCAATGGAGGTACTTTGATGCAATTCTTTTTTGTTTATTAATCAATATAATCAAGGCTTAGGCCATTTACTGATAATAAAAAAAACCATAACTTTCAAATATTATACCATTTTTAAAATTGAAAAGATGTATCACATCCTATGGTTTTCCAACTTATAAGGAAAAGAAAGGAAAAAATTAATTTTGAATTTGTTAAGGTGGTCACACACATGAATATTCTGAAATTCTTATAGTAGAAAATTCATAATTAATTATCTATTAAGATTAAAAATACCCAAAATATGTGTCGCATCTAGGCATGGGTGTACTTCTTATATCTAGAATCTTTTTTTAAAATACTATCATTTGATTTTGATCAAGGTGGTCACACATACATCTACTTCTTCTTTTTTTTCATGAAATATTTATACCACTATATTAAAATCCAAAAAATTGACCTATTTCTTCTTCTTTAGATAAGGCCTAGTGGTTTAGAGACTGTGTTCTATTTTCTATAGATTATTTTCTTACAAGTTGTTGATGTAAAGTCCATAACTACTTTAAAATTATACGTCATGTTAACATAATGATGATTTGTTGATTTTTCACTACCACTTAGTGACATAGTTTTGTTGACCATGACCCATATTATATGAGTAATTATTTTCATGAACTCCTCTCTCATGAGAATGAATAAAATAATTAGCAATCATTGGATCTAGGTGATGCTCACAAAGGTGAAGCATGAGACTTTGTAGGAGATCACCCATCTTAGTATTACTCTAGTTTGAATGTACTTAACTATAAATGATTTTCCCCATAGTTAAATCTAATCTACAATTACTCTTTTTGATATATTTTCCTCTTTAATGGAATCATCTTCATCACCCCAAAATCTAAATATCATGCATTCTGAGCTTTTTGACAATTTCGTAAGAGTGCATGAAGACTTACACCTCTCTCTTCAGGTTTAAGGATGGTCTATTTATCATCAACATGAAAAATATTAAGGCGTTAGATTCAAAAAATACGTAGGAAAATACATCAAGGAACTAGAAAAACCATTATAACAAGATTTTCTTCTTTGAACATAGAAGAAAAATATTTTTTCATGGACATGGCATGTTCTTTTAGTGACCAATTTAAGTGTATTACCATAAGAGTGTGAAAGGCATCAAGATGGAACTCTAACAACAAACTAAAAGCACTAAAGTACAAGTTCCTTGTTAAAGAAATATAAGGTCTTGTACTTTTATTGAAATACATGACCACCTATGGGACATGAGGAGAAAAATGGAAAATGAGCTCAAGCAACCTCATCATGTGTGGCATCCATGCTATCTTAAACAATTGGTATTCTTATTTCTCCTACATATTTCTAATGTGGACCAGATTTATTTGATCTTTCAACCCTGACTTCTATGAATGCATCATATTTTAAATTAACATAAATCCCTTTTGTGAATGTAGAAATTAAAAGGACTTGAAACATCACCATGCAAACCAAAGGAAGGTGTTTCCATCCTCTTTTTGATAAGACCCTAAATTGTAATGTTAAATTCTTCATAGTGGAATTAAATAATAGTGTAGAAATCTTGTCATGTTTGTCAATGCTTGACCTTTGGTATCCATATCTATACTCTGGACCATATTCTTCCAATTTCAAACATCTAACACATCTAAAACACAAGATTTTGAGCATTCAATCAAAAATTTCTTCAAATGTTTTATTTTCATCCTCTCTATATATTTTTGATGTTTTAGAATTTCTTGATATACATTGATATTAGAAAAGGTGTGTCTTTTCATTCAATTAATTGTACTATTTATTAATATTAGTATAATTAATAATCTAATCATTATATGTGTTTGGACTTCTATGTAGAGCCATAATTTAATAGAGTAATTAAATGGTTTTTGGTAGTTCATGTGTTTAATAAGAGGAGATAGCATTAAATAATTTTTCTTATTTTAATAAGCCATTTCAATGGACCATTCTTAAACATCAAAAAGTGAAAAAAAAGTAAGCTTGCAAAAAGTAACTAAATTATAACTATTTAATACTTTTAACTTAGGAATAAAGTCTTAGTCTATGATGTTTAAATTATCTCATTTTATAATCATATTTTATGATGTTATCTTGTTTATGTGTATTCTTTCCTAAAAGAATTGTAATTGAAATAAAAGATCCTACTAACACACTACCAATTGAATATATTTCCATGTTCAAATATTTGTAAATCTTATAAGTTGTGCTCATATCATATTTGTTTCACAATACAACTTATTGTAACATTTGAATTTAAAACGCCAAAACAAATAATTCACACCACTATCCATACTATTTTTCTCACAACTAATTTTTTAAATTAAAATAATGATAGAATATGTTCAATTTAAGATTAATTTTTGAAATGATAAACACAAAATTAAATAAACATAAGAAGAAAAAATTAAGAATTAAAAAAATGAGCTTCAAATAAAATTTTAAATAACTAAAATCAATTTTATGAATATCAAATATCAAATAACTCTAAGAAAATTATAATTTTAAATATAAAAAATAATTCCTAATCTAATTTTTTTCTAATTATATAACGCCTAATGAATTTTTAATATTTTGATACTATACCATTCACAAGTTTTCTTCCTCCTTCTCTTCTTCCTCTTTTTCTTCCATTAGTGCATGCAGCTCTCCTACAGTAACTATGATGGATGGAGTGCTATCAAAATCATCACTATCACTGTTGTCATCATCCTTGATTTCAATGGGATCATCACTAGGCTTTTGCAGATGATAGATGTTCTTCCACATATTTGTTGCATCACTTACAACATGCTCAATGTCCTTAATTAAAATTAAACATGTGTGAAATCTAATCATCATTTTACCTTCATTGTTCTTCATTTCTTCCTTTATTTATGCTCCAGTGAGACTGGGTAGAAGATTCTTCAGGAATTTCTCATATATGTCTTTGACCATTTGGGTGGCTGACTCCCATCTTGGTTGCAATCTCTCCAACAGCTCTTTGGAGATTTGAGGGGCAAGTTGGTTCCCATTTTGTTGAGTACCATTTCCTCAATCTACATTTTCTCTGCATCAGTCCTTGTTTCAAATTTCAATGCCTTGAAATTTGTGATGCCAACTTCCTCTTCCAATTGTTTTAGCCTTTCCTCAAATGTGAGTGGAGGCCTAACAAGTATAGGTTCTTGCTTGCCTTTTCTGGTTCTTCTGGAGAATATTGCAATAGGCTTCTTCTTAGGTTTGGTGATAATCACCTTCCCTTTCTTCTTTGGCGGTTCCTCTTCTTTTTCAGATTCAAGTTCTTCACCTTCTTCTTCTTCTTCTTCTTTATCCTCACCTTTTCCTTCGATAAGCATAAGAGGGCCAATTTTAGTTTTCAATTTGGCTATCTTCCTCTTTCCTTTGCTTATGGCTTGGGGTAGCTTGATTTCAAGCTCAATTCTGGCCTTTGTCTCATCATATGTTCCAAAAATTGGTTGCTTTGGGTCTACTACCTCATTCACCAGTGCTTCAATAATTTCCTTGGCCTCATCAATATTTACCTTGTAAGTAAGAGGTTTCACCTATGCAACTCAAGGTCTAACTGCCTAAATGTATACATTATCATAGTCAACCATGAAGCATACATCATCTTTGTAATCTTCAACTAGTTTTGGTGGGATTCATAACCTATTATTCATCCTTTCCTTGAAATCTTCAAAATAGTTATCCATAACTTTTTCAAAGTTTTCACCCATGTCAGCAATAAACTCATTAATCTGATATAAAATTGGAACGTCTTTTCTCCATACAATTGTTCCTTTGGATGGAAAGAATTTTTGAACATAGAAAAATAAACAAATTAACAAGGAATCAAATTTGTAGGGATTATTCTTTGAAGTCCTTATGTTGTCCATATTCTTGTTTAATTGTTTCAACAACAATTCTAATAGGTCAAATTCAAGATTTTTCTTCACAATTTTGAATGACAAATCAATAGCCTCATAGGGTACACTATTCATACGACTGGAGCTATAAATTTTGTGGGTAATGACATGAATTCCAAACCTTAATTCAACATCAGATACAGTGCTGACCTTTAAACTTCTACTGTCCCATTCAGCTAGGGTTTGCTTCTGCAACTCCTCTCGACCTAGGGTTTTGGTAGTTTTTGCTTTACTTAGCATGCGGAGACCAGTAATCTTATTAATCATCTTCTTGGTGATTAACATTGGCTGCTCTAACCATAGTTGCCCGTTATGAACACGATTGAGTATGTACCTAATGCACTTGATTAGGAAACTTCTTGGCAAGTGCGAGATATGGGTTAACCCTTTGGTCTCTAGATGCTTATGGTTGGGTTTTAGAGAGCCATCAACACTCATTTCTCCTAGGCATTATCCATCTCTAGGTTTTCAATCTCTTGAATAGAACATTTGAAATGTGTACGAATGTCATTTATGAGAAGTACCTTAGGTGGAGTTTACGATTAAGCTCCATCGGGGTCGAGTGACTCTGCAACTGCTAGAACTAGCTTGAAATTCAGCACCTTCCACTCTACTCCTTTAACTAGCATTTTTGAACCTCTTTTTGCCTTGGTGCTACTGCCACTCCTGGATGCCATCGTTTCTCGGTAGGTGTAAGAAAATTTTGAACAAATTCTCTACTTGAAAATCGCTTGAAATCGCTTGGAATTTTCTTTGGAATTGCTAGAAATTTCTTAGCTCTATAATCATGGTGAAAAATAAAATCAAATTCTGCCCTTTTGATGAATTTTTTTCTATAAATTAATTGTATGAAGGTAGCTGAGATGACATAGTGTTTGACAGGCTATCATTCACTTGGTCAGTAGAAGCTTGCAACTCAGTGATCAAATAAAATTTTTGTTGTTCCCAACCTAGCTTGGCAAGGTCTTCAACTGACTTCGTAGTTAGATGCAATTCAGCGAAAGATACGCTTTCTTTGATCCTTGTGTATCTAGAATACTGATTTGATCATTTTGCTTTCTTTTATTTTGAAACTGCTTGAGATATCACTAGAGGATGCAGTTCCATATCCTTGTTTATGGATCTAACTGGAGATGGTGGAGTCAACCACTTCTTGAGTGACATTTCCATCATTTGAATTATCTTGCTCGGTAGATTTAGGAATCCACTGTTGTCTCATCTACTTCCAAATGTTTTCAACTTTAGCTTTCTTTTCATCTTCAACTCTTCCTATGTTCATGCAATTTTTAGCTATATGACCAAGTTTTGTACATGTATAACACCTTATAGTAGTATCCTTCTTCCTTAGGTGATGTATTGCACAGTTTATACCAATATGTCCATATTCTCCACAATAATGACATCTACACTAGGTATTGTAGTCCCATCCAAATATTGCTTTAACAAGTTGTTCAGCTAGATTGAATAATTTGGATCTACATTGGAATGCCTTGTGACCATGCTTCTTCCATTTGTGACAATTTCCTTCAAATTTTCGTTTCTCGTTGCATTTATTAGCTTTATGACGATGTTGACTGCAACTGTAGCATTTACCATTGAATTTACTTTTTCCATTGCTTCAACACTTGTTTGATGTATGACCTAACTTACCACAGTGATTGCAACTAGGTCTTTAATTCCTTTGGGCACCTTGTTTGGAGGTTTCACCTTCTTCCTTATAACCAAGTCTAGCTTTACCTTTTTGTCTATGAAGATTCTGCTCACTTTGTTGATTTAATTGAGTCATGTCGGCTTGAGATTTCATCATTCTTTCATTAACTTACTTTTCAATGATTAAGTCATTTTCCAAAATTTCATTGATTTTTCTTTTAGATCTCTAGTCACTTTGTAAGATTTCATTGATTAGATCATTCCTCAGGCTTTCATTTTCAGATCTTAGATTCATAATTTCTTCGTTTGCATTAGATAGTTGATCCACAAGATCTTCATGCCGATTGGATTGATTATTTCTTGTCTCTAAGTCTTTAGTTGCCTTGTTCCTCTGTTCCAAAACTTCACATAGCCTGATTGATTGGATTTCTTGTTCTCTTTTAAGCTTTCTTACTTCTTCTTATAGAGAGCCATTCTTTGCTAGAGGTTCCTTGATTGCCTCATTAGCTTCATCTGAACTACTTGATGGTAAAAGGTCTTCAATCTTTTCTTCAACATACTGATGGTCATTCATTTGTCTTGCAAGTTCCTTCCTTCTCTTCGGGAATTGAGAAAGATGCTCCTTTGCTTCTTTGAGTTGAGCCATGGCCATTTCCAAATCTAGCTTTTCATTTTTAATAGCTTTGTCAAGTCTGAATATCTCCACTGTCCTTGATCTTTGCTCAAGCTGTCAAGGTTTATCCTGAAAACCAGAATGCTCTAATACCAATTGTTTGAAATATTCAAGATATGATGGGTTACTAAGAGGGGAGGGGTGAATCAGTAACTTCAAAACTTTAAACAATTCAGCACTTTAACTATATATACTATTCACCATTCATTCATCTAATCTAATGCATATATGAGAAATCAAATATCCATAACACATGTACACAATGATTTGGTAACCCAAAAACTTTCAACATAGAAAGTAAAACTTGGGTCGGGATGATACCCACAAAACTTCATTACTGCAATATGAAGTTGGCCTGTTAAGGCTTACATTGACCACTTCTGGTGATCTGCCCTATTAGGAGCACAAAGGATTACTAGGTCCACCTTGTTAGAGGATTTACAAACATACATTGAAGTATGCACTCTGTTAGGAGATTTATACAAAGACTATTAAGTCTACCCAGTTAAAGAATTTACAAAACTGATTCACTTGTTAGGATGAAGCAATGGATCTACTTACAAACTTAATTTTCTGATTAGATCCTTGAAGTATAGATCACCTCTTATGACTAACGAATCTTTACTGCTCCTTGTAGACCTTGCTGAATACTCTGCTCTTCTACTGATTCACTTTCATTCTTCTCAAAACATTACATGTCTATCTTGATACATTCTTACACATCTTGTAAATGATATAATACATTACATATATACCATTCCAATAATTACAATTGCAAGGTCGGCTAAAATACAAGGGAACAAAATATTACTAAGTCGGCTAAATAGTAAATAACTCGGGTTCACTAAACTGATTTGGTGACCTTCTAATACTCGGTGTCCACTGCATTACTCGGCATCGTCATGCACTCGGTAGAAGTGAAGGCTTGGTCCATACTAATCACTTGATGTAGTTCTGAACTCGGTAACCATTGGAAGCTCAGTAGATATAGTATCACTCGGTAAAAACTAAATCCTTCATTTACCTTGCTTTTACTCAGTAAACACTATACTTTTATTACTCAGTAAACACTACACTTCCATCACTTGGTAAACACTACACTTCCATCACTCAGTAAACACTGTGAAGCTTGGTGAACACTATAAACTCGGTAGACACTGTTGGATTGCACATTAACTCAATAGCTTCATGAATGCTTGGTATGAAGTACTTAAGTGATGAACCTACAAGTTAACCACTGAATGCTCGGTATACATTGTAGATGCTCGGTGTAAACTGTGAAGCTTGCTTAGTGTAGGAAACTGAGTGCTTAGCTCGGTAGCTATACTGATATAGATAAGTGTTGTCACTAATGGCAATAATAACTTAATGCCAAAAATGTACACAATCCTTTCTATATCCAAGCTATCTATTCTCATCTATTACACGCAAGCGATCCACATTTTCAAGAATATAAGTCTTCATTCATAAGAAAGCTTTTAGGGTGCATTCAAAAAGTTCAAGTCAAGCAAGAAATAATTCATTCAAGGCCCTCATTTTATATCATTATTCATGCATTTTTTTAAGATATATCTTATTTCTTCATTAGGGGAGTTGCCCATCAAGAAACAAGATCTTCATCAACCATGCATGAGCAATCAAGTATTCAACCCTTCAAGAATTCAAGAGCATAATCATATACATGGGTCTATGATGTAGAAATAGTAGATCTATTGTATTTGTGGAGACATCCTATAGAAGAGATCCTTTGAGTATACATCTTGGGCAAGGACTTTGATTCAACATTGGTACCCCATACATCTACCATGGGTATTGCTAATCTAATATGGGCCCTTTAGAAGATTATGCTTATCAGTTCCTCTTTCACCTCCCCTACTATTCATTTCAAATTAAGGGCTTAATATATACATAAAACCTCCAAAATTCTTATTTTTAATGTTACATAGATAGATTATTATATTTTAAGTATATATAGTTATTATATTATATGATTTGCATACATAGATATATTATTATATTTTTATTATATTATAATACAAATTAAAGATATTAAACTATAAAATAACTAATTTAATATTATGATATACATTTAAATAACATGCTATAATATTGATATAATTTTTATACATGTAGTGGTGTAGGAGCACCTAGGCTAACTCCTAGTCCTAGTTTCACATTTTGGTTTTAGGCTTCTTGACCTTAGCCAAGTTAGTTGGTTGTGTTTGGACCTTAGACTTGGTTATGTGTGTTTTCTCCTAGATGGATTTGACTAGGCTTAATCCATTGTAGTTATTTTTGAGTTGTTTTTCCTTACCTTGTATTTTGGTTGTTATGAAGATTAGGAGTATGGGTCTTATACCCTAAAAATTTGAGGAAGGTATGGTTCTGAACTTATTTTTCCCTCTATGATGTTGTCACATCCTTATATATAGGTTGGAGATCATACATTGTCATTTGGCACAAAGATTAGAAAGATGTCAAAAAGATGTAAATTGTTGCAAAATTTGTCAGTTATACAAAATTAGTCAAAATCATGTGAGTTGATGCTCTAAAGGCTAAACATTCTTGTACATCACAAATGGATAACAATGGACCCATTTGGAAGTTTCCAAGTGATGGATGTCAAAATTGCTAGGAGATGCAAAAAGTTGTCTGCAACTTTGACAAGTTGCTTGACAAGATTTTGACAAAATGTTGCATTTTCAGGTGAATGGGGTTGATATTTAGGATAACTATCTAAAACCTCTCGAGGAACCTATAAACTCATGGGGGAGACCCATTCCAAGGGTTGGAGTTTGTAATGAGTGAATTTTGAAACTGAAAACCAATATAATATTGTTCCAAAATTGATAGTTTAGGGGTTTTTGATAGCATGAGAACTTTAATGGATTAGTGGACTTCTGTTTTCATTTTATCTTTGCAGTTCATTTTCTTATAGTACCTTTTGTTTCATATTTCAAGTTGGTAAGATTTCTTTTGTACACAATTTGAAAATAATTTCCAATTAGATAGTCTACTATTCTATTTTGGCAATCTTTGTGAAAAATGGCTCCCCCATGAATCCTCACTGTGGAATCATGGTCTTGAGGGACATGGAAGTGGAGTCTTTGTACAATGTATATACAAAAGGAGAGGCCTAGACAAACTATTTTTCCATAGTCCAAATGATGCCCTAGGCAAGCTTTCAGTGCATGGCTAGGCAATCAGAGTGCTAGCGAGTGGAATTTGGTGGATCAAATGTTCTAGATAGTTCAATTTGAAAGTTCTAGGAGGAGGGATTTATGAAGACAATATGTGTGTAAGGAGAAGTTTACAAGACAAGTTTTTCTTATGCATTCCATTATACCCTAGCAAGTGCTGATTGGAAATGCTTGAAACCATTATTTTTAGGCATAAAAGTAGCAAGGAGGTGTACAAACAAGTTGAGGACTTGAGACCCACAAAATATTTTAGTATTTCGAAAGGAGTATCCATATTTGAGATTGGGTTGCCACCTTGTTAAGAGAAATTTGGAGTTGTAGCCCAAAAACTAACTTTGGAGGCCTAATTCAACTAGGCCTAATTTTGACAATTTTGCTACGTTTAAAGGAATCAATAAGGAGAGCTATGGATTTTGAAGCCAAAAGTTTGGTAGAAGTCCAAACCCCTTAAATTGAACCCCTCATGCATTCAAATTTTTTTTGTGAGCGGTAATAAGTAATATTTATGTCATGTCAGATGGTCTGTGACTGAACTGATATTGTACAGTTTTGTTCTTGCCGCTTTTACTCCCTTTTTACCTCTATTCACTTTTTCGTTATTTTTACTTCCCACTTCGACCGTTTACCTCCGTTACTGATATGGCATGCAATTTATGTATGTGCTATTTAATTTTTGATGCACAAATCATGTTTTTTATGCTATGAAATGCGGCATCCATGTCGCTTTTTGCGTCAGGATAGACGGCTCCGATAAAAACAAGTTCACTGTGATTTTTTTGAAAGTGTCTGTCATATAATTATTAAAACACTACACAAATTGCTTACGAGCAACATAGCAACGACCATTTTTGAAGGAGAAACCGGTTTCGGCCGTTAAAACGCTAAACGCAGCTTTAAATGTCTGTTTCTATGATATTATTACATCATTCAACAGCAAATGAGTCGTGTTACAGGAGATGAAATTACAATGCACAACTCATATTTTTAATCTTCAAATTGAGCTGTCTGATTTAAAATTGTTGCAACTTCATAAAATAATGTTTATTTTATTTCATATGTTGCTTGAAGTCGGTGAGCATTTAATACTAAGTCTAGAAAAGTCTTGAAATTCTGTACATGCTCCTTCCAGATTTTTTATCTCCCTCTAAGCAGCTGTTCAGAAGTCTGCTTCACTTATAAATGCCAGTCCATTGGCAGATGGATGTGTGATGAAAAATTAGCGTAATACAAAATTAATTTTGTACAATTTGCTATGTTCTCTCTACTCTGCTTTACTATGTTTTATATTATGTGCTGCTGTTATAATCATTCCAATACAACTTTCTTTTGTTCATTCTTCTAGGTCTGCACTTCAAAAAAAAGTCTCTTTCGATGACAAGGTTATTAATTAGAGCATATGAGGGAAACGGTTATAAAGTGCCCAATCGTTTAATAACAACATCTTTATAATAACAATATAAAGATCAAAATAAAAATATTGTGAAGAGCAAAAGAGGGAAAATGTAAAGAGCAAACAAATTGTGAAGAAAAAGAATAACATTCTTTACACTATAAATAGGTTGCCATGTACATGGCTAGACATGAGTGAGAAATGACAGAATTGAAGTTGGTCATTTTGGTAGTGGTTTGTGTAGAATGTATAATCCTGTCCGTATCGCTGAGGATTCCAATAATCTGGTGGACCATCCGATTATTTGATAAGCCTAGGTTTCGGATCAGGTATTGTGTATGATGTACTGTTCATTAATTAATTAATAAAAATGTTAAGGTGACTATAATTTATTTATATATTTATTTTTTATTGATTTCAGGGGCCAAAGGTGTTGCTCTCAAATGAGAGTATAAGCGTGGTGGGCAATGTTGCAGAAATATTCCGCTGTCCTTCATCTCACAGTCTAAATCTTTGTTTGGCGAGATATTCTCATACTGATGGAGTGTATTTGTAATAGTGTGTTTCCAACATAAGGAAAGATGATGTCATCAACACCATAAAAAATGAATAAATGGAGCAGACATAGCCTTTGCAACTTCTTGAGCAATTAGTGTTGGCTGTCAAAGATTTGACGTTTAAACAGTCCACAGTGATGATTTTTGAGAGCTTTTGGAGTAAATCTTGTAATTTCTTATATCAACATTTGAGGTCATGTTATATGATTAATTAGATCAATAACGATTCTCTCCATCCCGATATTTGCTCATATCGTATCTATTATCCAAAGACAATGTTAACAGAGAATTTAGTTTAGAAGCTCTTAGATTTGATTGCAATTAAATTGCAAAACCTTGTCCTACTACACCACAAGTTTTATTTAGTATATTTCCCTTAACTTATCCGTTTAGTTCATTTCTTTTTAACTGATTAACAATATAATTGAGAAGCTCTCAGATTTGCTTGCAATTAAATTGCAAGAAATTGATATCAAACTCCTAATCACAATTTCCTTGTCCTACTATAGTCAAGATTCATCTAGTCCATTACTCTTTATTGTTTAGTTTAGCTCATTTCTTTAACGGATCAAGCCGTGGGATTAATTTGGGGACTTTTGAATGTCTCTTGCAATTTCAATATGCATATAATGTTCTCAATTCTCAACTATTTTGTAGTTAAAGCAACTGCTATTAGATAAATCCATGCCATGCATTTGAGTTAACTAGACAAATTTTTGAGAATATATCTCTCAGCCTGCTGTATAACCAGCCCACAAGTTAATAGCTAATATATCAAAAGAAGAAAGATAAATAGCATATGCTAAAAAAATGGGTGTAAAATTCTTTTGACTCTAGTTTTTTTTCTTTGAGATCTGATTAAGTGCCATCTTTGTTGAAGGCTGTAGATGTTAGTATTTTTAAAGAAATTAGCCAAGCAATCCAAGAGCCCCTTTACTGGAAACTCATTAATTTCCTTCCTTATTACTAATGTTAACTCGCGGTGGAAACATTGATCTAATAATTGGGACCAATTTAAAGGAAGAGATATTAGAACAAAAAAAATCCTCTTTGGATCTCTAACCTTATGGCACAAAAAAAATCATATCAAACAATGGGTACTTGGATTCCTTAATTTATAACAATATTTATGAATCCCTCGTCTGGATTAGATGGTCGTTGATTCATTTCTGTTTGAGATAATGGGCTCAAAGGGAATTAAAGATTTTCCAGTAACCAAACTGCTTCAAGATCCGACATTTTCTCTCGGTACATATAACAAACGAATCCCTGTGTTTTCCTTCAGATGGCTCCCACAAATGTTTAACCATACTACTGGAATCGATTTTCTGTGAAAAAAGAAAAGGTTCTACGAAACGCTCTACCTGCACTCCAAACTCTACAGAATAAACTTTAAGCGACGGAATGATCTCTTGTTAGACTTATTCTTATGTCTTGCCTCAACTTTATAAAATTCTAATTTTTCATGAAAGCAAAATATAAATTGTATTATTATTTTTAAAATTAATCTATAAATATTATATTTTTAAATTAAAAACTAACATTTAGTTACACATTATTTACATTTCATGTAAATTATGATTCGGGCTTTGGAAAAGAAAAAAAGGAACCCTGTCGAAATCATCGTAGACATTTATTCTTGCCTTGCAACAAGGGTTCCCACGTATTTCGTGGGAAAATCCAATTTGTTACGGCTCTTTTAGTCCCGCATAGTAACATACTATTCGAATTAATTACCATTGTTCCTACCGGGGAAAGTAGTATACTTCCAACTTTTTAATGGAAAGGATGCAATATTAAATAGTATGTTACTAGGGTCTTGCTAGGGTCTTTATTTCTGTTGCTCAATAGATATCAGTCTTTATAGAGGATTCTTTTATGACACATAATCTTATTAGTGTTAATATATAATTTTTATTATTAGCTTTAGTTTAGGTGAGTTTTATGCAATGTGTATATTAAATTGAAATTTGAATATTGAGTTATGAATTCATGTGTGAAAAGTATAAAAGTAAAATTTGTTTTATTAGTTAGGTAATTGAAGATTAAAAATAATAGATAAAATATAAATTTAATAAATTGTAATATGAAGTGTAGTTAGTGGATGGTTAATTTTCAAGTAAAAACTATTAGCTTCATAATAATATATTTACGAATTTACTCAATACCTTTTTGTATGTGTGTGTGTGTCTATATATATATATATATATATATATATATATATATATATATATATATATATATATATATATATACAAAATTTAACAAAACTATTAGTGTCTTATTAACTAATCATTCTTTTTCTTTTTTTCAAACAAATTTTAAAAAATCAAAACTTATTGACTCCCTCATTTTAATTATGAATATCACATTTATGACATGATAGTTGATAAATAAGAAGTGGTTTATCTACCTACAGAGCCCCAATTCCCACACATGTACTTGTTTTACCAAAATATGCAAAAATAGCTACCCATGGATATCAAATTTATATGCAATGATCTTTTCTCATTTTTGCACACTGAAACCAAGTGAGACTACGCACTTTTGAAATCCTTCAAACTAAATTTTACTAGTGGATAATCTCGTGAGATGTCAGTATAATGTTTGTAGTTGAAGGATTTGAGCAATACAAATCCACAAAGCTTGAAGAATACTTGCACGAAAAAGATAAGAGGTAATGACAAAAGATCTACCCTTATAAAAGGAGATCAAAAATCAAAAAAGGGTGACCTAAAAGGTAAAATAAATTTAATAATTACTAATTGATTATTAAATGTGAATGCATAAGTGCATAAGTGCATAGAGTGAAATCTTAAGAAGGGAGTAAAGGTAATTCAATAAATGAGATTAAATTAACGCTTTACTCTAACACCCCCCCTTAAGATGAGCAACAATGTAGCTACAAATAATGTAAAAAGAGCAAGGAAACTACAATGCAATGCGGAAAGAAACCTTGGGTCTTTAGAACAAGGCTTGATGAGGTACCCAATCACAACCAAATCTCTATGAAATGGAGAAATAGAGAAAACCTAGTGGGGAAAACTCTACTCCAAAAAGAGACAACAAGAAAAGAAGGAAGGAAGGAGTCATCACTGAGACCTCCCAAGGATAATTTCCTTCACCTTAAGCATAGAACATAGTTCAAGATACAATGAGGATGCAAAAGTTTTAGTGAAGATGTCTACAACCTACTGAGCAGTAGGAATGTACTTCAATCTCAAACTGCCATCCTGAATTGGATGTCTAATGAAGTGCATATGATGCTCAATGTGCTTGGTCTACTGATGCTGAACTGAGTTGTAGGAAATGTGTATAACATTTTGATTTTCACACCATAGAAAGGTGTTGGAAATACTCAAGACTATGCTAAGTTACTAAGAGGGAGGGGTGAATCGGTAACTTTTAAAACTTTACCAATTTCAATTCTTAATTCAATAAATCAATTGGCACTTAATTCATCACAACTGATGTAATTGCATGCATGAGAAACCAAAAATATGAAAGCATCCATAACACTTGAACTAATAAAATTTGGTGACCCAGAAACCTTACAAATAGAAAGTAAAACTGGGGTGGGGATGATACCCACAAACTTAAGTACTGTAGCATAAAATTTGCTGGTTAAGGCTTACATTGATCACTTTTAATGATTTTCCATGTTAGGAGCAATTAGGACTACTAGGTCCACCTTATTAGAGATTTTACAAACATACAATGAAGTATGCACTCGGTAAATAGATTTATGAAAGACTATTAAGTCTAACTTGTTAGAGAATTTTGACTGGTTCACCTATTAGGATGAAGTGGTAGATCTTTGACTTGCAACTAAGTTTGCTGATAGAGATTCCTTGGCGCACTGATCACCTTTCTATGATAGATATATCTCTACTACTCCTTATACTATTATCGCCTCTAAAATTTTCTCTTCTTTTGCTATATTACGTGCACATTCACTTTCACATTCATACACTACTTCATATATTTCATACCCTTATTCCTTGGATATGATACAATATATTACATATATATACCAATCCAAATTACAAAATTACAAAGTCGGCCCACATGAAAACACTCAGGTTCTGAAGACTGACTTGGTGAAGTTCTGATACATAGAATCCACTATCATTACTCGGCTTTTCATGCACTTGGTAGAAGTAGAATCTTAGTCCATATTGATCACTTCAAAGTAGTATTGAACTTAGTCTCTAGTGGTGACTCAGTAGATACTATGCAACTCGACATAAACTAAATTACTTGTTTACCATGACCAAACTTGATAAACACTAGCACCATAAGCTTGGTTAACAATAGCTTTGCATTACATGAACTGTGAACTCGTTAGACATTATAATGCTTGGTAACCACTAATAAACTTGGTGTATTCCGAAATGCTCAATTTGAACTACTGGACTTTATACTGACTGAATCTTCGCATTAACCACTGAGATGCTTGGCAAACATTGTAAATTGTACAATTAGCTTGATAGTCATAAAAAATATGAATAAGTGTGTGTCAATAATAAAAAACTTGACTAATATGTCAACACAAGTTGGGACTACCAGGAGAAAATCCAAACTTGTCATCAATAGTCAAAGCCACAAAACCTCCTAACTAGCCAATACAACTACCTTATATTCTGGCTCTATAGATGATAATGCATGAGCATGCTGCTTCTTGCAAGACCATGTGATAGGACAAGAACCAAGACAAAAGACAAAACTAGAAGTAGACTTGTGATCATCAATATCACCAACCCAATCTGAATTTGTGAAAACAACAATGTGAGGATCCCCTAATGTGTAGTGAATATCATAACATGTTGTACCCTTAATGTACCTCAAGATACATTTGAAAGATTTTCAATAAATCAGATGTGGATAATGGGAGAATCAAGAAATAAGTCCAACTACAAAGGAAATATCAGAATGAGTGCATGTCAGGTAGAACAAACTACCCACAAGCTATTTGTATAGAGTGGAATCCACTGTAGGAGTAGAGAAATTGATAGATAAAACAACACCTGACTAAAAAGATGTGGGAGTAGGCTTGTAATCAAACATCTCGAATCTCTAAAGAATATCAAGAGCATATTTTTGCTAGAGTATGGTTATCCCATCCAAAGATTGAAAAACCTATAGGCCCAAAAAATAATGCAAAAGTTCAAGGTTTGTCATCTCAAATCGCTCTCTCAATGCTTGCTGAACACTCTGGCACCAAACCAACTTTCTTCCTTTTAGAAGAGGAAAAAGATCCCATATGTGGTTCTTCATCAAAGAAGAGTACTCCTCATCCATAGCCCTATCCCACTTTGAGTGTCCTCTCACCTATGAAAAACTTTTTGGATCTTCTAAAATGGCATGACTCAAGAGGCCACTACCCACAATCTGAGCATTAGTAGGATCACCTACCAAAGGTCTAACGACATCAATACTATCATGATCTCACTTGGGCACTCATGAAACATCTGGTGGAGGTGGTGAAGGGGGATCAATGTGTATATTTTCCTTAGACAATGTATAATATTGTAGAGGATTCAAGGAAGTACTAGATAGTGAGGAAGAAGCTAGAGATGGAGGATCCAATCGAGGATAATGCTCATCAAATTAAACATCTTAATGAAATAAGATATCTCTAGAATTAGGATCAAACAACATGTATGCCTTCACATCCTAATAGTAGCCAACAAAAGTGAGTGGTCAAATCTTCTTCTCCATGGCTTTTCACTGAGAATTTGGAATAAATGGCCAAGCCTCACTACCAAAAATATGGAAAGTAGAAACATCAAGCTTGACAGGAGTCCAAGAATCCCTAGGAGTCAAGTGCTGCAATATCTTTTGAGGCATCCAATTCTTAATATAGTTGGCATAATTGATAGCTTCAACCTAGAATGGAGAACTCATATCTCAAGACTGAATCATAAAATTAGCCATTTCCTGTAATGTCCTTTTATTTCTCTCTGTAACCCCATTCCACTGAAGGGTGTACGAAATTGAGAACTAATGTTGTAAACCATGCTTAGTGAAAAATTCTTTGAAAGATTCATTTACATACTAACCCTCATTGTCATTGCATATACCCTTGATAGAAAGACTAGATTGTTTCTCCAGAAATGTCTTAAAGGTTTGAAAGGAATCAAAGACATCTGACTTGTACCTCAAAAAGTACACTCATGTGCATCTAGAGAAGTCATCTATAAAGTTGAGAACATATCAAGCACCTAAAAAAATTGGAGTGAAAAATGATATAAGAGTATTGTGTATCAACCTCAATGGTGCCTTAGCATGTGTGGATCTACCTGCCAGAAAAAGATCTCTGTGATGTTTGCCAAGTGCACAACCTTGACACACACCATTAGTACAAGAGATTTGATGAACCCAATTAATAGCTCCTATGTACTCATCTACTATAGATATTTGTAGTTGACATAGCCAAAACACTCATGCCAAAGTTTTCCCATTGTCTCTACATGGGAAATGAGAGAAACACTTGTAGAATTAGACTCTCCAATCCATCAAACTGATATAAGTAAGACTAAAGATTAACACTCCTTGCAACAATAACCAAGTCAGGATCATGGAGATCTTGAATAACTACATCATGTGGTGAGAACTCAACTATCTTTCTAGTGCCTTAATGATAGATCTGAAAGATAGACATGAGATTCAAAGATATGGCTCAAACCAAGAGAACATCTTGTAATGAACCACCTTCTAGAGAGATAGTTCTTGAACTTGTGACTGAAAGTTGAGAAGAATCACCAACTGCAATATGTATAGTAACACTTTTACCAAATGAGGTAACCAAATTAGGTGAGTGTGTCTTATGATGTAAAGCTCCGAAATCAAGAATCCAAGAAGCTGTAGAAGACAATGCTCATGTAAAAAGAACATGTCATTTCCCTATAGGAGGAGGTGGAGGCTTTAGAGAAGTAATACTAGTATATTGCATGGCCTCCTCTAAAGCCTCAAGACATTTCCAACACCTAGAAATAGGATGTCCTTCCTTTCTAGAAAAATAGTATGGATGACATGTATATTTCTTAGTCTTGGAGGAAAACAAACCAAACATAGAAGAATTACCCTTCTGAGAGGGCTTCCAAACATTTTATTTGGGAGTAAGCTTGGAGGAACTCTTCCTTCTTGCTAAATCTAGCTTATACTTCAACGTTCTACTTCAACATTCTTCTAAATGTCTGAGCTACCAATGCCTTTGTCTTTGAACTAGTCATAGAATCCAACTGTGTAAGCTTTGAATGCACTCTAGTCAACCAATCACAAAAGACATCAAAAGTAAGAATAAAAAATCTAGACGGGTATTGCACTCGTCAAGATGAAACTATAGACTATCAGATATTTGTAGAGAAATTAACCCCATTGCCTCTTATTCATATTGTTCCTATGTTGCATAATCTCATAAGGTCTCTAAAAAACTAGTTGTATGACATCTTAACAAGACCACAACCCTTTTGGCCAAAGAACCCGAGTTATCAAGGTCTTCCAAGTGTGATAGTTATGAAGGGTCAGATGTTCTAAACAACAAGAGTTCTTGGCAATTGTTTTAGAAGGTGTTCAATTTTTTTTGATTGAATTCTTGGTTTACATATGTAAATAACAAAAATAATGTGACAAAACACCCCCTACAATGAAAAACACTCAACTCCTACTGCTAGTAGGAATGTGTAAATGAGAGAAGAGAAAAAAACCTTTAGAAAAGAATCACAAATGCGTGTGTGCAGGATCATGGTGTGCCAAAAAGTGGTGATCTAAAAAATTTGTAGTTCCGAAATATCTCAAAAAAATTCAAAATATATTCCAACCTTTTTCCTACCCACCCTGATACTAAATGAAAAAAATTAATATTTTTATAAGGTCTACTATATCTTTTGATACCAAACCTATATGGTCAACTTTAAAAAGATCCTAAAAATGTGCTTTTGGCCTGTTTTCATGTGATTTTTACTTCAAATATGGAGCCGATGACTTTTTTTTCACCAAAATTTGATGTAATGAAAAGGGTTTCTTAAGAATGTTCTTATCTTTTCATAAATGTAATGTTTGTCAAATTATGAGTTTAGTAACTGATTATTACTTATTTTCTAATGGAGTTATGTATAAAGCATTGATTGACACACTACTTGAAAAAAAGCTATAACTTCCAAATGGTACAATATTTTTTAAATCCAAAAGAGCATCACATTCTATGTTTCTTCTACTATAAGGAAAAAAATAAAAAAATAATTCTTTTAGAATTTTGAATTAGTTAAGGTGGTCAGACATGAGAGTTTTTTATTCCAAAAATACTAAATTCAAAAAATAATTCTTAATTGTTTGTTTAGAATAAAAATACCCAAAAATATGTGTCAAATCCAAGCATGAGTCTGCTACTTATATCTAGAATATTATTAGAAAATATTATCATTTGATTTTGATTAAGGTGATTAGACATACGTCTGCTTCTTATTTTTGTTCTGAAATTTTTGTAACATTGCATTAAAATTCAAAATTTTGACCAATCATTTTTTTTTTTTAGATATGTCCTAGTAGTTTAGAAACTAGATTCAATTTTCTAGAGATTCTTTTCTCTCAGCTTTTTGATATAAAGTTAATAACAAGTAAAAAATTACACATCGAGTTGACATGACCCTAATTTTCTAATTTTTTATTGCCACTTAAGAGCATAGTTTTGTTGACCATGATCCTACACATACCCAAATACTTGATACAAAATATTTGTGAAATGATAGGGAATATGGAAATTTCTTGAGAAGAGATTTCTGCCACTTTTTCTAGATCAAAAAATGGAGCTATAGTGAAGAAGTTACACTCCCTAGAAGATAGAAGTCATCAATGGACTTCAAGAACAAAAATAGGTACCAAATAGAAAAGAAAATCGCAAAAAATCCTAATCCATCATCTCCATGTCGGAACCAACTTTTTGATGCTTCTTTCGGATCAAAACAAGACCCCCGTATGTTCAAGATATTGTTAAAAAACTATAAGGCCCCTTGTAAAGCCTAAAAAAGAATTTTATTTTAAAAATAAAATAAAATAAATCCCACCACTTGGTGCAATGGTAGCCTAGTAGAGGGTGGGTAGACAATGGTAGAGCCACTAGCACTGTTTGCGCATAGGCTACATAACAGTACCACATCGAGAGCCCACTAGCGATGACCGCAATTGTTTAAAGCACCACCAATTTTTTAATATGAAAAATTGCCTTAGATTTTGTGTAGAGGTTGTATGGCCCTATAGTAAAATTCCCCCCCCCCCACCCAAATCAATGTTATCTGAAATTAACAAATTTAATATGAAAACAGGGATTTTGATGCGTTCCGAATCCAACCATGATGTCCATTTGGACTCAAGTTTGCTTTGAAAATTAGAGAACCAACACCCCTCCCCACACACACATTTTCACAAAAATACTAGAAAAAAGCTAGATCTATTCTATCAAACTGTTGTTCTCCTTTTTCTCTAAATACCAAACCAGCTACAATAGATTTGGATCTAATACTGTAAAGGATTTGAGCAATACAAATCCATGAAGCCATAAGAATACTTGCATGTAAAAACTTGTCACAAAGAAGAAAAAGACAAGAAGAGGCAAGGGTTTTCTCTGGAAAATATGCAAATTGTATTCTTACAAATGAAAAATATATAGATAATTACAAAAGATCTATCCTGATAGAAGGAGATCGAAACCCAAAAAAGGGTAAACTAAAAGGTAAAATTCATTTAATAATTACTAATTAATTATTAAATGTGAAGCATAAGTGCATAAAGTGAAATCTTAAGAAGGGAATAAAGGTAATTTAATAAATTAAATCAAATGAATGCTTTGCTTTTACAGTAGCATATCTTCTTTTCTTTGACTATGAAATAAGCTACAAAAACCCCTTCTTCATTGTACATCATATGATGAAATATTTGAGATTTGGTTCTCTTTTTTAATTTTAAGGATTCTTAGTTTGATACTTTGCACTCTAGAATACTCTTAAATTATTCAGATGGGATGCAAGGGTTATGTCAATATTTTTATATTCTTTAAATTATGCTAATGTATTCTTTAAATTAGGTTTGAGGATGGTCTATTTATCATCAAGATGAAAAATATTAGGGCGTGAGATTCAAAAAATACGAAGGACAATACATTAAGGAACTAGAAAAACCATTATAACAAGATTTTCTTCTTTGAACATAGAAGAAAAATATTTTTTCATCGACATGGCATGTTCTTTTGTTGACCAATTTAAGTGTATAACCATAAGAGTGTGAAAGGCATCAAGATGGATCTCTAAAAACAAAATACAAGCACTAAAGTACAAGTTCCTTGTTAAAGAAATATAAGGTTTTGTACCTTTATTGAAATACATGACCACTTATGGGACCTAGGGAGAAAAATGGGAAATGAGCTCAAGCAACCTCATTGTGTGTGGCATCCATGCTATCTTAAACAATTGGTGTTCTTATTTCTCCTACATATTTCTAATGTGGACCAGATTTATTTGATCTTTCAACCCTGACTTCTATGAATGCGTCAAATTTTAAATTAAAATAAATCCCTTTTTTGAATGTAGGAATTAAAAGGACTTGAAACATAACTATCCAAACCAAAGGAAGGTGTTTCCATCCTCTTTTTTATAAGACCCCGAATTGTAAAGTTAAATTCTTCATAGGGGAATTAAATAATAGTGTAGAAATCTCGTCATGTTTGTCAATGCTTGACCTTTGGTATCCATATCTATACTCTGGACCATATTCTTCCAATTTCAAACATCTAACACATATAAAACACAATATTTTGAGCATTCAATCAAAAATTCCTTCATAGGTTTTATTTGTAATAAAATGTTGAATCCTCTAGTAATGTGGAGAAATTGTATATAGATTATTTTCATCATATATATATATATATGATGTTTTAAAATTTCTTGATATACATTGATATTAGAAAAGCTATCTTTTCATTCAATTAATTGTACTATTGATTAATATTAGTATATTTAATAATCTAATCATTATATGTGTTTGGATTTCTATGTAAAGCCATAATTTAATAGAGTAATTAAATGGTTTTTGGTAGTTCATGTGTTTTATTAGAGGAGATACCATTAAATAATCTTTCTTATTTTATTAAGCCATTCCAATGGGCCATTCTTAAACATCAAAAAGTGAAAGAAAAGTAAGCTTGCAAAAAGTAACTAAACTATAACTATTTATTACTTTTAACTTAGGAATAAAGTCTTTTAGTCTATGATGTTTAAATTATCTGATTTTATAATGATATTTTATGATGTTATTTTGTTTATGTGTATTCTTTCCTAAAAGAATGGTAATTGAAATTAAAGATCCTACTAACACACTAACAATTGAATATATTTCTATGTTCAAATATTTGTAAATCTTATAAGTTGTAGTGCTCATATCATATTTGTTTCACAATACAAGTTATTGTAACATTTGAATTCGAAATGCCAAAACAAATAATTCACACCACTATCCATACTATTTTTCCCACAACTAATTTTTTAAATTAAAATAATGATAAAATATGTTCAATTTAAGATTAATTTTTGAAATGATAAACACAAAATTAAATAAACATAAGAAGAAAAAATTAAGAATTAAAAAAATGAGCTTCAAATAAAATTTTAAATAACTAAAATCAATTTTATGAATATCAAATATCAAAATAACTCTAAGAAAATTATAATTTTAAATTTTAAAAATAATTCCTAATCTATTTTTTTTCTAATTATACAACACCTAATGAATTTTTAATATTTTGATACTATACCATTCACAAGTTTTCTTCCTCCTTGTCTTCTTCCTCTTTTTCTTCCATTAGTGCATGCAGCTCTCCTAGAGTAACTGTGATGGATGGAGTGCTATCAAAATCATCACTGTCACTGTTGTCATCATCCTTGATTTCAATGGGATCATCACTGGGCTTTTGCAGATGATAGATGTTCTTCCACATATTTGTTGCATCACTTACAACATGCTCAATGTCCTTAATTAAAATTAAACATGTGTGAAATCTAATCATCATTTTACCTTCATTGTTCTTCATTTCTTCCTTTATTTATGCTCCAATGAGACTGGGTAGAATATTCTTCAGGGATTTCTCATATATGTCTTTGACCATTTCGGTGGCTGACTCCCATCTTGGTTGCAATCTCTCCAACAGCTCTTTGGAGATTTGAGGGGCAAGCTAGTCTAGGGAGTATTTCCATTTTCCCATTTTGTTGAGTACCAGTTCCTCAATCTACATTTTCTTTGCATTAGTCCTTGTTTCAAATTTTAATGCCTTGAAATTTGTTATGCCAACTCCCTCTTCCAATTGTTTTAGCCTTTCCTCAAATGTGAGTGGAGGCGTAACAAGTATAGGTTCTTGCTTGCCTTTTCTAGTTCTTCTAGAGAATATTGCAGTAGGCTTCTTTTTAGGTTTGGTGATAATCACCTTCCCTTTCTTCTTTGGCAGTTCCTCTTCTTTTTCAGATTCAAGTTCTTCACGTTCTTCTTCTTCTTCTTCTTTATCCTCACCTTTTTCTTCGATAAGCATAAGAGGGCTAGTTTTAGTTTTCAATTTGGCTATCTTCCTCTTTCCTTTGCTTATGGCCTGGGGTAGCTTGATTTCAAGCTCAATTCTGGCCTTTGCCTCATCATATGTTCCAAAAATTGGTTGCTTTGGGTCTACTGGCTCATTCACCAGTGCTTCAATAATGTCCTTGGCCTCATCAATATTTACCTCGTAAGGAAGAGGTTTCAGCTATGCAACTCAGGGTCTGACTGCTTGAATTAATACCTTATCATAGTCAACCATGAAGCATACATCATCTTTGTAATCTTCAACCAATTTTGGTGGGATTCAGATCCTATTATTCATCCTTTCCTTAAAATCTTCAAAATAGTTATCCATAACTTTTACAAATTTTTCACCCATGTCGGCAATAAACTCATTAATCTGATATAAAATTGGAACATCTTTTCTCCATACAATTGTTCCTTTGGATGGAAAGAATTTTTGAACATAGAAAAATAAACAAATTAACAGGGAACCAAATTTGCAAGGATTATTCTTTGAAGTCCTTATGCTATCCATATTCTTGTTTAATTGTTTCAACAACAATTCTGATAGGTCAAATTCAAGATTTTTCTTCACAATTTTGAATGCCAAATCAATAGCCTCATAGGGCATACTATTCAAATGACTAGATCTATAAATTTTGTGGGCAATGACGTGAATTCCAAACCTTAATTCAACGTCAGATATAGTGCTAACCTTTAAACCTCTACTGTCCCATTCAGCTAGGGTTTGCTTCTGCAACTCCTCTTGACCTAGGGTTTTGGTAGTTTTTGCTTTACCTAGCATGGGGAGATCAGTAATCTTATGAATCATCTTCTTGGTGATTAACATTGGCTGCTCTAACCATAGTTTCCCATTATGAACACGATTGAGTATGTACCTGATGCACTTGATTAGGAAACTTCTTGGCAAGTGCGAGATATGGGTTAACCCTTTGGTCTCTAGATGCTTATGGTTGGGTTTTAGAGAGCCATCAACACTCATTTCTCCTAGGGCATTGTCCATCTCTAGGTTTTCAATCTCTTGAACAGAACATTTGAAATGTGTACGAATGTCATTTATGAGAAGTACCTTAGGTGGAGTTTGCGATTGAGCTCCATTAGGGTCGAGTGACATTGCAATTGCTGGAACTAGCTTGGAATTTGGAACCTTCCACTCTACTTCTTTAACTAGCATTTTAGAACCTCTTTTTGCCTTGGTGCTACTGCCACTCCTGGATGCCATCGTTGCTCAGTAGGTGTAAGAAAATTTTGAACAAATTCTCTACTTGAAAATCACTTGAAATCACTTGGAATTTTCTTTGGAATTGCTAGAAATTTCTTAGGTCTGTAATCATGGTGAAAAATGAAATCAAATTTTGCCCTTTTGACGAAATTTTTTCTATAAATTCTTGGTAGGAAGGTAGTTGAGATGACATAGTGTTTGATAGGCTATCATTCACTTGCTTGGTAGAAGCTTGCAACTTGGTGATCAAATAAATTTTTTGTTGCTCCCGACCTAGCTTGGCGAGGTCTTCAACCGACTTCCTAGTTAGATGCAATTGGGTATAAAGTAGATCTATAGTTCAAATGGCATGAATCGTTTATGGCTCTTTTTTTAATATTTGGCAACTAAACAAAAAAAAACAAAATTACTTGTGTAGGTTATTATTAAATAAACAAGTGCCACATAGTGGCTTAGTACATGCCTTTATTTTTTATATGGATATAATTTTAATTTAATAAATTTTTTATAATTTATAAAATATATTAATTAATAAAACTATAATATATTTATAGTTTTCTATAATGATATTAATTATAATTTTAAATTAAATTTTATTTATTAATATAATTATTGATATATATTTTATTACATATATATCATGTAATACTATTCTATTATAAATAAATCATAATATCTTTATAATAATAATATATAATAATATTTCTTAAACAATTGTATAATATAAGAAATATTATTCTTGTATTTTCATTTGAATGACAAAAATTATATTATAAAAATGCAATATTAAAATATTAAAATCTAAACCAACCCACTTACATTAAAAAAAAAATTCATAGTCACCTTAATAGAAATCAACTATACAATCTATCAAGCTTGACCCATATAAGAGCTAAATGAATTCACCCAATCAAATCTCACAAATATATTTTTTAAAAATTGTAAAGTTAGATATCTTGCATCTATGCTTATCCAATATATTAATTTGATAACAAAAGTTAAAATTCTAAGTGTAGAAATTAAAATAAATAAATTAAACACTAGTTGAAGCCTAAAATTCAAAATGTGTCACAATCGTACTTAACCTATCGGAAGGTACTAGCAAGTACTAATCAGAAGTATTTAACACTCTAAATAATAAATATTTTATTAAATTAATCTTAAAAAATCTAATTAGAAAATACTCTTAAAGTTTATTGGATGGTGCAAGTAGATAAAGACATAACAAAATTAGATACTACACTATAATGAAAGATAGAGACATAAGAAAAAAAAAACTATGAATGATTCAATGTATTTTATTTGTTTAATTTCTTTCTCCTATATAGAGTTACATGTGCCTTGTTCATTAAAACAAGTTTTTTTTTCATCCATATAGAATAGTATATTTTTAAAAAATGAAATGTTTTGAGTTATGAAAAAGTTTTTAGAGTGTCCTAAATGAACCATGTAAGAGAAATTTATATCATAATTCAATGTAATTTTTTATTCATCTATTATTGACCAAAATCAAAATTAGTTCTTAGAACATATTTTCAAATACTCATTTAAAATGGTAACCAAGAAATTACAAAGTATGTATTGGTGAATTTTAAAATAATAAAATCTTATGTCAAAACCAATGAAGCAGTCTTGCTATGGAGATATCTAGCTACAATACCTTTAAACTAAGAGAATGAGGTGGATAAAACTATTGCAAGTCAAGCTAGTGAAGAAATGTAATAGAATCCCAATTGGAAAATAATCAGTTACAGAAGATACCTCTTCAACCATTTGTTTAAAGGAAATCCCTTCATTTAGTTCATTCTTAGCATAAGTGTTTCATGCTAGATAAAGGCGATCATGCCAGAGACTTCTTCCTCTCTAAAAATGTAACAATACTTTTGTTAAAGGCCTGCAATGAGACATGCAAAAGATTTGATCAAAGTTTCTAAATTGGTAAAAATATAAATAAATCATATAACTAATTGTTCAAAATGAAATGAATCATAAATTAATTGTTCAAAATGAAAAAAAAATTAGAAATAAATTTAAAGGAAATAAAAAATTTCTAAAATGATGACAAGTTAGTTCAAAATAATTGGAAATTCATTTTATGATGGGAGCTAACAAACTATATTAGTGTAGACCAATATGCATTAGAATGTTTGTGTATGGTATATGGTTTATCAAATGAGTTTTTGCATGTTATTCATTTGTATTGGAAATATTCTTATGATGAATTTCGTTACTAGTATATTCTTTTGTTCATTTCATATCACGAATAATATGGGTAGTAATTTATACTTTTGATTTCAATGATGATCATATATGCATGATGACTTTGTGATGATATAACATAATATCAATCAAATGAGTTTTTGCATGTTATTCTTTAGTATTGGAAATATTCTTATGATGAATTTCATTACTAGTATATTCTTTTGTTCATTTCATATCACGAATAATATGGGTAGTAATTTATACTTTTGATTTCAATGATGATCATATATGTATGATGACTTTGTGATGATATAACATAATATTATATGATGATGTCAAGAAGCCTTTACATATAAAGACTTTATTTTGGCCTTTTGGAATTGTTTCTAATCTCATAATGTGTGCTAAGGTTATGCTATAAATTTGATAAGATGGTTTTACAGTTGATCATATATTATGAGTAATTAAGTTAATGGATCTCTTATATGTTCATTCCTTCCATTAAATGGTATCTTATGATATTTAATGGTAGTTGTTTCTATTTAATGTTACATAATAATCATTGTTTGTTAGCATGAATGTTGATGACATTCCTTTGGGAGAGTATCCTAAGCATTATAGAGTATTGACATGTTACGTCCATGACTGTGGTTTTCATTGATGTCAACATAGTAATTAATTTGTGACGACTACCAAAGTAGGAGAAAAAGATCTTTGTTGTACAGACAAGGTTTTGATTGTTAGATGATGTATGATCATGGAGATGTGCTATAATGTGTCCTAATGACATAATTCAATGTGCAACAAGTTGAAGACATATGGAAGTTGTACCTAATTTATAGAAAGTAGTACATAGACAAAGTACTTGGAAATAGGTTACTAATATTCACATCATACCTTCTAACAAAGATATAATCTAGTGATTCATGGTCAATGAGTGACATATGACAGTCTAATAATGATGTCAATAAATGTGCAAGCCCTAGTGTCACACGTATGAGAAGTTGTATAGACTCTGAGTCAACAATGCTATTGTAATTGAGAATTAATTAATTATCTTATTATAATTAATTGGGAAAGCCTCAAAGCCAACTCAAGGAATTGTTTTGAAGATAGGGTACATAAAGGAAAGATGTTTTCCTTGTTTGTATGATAATTGAGTTTGTATCAAGTGTGAAAAGGAGAAGAGTGTTTAGTGAATGCATGTAAGAGCTCCAAGGGATTATCAGATGCAAGAGTTATGCTCTAGTTACAAGATCACAAGGAGTAGAAGTCAAGTTGATAGGATAGAGAAAGAAGAAGGATTGGTACTATTCATTTCTATTATTCTATGAGGAATAATATAGAGACCATTTGGACAGTGGATTCATTGGTCTTTCCCCTAAAGCTATTTGGATAGTGGGTCTAGCTATCTTTTATAACTCCTAACAGAGTTAGAATCTCCTATTATGGATTCAAAGCCTCCTAATAAGGATTTATATATCTTGAATGTTGTTATTGATTATATTAATCACATGGTTAAAGTTTAATAAGGTTGGTAATTGTGATATTAGTTTTATAAATGATTCACCCCCCACCATCCCCCCCACCCAATTATATTGGTGAACTATATATATTCTAACAATTGGTATAGGAGTGTTAGGTCCTTGAAGGATAAGCTTAATAGCCTTGGGAGATTAATGGAAAATCTTTTCAAAAAGTATAACCCTAAGTTAGATGGAGGAAATTCTATCTCACAGAAGATAAAGCTTCCTGGTGAGTTATCAAATATGTGTAAACATTTGAATATTGAGTTTCCTATTCCAAAATTATTTTGTTACATAAGAAAGAATAGAAGAAAAAGAAAAGTTAGATCCATATCCAAAGTAGACAAAAAGATCAAGGAAGGTATGAATTTTTTATTTGTTGGACATGTAAAGAGTTTGTTCATTTTTCATTTTGATGTCTAAGAGAGTAAGAAAAGAAAAAAATAATTCACTTTCTGATTAAGATGAAGAATTTAAATCAAGTATGGAAAGATTCTTTAATGACAATGATGGTAAAGATAATGAGCCTAAATTGGTTAAGAAAGAGGAAGTAGTAGAAGAGATAGCTTTGGTAAGTATTGTTAATCTCAAGAATAACCATGAAAATATGGAAGTTATCATTGAAATTTAACAATGATTTGCAAAATGGGAATCATATTGAAAAGAAGACATTTGATCCTAAAGCAAAAGAAAGAGTTGAATTGAAAAATCCTACTAGAAGTATATCAAAGAATCACCTTCCTAAACATATCATTGGGAGAAGAAATAGAAATCAAGTAAATGAAGAAGTATGTGAATTATGTTTGTTTTCTCTCGTTGAACATGAGAGTGTAGATGAAGCATATAAAGATGGTCATTGGATTCAAGCAATGAAGGAAGAACTAGATCAATTTTTGAAGAATGAAACATGGGAATTAGTTCCTAGATTTAAAGATAAGAATGTGATTGGAACCAAATAGGTATTTAGAAACAAGATGAATGAACAAGTTGAAGTTGTGAGAAAAAAGGCTACACTTGTGTGCAAAGGTTATTCATAGAAAGAATGGATAGATTATGAGGAGACATGTACTGCTTTAGCTAGAATTGAAGTGGTAAGAATATTCTTGGCTTATGCAGAAAATAAGAATTTCAAAGTATATAAGATGGATGTTAAATAAACTTTCCTAAATTGAGAACTTGAAGAAGAAGTATGTATTGAGCAGCATGAAAGTTTCCCTCTAACAAAAGAAAAAGATATGGTATGTAGATTGAAGAAAGTTCTATATGGTCTGAAGCAAGCACCTAGAACCTGGTATGAAAGGCTGGATAAGTATTTGACAAAGCTTGGATTTGTTAATGGTATCATAGATAGTAATTTGTATTTGAGAGAAATTGAAAATGATTTTTTGATAATAGTAATATTTTTAAATGACATAATATTTAGAGGTAATGATGAAGCAAGTGATAAGTTTGCTGAAGATATGAAGGCTGAGTTTGAAATGAGTATGATGTTATTTTCATTTCACAAGCTATGTACTTGAAAGATTTGTGGAAGAGATTTGGAATGGAAAATTGTAAGCCTATTGGTGCACCTATGATAACAAGTCACAAGTTATCTAGCAAGGATGAGACACCTACAATTGAGCAGAAGAAGTACATATTGATGATTGGAGGTTTGCAATATCTGACTCACACCAGGCCCGATATAGCAAATGCAATTGGGATTGTAGCTAAATTTCAAGATGATCCTAAGGAGTATCAATATGCAATAGTAAAAAGGATATTTAGATATTTGAAAGGAATATCTGACTATGTAATATGGTATGATAGATCAAGTGATTTCACTTTGAGCGGTTATATTAATGCAGATTGTTGCATGCATTATAGATGATAGAAAGAGTACCAACAATGGAGAATTTTTTCTTAGAGGAAGATTGGTTTCTTGGCTAAGAAAGAGAAAAGATTATATTTCGTAGAGTATAGCTGAGGAAGAGTATGTGGCACTAGAAAATAATTGTAATTAGGTTATGTGGCTGAAACATATGGTAAAGGATTTTGGAATCATGTATTGTATTCTAAGACTAAGCATATATCTATTAAGTATCATGTCTTAAGAAAGAAAGACTAGATTGGAATATGTGAGTACTAATGATCATATTGCACATATCTTTACAAATCCCTTACCTAAAGATACATTTGAGTACTTGAGAGGTATGCTTGAGGTTATGCCCCCACCTACTTCTAAGTAGATGATGCATAGAGTGCACCAATCCTTTAGTACAGTGCACTATTTTTAGTCTAGATTGAATATTGATGCTTCCCAAATGGGGGACTACCTATGATGACTTGAGTCATTGATGACTCTTGGTATTTGGTATTTGGTATTGAATAGTACCTTGGATACTTGAGCTAGTTGTAAATTGAAGTAGTAATATTGACATAATAAGGCCATCTTCATTGATTTCAATAGGGAAGAGAATACATGAAAAAAATCTCCTAAGTATGAATGAGAGAAGAATGCGTGAACTTTTCTAGGGAGATTTAGAAAGATTCATGTAAGAAGGAGGAATATCCCTATGAGGGAGATACACAACATGAAGAGATATTAATGTTAAAGGGGAAGATAAGTGTAGATTGATGTATGGGGGAGAGGCTAAGATATGTTTAGCATGTGAAAAAATGTTGCCAATCCTAAAGAAGGTGTTGAATAGAGTAGTATTCAAGAGGATTTCAGATTTGATTGATGAAGAGGATTTGAAAAGTTGAAAATAGTAGCTGTAACAATAGAGTACTATTTGGTATTCTTGGAACTTAGATGTTTTGTTAGCATGAATGCTAATGGTATTCCTTTTGAGGATATCCTAAGCATTGGAGAGTATTGACATGTTGCATTCATGATTATGTTTGTCATTGATGTCAACATAGTAGTAAGTCTTTGAGGACTGGCAAAGTAGCAGATAGAGATATTTTTTCTATGGATAAGATTTTGATTTTTAGATAATGTGCGGTCATGGACATCTGCTATAGTGTGTCCTAATAAACTAGTTCAATGTAAAACAAGTAAGTCGAAGATGTAAAAAATTTGTATCTAATTTATAGAAAGTAGTAGAGAGAAAGAGTACCTAAAAAGTGATTACTAATGTTTGTATTATATCTTCTAACTGAGATATAAGCTAGTGATGCACGATTAGCTAGTGACATATGATAGTGTGATGATGATGTCAGTAAATGTGCAAGTCCTAGTGTCACATGTGTGAGAATTTATATAGACTACGAGTTGATAGTGCTATTTTAATTGAGAATTAATTATTTATCTTACTATAATTAATAGGGAAAGCCACAAGGAAAAATCAAGAAATTATTTCAAAGATAAGGTATAAAGGAAAGATGTTTTCTTTGTTTGTATGATGATTGAATTTGTATCAAGTGGGAAAAGGAGAAGAGTGTTTAGTGAATCATGTAAGTGATCCAAGGGATTATTGGATGCAAGTATTGTGATCTAGTTACAAGATCAGAAGGAGAAGAAGTTTGGTTGATAGGAAAAAGAAAAAGGAGTAGTACTATTCATTTATGTTATTTTACAAGGAATAATACATAGATCTCTTGGGTAGCGGGTTCATTGGTCTTGCCTTTGAAGATATTTGGATAGTGAGTCTAGTTGTCTTCTACAACTCCTAATTATAGGGTTGGTAGGAATCCTAACAAGGTTGGAATCTCCTAATAGGGATTCAAAGTCAACATAACTGTCAACATAACTTTCATCATCCTCTTGAACTAGGAAGATAAGATTACAACATAACTGTCATCATCCTAATCCTAGTTCAAGCTCTGCACATCATATGAAGATCAGATTCTTATTGGATATGCAAGTAGAATTATTGAGAGAGGAAGCAAGGATCAAGTCTACACTCATAGACATCTAGAATATAATCCTTCCCATCATGGATACAATGCAGAAGCACATTGCTTATTCCAAAACATTGATCCATGAAAATAATATCTCAATTATAGATAACATGATTGAGTTTTCTGCAAAAGTACAAGTTGCTCTTCAAACTTGCAAAGTTTTACAAGATAACTAGGATAAGACATTAACTCTTATTTTTAAGGTACATTTTGAATTTCTCTCACATTTTGGTGTCTCTATATAAGTAGATTGTGTATAAATCTATGGCATTATTGTCAAAAAGGGGGAGAGAGACATGTATATAATTAAGGAGGAGAGATATTTCTAAATATCATAACAAAAAGATACCACACCAAGAGATACACTTAGTATGTCAATATGCCTGATAGGTTATGTACATTGTATGGGGGAGATATAAGTAAAGAAAATGTATATATAACAAAGTTACAAAGATAAAATTTGAAAAATCTCAAAAAAAAATCAGCATGCCATGCCAAGCCAAGTATCAGTCTATGTTGTATATAAATTTTGGCTAATAACTATTTTTGTCACTAAAGCCAAAGGGGGAGATTGACATTAAGTCAAGTTTTTTATTAGTGATAAAACTTATTTAGACTCAAGTTGAGACTGAGTAGTTTAGTGTTTACCAAGAAGTACAGTGTTTAGCAAGTACTACTGTTTAGACCGAGCAGTTTAGTGTTTTCCAAGCTTTGCAGTTTCTACTGAGTTGATAGCTTAAGTCAAGTGAAGCCAGTGTTAATCAAGTTGAATGAAAATAGTGTCTACTAAGCATAGTCATAGTAAATAGAGAATGCAATTTACACCGAGTTACATAGTATCTACCGAGTCACTAGTGTACACCAAGTTTAAAACTACATTGAAGTGATTAGTATGAATTGAGCCTCTACTTCTACCAAGTGCATAACGATGCCGAGTAATGAAAATGGATACCATGTATCAAAAATTCACCAAGTCAATTTTCAGAACCTAAGTATCTACATTTGGTTTGAATTTCTAATATTGGTGTTAACTTGTGTATTGGTCAACCTTGCAATTATGTGAATTGGATTGGTATATATGTAATGAAATGTATCATATCCAAAGTAGTAACATAATATGAGAGAATTTGAATCAAATATAAGCATGCAAATGTGAATCAACAATAGAGTAAAGTGTAATGCAAGGCCATATTAGGAGTAGCAGATTTACATCTATCACATAGAGGTAATCAATATTTCAAGGATCTCAATCAGTAATTCAGTTGTAAGTAAGAGATCTACTATTTCATCCTAATAGGTGAATCAACTTCAAATCCTTTAACCTTAATAGTCTTTTCCTTAAATCTCTTTACCAAGTGCATACTTCATTGTATGTTTGTAAAACCTCTAATAAGGTGGACCTAGCAGTCCTACTTACTCCTAACAGGGTAGATCATCATAAGTGATCATTGTAAGCCTTAATAGGCCAACTTTATGCGGTAGTATTGAAGTTTTGTAGGTATCATCCCCACCCCAGTTTTACTTTCTATTTGGAAGGTTTATAGGTCACCAAATATTGTGTTCAAAGTGTTATATGCTTTCAATTTCTCATGCATGCAATAGATTAGATCATTTAATAGTAATTGGATTATGCTATTAAGTTCTAAAATTGTTCAAATTTTTGAGGTTACCGAATCACCCCTCTCCTCTTAGTAACCTAGCTATTCTTGATTATTACCAACAAGTAATGTTTTTAAAGAAAAAATCTCATGCATTTCAAATGTTTAAGTGGTAATTGGCTGGAGTAGAAAAGGAAACTAGAAAAATCTTGAAATGTCTGATATCTGATAAGGGTGGAAAATTTACATCAAATGAGTTTGAGATGTTCTGTAATGATAGAGGAATCAAAAGACATACTTCTATACCTAAAACCACTCCTTAAATGGGATTTTTGAAAGGAGAAATATATTTGTTATGGATTGTGGTAGAAAAATAATGATGAAGAAGAATATTGCTTTGAAATAATGGAGAGAGGCTATAAGTATAGCTATCTATACCTTGAACCATGTACAAGTCAAGAAAGGTACTCATTCAACACCTTTTGAATTATGGTATGGATATTAATCCAATGAAAAATATTTTAAGGTATTTGGAAGAAAGTTTTATATTCTTAAGGACAATAGGAATGGAAATTTTAATGCTAAAAGTGAAGAAGTTATATTACTAGGCTATTCAAGAAGGAGAAAAACTTATAAGTGTATAACTACTAATATTGAAAAAGTTATGGAAATCGCAAATGTGAAATTTGATGAATATATAGAAGTAAACAAAGTTGATCCTACAAAAGAACCTACAAATTATAAATCTTTATTTTTTATTTTTACAATGATATGATTGAGGATGTTGCTATGAAGCAAGATGCAAATAAATAACAAGTCTCTGTGACTACCAAGTCATAGACAATGGATGTTGAGTTGCATTCAGGAATCGAGTTACACTTAGGAGCCAAGTTGCAGAATGAAGCAGGAATATATTCTAATGATGAGATGAATAGACATGAAACAGATGTTGAATTACCCGATAGAGAAGCACACAACGATTCTAAAGTTGAAAGACATGTTGAAGAAAATAGGGTAGAACCAAGATTGTCAAAGTATGTCAAGAGACATCACCCTGCTACATAGATTATTAGAGATAAAGAGGCCAAACCTATGACAAGAAATAAGTTGATAAATGATACATGTTTACTGAGCATGAATGAAACTTAAATAGTTAGGGATCCACTAGAGAATGATGACTAGAGTAAAACTATTAGAGAAGAGATTGAGAAAATAGAGAAGAACAAAACTCGGTCACTTGTACCCATACTAGAGAAAAAGAATGTTATTGGTACTAAGTGGGTGTTCAAAAACAAGTTACATGAAAATGGTGAAGTTAAAGGAAGCAAAAAAAGACTAGTTTGTAAAGAGTATGATCAAGAAGAAGGAATAGATTATGGAGAAACATTTTTCACTATTGCAAGACTAGAAGGAGTAAGAACTCTACTTGCTTGCTCTACATACAAAGGTTTCAAAGTAAATCAAATGGTTGTGATATCTACATTTCTGAATGGTATATTAGAGGAAGAAATTTACATTGAACAACTTTAAGGATATATTGATGCTCACAACAAGAACATGCTATGTAGATTACACAAAGGTTTATATGGTTTAAAAAGAGCACCTAGAACATGGTATGAGAGACTTCATAGTTATCTTGTGAAGATTGGTTTTGAGAGAACAAATGATAACAACAATTTATACTTGAAGATTGGAGGTGGTAAATGTATTTTACTAGCTGAAATATTTGTTGATGATATCACAATTGAGGGAAAAAATGTACTTTGTAAGGCATTTGCTGATCAAATGAAGCAGGAACTTGAGATGTCCATGTTTTGAGAAATTAAATTCTTTGTTGGCTTGCAAGTGTATCAAATGCAATATGGTATTTACATCACTCAGTGTAAGTGTGTGAAGGAAATATTGAAAACCTTTTTATTATAAGATTTAGAACCTGTTAGCACACCTATGGTGATAGGACATAAAATTTCAATGAATGATGATTCTACTAATGTGAACCAAACTTTGTATAGGTATATGATTGGAAATTGCAATATCTAGTGCATAGTAGACCTGACATTGCATTAATTTTTGGAATTGTGCAAGATTCTTTGAAAATCCTAAGGAGAATCATTTGATGGTTGTTAAAAGACTAATGAGATATCTAAAAGGAACACAAGACTTTGGTCTATTCTCCAAGAAAATTGAGAAATTTGAATTTAGAGCCTATATAGATGCTGATTGGGCTAAAAATATTGATGATAAAAGAAAAAACAAGAGGTGGCAATTTTTTCTTAGGAAGAGACTAGTTACATGGACTAGTAAGAAATAAAATTACATATCTCAATCTAGTACTAAACCTAAATATATTGTTGCTAGGGTAAATTGTATAAATATTGTATGGACCGAACAACTAGTTAAAGGAATGAAGAAGGAATGCACAAAACTTGTTATACTTTACTATGATAACATGAGTGAAATAAGTATATCTATGAACCCTATGGTGCACACAAAGAAAAAACATATAGCTATCAAGTATCATTAGTTGAGATAGCTGGTTCAAGATAAAGAAGTAAAGATGGAATACGTGAACACCATAAAATAGATTACTGATATATTCACAAAAGTTTTACCTAAGGATGGTCATGAGTATGTAATAGGTAAACTCATGGTGATACCCCTATTCAAAGTTATTTAAGAAGCATGATTTGTGACCTACATTAACTAAGATAAATTACATATGCTACAGATTGATGCAGTGGACTTTACTTTAGGAGCTACCTAAAGTAATCTAGAGTTGGAACAAAAGATTAGACAAAAGTTAGGTGACAAAGGGAGAACCTAAAATTGTTAAACATGTACATGTTGGGATGACAAGTCTTTGGCATTGTTGTCAAAGAGGGAGATAGTGAAGAATACCAAACAAAGAATGAAGGAGAAATACTTCAAGAGAGAAATTTGATATATCTAATTAGAGGGAGCTAGAGAGGCAAAGAGATAGATACTTGGATATTGGAAAGAGGGAGTGATAAAAAAAAGTTGGAAAGTTAGAAGGAGAAGCCCTACAAGATGATAGATGATAGGAGTCATAAGAAAGAGTTGATTTTTGTTGATCAAAATAGAGTTTTGTAGCCTATACAGAAGATTGAAGCTAATGATAGAGGGAGAGATTTCAATACAAGGAATTTTATTTAATTTGGTATTGTTGTTGGTATTAGTTTTCCATCAATGCCAAATAAGGAGATTGTTGAGAAAAGATTGATATAAGTATGAGAATGTATTTCAATCATTGTTTTGTCATTAATGTCAAACTTGCTACACAGTAGTAAGATAACTACTTAGTTTATTTGAGTACTATCATTTGTTTGATTGATGAAGAGTATTTGATCAAATGTGATAACAAGAGAACTTACAAGAAAGGTTGAGTTATGGTATGAAAAAAGGAGTACAAAGATTATTGAAAGAGGGAGATTTTTGAATTAGAAAATGTGTTTCAACCATTATTTTTTAGTGATGTCAAACCTACTATTTTGCTGGTAAGACAAATGCATATAAGATTCAAGTACTATGACTTAATTGATTGATGAAGAGGATTTGATAAATAAGATGTAACAATAGAACCTAGAGGAAAGGTTGAGTTATGGTTATGTAATGAGGTACAAGGATCAGTTAAGACAATGATGAAATAATGTATTGATAATCTTGTTTAGATTACAAAAGCTTCTTACACTTAGAAACTTCAGAAGAATAAGTTACACAAAGACTATTTTCCAAGCTTGATCAAGTTTATAGAAGGTGCCAAGAAAATTTAGTGCAAGCCGAGTAGAAAATCTATTGGAGCCGAGTAACAGAAAATTCTAGTATATGCCAAGTAAAAAAGTTGATGTTGAGTAGCGTAGTATGTGTCAAGAATTAGTAAACTTTAGTTGATGCTGAGTGAATTCACAGTTAATGTTGAGTATCAAAAGATTGATAATGCTAAGCTACTGCATTATTAGGAAGATCAAAGATTTTCCAAATTTGAGCTGACAAGTCTATTTTCTTGAAGTTTGTGAACCAGGTGGAAGATAAGGTTGATGGGATGGTGGCACAAAATTTTAGGTAAACCATTTCTAGAAAAATTGAAATGGATTCTAGGAGAAATTTCTAGAAGAAAGATGGAATATGAGGTAGATACATTATATCCTACTTAATCCATCCAAACCATAAAATGGATGATGGAAAATGGTAAAGTACTTAATTTCCTATTTGTAGGAATGTCTAGTCATGAAGTAAGAGAGGAGAAGGTCAAATGATATAGAAAATAATAGAGAAAAGAAGGAAAATAGGAAGTCAAGGACTCTGCTTCATCAGGTGACCTAAAAGATGATTGCATTGGCATGCTAAGGAAGAAGGCTTAAGGAGATATATGCTTGAAGGGTAAACAAGCTATCAGAACTACAAAGTATGAAAACCAAACAAATTTGAGGACTTAACAGTGATCTATAATCTACAAGAGAAGTTGTAAGTTGTATCAGATCAAAGCTCTACTGTTAGTCTCTAACAATTGTATTAGTTTAGGGTAAATCCTTTGGATTAAGGTTGACCTAACAATCATTTGAAAATCCTTTAAAAAAATGGCATTCCAAGTGAATGGCCTAAAGTCCTCTAACAACATTCATTTCTAATAAGGTGATTGAAATCCCTTAACTAGTCACATTTAACAATGTGTGTTGCAACCTTTAATAGGGGTTGGCCTTTCATAGGGCATGATTTATAAGAGCGAGAAGGAGTAGCATGTTACTAGTGATTTTTCCCAAATTGGGTTTCTATGTTAAATCATTGTGTCAATTGTTTTGATGAATCTTTTATGTTTCATGTTCACATTTCTGCAAGTTGATTTAATAGTAACCTACAAGTTTTAATGATTGCTTGGATGCACCTTGTGAAGATTGGATTTGAAAGAACTAATGATAACAACAATCTATACATGAATATAGAAAAAGCTAAAGCTATTATGTTATCTAATTTTTTTGTTGATAATATAATATTTGGAGGACAAGATGCTATATGTAAGGATTTTGCAAGTCAGATGAAACATGAATTTGAAATGTCAATGTTTGGAGAGATCAAATTATTTGTGGGATTGTAAGTATAACAACTGAAGTATGGTATATTTATCACTCAGTCAAAGTACGTCAAAGAAATATTGAAAACTTTCAGACTAGAAGATTCAAAACTAGTAATTACACCTATGATAATAGGACATAAACTATCAAAGAATAATGATTTTGCTAAAGTGAATCAAACACTATATAGGTCTATGATTGGCAAGCTGCACTATGTTGTACATAACAGACTTGATATTGCATTGTCTGTAGGGATAGTTGCAAGATTCTTTGCAAATCCCAGGAAGAATCATTTAATGGCTATGAAAAGAACAATGAGATACTTGAAAGGAAAATAAGAGTTTGGCCTATACTACAAGAAGAATGTGAAGTTTGACTTGAGAGCCTACACTAATGCTGACTTGGCTAGCAACATAGATGAGAAAAAGAGCACCAGTGAAGGAGCACTTTTCATAGGCAAGACAATAGTTACATGGACTAGTAAGAAATAACATTGTACCTCACAGTCTACTACTGAAGTTGAAAATGTTGTTGTTGCTATAAACTGCAAAAATATTATATAGATCAAGTAGCTACTCAAAGGAATGAGGGAAGAAATAACAGAACAAGTAATACTTTATTGTGATAACACAAGTGCTATTAGTATATCAAACAATCTAGTGATGCACACTAAGATAAAGAATAGTGCAATCAAGTATCATTACTTGATAGAGCTAGTTCAAGATAAATAGGTGAAGATGGAGTATGTTAAGACAAAGGAACTAATTGTTGATATATTCACAAAACCATTACCTAAGGATGGACATGAATATCTAAGATGTAAATTAGGGGTGATACTCCTATCAAAGGCTATCTAAGTAACATGAGGACTATCCTACATCAAAAAAACTAATTGCCAAATGTCACAAATTGATGTAGAGGATCTTACTTTAGGTGTTGCCTAAAGTAATCAAAATGTTGAAACTCCAAAAATAGTCACAGGCAAGGTGATAGAATGAGAAACTGGAGATACTACAAAATTCTATATCTAGTGTTAAGATGAATAGATGATATGTCTTTGGCATTATTGTCAAAGAGTGAGAAAGAGTAGTAAACTAATCATTATCAAAGCAAGTTACAAGAGATATTCCACTAATCAAAAGATGGAAAAAAGTATATCAGAGGAAGATATCAAGAGATTGCTATCTAAGAGGGAGTTAATTGCTAATATTGTTGAAGAGGGAGAACTCTTAATCCATCCAGCAAGAGGGAGTTACAAGAAGAAAATTAGAGGGAGTCATAAGAAAGAATTTTGTAACCTAATTAGAAAATGGAAGTTGTTGATAGAAAAAGAAATTGTGATACAAGTTTTTATTTTTTATATTGTCTTACTATTTCAACTTAGTCAGTTTGGTCAAACAAAGTGTTTTACCACTCAAGTGACTTGGTTGATTAGTTTGGTTTGCCATCAATGCCAAAGAAGGAGATTGTTGAGATCTAATTGAAAAGATCATTGCTGAAAGAGATTATTGAAAGAGGCAGATTGTTGAAGCAAAAAATGTGTTTCAACCATCATTTTGTCACTGATGTCAAACCTACTATTTTGCTAGTAAGACAATTGCTTATAAAATTCAAGTACTATCACTTAGTTGATTGATGAAGAGGATTTGATCAATAAGATGTAACAATAGCACCTAGAGGAAAGGTTAAGTTATGGTTATGTAATGAAGTACAAGGAATAGTTAAGACAATGATGAAATTATGTATTGATAATCTACTTGAGGTTACAAAAGTTGGTTACGCTTAGAAACTTTAGAGGAACAAGTTATAAAAGGATGATCTGCCAAGCTTGATCGAGTTGATAGAAGGTGCCAAGTAAAGTAGTGCAAGCCGAGTAGAAAATTTGTTGGAGTCGAGTAAAAGAAAATTCTAGTGTATGTCAAGTAAAAAAGTTGATGCTAAGTAGCACAATATGTGCCAAGAATTAGTAAACTTTAGTTGATACCAAGTGAATTCACATTTGATGCCGAGAAATGTAGTATGTGTCGAGCATCAAAAGATTGATAATGTTGAGCTACTACATTATTAGAAAGATCAAAGATTCACCAAATTTCAGCCAATGAGTCTATTTTGTTGGAGTCTATGAACTAGGTGGAAGATAAGGTTGATGAGTTGGTGCCATGGAATTTGAAGTAAACCATTTCCAGATGAATTCAAATGGATTCTAAGGGAATTTTCTAGAAGAAAGATAGAATATGAGTTAGATACATTGTATCCTACCTAATCCATCCAAACCCTAGAATGGATGATGGAAAATGGCAAAGTATCTTAATTTTCTATTTATAGGAATGTTTGGTCATGAAGTAAGAGAGCAAAAGGTTAGAAGATAAAGAAAATAACAGAGAAAAGAAGGAAGACAAGAAGTTAAGGACTCTACTTCATCAAGTGACCTAAAAGGTGACTACATTGGTGTGCTAAGCAAGAAGGCTTAAGGAGATATATGCTTGAAGGGTGAACAAGCTGTTAGAACTAAAAAGTGTGAAAGCTATGCAAAATTGAGTACTGAACAATGATCTTTAATCTGTAAGAGAAGCTATAAGTTGTATTAGATCAAAGATCTATTGTTACTCTCTAATAATTATATCAGTTTAGGGTAAATCCTTTGTATTAAAGTTGACCTAACAATGATTTGAAAATCCTTTAACTGAGTGGCATTCCAAGTGAATGTCCTAAAGTCCTCTAACAAGACTCACTTCTAACAAGGTGATTGAAATTCCTTAATTGGGTCACATTTAACAGTGTGTGTTATAAACTTTAACAAGGTTGGCCTTTTAGAAGGCATTACTCAAAAGAGTGAAAAGGAGTAGCATGTTACTAGTGGTTTTTCCCAAATTGGGTTTCCACGTTAAATCATCATGTCAAGTTTGTTGATGAATCTTTTATGTTTCATGTTTACATTGCTGCAAGTTGATTTAATAGTAACCTATAAGTTTTAGTGATTGCTTGGATGCATGCACAGATATGAATGTTTTATTGGTTTAGTAAGCTAAGAGGAAAGCTTTATTTGTACACCTGGACCTTGAATAATTTATTCACCCCCTTCTTAGTTATTCTAAAAGAATTCTAACAAGTGCATAGTAGTTTTTGTGATTTAGAATTTAGGGATTATGATTAACAAGGGGTTTGGTATTAGGTTTTATATCTTGGAGATTTTGTGTGTGTGTGTGTGTGTGTGTGTGTGTGTGAGAGAGAGAGAGAGAGAGAGAGAGTACATATATATTTCTTCCTTCTACCTTCATGTGTCTCTCTATTCCCCTCACTTCCGTTTATCATCCATTGTTATGTACATAATCCTTTCTATATGCAAGAAATCCATTTTCATCTATTACACACAAGTGATCCACATTTTCAAGCATATAAGTCATCATTTACAAGTAAACTTTTAGGGTGCATTCAAGAAGTTCAATTCAAGCAAGAAATAATTCATTGAAGACCCTCATTTTATATCATTATTCATTAATTTTTTTTCTAAGATATATCTTATTTCTTCATTAGGGGAGTTGTCTGTCAAAGAATGATATCTTCATCAACCATGCATGAGCAATCAAATATTCAACCCTTCAAGAAATCAAGAGCATAATTGTATCCATCTATGATTTGGCAATGGTAGATCTATTGTATTTGTGGAGACATCCTATAGAAAGAGATCCTTTGAGTATACATCTTGGGAAAGGACTTTGATTCAACATTGGCACCCCATGTGTCTACCATGTGTATTGCTAATCTAACATGGGCCCTTTTGAAGATTATGCTTATTGGTTTCTCTTTCACCTTCTGTATTATTCATTTAAAATTAAGGGTTTAGTATATACATCAAAACATCCAAAATTCTCATTTCTTATGTTACATAGATAGATTATCATATTTTAAGTATATATAGCTATTATATCATATATTTGCATACATAGATATATTATTATAGTTTTTTTATATTATAATACAAAATAAATAGATTAAACTATAAAATAAATAATTTAATATTATGATATACATAATTAATATACTATAATATTAATATAATGGTTATACATGTAGTGGTGTAGAAGCACCTAGGCTATCTCCTAGTGATAGTTTCACATTTTGTTTTTTGGCTTTTCAAACTTAGTCAAGTTAGTTGGTTGTGTTTGGACCTTAGAAGGTCATGTGTGTTTTCTCCTAGATCGATTTGACTAGGCTCAATCCATTCTAGTTGTTTTTGAGTTGTTTTTGCTTACCTTGTGTTTTGGTTGTTAGTAAGATTAGGGGTATGGGTCTTATACCCTAGAAGTCTGAGGAAGGTATGGTTTTGAACTTATTTTTTCCTCTATGATTTTTTTACATCCTTTTTCATAGTTTGGAGGTCATAAATTATCATTTGGCACAAAGATGGGAAAGATGTCAAAAAGATGTAAATTGTTGCAAATGTTGTCATTTATGCAAAATTGGTCAAAATCATGTGTGTTGATGCTATAAAGGCTAAAAAATGCCTAGACATCATAAATGGATCATAATGGATCCATTTGGAAGTTTCCAAGTGATGGATGTCAAAATTGCTAGAAGACGCAAAAAAGTTATCAGCAACTTTGACAAGTTGCTTGACAAAATGTTACATTTTTGGGTGAATGAGGTTGGTAGTTAGGATAAATGTCTAAAAGTTCTCAAGGAACCTATAAACTCATGAAGGAAACCCATTCCAAGGGTTGGATTTTGTAATGAGTGAATTTTAAAACTGAAAACTAATATAATATTGTTACAAAATTGACAATTTAGGGGTTTTTTATTGCACAAACACTTTAATGGATTAGTAGAATTCTATTTTTATTTTATCTTTATAGTTATTTGATTTATAGCACTTTTTGTTATATATTTCAATTTATTAGGAGTTCTTTTGTATATAGTTTGAAAATCATTTGCAATTAAACAATCTATTGTTTTGTTATGGCAATCTTTGTGAAAAATGGCTCCCCCATGAATCCTCACCATGGAATCATCATGGCCTTGAGGGACATGGAAGTGAAGTCTTTGTACAATGTATATACAAAAGGAGAGGCTTGAACAAACTATTTTTCCATATTCCAAGTGATGCCCTAGGCAAGCTTTCAATGCATGGCTAGGCAATCACAGTGCTAACGAGTGGAATTTGGTGGATTGAATATGCTAGATAGTTCAATCTAAAAGTTATAGAAGAGGAGGGATGTATGAAGATGGTATGTGTGTGAGGAGAAGTTTCTAAGACAATTTTTTCTATGCATTCAATTAGACCCTAGCAAGTGTTGTTTGGAAATGCTTGAAACACTTATTTTTAGGCATAAAAGTAGCAAGGGGTGTATGGACAGGTTGAGTACTTGAGACCTAAAATATCTTGTAGTATTCCAAAAAGGGGATCCATATCTGAGATTGGTTTGCCACCTTGTTAAGACAAATTTGGAGCTGTAGCCCAAAAACTAACTTTGGAGCCCTGATTCAACTAGGCCTAATTAGGATAGTTTTGCTATGTTTGAATGAATCGATAAGGAGAGCTATGGATTTTGAAGCCAAAAATTTGGCAGAAGTCCTAAACCCCTCAAATTGAATCCCTCACTCCTGGTTGAAAGTCCATTTTTGGTAAAGTTGTGAGTTTGGGGAACAAATTGGAATGTCCATAGGATGGATGCAAGTTATAAAATCATTGGTTTAACAGGATAGTGAAGTGTGGAGGGTAGGATAGATATCCTCTTGAGGTTAGGGTGACAAAGGGGAACCCTAGTAGGCTAGGACAAAGCCTAGGTAAGTTCTTAGTGAAGAAAAGGGCTTGTAGCATCCAATTTACATCATGTAGATTAGATCATTTATTATATTAGATTAACCCTAACCAATATTTGAACCATAATAATAATCCCTAATTGTAATTCCATCCCTAACCCTATTCTCAACCTTAGAATCATTATGAAAACCATAAACCTAAACATATATATTAGCGAGAGTGAACTTAAGACCTCCTATATGGAGGTCACCTAAATTCACCATGTGACCACATGTGGGCTCTTAGGAAAATCCTTATTTTGAGGTTAAGTGCGCTTGGAAAAAAATATTATATTATGTGCTGCAGTTGTAATCATTCCAATACAACTTCCTTTTGTTCATTCTTCTAGGTCTGCGCTTTAAAAAATGTTTGTTTCTATGATAAAGTTGTGAATTAGAGCATATGAGGGAAACGCTTGAGATACATTGACAAAGTTGTGAATTAGAGCATATGAGGGAAACGCTTGAGGATTCATTAATAGTATAAATTGCCCAGTTGTTTAATAACAGCCTTATAAGTGACGTGTGCATTACGTCTAATACCTTGTCTCGATCAGATAGCGGTTGATTCATTTCTGTTTGAGAAAATAGGCTCAAAGGGAATTAAAGATTTGCATTAGGTTGCAGCAGGCACTGTAAAATTAAAATAAGCGAACTGCTTCAAGATCCCACATTTTCTCCCGGAACACATAACAAACGAATCCCTGTGTTTTCCTTCAGCTGGCTCCCACAAATATTTCACCATACTACTAGAATCAATTTCCCGAGAAAAAAGAAAAGGTTCTACGAAACGCTTTACCTTACATATTTTGCCATCTAATAAGCCCTAATTTGCTAAACAATTTCGTATTCTTCTGCAGTGGGTTATACCGTTATTGAAGGATTAAAGCTTTTTGCACAAGTAGTAGTTTATGTTCAAACAAATTATATAAAAGAAAGATGAAGATTCAGCTCAAATAATTTATATTTGGTAGTAATTATTAAAGATCCCTATATAGACAAACTGTAATAACTTTTAATTATTAAGTTGCAGACCGAGAAACAAATTGAAAAAATATAGTAGCTTTCACCTAGTGAGCCACCGATCTAAGCGGCTAGGAGGCGAGCTTAACAATAACGAATGAAAAACATGGACTACATTTATTCAGAAACTACACAATTAAAGAAAGTGAACAGCAGAAAGGGAAAGGAGTAAGAACGATGAACTTCAAGAAGACTTTGGGTTGCAAGTGATAAACAAACAAAGCATTTGCGCCATTGTCATCCAAAGTAGCAGCACGGCAGCAATAGAACCACAAATCAGCCATGGCTTCGAAAAGTAAGCACTTATGAACTCACTCCACAGGATCTTGTACTTTCTTCTCGTGTACTTATGCAACCCTCTTCGCACATCATGTATTACTTTGCACCACTGATAAGGTATCATTCCTGAACATAGAGAGTTGAAGAGGTCTGCCACTTGCTGATTGCTTCCCAGAAAGTTGTTAATCACCTGTGCCTTCCTTAACAAAGCAACATCCTCCTCGTTGTCAATCAACTCATCCATAAGTAGTATATATTGTGTCATTGGTCTTGGATAGTACCTGCCTCTTGTGTTCACTTCCATTGCAATTAAATTGCTCAATACTGAATATAACTGTTGTGTTACCATCATTTCTGGTAAATAGAGCGTCGCTGTTTTCTCATCAAACCTTATCCATCTAATGGCTGAACCTTTGTCTTGAACTCTGTGAATGCTCACGCCTGCCCGTGTGAGTTCAGAAGCTGTGGGCAGCTTCACCAAGTCTAGCTGAATTATTTCGTTCGGGCTTGTATTCCAGGAGAGAAAGCCCAAACAATGTTTACACCAACGTCCACAAATGGTCTTCACTGAATCAGTTCCACTTCTAAACCAGATCTGCACACGATTGCGAGATGAAAAGAATGTTGGCTTAGTATTTCCAGTGCTTGTATTTGATGAAGGAAAGCAAGGACACAGCTTACGCCAACGTCCACAAACGGCCAGTTTCATCGAATCAAAGCCTTTCCTTACGTAGATCTGCATGCTATTGCGCAAAGGCGGCAATCGAAATGCTTCATCTTTTCTGTAGCTGTTAACATTACTGCCAACCAAACCAAAGTGGAGCATTTCGAGGACATGAGAATAAGTTTTATCATAATGTGGAGGCATGTACCACGTAAATATTCTGTGTCTGGTCAGGCACCCGAGGACCATGTCCGCTAATTCATCTAACTTTTGACCGGCGACTTCTGGGGAACCCGTCTTGATTTGAAGGATGTCCTTCAAAATCCAGAGAGGAATCTGATTTTCAAATAAGAGCAAATCACTCATTAATCCTTCCCTTATGGGACTTTGTAATTCGACATCAAAAACTGGATCATATCTCCATGTGAATTCTTTCTCTTCTCTTTCATAAATTCTTGTAGCAGACGCACCACCTCTTAGATAATTGAGAAGAAATTCATAAATAAAGCATGCATCCCTGGTGACTATCCACGCTAATTCTATAGAACTGCAGGAAATACGTTCACCAGTAGAACTTCCTAATCTTCTTGTCCTTCGGCAGCAGTTTGCCTTCAACAAATGACTTGATAGAAGCCTGCGGGTGATATTTCATGATCCTGACATGCATCCTTCGAAGAGCCTCATTTTTAGATTTCTCCATGCCTTTCAGCTCCTCCTTCCCATGATGGAAAGGTCCGATGGCAACAAAACGTGGAGTATACAAACGATCGGAGTCTGGCAGTGACCTAGACATTCGAAAGATGAGAGCGTCGCCTACATCGGGTATGTCCTCTTCTTTCATTGTCACCCCATGCCCGACTTCAATTATACAGCTGCTCAAATCGATCGCTTCTATTTCTTGACATGCCATTCAGATATATTTACCAACTCCCTTCGATCCTTAATTTGAGAATGGGATAGTAGCAAGTATGCTTAACAAGAAGGCTGCCCGCAAATGCACTTACTAGTCATCAACTTCAAAGCTCAAGAAATCTTCCAACCTTATGCAGAACCTACACCAGGAATCCTTCTGTGCCTTTGGCGAGAAAAGTGGTATCTGAAGGGCTGCATTCAGAAATGCAATAATCTATCATCCAATTATATTCCTTATTTAATTTAACATCTGCGGATTTTTTTTCAAGGCTGTCGAATTATAATGGCAGAAAATAATTTAGAAAGGACAAAGGTGTAATGTTAAGTTGGAGAGGAAGGCCTACGTACTTTGGCTGGAAAACAATATTTTTGTCCATTTAACTGGGTAAGTAATATTCACTAAAGCCCATTTAAAGCATGAACGAAGCTAGGAATAAATTCTATTCTTATCCATTTCATTGGGTAACCAATATTTCAAATTATAAGGTGAACAAAGTTAAGAATAAATTACCTCTTCATCTATATTGAGCTAAACTTTATACTAAAAACTTGAAAATAAGTTGAATCTGAAAATAAGTTAAACTGGGCAAAAGTTATTCTAGTATTATCAAGGTAACATTTAAGTTCATTGTCAAACTAATAACAATCTTAAGTTAAGTTCATCGTCAAAATAATAATAATATTAGATTTCTTGTTAGGTTATTCTTATGTCTTGCCTCAACTTAATAAAATTCTAATTTTTTATCAAAGAAAAATATAAATTATATTATTTTAAAAAAATTAATATGTAAATATTATATTTTTAAATTAAAAACTAACATTTAGTTACACATTATTTATATTTCATGTAAATTTAGAGAATTCAAAGATAATTATTTTGTAGGATTTATGTTAATTATGTATACAATTGATTTTATAAATAGATCATGATGATATTTTTGATTTTTCTGATTTTTTTATATACTCATTAGATACTGTGTGCTCTAAAATTCAAATTTCCATTAACTTTTACTTTTGTGAGATACAAGATTTAAGTATGATCTTTAATCATTTTTTACAATTTTATTAGATTGAGAATATTTCACACTATTTTGAACAGATTTAACCATTGATTTTTTAGATTTTCTAGTCATTTTATAATAGATTATAATTAAATTGATGAGAGATCTAACAAGAAAATGATTTCCCAATATAATTGTAATATAAAAATACTTAGAAATCAAAATAATATAATTAAGTAAATGACATTTAACTCTACTATGTATGATTAGAATACCAGGCAAAACACGTCTATTGAATTTTCACTCTAGATAAAAATCCAAAGCACCGAGAAAAATTATGCTTTGGGCTTAAAAAAATAAAGGGACCTGTCGAAATCATCATAGACATTTATTCTTGCCTTAAATTTACGTTTTCATGCAACAAGGGTTCCCATGTAAAGATGTATATAAATTATTTCGTTGGAAAATCCAATTTGTTACGGCTCTTTTGGTCCTAAATAGTAACATACTATTCAAATTAATTACCATTTTTCCTACCCGGGAAAAGTAGTATACTTCTACTTTTTAATGGAAAGGATGCAATGTTTATTTCTGTTACTCAATAGATATCAGTCTTTATAGAGGATTCTTTTATGAACACATAATCTTATCAGTGTTAGTATATAATTATTATTATTAGCTTTAGTTTAGGTTAGTTTTATGCAATGTGTATATTAAATTGAAATTTGAATATTGAGTTATGAATTCATGCTTAAAATGTATAAAAGTAAAATTAGTTTTATTAGTTAGGTAATTAAAGATTAAAAATAATAGACAAAATATAAATTTAATAAATTGTAATATGAAGTGTAGTTAATGGTCAGTTGATTTTGAAGTAAAAATTATTAGCTTCATAACAATATATTTACAAATTCACTAAATATCCTTTTGTATATATATTTTTAATATTCACTAAAAACTCAAATGTGATATATCAACAATTCATATCGATTAAGAAGGATCCAACAAAGACTATTTCACGCTTCAATCATCACTTTCATATGGCATATTGCAAGTTGGAAACCCCATACTCAATGAGGGTTGAAGCTACAGTTCAAATTTATCTGAATGCTATGGACCAGCTTACAACTATTTTCCTGAGAAGACTCCCTACAACAAATATTGATACATTGTAAAAAGTCTTCTCGAAAGTAGTCACTTTCACTAAACAAGCCATCCCAATGGAGGAGGACTAATGGTCCCCGATCAAGCTATTGCAATCGTTTCAACATATCCTACTAGAGTACCAATGATGCCTAGTCAATTCGTACCGATGAATCCAATCCTGATACAACAGATACCAGTCATACAAGCTTCAACCTTAACTTATCCAAGATATGAACCTCCAAAAGTTGTTTTCTTTGAACGAAAGGCAGCAATATCCGTTGAAGCCAAAAATAGTGTAGCAACTAAGATGGGCCAAATGAAAAAAACCATACCTCAACTCACCAATGTGTTAACACGTTTGAGGATGTCACAAGGACAAAATAAAAACATTCAAAGAAAAAATCCTAGTGCTTACAACAACAACCAGAATGACAACCAAAACTTCAGTGGGAGCAACAACACCGGTAATAACAATCCTGGAAAAAAATGTAATCCTCCTAATTTTAACAATGGTTTCCAAAGGAAAAATTGGCAATGAGACACTCCTCTTAAAAATCGAAGCATCTTTCCTGATAGTTACAACAATGCTTAGTATGTGGATATCAATTAGTATGATAGTAATCAAAATATGCCTAATGAGAATGGTTCATACTACAATGGAAACTGAGAGATGAATCAAAATCCAAAAGTAAATAATAATGAGCAACCCATGCAATTCAATGCAAAATAGGAGAATATAGAAACCAGTTAATGAAGAATTTTCTTTTCCTTTCAGTCAAGAACCTAAAACTCAACCTGAAGAGATGTTTCCATTTTGAAATGATAATCAAAACACTTATAGTTTACGAAATTGAAAAGAACCCATGACCGATGGAATTCCTCCAACATTGCAACCAACTCCTCCAAATACTAGAGCAAGCAATAATCTAATACCGACTAGAGAACCTTATGGAGGGCAAAAAAATCAAAATCAAGGAAATGTGCCTATGATTCTAAAGAACCCTACATGGACAATTGAAAAGTATAGTACAATGGAAGATATGAAACAAATGAAGGCCAACATGTCCCTTTTTGATGTGCTACAAAATTGTCCAAATCAGCGAGACGATCTGATAAAGACTCTAGATCATATGAAGGCAATGCCTAATGTGAATCTCATTCCTCAAAAAATAGCATCACAATAGCTTAATGCCTTAGAGGCCATGCCAACCATGTTCAAGGATAAAATTAAGGTGCCTAGTTTCTTGCTTAGTACCAGAATCTATGGAAAGAACCTTCACAATTGTCTAATTGATTCAGGTGCTTCTTCTAATGCCATGCCATTCTCAATAGTGCAAAGGTTGGGAGTCACTCCACAACCTTCTTATTAGATAGTGATACAACTAGACAAGATGGTAGTAAAATTCATCAAGATTTTGAAAGATGTTAGAATATAGTTAATAGTTGTTCCCTGAATTGAAGACATCATAGACATACATGTGGTTGAAATTCTTCAAAAGCATGGATTGTTGTTGAGTAGAGAGTGGATGAAGTGCTTAAGAGGATGGTATTCGACTAATTTTACTCAACTTTGGTTACCATGGAAAGAATTAAATAATCAGATTAAGATTGATGCTGAGCCAAAGTTGAAGATGATGATTGCAGATTATAATGCACCAAATGAGGTACCATTCTTACAATCAGATTTAGGTTCCTACAAAGTGATGGCATTTGACATAATCTCAGCCAAACCACCATATGATCAAAATGAGAGATCCATGATCTTGAACACGAAAGAAGAGATCGTGACTTAGTTCATAGATAATATGGTGGCAAATTTTCAATGCTTAGGTGAAGAAGTGGATCCATTTATTTTTCTCCTTCAAGGATTTTGTAGGCTATATAAAGTTAGTCATTTTGAATTTGAATGCACACATTGTCAGGAAGTTGGTTCTCAGGTGTTAACTCAAATAATGCAATCAAAAGGTGATTATATTTCAAACAAAGCACTCATGGAAATTTCAAGCCCCACTCACATATCTAAATATGTGCAAAGCCCTCCATTAGAAGATGAAGAAGAACTCAATGCATCGTATAGTTATACTTCTTCTGATGGAGGAGGTTTTGCTTCTGTTCCACCAAGGATGATAAAAATTCAAAGGGGAAGGTGATACATAAAAGGGAAAGGTTGGACTTGTGTGGTTATTCATCCTAAACCTAAAGTTGATATGATTATTGAATTGATCAAAGAGAATCAAGACCAACAAGAAAAATGAGCATCTCTCGTATCAAAGATAAATAAGGGTAACTCTCTGAGGCCATCTTGGGAGAGATTGCAATGGGTCCCCAAGAAACAATCTTTCAAGGTTCAAGTAAAAGAAAAACTTCAAATGAATAAACACAAGTCTAGGAAGCCCAAGCAAGAACAATCAATTTGGACACTCAGGTTTGACAATTCCAAATTTAAATTAGGATTCGGTGTAGGTATTGAGTTAGTTAATCTGAAAGGTAGGTCTTTTCATGCAACATATAAATTACAATTCAAATATACTAACAAAGTTGCAGAATATGAAGCCTTGATTTGAGGACTTCTCTTTGTGTTAGAGAAAGGAGTTAAAGCTCTCATAATCAAAGGAGACTCCCAACTGGTGACTACACAAGTGAAATCGATATATTCTTGCAAAGATGGAAGGTTAAATGCTTAAACAAAAAGAGTGCAGGATCTAATGGAAGATTTTGAGGCTTTGAATATAAAGTCCATTCCAAGAAGGAGAAACATGGTAGCCAAATGCACTTGCAATTTCAGACATTGCATTACAACCTGTTGAAAGAATGAAATTGAGAAGATTCTTAGTAAAACTAGCTCCTACCTCATCTATCCCAGACAATATTACAAACTTCCAAGTTTTTCAGGATGACCAACATATTCTCAAATTTATCATGTGCAATGGCCTTTTTAAGGGGTAAAAAATCAATGATATCCCAAATGATAGACTTGAAAATTATGAACCTGAGGATGATGAACTTGGAGACGAAGATGGGATTATCAATTTGATAAAAAACACCATTCCTAAGGGGATGGCTGAGTTGGAACATAGATTTCAAAGAGATGAATCAACATGTAGCAAAAGAACTGTCAAAGAGAAAGGGATCGAGGAATGTGATTCATATAATCTGGGTACAAAAGAAGATCCAAAGATGGTAAGAATTGGGAAGTTGTGCATCTCTCAAGAACATGAAAGTATGCTCCAATTATATATGGAATTCAAAAATGTCATAGCTTGGAGTTATGAAGAACTTAAAACATATGACCCTGAGATTATCACTCATGACATTCCACTGAAACCAGACGCCAAGTCTTTCTATCAAAAGAAGAGACCAGTTAATCCCATCATTGAACCATTGCTCATGAATGAAGTTGAAAAGCTACTCGATGTCAAAATTATTTTTCTGATTCTACACTCTACATGGGTTGCCAATCTAGTTCTAGTAAGGAAAAGGACTAGAGAATTTTTCCTTTGTGTGGATTTTCGTAATTTGAACTTAGCATCCTAGAAGGATAATTACCCTTTACCCTTGCTTGATGAAGTTTTGCAAATAGTGAATGGATCCAAGATGATGTCATTCTTAGATGGTTATTCAAGATATAATTAGATGATGGTAGACAAAGAAGAAAGGATGAAGACTACTGTCACAACGAAATGGGGTACCTTTGCATATAGAAGAATTCCTTCTAGGTTTATTAATGCAGGGGCTACATTCCAAAGAGCGATGGATGAAGCATTTCAAGGGTTAATAAATAAGTGTATTGTGATCTATACAAATGACTTAACTATCTTTTATAAAGATCACAATACTCACATTGCTGATCTAAGACAAGTGTTCAATTGATGTTGAAGATATCGCATATCGCTAAATCCTCAAAAATGTTCATTCGAAGTCACAAAGGGAAAGCTTCTAGGTCATATCATTTCTGAAGTTGGAATCTCTATTGATCATGATAGAGTTGAATCCATTCTAAAGTTATCCCCTCCACATAGTTGCAAGGAACTCAAGTTTTTCTTTGGGAAGATAAACTTTGTGTGCAAGTTTACTAGTGGGTTTGCTGAAATAATATGCCCCCTCAATGAGTTGTTGAAAAAGGGAGCAAAAATAGAATGGGTTCCTGAAATTAAGAAATCCTTTGAGGATATTAAAGTGGCTAGCTCTACAACTCCAGTACTTGTGAGTCTGAATTGTGATTTCCCCTTCAAGATCTACTCTTTTGCTCCAGAACATTCATGTGTAGGGATTCTCACTCAGAAAAAGGATAAAGAAGATGAGAGATCCATTCCATTCATGAGTTCCCCTCTAAATAATGCTGAATTAAATTATTCTAACCTCAACAAATAGTCTTTTTCTTTGATAAAGATGGTCAAAAAAATCTATCATTATATACTCGGGAGTAAGATATATGCAATTGTACTTGATCCTATAGTCATGACATTATTGATGCAAAACAAATTAGGCAAAAGGCAAGGCAAATGAATGGCTATCTTAGAAGAATTTGATTTGGAGATTTAGTCCATAAAATTAGTACAAGGTCAAGGATTAACCAAGATGATAGCTGATAATAAAATCAATAATGATAACAACTTCAAATTTGATGAGGAAGTCAGCACCGAGAATCAACGAAAGATGATAGTGTCTCAAGTAGACATTAATCAAGGAATAATCACAAATGTATGGTATCAAGATATTGTTTACTATCTTTTGAAGAATCAATACATATATTGGAATAATAGTTCTCAACGTAGAGGTCTTAAAATTAAATGTGAATCTTATATGCTTCAAGATAAGAATTTGTATAAAAGAAACTAAGAGGGAATTTATTTGAAATGTTTGGGACATGAAGAAGCAAAGGAAGTTCTAGAATAGTTTCACGATAAATATGGCATGGGACATGGGTCAACAGAGTCTACAGCTCATGATTCTAAGATCAGGTTACTTTTGGCCTATAATCTTCAAGGATACATTTCAACATGTTTGTTATTACCATGTTTGTTAGACAAGTGCTAATAGAGAAAGGAACCTAGCTATGCCTTTACAACCATTACTTAAGATACTCCATTTTCCTATGTGGGGGTTGGATTTCATAGGTCCAATAAACCCACCATCATCCAAAGGACATTTGTTTGTTCTTACATCTACTAACTTTGCACACACTGGACAGAAGTTGAAACCTTCAAAAATTGCACTACCAAGGTGGTTATTGATTTCTTAGAAGAACATATCGTCACTTGGCTCGAGATGCCACTCTTCCTTGTTTGTGATAATGGATCAACTTTTGCATCGATTTTCCTTACCCAATGGGAATTAGACAATATGGTCATAATCAAATTCTCTTCAAATCCAAAAACTTGATCATGGTGATAAGACAATTACTAAAGGAAAATCCAAAGGATTGACACACTCAACTCAAACATGCATTGTGGACAGGTCGAATCAGAATCAAAAATGCCTTGGGGACATCCCCTTATTTCCTTGTCTATGGACAGGAGCTAGTATTCCCACTTAACTTTAAGATTTTGGTTTTGAAATTCACAAGTGTGTATGTTGAAGATGTTAATAGGGTTCAAATCAGATGAATAAATCTCTTGGAATTGGATGAGGGAAGGATAGTAGCACTAGAGAACGTATCAAAACATCACGCTATTATCAAACGATGATTCAAAAAGTGGGCCACAACCAAATCTTTTGGAATATCCGACCTTGTTCTCCTATGGGACAAAGCAAATGAAAATTCGGGCAGCCATACTAAGTTTCAACACTTGTGAATTGGCTCTTATCAAATTGCAAAGATTCTACGGGATAATTCTTTTAGGCTAGGCTCCTTACAATGATGATCAGTTCCATTTCATATTAATGACTAATTCTTGAAACATTAACTTTGAGGCCTAAAAGCGAAAAAAAAAAAAAAATTTTAAAATTCTATTCTACAAGAGTGTCTACTTTTCTGCAAGAGTGTTTCCCTTTTGCAAGTGTATTTACTTTCAGTTGTGTGTTTTCTTTATATGTTGTCTTTCTTTTTGTGTCAGTTCAAGGGCTAGGTGCAATCAATATTCTTTCTTGATGCATTTCACAAACCACACCTTGTGGTTTTGACTTTTAAGAAGAGGTATTTCTTTGTTAGAGCATTTACATGTTATGCATCTTGTACCAATTGAAGGAGGATGTTACTTACAATCGTAAAGGACTTACAGTCTTGAAGTCATAGTTGCAGGTTGATAGTTCTCAATACTTTTACAAATTTAAAGAATTGACTATCTTGGTGGTTTCAAATCAAGGTTGATGGTATCAAGGGACAATTTGAAGCTTACCGATTTGAACAAAAGGTCTTTTCAAGGAATTGCTAAGGTCGCTATTTGGCATGAGAGTCTCCATAAAGTTCACTAAAGAGGAACACTGTGATTATCAAACTAAAGAAGAATTTCAAAAATGACACCAATGCCTTGGCCACACAAACTAAAGAAGAATGCCTTGGCTTTGATCCCAGATGAGCTTTTCAAGAGAGAAATTCAAAAGGATTTTTGTCATTAAAGCATCATGACAAACAATAGTTCAATAGGCCCCTGAACCTATGTTATGTTTTCTAGAGATATTGGATAAGTTACTACCAACTTTAGTACTTCATAACATTCTGGATTATATAGTGATGCCCAAATTATTAGCAGCAGTAGATACTTGGGATCCTCGCAGGGAGAGTGTGCCAATACATGCATGGTTACATCCTTGGCTTCCATTGTTGGGCCAATGTATGGAGCCTTTATATCCAACCATTTCCTATAGGCACCTATCATAAATTGAAGTATAAAAAGATTGGGCCTTGCAAAATCATCAAAAAGATTAATGATAATGCTTATGAAGTCAACTTACTAGCAAATATTGACATTTTCCTTGGTTTTAATGTTTTTGATTTATACACATTCCATGGAGATGTTCCCAATGCAAATGAGGACCAGAGAGTGGATTGGCAACATCACCTCCTCAATAAGAAGGAAAAGATTGCCAAAACTCTTAACAAGCAAATTGCCTCCACAAGGCATGGTCATCATAACAGATACCTCATATAGTGGGATGGGTTACCTGAAACAGAGAGTACATGGTTATCTGAGTGGGTAGTAATGTAGCTGCATCCAATAAAATTGCAGCAATTCACAAATAGTCACTTGCAAAAGTTGTGTTTCGTTCAAGAACGGGAGAATGATGTATCAACTTCCGAGAGTCATAATTTTTTACTTAGATATGGGTTTTGGCTGAAATTTTACAGGGAGTTGCTTGAGGAGTTATTTGGATTGTCGATCGAGCTCAGCTGGACAGGTGGCCATTTTGACATTTTTTCAGGAGCCTAAAATTTCATCTCGACCTCTGAAATTTAGTTTTTGTGTTTTTTCTAATTTTTTAGAAAGTTGTTTTCTAATAAATCTGAAATCATACTCTTGATTTCGTAGATTAATTGGCAATTCATCTTACCTTAATTAGGAGCTTTTCTTAAGAAACATCGGAATTTGTAAAATAGATTTTGGAAATTACAAAAAATGAAAATGACATTGTACAGTTTTGTTCTTGCCGCTTTTACTCCCTTTTTACCTCTATTCACTTTTTCGTTATTTTTACTTCCTACTTCGACTGTTTACCTCCGTTACTGATATGGCATGCAATTTATGTATGTGCTATTTAATTTTTGATGTACAAAGATCATGTTTTTTATGCTATGAAATGCGGCATCCATGTCGCTTTTTGCGTCACGATAGACGGCTCCGATAAAAACAAGTTCACTGTGATTTTTTTGAAAGTATCTGTCATATAATTATTAAAACACTACACAAATTGTTTACGAGCAACATAGCAACGACCATTTTTGAAGGAGAAACCGGTTTCGGCCGTTAAAACGCTAAACGCAGCTTTAAATGTCTGTTTCTATGATATTATTACATCATTCAACAGCAAATGAGTCGTGTTACAGGAGATGAAATCACAATGCACAACTCAGATTTTTAATCTTCAAATTGAGCTGTCTGATTTAAAATTGTTGCAACTTCATAAAATAATGTTTATTTTATTTCATATGTTGCTTGAAGTCGGTGAGCATTTAATACTAAGTCTAGAAAAGTCTTGAAATTCTGTACATGCTCCTTCCAGATTTTTTATCTCCCTCTAAGCAGCTGTTCAGAAGTCTGCTTCAGTTATAAATGCCAGTCCATTGGCAGATGGATGTATGATGAAAAATTAGTGTAATACAAAATTAATTCTTGTATAATTTGCTATATTCTGTCTACTCTGCTTAACTCTGTTTTATATTATGTGCTGCTGTTATAATCATTCCAAAACAACTTTCTTTTATTCATTCTTCTAGGTCTGCGCTTTACAAAAAGTCTGTTTCGATGACAAAGTTGTTAATTAGAGCATACGAGGGAAACGGTTATAAAGTGCCCAATCATTTAATAACAACATTACTAAGTGACGTGTGCATTACTAGAATCCCTCGTCTCGATCAGATGGTCGTTGATTCATTTCTGTTTCAGATAATGGGCTCAAAGGGAAATAAAGATTGCATTAGGTTGCAGCAGGCACTGTAAAATTAAAATAAGCAAACTGCTTCAAGATGCCACATTTTCTCTCTGAACACATAAGAAACGAATCCCTGTGTTTTCCTTAAGATGGCTCCCACAAATGTTTCACCATACTACTGGAATCAATTTTCTGTGAAAAAAGAAAAGGTTCTACAAAACGCTCTACCTGCACTCCAAACACTACAGAATAAACTTTAAGCACCGGAATGAACATGCACCTTACATATTTTGCCATCTAATAAGCCCTCATTTGCTAAACAATTTCGTATTCTTCTGCAGTGGGTTATACCGTTATTGAAGGATTAAAGTATTTTGCACAAGTAGTAGTATATGTTCAAAATAAATTATATAAAAGACAGAAGAAGATTCTGCTCAAATAATTTATATTTGCTAGTAATTATTAAAGATCCCTATATCCACAAACTGTACTAACTTTTAATTATTAAGTTGCAGACCGAGAAACAAATTGAAAAAATATATATATAGTAGCTTTCACCTAGCGAGCCACCGACCTAAGCCAGGAGGCCAGCTTAACAATAAGGAATGAAAAACATGGACTACATTTATTCGGAAATCACTCAATTAAAGAAAGTGGAGAGCAGAAATGGAAAGGAGGAAGAACGATGAACTTCAAGGAGACTTTGGGTTGCAAGTGATAAACAAAGAGAGCACTTGCGCCATTGTCATCCAAAGTAGCAGCACGGCAGCAATAGAACCAGAAACCAGCCATGGCTTGGAAAAAGTAAGCACTTATGAACTCACTCCACAGGATCTTGACCTTCTTCCCATGTACTTATGCAACCCCATTCTCGCCTCATTTATTACTTTGCACCATTTATAAGGCATCATCCTTGAACATAAAGAGTTGAAGAGGTCTGCCACTTGTTGATTGCTTCCCAGAAAGTTGTTAATCACCTGAGCCTTCCTTAACAAAGCAACATCCTCCTCGTTGTCAATTAACTCATCCATAAGTAGTATATATTGTGTCATTGGTCTTGGAAAGTACCTGACTCTTGTGCTCACTTCCATTGCAATTAAATTGCTCAATACTGAATATAACTGTTATGTTACCTTCATTTCTGGTAAGCAGAGCGTCGCTGTTTTCTCATCAAATCTTATCCATTCAATGGCTGAACCTTTCTTTTCTTGTAGATTTTCAAAGGTCACTCTGTAAATGCTCACGCCTGCGCGTGTGAGCTCAGAAGCTGTTGGCAGCTTCACAAAGTCTAGCTCATTTTTTTCCTCCGGGCTTGTATTCGAGGAGAGAAAGCCCGAACAATGTTTACACCAACGTCCACAAACAGCCTTCATCGAGTCAATGCCCTTCCTGAAGCAGATCTGCATCCTATATTTGCGCAAAGGCGGCAGTCGATACGCTTCCTTATCGCAGCAGTTATTAACTTTACTGCCAATCAAACTGCGGTGGAGTATTTCGAGGACATGAGAACACTGTGTGTGAGAAGGTCGAATCCACCATGTAAATATATTGTGTCTGCTCATACACGAGGACAAACCTCGCTAAGTCAACCAACTTTTGACCGGCGACTTCTGGAGAACCCGTCTTGATTTGGAGGATGTCCTTCAAAATCCACCGAGGAATGTGATTTTGAAATAAAAGCAAATCACTCATTAATCCTTCCCTCAACGGACTTTGTAATTCGACATCAAAATTTGCTATCATATCTCCATGAGAACTCTTTCTGGTCTCTTTCATAAATTATATTAGCATCAACAACACCTCTTAGATAATTGAGAAGAAATTCATAAATAAAGCATGCATCCGTGGTGACCATCCATGCCAATTCTATAGGAGTGCAGGAAATATGTTCACCATAGAACCTCCTAATCTGCTTGTCCTTCGGCAGCAGTTCGCCTTCAACAAATCACTTGACAGAAGCCTGCGGGTGATATTTCTTGATCCCGACTTGCATCCTTCGAACAGCCTCATTTTTAGATTTCTCCATGCCTTTCAGCTCCTCCTTCCCATGATGGAAAGGTCCGATGGAAACAAAACGTGGAGTATACAAACGATCGGAGTCTGGCAGTGACCTAGACATTCGAAAGATGAGAGCATCGCCTACATCGGGTATGTCCTCTTCTTTCATTGTCACCCCATGCCCGACTTCAATTATACAGCTGCTCAAATCGATCGCTTCTATTTCTTGACAGGCCATTCACGTATATTTACCAGCTCCCTTCGATCCTTAATTTGAGAATGGGATAGTAGCAAGTATGCTTAACAAGAAGGGTGCCCGCAAATGCACTTACTAGTCATCAACTTCAAAGTTAGAGAAATCTTCCAACCTTATGCAGGACCTACACCAGGAATCCTTCTGTGGCTTTGGCCAGAAAAATGGTATCTGAAGGGCTGCATTGAGAAATGCAATAATCTATCATCCAATTATATTCCTTATTTAATTTAGCATCTGCGGATTTTTTTTTCAAGGCTGTCGAATTATAATGGCATAAAATAATCTAGAGAGGACAAAGGTGTAATGTTAAGTTGGAGAGGAAGGCCTACGTACTTTGTGTGGAAAACAATATTCTTGTCCATTTAACTGGGTAAGTAATATTCACTAAAGCCCATTTAAAGCGTGAACGAAGCTAGGAATAAATTCTATTCTTATCCATTTCATTGAGTAACCAACATTTCAAATTATAAGGTGAACAAAGTTAAGAATAAATTACCTCTTCATCTATATTGAGCTAAACTTTATACTAAAAACTTGAAAATAAGTTGAATCTGAAAATAAGTTAAACTGGGCAAAAGTTATTCTAGTATTATCAAGGTAACATTTAAGTTCATTGTCAAACTAATAACAATCTTAAGTTAAGTTCATCGTCAAAATAATAATAATATTAGATTTCTTGTTAGGTTATTCTTATGTCTTGCCTCAGCTTTATAAAATTCTAATTTTTCATCAAAGCAAAATATAAATTGAATTATTATTTTTAAAATTAATATGTAAATATTATATTTTTAAATTAAAAACTAACATTTAGTTACACATTATTTATATTTCATGTAAATTTAGTGAATTCAAAGATAATTAGTTTGTAGGATTTATGTTAATTATGCAAACAATTGATTTTATAAATAGATCATGATGACATTTTCTATTTTTCTGATTTGTTTATAGACTCATTAGATACTATGTGCTCTAAAATTCAAATTTCCATTAACTTTGACATTGGTGAGATACAAGATTTTAGTATGATCTTTAATCATTTTTTCCAATTTTATTAGATTGAGAATATTGCACACTATTTTGAACAGATTTAACCATTGATTTTTTAGATTTTCTAGTCTTTTTAACATAGATTATAATTAAATTGATGAGAGATCTAACAAGAAAATGGTTTCCCAATATAATTGTAATATTAAAATACTAAGAAATCAAGCATTGAAAGAATAAATAATATAATTAAGTAAATGACATTTAATTCTACTACGTATGAAAGGATGCCAGTTGTTTGTCGTCTATGTTGCCTAGAAAGTATTACACTTGATGGATTGAGTGAGTGCAGTTATCTTCAGGTGACTGATTGTGTGATTTTGAAAGTAGTTAGGACCTCTCTCTTTTTTCTTAAAACTATTAGCTTCCTATTGACTTACTTTACCATTCTAGTTCATGATTACTTATTCCAAGGGTTTTGTTATAGTTGTTCATTTTATCAGTAATTTGAAATGCATTAAGTGGATAAATGATCCTTTATGCCAATGTTGATACCTACATAACTGAGAGAACAACTTTTTTAAGGTAAAACAAAAACATTGAACTGAGTTTTTATATATCTAAGATTTAGCTTGATACCTACATTACTGAGAGAACAATTTTTCTAAGGTAAAACAAAAACATTGAATTGAGTTTTTATATATCTAAGATTTAGCTTGATTATGCAAGTAGATATAAACTCATCACTTAGTGAACATACCTTCATCTTTGGTTAAAACCTATTATAAACTACCTATCTCTAGGATATGAAAATAGGGACATCAATGCGAATTTTACTATGATTAAAACATTGATCATTAAGATCCAGTAAAAATATGTTATTCCATTGAAACTCTAGTTATAAAATAAAGTAGGGCTTTCATTTTGTATCAAAATTGCTGATAATTAAAATTTCAAAATATGTTCACCCAGAATAGACATTTAGAAGACATATAGCTAAATCAAAAGGAGGTTTCTAAGCCTGGGAGAAACAAAGAGGAAGCCATATGACCTAAGTTGAGAAAGAGGGACATATACATATACTAGCACTTGCACCTTTGATAGTGCAAGGGGTTACGCTGATAGTCTTATGTAATTTTGAGTATTTGCTTGAGTATGCCTTCTATGTAATATGTTTGATTCAGTTGTATCATTTTGATTTCTTCTCACACTCAAAATACAAACACTTTGTCTAAAGAGCTATCTGATATAGGCAGTCCTCCTCTTTTTTAACATATCATTGTATATGCATTGTTTTCATTTTAAAGTATCTTTTAAATGTGGAAGCATGTTGAATATGAAGACCATCTATTGTTTTTACTCTAGATCTAGTTATAAAAGTTAGTCCTTGTCTTTCAATTCAACCAATATTAACCGTTTCATTATGTAGTGTGAGTCCCTAGGATTTGTGTACTGTGATAGCCCACAACACAGTGAGTTGTAGTTGTCTTCGACTTCCTAATGTGAATGGCACCATTGAAACACATTTTGGCTCATCTTGATTCCATGGTGGTCCATTGTAGTTTTCAAAATGTATAACATACATGGGCATGTCTGGTGGCTTAGTACCCATTTTGTCGATAATATTTGTGATTCCACCAATTTCTCCATCCTACTTCTATGCAATTTTTTTTTTGTAAGCATTACCCACTGTTCTATACAGAGGAGTACATATTTTTTCAATTTTTTCCATACATCTCACTCTTCTATTTGCATCCATTTTATTGTTGTGTTTGTGGCGATTAGGCGATTTAATGATTTTAGCATTTTCTTATTATGTAGTTTCACTACATTATTTGTAGAGTGTAGATGTATAGACTTATTAAATTATTCATTGTCATCTATGCGTAAGTGGATGTATATACGACTCATTAGGATCCCCCAATCATGTTGTGTAGCGGTTGCTTCTTGTATATTGTGTAAAAGTTGATGAAATTATGCTGGTGTGGTAGTTTCACCCTTTTGTTGGAAGATGGTTCACAAGGTAACAACTAGAGTGAATAGCTCCCAAATCAACTTAGGACTTAAATGCAATGTATATTGGTTTGTCCATAACAAGGGGTAGCTATGCAAGGTCACCGAACAAAATAACTGATGCTCCACCAAAGTGGACATATTTTCGATGAGGAAAGGCCTCTCGTAATCGACTATCAATTTTAAGTAGGAACTTTGGACCTAAGAAGCTTATTTCATCAATAATAATGTACTTGCTATATTTTAGTTCTTGGAATGCTATTAATGCTTGGCCTTATAGCGGTTGCATATCCTTAATTTTAATCCTAAACTTTGAATGTATTGTTGTAGCATGTATATTTAATGCAACAATACCTATGGGAGCTAGTAGTAGTAATTGTACATTTTGTTGGTATGCCTTCTTAAAACTCTCCCTATCTACTTTCCTATTCTAATAATATATCTATCTTATTCACACATATGGACACTCCTTTTTCCATCCTTATCTCTATTTTATCTTACCCTTCTTTAATGTTTTTCTTTGTATATCCCCTAATAACTATCCTTCACTTTGATATTTGATTATGATCCAACTATCTATACATTGACTCTCCCAATATTTTCCTATTTCCTCTAACTATTATTTCATATGTGTAAGGGTTCTTTTTTTCTATTTCTCTTTGATCTTCTATTGTAAATATATCTATATACTATCTATAAACTTAAACATCTTTATTGTATCTCTTCATCTCCCCACTCTCCTCTTGCATATTCCACTCCCTCCCACATCCTCGTTTTTTGTGTTTCCCTTCATATTTATCTCCTTGATACATACTCTCTCTCTCTCTCTCTCTCTCTCTCTCTCTCTCTCTCTCTCTCTCTCTCTCTCTCTCTCTCTCTCAATATTTTCCCTTCACTATTTTTATCAATATCAATTATTTTACCTCTCTATCTCTCTTCACTCTTTATATAATTCATCTTATTGAGTACCCTAGTTTAATCATTTTTATGTTAAAGGGAGTTCGAACCCAAGAGCTCCCACATGAGAGGCTCACAAGTTATCATTGTGTTGTAGGCTCTTGCCTTTTATTATAAATATTTTATTATATATAATAGATATCTTTATTTGTTTTACATATAATATTTTTCTCTCTAATAGGGTAGCTTGTTTTTTGGGAAATATATTTTAATACTATAAATTAACAATGAAAGTCTATTAGTCAAAATAATAATAAAAGGATTACGTATCTTTTTATTTCTCTATTTCAAAAGTTTGTCTAAAAAAATATCATGGTTATTACATAATATTATTGAAAAATATATTCATAATCTTGAATAGTAATGGAAGTTATCTATTTTGTATTGGAAATAGGAGAGAAGCACTCTAATAAATCATATCAAGCACTAAATGAATCGTTAATTTTTATTTTTATTTTAAAATTCCTTATCAAATAAATAAGATGTAAGAAGAGATAATATTAATAAAAAATAATTGAAAATGTCTAATTTGTATATTTCTTTTTGTGTATTATTAAATATATTACTAATTATTAAAATATAATTTTATGTGAAATACTTCAAGAATACATTGCATAAAAAATAACTATTTCTTTCTAATATATTAATTTTTTTTGATAAAACTATTTATTATGTAAAAATTAATTAAAAATTTATTTTCTTTATTATGGATATTTTCCATATTTATGAAGGAAATATTTTTTTTATATAGATTGTATCTTATAGCACAATCTATGAATAGACTATTTGAACTACCCTAATAAGATGAAACTTCAAAATTATAGTTGTGCATGGAAATCCCTAGATTTGTAAGTCGTTTCACAATCACACTATCAAAATTTCTTTAATTTTGAAATTCTACCTATATTGATCCAAAAATCAACCTTCATATTGGTCATTCCTTGCGTCATAGTTTACCCATTTTTGAAACTATAAATTTGGTTTGGAACAATGTATATGTATTTTTGAACCACTCTTCAAATGTAAAAAGCTACCTTAGTTGATCTTACTTATAAGTAAATCTTATATTTTGATTCATACAAAAATAAAATTGCATTATATCATAAGAGATATATTTATTACTAAATCAATCTATAATCAATCAATCCATCCATATCTTATTTGATTACCATGCATTCACTTAGAAGGGAGTAGAGCAAGGTTTATGACAGCACATAAATACAATAGCTAATAGAATTATTTTTTAAGTCAAAATTATATGTAGATATATTAAATATGAAAAATTAAAATAAAACATGAATTATTTATCAAGAAATTGAAATTGAAATTAAAATTTATAAATCTTATAAAACAAGTTAAAATTGAAACATATATAATATATTTATATAATATTCATACACTTGTATAGTTAATTACATATGCCCTTAATTTGAAGCTAGATAATTCTATTTATTAAAAAATATCTCATTTATTTTCAATGATTCATAATGGACTATCATCTCCAAATTTGAAAAATGATACATGGAATAAATGCAGACGGTGACTCAAATCCCTCCCTGTTTTCATTTCTTTCTGGAAATCCATCAGAATTTGAGGGTGTCTGTCCAAGGTTGAAACACCTGAGATCCCAGTAGAGGCCATGACTTCCTATTCTTATGCAGCCTGCAACTGCCACTCAATGACCAATGTGGCTGCAAGATCATTCCCCCTCTTGTTCACTATCATACTCATAACACACAAATGAAAATATAATATGAAGTAAAGGTAAATGTAATAAATACTATTTTTATGCATTGTCGAATATCATTTGCGACGTCAGATATCCTTTCTCGGGTGTCCGACAACATTGAAAACTCTGAAAATTTTGATCAAAGTCTCCTAGGGAAAAAGCCTATCGGCTTTACAAGGGAAAGCCAAAAAGCTAACCTAAAACCTAACAGATGATTTGGGAAAAGAAGAAGACAACAACATAGTCAGAATGAGATAAGTCCAAAAACAAGATGACCTGAAAGATCATTCAAAACTTGTAGATTATCCAAAAAGTTATCACCATGGTGTCCTGACAAGCTAAGACCTTCCTCCTTCAAATACCACCTCTCTAATCCACACAAATTTTGGTGTTAGAGGTAGCTAGCATGCACATCCATTTTCTTGCGATTTCTTGTCACCATTTTGCAAACTCGTAGTGGCGTTGTATTTTTAAAATTGGAAAAACTCGAACTACCCTGTCATGGACCCCATACCCGCTCCTTTTTGGGATGCAAAAATTTTCGTCTATTTTCTCTAAAGCCTCATCAAGCCCCCTAATAAAAGGAACCTTAAATATTACTCTGCAAAAGTCTCTCAAGGCAAGTTTATCCCTATCAAGGGGAAGATAGCTCACAATTCATAAAATGATTTAGTGGATGTTTGTAGGATTACGATAGATTAATGAAGGCATTATTGCCGAGTAATAATTTGGAGGTGGAGCTTTTAATAATGTAGATAATAAAATGGTAAAAAATATTAGAAAACAACAGTTGTGATACAACTAGAGTCCCGCCTAATGTAAAAATGAGTTAAGATTGAAATGAAATATATTTGAAGACTTTGATTAAATAGATCTGCAATAAATTACTATTGTGATTTTAAAATAATATATAATATTTATAATGTTACTTTCTTATAAGTTAAATTACTATCTATCTATCTATCTATCTATCTATCTATTTGTCTATCTATCTGTCTATCTATCTGTCTATATGTCTATCTATCTATCTATCTATCTATATCTATCTGTCTATCTGTCTATCTAGCTATCTATATCTATCTATCTATCTGTCTGTCTATCTATTTATCTATATCTATCTATCTATCTATCTGTCTGTCTATCTATCTATATCTATCTATCTATCTATCTATCTATCTATCTATCTATCTATCTGTTTGTCTATATGTCTGTCTATCTGTCTGTCTATCTGTCTGTTGATCTGTCTATTTGTCTATCTATCTCTGTATCTGTCTATCTGTCTATCTATCTATCTATCTGTCTATCTATCTATCTATTTGTCTATCTATCTATATGTTTGTCTATCTATCTGTCTGTCTATCTATCTATCTATCTATCTCTCTATCTATCTATCTCTCTATCTGTCTATCTGTCTATCTATCTCTCTATCTGTCTGGCTGTCTCTCTATCTATCTATCTATCTATCTGTCTGTCTATCTATCTATCTATCTCTCTATCTATCTGTCTATCTATCTATGTATCTATCTATCTGTCTATCTATCTATCTCTCTATCTATCTATATCTGTCTATCTATCTATCTATCTATCTATCTATCTATTTGTCTATCTGTCTGTCTGTCTATCTATATGTCTGTCTATCTATCTTTCTATCTATCTATCTATGCATTTTCCTATCAATAAAAATTGTATATAAACAAAAATTTAGATATATTATTAATACATATTTTGTAAAGAAATAAAATGTTGATTTTGTCAAAGGTAATTTAATGTGATTTATAATATTTAAATATATAAATATAATTATATATTGATTATATAAATATTAAAATCAACTTTTATAAAAGATAAAAAATTTACATCAATCTATACTTTTATTTGAGAGTTATGACAGAATATGTAAAGTTTAGATATATAAATAAAATGTTGATTCTGTAAAATGTAATTTTATTATGATTTATAATATTTAAACATGTAAATATAGTTATATGTTGAATTATATAAATATTAAAATTTAATTTTATAAAAAGTAAAATTTTGAGATCAATCTATACTTTTACTTGAGAGTTATGAAAGAATGTGTATAGTGTAATCTTAAAATATTTTTAAAAATTTAGAAGAAAAATGAAAAAAATCACTAGCAAAAATATGATGAACCAATCATAAATAAGAAATAGTCTTTCAAAAAAAAAAAATTTAAAAAAGATAATTATAAAACATTATAAATATAATGTCATATTTTTACAAGGTGGCCAAATGAATTGTAGAATATGAGATCAAAACATAAGTCACCGCCTATATAGGCGGGACTAATAATGTTGGGAAAGATAATCTAAAATTTTGGATAAAGTATTAATGATAAATGAAAGGAGGGGTTGTCACGATAGCAAAGATTAAGGGTGGAATTTGAGATCTTCCTAGGTCTTAATTAGAGATTGTATAAATTAATTTAAAAAAAAGTTAAACTTATTCACTCTTCCAATAGATATCTTCCCCATGAGCTCCTTGGTTTGCTAACATGTCTACCTCTTTATTACTTTCGCGATAAATATGTTATATTATTATATTATTGTTTCTTCTAATTACTTAACTTTTAATCTTTAGATTTTAAATCATTTTAATTTACTTTTTTAAATTGTATAGTTTTTTACTTAAATATTGATTTTTAGTTTAGCAAACACGATATTTGTGGGAAGAGTTGCTATTGTTTTAATATATTTTTATATTTTTTATTTTTTATTTTTTCTAATAGGTTTTTTGATGAAGATTTGTTTAAATGAATATATTTCAGTTGATAAACTTTAAACTAGTTTAGTATTTATCTTTTATAATTGTTTTAATTTATGTTTTTCTTTTCAATGCTATTTTTATGTTGTTTTCCTATTAATTTTTCATAAAAGATTTTTTATGAGAATATTATTTTAGATGATAATTTATTAGTATATGATAAATGAAATAAATAAATAATATTTATTTAGTTTGTTTAAAAATTTAAATTTTAGTTTACTTAAATTAAAAATTAATTTTAATCTAATTTATCCATATTAAATTATTATTTTAAAAAATATTAGTAAACACATATAGCTCTAGTATAAATAGATTTTTATTAATAGTTCATATATAACTATAAAAAATCTCGTCCAAAAAGAATGCAATATGGAAAAGTTTATGATAAAAGGGCTCTTGTAATGCCATTCATGTAACTTATATATTATATAAAACTTATAAAAAAAAATACCAACTTAGAAATATTTCAATTAATAAAAAATAGTTAGTAGTGATTGGTGTTAATTAAAAATTTGGCAAAGTGAATCAATAGTACATTGCCTACATCATCAAGTACAATAATAATAATAATTAATTTTAACAAGTAATAATATTATTTAATCTACGCTAAAGATTGAATTTATAAGTTTGCAAAGAAGTATATCTATTTCAGATAGGAATTATTATTAAATCATTATACATTTATTAAATAATTTTTTAAATTGTATGAGAATGTTTAAAATTTTCTTTAAGTTTATATTTATCCTAGTTTAGATTAAATTTTTAAATTTTTTTATTGATTGGTAGTAGTTACTCTGCAATTTTAAATTTAGTTTCCTTTATATCAAATAAATTAATAAAAATAAATTAAAATGTCACCTTTGTTTTAATTGTGATTATTACATTTATTAATTGGAAACATGGAGCCCAATCTAATGTAAAAAAATATTTCTTGTTTAATGGATAGGCTCAAACCAATTTGAGCATCATCGTGAGATATGACAATGATTTCTTATTTAATGGATAGGCTCAAACCAATTTGAGCATCATCTTGAGATATGACAATCATTTTTGTCTGAGATCTTTTTAAGCTCTAAAGTAGGCTAGAGCAATCCTTTCTTCACATACCTTAGAGAAAAAAAAGTTTTTAGGATTGTTTTTGCTTTTTAATTAAAGATATTTTTACTTTAAAATGCAAAATCCATAAAATCTCACATCTCTAAATAAATTTTCTAATGTTAAATTAGATAACTTTTTTTCAATAGAGTCTCTTAATTTATTTTTTCCTAAACCTTTGTAATGCCCCGCCAAGGGATCCAAAGAATTAACCTAGAGTTTCACTAAGTTTAGTAGCAATTTTTTTTTCATGAAAGTAAACATCACATATAACTTATGCACAATAACGAAAGCAATAGAAATGTTCATCTGAAAGTAAACATAACATATATAATCAGATTATATTCTTTAAAATCCCTTTACGTTGAATTACATACATGAATCCATCTAGAACAACATCCATATGAAACAATAATGATAAGTCCAATGTTTATACATTACATTTCAAATACTCAATCATCCACTGTACATGTCACAGGGTATGACAACCTCATAGAATATACATACATAGAATAAGGTACATCATCCTATTCTAATTCATGATACATCAAAATAAAGATAATTACATGATACACATGATACATCATCATAGAAAACATATACATCCATCATAAAGATCAAACATAATAAACAAAGTGCACGGTTCCTCCCAACCGTTAATAGCATCATTAGACCATCGTGGATCCTAGCCATCCCTCCGTGCATAACATTCCAAATCACCAAAGAGATCATCGGTATTACATAGTAGGAATGTCACTCCTAATATATACAACATCATATGTAGAAAGTAATCTAAAATAAAAGCATAAGATAACATCATCTAACATATGCTAATCATCAATGAAAAAGGATACATATCTACCATCATGAAGGATGCATCAGCCATGATGTCTCAATGAATCTCAAAATGATAAGAGTGGAAAATACACTACTACCCGATCGCATGGTACCTAAGTGGTCCACTCCCACCGTGCTGAGGAGATAATCTCAAGTCCCAAACAGGCTATCAAAATCACATAGCACAAATCTCCATAAGTCCAGGAATCCTAAAAGTATACTAACTCAAAGGTTCCAAACACAAAATCTGACATCTAATCCCAGAGGCACACAATGACATGTAGGACCCTACTATGCAAGCGAAAAAGTGTCATCGCAATTATCACGTACAAGTTACCCTGGCAGTCAGCTAAACTCCATGGGTCCATACTGATTTCATGCGGCCACTAGTATCCTCTCATACTAACGAGGCATACTACGGAATGCAAGGTCGCAACCATGTGTCTCATGACTCCCATCCTAGCCTGTACAAGCACTCAAGGAATGGGCGAGAAAAAAACTCTTATCTTTTTAGGTTCATTCAATTAGTATTAGGTGTGAATGTTATCACTTATTAATCCAACTTACAATGAGTTACCCTGGCAGCCTCTTAGGGCCCCGGCCCCCATTGCAAGCCACTTCCCATCACTACATGTAGATATCCTACCCTAATTCTCATGGACTCTTAAATCTCAAAATTACAAAAGATAATCCATAATAAAATCATTAAATATGCACAAAAGCATCAAATCTCCATGAGCAAACATCCATAGAAAATCATGAACACAACAGCTCTCTATTGGCAACTAAAGTATCACTGATAATCAAAGTGTCCAATAGTTCTCAATAACCAATATATCTCAATCAAACTAATCGAAGACTCCAAAAATGGTTGAGTCAAACATGTCACACCATGAAATCATCAAGAATAAATCCACATTTTAGTCCCATCATGGCGACTAGAAAATAATCAAGGATAATTGATTAATGACCAAAAATAATGGTTAAGTCAAGTATCTCATACATAAGAATCTCAACTATAATCAATCAATAGTTACAAACAATGCATAGAGCATTCCATCACATAACCATGGTTGGGTTTATAAAAATTGAGATTAAAACATCATCATGTCACCACAATCACATAACCCCCAAGCCTCTAGTAGATGTCCTATACTGGTCAACACTAGTCAACCCAAAAAAATAGCATAAAGAATACACAATATAAACACATGTTTTGGTTTTGCCAAGTTTACAACTTAAATTTAAATATAGAGATCTCAGTTTAGGTTTCCAAGTTTTGAAGAATGAATGGAGGAACACATATATTGTTTCAGATAAATAAAAGTTTTCCTTAACAGAACTAAAAATCCATTTTCCATTTATAATATTTGTTTGATACATCCCCCACCAAACTATCAACTATTTATTTAAACAATTAAATCTTAATAGTTGAAAATTATTAAAAAGTCACCATTGTAAAAATAAACCTTCAATATAACTCATTTATCAAATAATATTAACTTAAATTTATTAATAACATATTTACATATTACACACACACACACACACACACACACACACACACATATATATGTATGTATATATATAAATAGTTATTACGTTTTATAAAATCAATTTAACAATTTCGATCGACACCATATATGTCATATGAAATAACAATGAAAATCGATTTCATGTATATCGATTGTTTTAAACATTTTAACATAAACATTTTTGGTATAACAATATTATTAAATAACCCCCCCTTTCTCTTGCTACAATACGCAGTACCTACAGTCGTAGGCACTGCGCCGATAGCGGGTACGTAGTACCCCTGTCGCCGTAGACCTGCGACGACAGGCCTTTGCCTTCCGCAGGCATGGGGTACAATTCGTGCCCACGACATTTCATTATATACATTTTTTAAACATTGTTTCATGCGATATGAATCGCGATGCGATTTATTAAATTTTCCCACTGTAATTTATCAATCGCTCATTCGGTGTATTATATATATATATATATATATTCGAATTTTATAATATATTCATAATAAATGTATACATACATAAATATATATATATATATATATATATATATATATATATATATATTCAAATTTTATAATATATTCATAATAAATGTATACATACATACATACATATATATATATATATATATATATATATATATATATATGTATGTATGTATGTATGTATGTATGTATGTATGTATGTATGTATGTATGTATGTATGTATGTATGTATGTATGTATGTATGTAGATCTGAATATATAACCATGTATGTTTTTTTTTTTTTCCACAGATTATATCTACAATTTAAGAATAAAATATTTGCATAATAGAATGCATATAAAATTCCCAATAAATTAATCTACCCATATTGAGAATGCATATAAATATGAAACTTCTCAGAAGACATATGGAAGACATGAAGAAGACAGGGAATGCGTGATGCGAAAATAGCATAATTAAAATCACAAGAATCTACCCAGATTATGATGCTAAATCGCTCTTCTTCAGAAAATCTGCAGAGAAAGTTCCTCCCTTCTTCAGAATTCTTGAGTCCTCTAATGCTCCAATTGCACTCCCAACGCTATGTCTAAGCTTCTATGAATGCCTGAATATAAAGAGCTTTCAGGAAACATCTAGAATGCTTCTAGAAACAACTAGAAGGTGTCACCAACTAAGCATGAGTCTTTTCCAACCTTCAAGATGAGCCATAGGGTTGTAGACACCATGTGCTTAATTGATGCACTAACCCCCGTGTTGTTGAAACATGAGAAATAGAAAAGTGCATTAATTCCCATGCAAGCTTATAACTCCAATTTACTTTTTTATATAATTTCTATTTAAATATTTATAACTTTTATTTTAATTTTTGTAACTTTTATTATTTTATTTATTTATTACTTTATTATTATTTTATTATTATTATTAATTTTAATTTTTAATTTTCTTTTATTTAATTCATTTTTCCTCAAATAATTAATTTATTAATTAAATCTATTTATTTAGACTTTAATTAATAGAAAATTCACCATAGACCTCCAAGATAAAATATGAAAACCCATCATAGAGCAAATTAATCAAAATCAGTCTAAAGGGTTAAAAATTATGAATCATGTCATCCGACACATTCGGTGGGTAAAATATCCAGATACTTGTCCTACTTCACTAGGACAATTGGCTTAAAGGTTTGGGATTTGGACTTGAGAATTTATCTCCCTTCTCTTATCATTGAGATAGTATAATAGGGTACGCTCATCCTGGCAATTCAGGGAAGTCGATACCCAGTACCTGCAATTTGCAGAAAAACCATGCATGTACATACAATATATATAATGCTAAGTTAAATAGACAATGGCAAGAAGTGGTGCATTGTGTAGATCCTGACTAAGCAGGTGACTACGACTCCCTTCCTTAACCACATCAGAAATGCCATACAATAAGAAAACACACACACCATACACATGCAAGTATGGGGTAAGTATCCATGATAAAACACATAAGATAATAAACCATCCAACTAATCATCAATAATAGCTGAAATCAATATAATGATTATTATGTATGCATGAAATGTAAAGTCTAAATGATCTCATTATATAACCACTGAATCCATAACATAATGTCTGATAGTCTAGAAAAGATGTGAACGAGGGTAGGCACTACAACCTTTAAGAAAAATGTAATTTTAAGTAATGTGTGGACAAAGAACTAAAAAATTAGCATTAATTTTAATAATAATTCACATTATGAATAACATTTTTTTGGTGAACTTTTAGTTTAGTTGACCTATCAAATAATTTGTTAATTTTAATTTGTTGATAATTTAAGAATATAAAATTGTTTTATATACTTGTGATAAATAATAAGTATTTAAATAATAATCTCAAATGTTTCTTATAAAATTATTTTCATTATAAATAATTAATTATATAATTGTACCTTTCAGTCCTATGGTAAAATAGATAATTTGTTACTCTACTCAATTTATAATCAAATTTACATTTAATTCCTTGCCTCCTAAATTAGAGATCAAACATTGTGCAGAAATTTAGGGAGATAATAACAAGTTTATTGTGAAGTTATTTTTTAAAGTGCCTGTCATGTCAATGGACCTTTCTTGAATGGCTCACAAAGAGGTTTCAAACACGGTGGACCCCTATAAAATACCTAAAACTTGTTTACGGATGACATCCATTAAAAAAAAATACCTTTCGTATAAATATTAAAAGAGCGCACAAATTTCTCACAAGAGATAGAGAATTAACAACAGTTTCTTAACAATAAACCGGTTTCGGCTGTTAAAACGCTAAACGCAGCCTAAAATGTCAGTTTCTATGATATTATCACACCATTCAACAGCAAATGATGTGAAAAATTTAACTATTGCAGTCACTGATTATTAATCTCCTATCATAAATGATTATTAAACTACTAAAAATAAATTTCTAGCTAATATTGAAGAATAACACAACTGCAACTTCACTTATAAAATACGAAAAGAAATGCGCAACACAATGAACACAATATTTTCAAACAAATTGTCCCTGGAAAAACCCCTAAGGGAAAACTAGTTCTACAGATGAAGAATTATATTAAACTTCAGCAAATCAAGAGATACAAAATTCCTTGCCTCTTACTGACAGAACTCCAACAACCTCCTAATTTCTCCCGCTGATATTCCCCACTGCTATCCCAGGCTAACACTACACCCTTGCTAACACTGCAAGATTGTTTGCTAACACTGCAAACATTTCTCCAAACTTCATGTTCTCCAAATGCCCCCTAGACCCCCTTTTATACTACTCTCGTTGGTAAAACAATGGCCGAGATTTATTTACAATCTCTGATGGAGATATAAAACAACTTACCAACCCTAACAAAATTGTTTTCTAGTTGCTTCTTAAAGAAGTCAATTATTTAATAAATAATTGTCCTTGCTCTAACCAATTTGTTAGCAAAAACAATTAGATACTAAATAATAGCATATGGACAAACAGTTGTCCAAGCTAACAAAACTAACACTCCCTCTTAGCGAGGAAGCTGTTCTGCAAGACACCTAACTTATCTTTGAAGAAGATAGATTTTTCCTTCCCCAATGCCTTAGTTAGAATGTCTGCTACCTGCTTCTCTATAGGTATGTATTGTAGCTGAACAACTCCCCTTTGTACACAATCTCTGATGAAGTGATATCTGATATCTATATATTTAGACCTATCATGAAACACTGGATTCTCAGACAACTTGATGCAACTCTGATTGTCACAATGTATCACAGTAGTCTCCACCTTCTGACCAAACAAGGCTACTAACAACTTTCAAAGCCATATAGCTTCACATGTCGCCATGCTAGCTGCTATGTATTTTGCTTCTGTTGAACTTAGAGCCACAGACTTCTGCTTCCTGTTGAACCAAGATACAACTCCTGATCCCAAGCTGAAACAACACCCTGAAGTGCTCCTTTTGTCTGTTGTGCTTCCTGCCCAATCTGTGTCAGTATGGCCTATCAACCTGATACCTTCACCTCGAACATATCTGATCCCATACTCGACTATACCATGCAAGTAACGTAGCACATGCTTAGCCGCTATCCAATGCATTCTCTTTGGTTCAACCATGAACTGACTAAGAGAGTTTACTGCAAATGCTATATCTGGTCTAGTGTTGACCAAATACATAAGCAAACCAATCAACTGTCTATATAAAGTGGGATCTACATATTTCTCCTTAGTTGTATCTACCTTCCTCCATTTCGTGATCATGGGTGTAGACATGGCTTTGCAATCCTCCATCCCAAATTTCTTCAAGATTTCAATGCAATATTTCCCTTGAGCAAGGAAAATCTCCCCATATGTCTGCCACACTTCCATGCCTAGAAAGTAGTGCATAAGTCCTAAATCCTTCATCTCGAACTCTTCTACAAGGTTCCTCTTGCAATCCACTATGAGCTCTAGTGAACCTGTAAGAAATAGGTTATCCACATAAAGAACAAGAATGAGAATCTCACCCCCAACCACCAAGTAGTAGAGGTTAGCATTTGCTTCACTCTTCACAAAGCGCATTTTCTTCAAGTATGTATCAATGCGCTCATACCACGGTCTAGGAGCCTGCTTGAGTCCGTACAATGCTTTCTTCAATCTGCACACATGGGTCTCTTTGTTGTGTGCTACAAAGCCTTCTAGTTGTTCTATGTATACCTCCTCCTTCAACTCACCATTAAGGAATGTTGTCTTGACATCCATTTGATGGATTTTTCATCCCATCTGTGTTGTAAGTGAGATTACAACTCGTATAGAAGTATACTTGGCAACTGGAGCAAATGTCTCCTCATAGTCTATTCCATCCTTTTGAGAGAACCCCTTTGCCACGAACCTCACCTTGTATTTCTTGATGCTACCATCTACACCATGCTTTATCTTATAGATCCAGCGTGATCCAACTACAGCCCTATCTATTGGTCTAGGTACTACCTCCCACACATCATTCTGCATTATTGAAGAATATTCCTCAACCATAGCGTCTTGCCATACTTGATATTCTGTAGCTTCTTGATAGCTAGAAGGCTCACTATCTACCAACTGACTAACTAATGCAACATAGTCATTGAACTTGGTTGGCTATCTGTGTTGTCTAGTACTCTTCCTAGGAGCTCCCACAAACTCCTGAGTATCCCTTTGTGTATCTGGAACCACATGGTTCCCGCTGCCAACTGTAGAGGATGAAATGTCAACCTCTAAGTCTTCTAGATGCATTTCCTATTGCACCTGTTGCTCCATACTCTGTGAATCTTCACTAACTGAGTCTATGCTCGCACTGGTAACTGTACTTGAGCTTTGTTGCCCTTGACTTGGTCTTGGAGCTTCTGTTGGCTGCTCACTCTGATCATCTGCTAGCAAATCTCTGGATCTCCTGAATGCCTTGTCCTCCATGAACTTGACATCCCATTTGACAATAATTCTTTTAGTCCCTAGAATGAAAATCCTGTATGCCTTTGAGGTCTCACTGTACCCAACAAAGTACCCCCTCTCTGCAGTCTAATCTAACTTTGTACGTGTATCTCTAGGAATATGGCAATATGCCAAACTCCTAAATATCCTGAAGTGACTAACATCTGGCTTCTTCCCTGTGAAAGCCTCCTTTGGTGTCATCTTCCCTAGCACCTTGTGTGGAACTCTATTCTAAATGTAGACTGTTGTATTGCACACCTCTGCCCATAAGTAACGAGGCATGTCCTGGTCATGTAGCATAGCTCTTGCTGCCTCCGATATAGAACGGTTCTTCCTCTCAGCAACTCCACTTTGTTGTGGATTGTAAGGAATAGTCCATTCTCTCTTGATTCCTTCTTTGGTGCAGAACTCCTGGAAGACATTTCCTTTGTACTCGCCTCCATTGTTTGACCGAAGAACCTTTATCTTCTTTCCTGTCGAGTTCTCCACAAGAGCCTTGATTTCTTGGAATCAAATGAAAACCTCATCCTTAGTCTTCAAGAAGTATATCCAGGTCTTTCTAGAGAAATTATCAATAAAAGTAACATAGTACTCATATCCTTTGAGAGATTTCGTCGACATTGGTCCACAAACATCTGAATTTACTAGATCAAGAACACCCTTAGATCTGGTGTCACTCCTTGGAAAAGATGCTTTCTCAAACTTCCCCAACACACATCCCTTACATACATCGTAATGCTCTGTGCTCACCTCTAGAACACCTGTCACCGTCTCACGAAGCAATCTAAGTGCTCCATGATGAATATGGCCCATCCTCCTATGCCATAGCTCTCCAAGATCTCTAGGATTACTGTTGCTCAAAAGTGCCTTAGGAGTATCAAACTGCAATCTATAAAGGCAACCACTCCTAACTCCAATAGCTATGGGTGATTTCCAATCCTTGTGCTTAATCAACACATTTGTCCCTCTAAAGAGTACATTATACCCCCTATCTTGAAGAACAGATACACAAATCAAATTCATACCTAAGCCTGGCACATATAAAACATCATGAAGTGGGATTATCTTTCCATTCTCCCTCTACAACTGAACAGTCCCTTTCCCAATAGGGATGAGTTTGGACAAGTTTCCCATAGAAATCTAGATATTGGTGTCCTCCTCCTTGTAACTGGAGAAGTACTCTCTAACTCCTATCATATGAAATGACGCCCCACTATCTATATACCAAACACACTGTGAGGTTGAGCTAACCATACAAGCTATGAGTGCAAACTCATCTTCCACTCTACTGGAGAGTTCTTCTGCACTTACTGAAGCTTCCACTTGCTTCTTACCCTTCTTCCTCTCTAGGAAATCACTAACATAGTGGCCAAACTAGTGACATCCAAAGCAATTGACCTTAGAAAGGTCCTTCTTCTTCTTTTCATTTTGTGAATTCGATCCTTTGCTAGATCCCTTCTTTGCTTTCCCGTTACCCGCTAGGGCAACATTCTCTTGTTCCACCTCATTTTTTTGTCTCTTGTTAGCCCCATTGGCAAGACTTAGTCTAAAATCCTCCTAAGTGAAATCAGTCCATAGTCGATCCCAACTTAGTAAAGTATCTCATCCACTGACAACTTGAACAAAGACACTCCATTGTTTAGTAAACTCATTTAGAGCTATTCTCACTAGCTCATCATCACTAGGGCTATCTCCAACAGCTGTTAACTCATCCTTGACAAGTCTAAGCCTGGTGAGGTAACTTGTGATGTCTTCTCCCTGATTCATTTGGGTATTCTTTAGCTTCTCTCTGAGAATCAACTTCCTATTGGTGGTAGCATTCTGGTATAGATTCAGAATGGCGTCCCACATATTCTTCGCCGTATCTAGCTCTGCAATATGTGGAACAATATGATCCTTGACACCATCAAGGATTATCCTCCTCACTTTGGCATCGTCCTTCCTATATGCTGCAAGTTGTGTTGCATCCGTTGGTACAGGTACAACACTGGTAGCATAATCCTTGATACCATTCTCTTCCAACAATAAAGAAATTTTGGCCTTCCAAACACCAAAATTTGAGGCACCATCCAATCTATCCTGATCTCTCAAACTAGCTAAAGCCATCTCAAGGGTTTAAAGCAATAATAAATTTAAAGAGATCAAAATTTCTTTCCTAGTGAAAAATCTCTACTACCCTTAACAATGCTCTGATACCATGTGAAAAATTTAACTATTGCAGTCACTGATTATTAATCTCCTATCATAAATGATTATTAAACTGCTGAAAATAAATTTTCAGCTAATATCGAAGAATAACACAACTGCAACTTCACTTATAAAATATGGAAAGAAATGCGCAACACAATGAACACAATATTTTCAGACAAATTGTCCCTGGAAAATCCCCTAAGGGAAAACCAGTTCTACAGATGAGAAATGATATTAAATTTCAGCAAATCAAGAGATACAAAATTCCTTGCCTCTTACTGGCAAAACTCCAACAACCTCCTAATTTATCCCGCTAATATTCCCTACTGCTATTCCCATGCTAACACTGTGCCCTTGCTAACACTGCAAGACTATTTGCTAACACTACAAACGTTTCTCCAAACTTCATGTTCTCCAAATGCACCCTAGACCCCCTTTTATACTACTCTCATTGGTAAAACAACGGCCAAGATTGATTTACAATCGAAGGTGGAGATATAAAACAACTTACCAACCCTAACAAAATTGGTTTCTAATTGCTTCTAAAAGAAGTCAATCATTTAATAAATAATTGTCCTTTCTCTAACCAATTTGTTAGCAAAAACAATTAGATACTAAATAATAGCATATGGACAAACAACTATCCAAGCTAACAAAACTAACAAATGAGTCATCTTACAGGAGATGAAATCACAACGCACAACTCAAATTTTAATCTTCAAATTGAGCTGTCTGATTTAAAATTGTTGCAACTTACTTTTGTTCATTCTTCTAGGTCTGCACTTTGAAAAATGTCTGTTTCTATGACAAAGTTGTGAATTAGAGCATATGAGGGAAACGCTTGAGGATACATTAATGGTATAAAGCACCCAATCATTTAAACAACATTACTAAGTGACGTGTGCATTACTAATACCTCGTCTCGATCAGATGGCGGTTGATACATTTCTAGTGTTTGAGATAATGGGCTCAAAGGGAATTATAGATTTGCATTAGGTTGTAGAAGGCACTGTAAAATTAAAATAAGCGAACTGCTCCAAGATCCCACATTTTCTCCCTGAACACATAACAAACGAATCCCTGTGTTTTCCTTCAGCTAGCTCCCACAAATGTTTCACCATACTGCTGAAATCAATTTGATGTGAAAAAAGAAAAGGTTCTACGAAACGCTCTACCTGCACTCTAAACTCTAGAGAATAAACTTCAAGCAACGGAATGAACATGCACCTTACATATTTTGCCATCTAATAAGCCCTCGTTTGCTAAACAATTTCGTATTCTTTTGCTGTGGGTTATACCGTGATTGAAGGATTGAAGCATTTTGCACAAGTAGTAGTATATGTTCAAAATAAATTATATAAAAGAAAGAAGAGGATTCGGCTCCAATAATTTATATTTGCTACAAATATATTAGACTCCTATATCCACAAACTATAATAACTTTTAATTTTAAGTTGCAGACCGACAAACAAATTGAAAAAATATAGTAGCTTTCATCTACTAAGCCACCGACCTAAGCCAGGAGGCGAGCTTAACAATAACAAACGAAAAACATGGACTAATTTATTCGTAAATCACTAAATTAAAGAAAGCGGACAGTATCAATAGAAAGAAGGAAGAACGATGAACTTCAAGGAGACTTGGCTTGCAAGTGATAAACAAATAGAGAACTCGCACCATTTTCATCAAAAGTAGCAGCACGGCAGCAATTGAACCAGAAACCAGCCATGGCTTGGAAAAGTAAGCACTTACGAACTCTCTCCACAGGATCTTCTACTTTCTCCCTGTGTACTTATTCAACACCATTCTCGCATCATTTATTACTTTTCACCATTCATAAGGCATCATCCATGAACCTAGAGAGTTGAAGAGGTCCGCCACTTGTTGATTGCTTCTAAGAAAGTTGTGAATCACCTCTGGCTTCCTTAACACAGCAACGTCCTCATCGTTGTCAATCAACTCATCCATAAGTAATACATATTGTGTCATTGGTCTGGGACAATACCTCCCTCTTGTGCTCACTTCCATTGCAATTAAATTGCTCAATACTAAATATAACTGTTGTGTTACCATCATTTCTGGCAAGTAGAGCGTCCCTGTTTTCTCATCAAATCTTTACCCATTCAATGGCTGAACCTATCTGTTCTGGTCAATTTTCAAAGGTCAATTTGTAAATGCCCATGCCTACACGTGTGAGCTCAGAAGCTGTTGGCAGCTTCACAAAGTCTAGCAGAATTATTTCGTCTGGGTTTGTATTCGAGGAGAGAGAGCCCAAATAATGTTTACAGCAATGTCCACAAATAGTCTTCACTGAATCAGCTCCACTTTTAATCCAGATCTGCACACGATTGTGAGATGAAAGGAATCTTGGCTGAGTATTTCTAGGGCTTATATTTGATGAAGGAAACCAAGGACACAGCTTACGCCAACGTCCACAAATGGCCAACTTCATCAAATCAATGCCCTTCCTCATGAAGTAGATTTGCATGTTGTTGCGCAAAGGCCACATTCGGTACGCTTCCTTATTTTTGTAGTCGTTAACATTACTGCCAACCAAACCGCGGTGGAGTGACATGAGAACACTGTTTGTGAGAAGGTGGAATCTGCCACCTAAATATATTGTGTCTGGTAAGACACTTGAGGACCAAGTCCGCTAATTCATCCAACTTTTGACCGGCGACTTCTGGAGAACCCATCTTGATTTGAAGGATGTCCTTCAGAATCCAGAGAGGGATTTGGTTTTCAAATAAAAGAAAATCACTCATTAATCCTTCCCTTATGGGACTTTGTAATTCGACATCAAAAACTGCATCATATCTCCATGAGAATTCTTTCTCTTCTCGTTCATAAATTTTAATAGTATCAATGCCACCTCTTAGATAATTGAGAAGAAATTCATAAATAAAGCCTGCATCCCTGGTGACCATCCACACTAATTCTATAGCAGCGCAGGAAATATGTTCACCATATAACCTCCTAATCTACTTGTCCTTCGGTAGCAGTTCGGCTTCGACAAATGACTTGATAGAAGTTTGCGGGTGATATTTCTGGATCCTGACTTGCATCCTTCGAACAGCCTCATCTTTCGAATTCTCCATGCTTTGCAGCTCCTCCTTCCCATGATGAAAAGGGCCGATGGAAACAAAACGTGGAGTGTACAAACGGTGGGAGTCTGGCAGTGATCTAGACATTCGGAAGATGAAAGCATCGGCTACATCGAGTATATCATCTTCTCTCAATCTACGATCAAACCTGACTTGAAATTATATTGCTGCTTGAATCGATCACTTCTATCTCTTGACTGGCCATTTAGATGTATTTACTAACTTGCTTCGATATTGAATTTGAGAATGGGCTAGTAGCAAGTATACTTAACAAGAAGGGTGCACACAAATGCACTTACTCATCATCAACTTCAAAGTTAAACAAGAGATTCAATGCGTCATATAAATAATAATAAAAATTATATTATATGAATAAACTACTCATTTCTACCAATTCTATTATAAGTTGAAATATTTAATTTAAAAAAATAAATTGTTGATTACTTAATTCAAACTACCAAAATATGTCATGTCCTCTTTTCAAATAATTAAAAAATAATAAGTTTTGCTAAGGTAGACAGGCTCAAAAAGTGAAGCCTCAGGAAAGGAGGTTAATCTTTGAAAAAAATCAATGGATTAATAAAAGAAAATTATTATTAAAATATGTATTATTGACCCTTTTTGGTTGTGAGTTAGGGTTATGCCCTCTTTTAAAGAAGTTTGGACGCATTTCAAGCTCATTCTAGAACTTGATTTTTGCTCATTGTTTTGTTGTTCTTCAGAAGCTACCAAACCTATGGAGAAGGAGACCCAAGGATAGGAGTTTGTAGGTTTCCAGGAAAGCTAAGGATAGGAGTTTAAGGCCACTCCATGTGCAAGCTCATGCAGAATTTTCCTTTCGGCTGAACAGTGCAAATTTGTGAGTTGTCAGGTGTGTTTCTTATAAGAGTTTGGTGTTTCCAGTTGAGTATTTTGTATCAATTTGGTTTGCTGCTGTATTGCAGACATTTAGATGTTAAAATATAGCTAGATACATGTATTGGATCATGATTATAATTTTGTGATAGATTATTAGGCTATTATGGTGTTTCTGGGCTATTTTGTGTTATTTTTGGGAGTTCGATGGCCATTGTTTTTGTCCTCCGTTTGGGAGCTATTGTGTGAATTCTATATAGATCTGAAAATGTCATTTTGTGGGACATTATGCCGGAAAAATTTCTATAAAAAGTATACTTTTAGATTTATTAATAATATGTGAAGTTATGAAGTTTTTGGCACTATCACGGGCATACCTAATTTAGGGTTTTATTGAGAAATTGGTTGATCTTTGAAATATTAGTTGTTTGATTTTAAAATCTGATCAGAGGCTTTAAATATCATATAAAATTAGAAAGGGGACATTTCAGTGGTATTAGAGCTATGATCTTGCTAGTCTGAGGGTTTGTAGAAGTTTGTATGCAACCAAGTGAAAGAAAAAAGAGATATTTGCAGCGAGGAAAGAATAATTATTTTTTATCAAACCTCCAATTAAAAATAAAAGTACAAAATCCAAGAAAGGAACAGGTATGGTTGACTCAGATGAGATGGCAAAGAAATTCTTCCAGGACATCTAGAATACTCAAAAGAAAATAGTGGATAGTTTGGCAAAAACTAGAGAGACTTTGCGGATATTGACAGAAAAAATACAAGGAGTTGTATCTACTAATGAGAAAGGGAGCACTTCAGAGGAGTCAAAAAATGTGAAACCGACACCTTCTAAATCAACAAAAACTATTTTTCTGTATGCAGCTGAGCCACCAGCACCAAATCTAACCCGTAGTCATGTGAAAGAGTTTACAAGTAACTTGATTGCATTAAGAGCTACTTACAATGGCTTAGATGATGACTTTCGCAGTTCGGTTCCTTTTAGAGAATATATGGATATGATGAACACTTTGATGCCCAAGCAAGAGTACATGAGGGAGCATGACATGAGTTGAAGAGAGCTCAAAAATAAAATAAGCAAGTTTACAGCACCTACTTTTGATGGAACAAATAAAATTTCAACTAGATCATAGCTACAAAAATTATAGACTTTCTTCACACTTAACCCCATGAAGGAGAGTGATTCCGTTCAATTTGCAAGTATACACTTTGAATATGCAGCCTATGATTGGTGGTATCATGGAATGACTACTCAAGGTCATGATCAAGTAACTACATTTGATCATTTCACTCAAAGAGTGATAGATAGATTTGACCTAAAGGATGATTAAGAGTAGTTAAAAAGAATTGTCAAAATTGAAGCAAACTAAATCAATTAATGAGTATATAGAAGAGTTTCAAAAAGTGGCTATTATGGTACCCGATATGAGTGAAAAGAGGATTGTTTATCTTTTCCTTGATGGGTTGGAAGATTCTGTTAAGGGTTTGGTTTAAACTTTCTCACCCTCAACCTTACAGGAAGCTATCAAAAGAAGTTTGTAACTTGAAACTTGTGTGCCTATGAAACTGGCCACAAATCAAAAACCCCCAAATCTTTGACAACATAAGTAGAATTTTCCAGCACTACCCCCAAAGAATGTGATAAATGTAGCTCAAAAAAGAAAGTAGATAAAGAGACCAGGAGTGAATTACGAAGGAAAAAGCTTTGTTTCACCTCTAGAGAACCATGGGTTCCAAGACACAGATGTTTGGGGAAAGGTCAAGTGCACTATACTAAAGTTTCTTAAGAATCTAATTTAGATGAGCATAAGGGATTTCATGACACTAAAGAGGAGGAAGAAGAAGAGAAAGAAAAAGTAATCAACAAGGATGGCACTTTAGCAGCCTTATCAGGAGTCCCAAGATACCATCCCTTTCAAATTCGAGGGGTACTAGCAAGGAAAAGGTTGACAGTTCTTCTTGATAGTGGGGCAACTCACAATTTTATTGATGAGGGATTTGTCATAAAAAGAGGGCTTAAAGAAAAAGATTTTGAGGGATTCAACATTACTATAGCTGATGAATTCACTATGCCTTGCACATGGGTGGTGAAATAACTCAAGATGATCTTAGGAGATTATGAACTATGTGATGACTTAAATGTTGTTGGCACTGGGGAGATAGATCTTGTATTGGGTGTTCAATGGTTGCACTCTAGTGGAGGCTATTACATGAACCATCAAACTATGGAGTTCAAATTTCATTCCAATGGGAAAGAAGTCTTATTGAGAGGTTTATCGAATGGAGCACCTAAGGTAGTCTCTACAAAGAGGATGGAGAGGACTTTTCGAAGAGGACAAGTAGCATGGGCAGCAGAAGTCATAATCCATCCAACAAGCTCTCCAAAGAATCAAGGTAATTTTCGTTTTGAAATTCAAAATATTCTTGATAACCATAGTATAGTTTTCAATGATTTTCCTCTAGGATTACCACCAGATAGAGGTTTTGAGCATGTTATAGAGCTAGAACAATGTGCCAAACCAGTTATAACAACTTCATACCACCATCCAAAAGGTTATAAGGAAGAAATAGAAAAAACTATTAAGGAACTCCTGGACATGGGATTCATAAGGCATAGCTCTAGTCCATTTGCATCATCTATAGTACTTGTCAAGAAAAAGGATGGTACAACGAGAATGTGTGTAGACTACAGGGCTTTAAACAAGAAGACCATAAAAAGTAGGTATCCCATACCATGCATAGATGAACTCATTAATGAGTTACATGGTGTTGTATATTTCTCAAAAATTGACTTAACATCAGGGTACCATCAAATCCACATGAGGAGGGAAGATGTGGAAAAGACCGCTTTCAGATGTCACTATGGGCACTTTGAATTTCTTGTTATGTCATTTGGTCTTACTAATGCACCAACAACATTCCAATCTTGAATGAATAAGGTATTCAGCTAGTATCTTCGAAAATTTGTTTTAGTATTTTTTGATGATATTCTAATTTACAGTAAAACATGGGAAGAGCATCTAAAGGACATAGACACGATTTTGGGAATTTTGGAGCAGCAATCCTTCTATGTTAAGCTATCTAAATGTGAGTTTTGTTTGAAAGAGATCCTATATTTGGGACATATTGTAAGTTCTAAAGGAGTACAGGTTGATCAATAAAAAATTCAAACAATTTTGGATTGGCCTCCACCCACTAATCTTACACAGTTGAGAGGTTTCTTCGGGTTGTGTAGCTACTATAGGATATTTGCAAAAGGATTTTCTCAACTTGTTGCCCCCTCGACTGATTTGACAAAGAAAGTAGCTTTTATTTGGATAGAAGAGGCACAAAAAATATTTGATAAGCTTAAGGAGGTAATGAGTTCATGCCCTGTGCTTGCAATTTTAGATTTCTCTTTACCTTTTGTTGTTGAATGTGATGCTTCTGGAGAAGGTATAGGGGCTGTCCTAACTCAAAGGGGAGATCCAATAGCATTTGAGAGTGGAAAATTAAATCAATCAGAGAAAGGTTACTCCATCTATAATAAGGAAATGTTGGCAATCGTGCATGCTCTTCATAAGTTTAGACAATATTTCTCCTAATGCAATCCAAAATCAAAGAAAAAAGAATGCTTAGGAAAAGATAAGTCTATGCTTCCCTCTCTACACATAATGAATTATAGTGCAAGCCCTTGCTTCATATTCCAAAGTTAAAAGGATAGTTTCCATTAAGCCAAAACCAATTGATTCGATAAGTGAAGAATCTCGCTACTATAGGAGATTATAAGTAAATTTTTATGTTCATTAGATTTATGAATCATCATATGGGTAGAAGTAAAATATTTTAAATAGTCATTGGTCTATAATCTAATTTATTACAAATCCAACCACTACAACCATTAGTTGTGAGTTATTTCATTCGTGTGGCACTGACGTTTGAATTTCTAAGTCTATATGATTGGATCTCTACCTTGAATGGAGTTCCTCATCTCATAATGGCTATTTTTGTCAAGTAATTTGTCTTCTCTATGTAATACTATAAAGTAGGAGGGTATGATCGGTTGGTTAGATTGAAGAAATTTTCTAACACTTCCTTCAAGCTTTACAACCTAACTAATCTGCACAAAAGACTTAATACCTAGCCCATCCACCAAATTACACAAAAATGAAAGAAAGTGGATTAGTGGAGGTTGTCAGATTCCCCATGGCTATGAAAGCACCATAATTGGTAAAGGAATGTACTGAAAGATACAATGCAGAGACAAAGTAGATATTTTTTCTTGACCAATCTATTATGCTTTCTATGAATAAGGAACTGATTCAACATACCTTTGAAACCCTAGTGATAGAAGAATATTGTGAAATCAAATTTTGCTCCTCTACATCAATGTTTAATAAGAAGAAGACTCTAAGGAGAGAAGACATGGTTTCAGACTCCTCATGGCAAAAAGAGTAAGATGGCAAGGACTCTTTTTGGAACTAACCTAAAGAGGGAAATCATGGATATCTTGACACTATTGCTAAGACTAAAAGGAAAGGAGGAGATTAAGGATTTCATTAAGCATCACTTCTTCTTGGTCCAAGTCATTTGTGTTCAATGACTGCAAATTGACTGGGCTCAGATTATATGTGATCTTTAGAGCTTGAGCTGTGGCTAAATTTAGCAACAACATTCGGGGAGTTCTTTATGTCATCAAATTTGATATATGCCTTAGCCACACAATATATGTAGCCTTGTCTTCCTAGTATAAAATATTTGATGAGAACACCAAGGTGTATGAATTCTACCTTCACCTAAAATTGTAGAGGATTTTTTAGGAGTATGTAAAGGTAAATGATGCCTTCATAATTAGATTATGTCAGGAATCACAAGGATGCCCTGAGAAAATATTTTCACTCGAAACTATATTAGTGGTTAGCCAGTTCAGGTGTTGTTTCACCCAATTTTCATCTTTCTCCTACCTAAGGGTTTGTTCATTTGATGGCTTCCCAAAGAGACTCCCTAGATATCCTTAGGATAAGGTAGTACTTGTTGAGTTGTGTAGACAAATACTAGAGGTAAATACCTTATGTTCTAATGTGAATAAGATAGTTGGGATTCCTTTTCCAATAGTGGTATGACCTTATTCTTGTGCCTCAAGATCTGATGCCCAAATTTTAGTTAAAGCCTTTGAGAGAAGAATTAAATTGATTAATTATGAGGTGATAAGACCCCAATATGACCTTGTTAACTTTGTAAAAGATCATCTAAAGCTAGGGCATGCTCATAGGCATGTTCTAGATATTGAAGACTATTTGGTTGGGTGTTATGATGAGTACCAAACTAGAGAAACTTACTAGTCCAGGTTGACTCTAGATGAGATTAATTTGTATAATGACAATGTTTATGTTAGTGATCTTGTAGATGATGGCTCTTATAAGCATGCCTCAACTTATGAGAAAATTAAGAACACTACTATAGTGTCAACTCTACCTAATGGCCTTGTTATCAACGCAATGGAAGTCCTAGTGCATGGTATCATCAAGAGGACATACAAATGGGTGTAATGGACTAGAGTGAGGAAGAAGAGAATTGGACCCACAAGTTCTACTATTGGAGTAGCTTCTAGAACTTCCCAATCATCTTGTTCTACATCCATTACTACTACTACATTAACATTAGGTGGACCAGCATAATTTGTTGGTAGAGGATGAGACTACCCTCATGAGAAGAATGTTCAAATCACTCCAACTGTGGAGGAGGATCTCTGCCAGATACTAGAAAGGTTAGAGATGAAGAGAAAGATAAATACAAAGAAAAGGAGAAGGAGAAGCTAGTAGCCAAGGCCTCCTCCCCTATACTATTCATCAACCTTGATGGTGACAATAACCCTCTAGATGTCCTAGAGAAGGAGGCATCTCAACAAGGTGACGCTCTTGCCTTCTCTATTAATAAAGCAATTTTGTTTCCTTTTCCTAGCCAAAGTAAGGTGACACCTCTAGTTATGAGGAAGATTTTTGATCCTAGAAAATTTTAATCAACATTCAATATCCTTTCAACTAAATCTTGGTTGGAAGAGGGTATTGATAAAATAAAAAAAATAGAGAATATGTGAGGAAAGTGCTCCATCTTAGGACCTTATTGTACAATCAACCTCAGCTTAGCCAATATCGAAGAAGGAAAAGAAGCAGAAGACTATAGAAGCATTAACCACAAATTCCTCTATTGGTCACATGTTAGTGGAGATTATAAAACTTTAGAAGGAGGGAAAATTTCATGAATTAACTCCTAATGATTTCTAGATTAGAATTGTTTACATAGGCATTCAAGTACATGATTCTATGGTCAACATCTAGAAATAAACAAATGTGAATATTGAGGAGAGACTAGAGGAGTTAAGCTTAGAGAAAGAGGTACTCAAAGCCTCAAATAAGGAGTTCATGGATTACATTAGAGCTGCACTTAGAAGTACCTCTACAATTACATTCAACCCAAGTGTAGAGGAGAACATAAATTTTCTACTTAAGCTACAATCAGAGAGGAAATTTGGTCAAATTGGTTGTGCCTGGATTTATGAGATGAAGGCCCAAGGTCCCTTTCTCATTGAGAAACTTGGGAATCTATTATTAGACACTTACATATTGAGAGAAGTGGTTTCAAACCACTAGACTTCAATGCACAAAGCATCATAGAGGCTAACAGGGAAATTTTCCCTATTACAAGAGGTGATTGACATGAAGGCTAATGTTGATGTGACCCACAGGATACTCAAATCAGGCCAAGAACTATTTCTTCATTGGAAGCAATTACTAGAATTAAAAATTGAGAGCATAGTGAAGTCTGAGCATGAGTTGAAGGATGTCTATGATTTAGTGAAGAAAGTAACAGACGAGGTATTTGAGCATTTAAAGGTTTTGCACAATGACTCATGTGTCACTAATAATGGTCAGTTGGTAGACATCAAAAAAATGAAGACTATGTTTTTGGCATTTGTTGAAGAGGTTACTAATCCATCAAATTTCTAGGTGACAAAGATTCTAGAACTCTTAGCAGTGGATTGTCTTCTAAAGTGTGCAATGGAGAATCTCCAATCGAATATCTTTAGAGTTGAAGAATTGATAGAAATGCATGATTATTAGACGATTAGAGACGAAAACATTCTCATTCCAAGTGTCCATGAGATAAAGAGTGTAACTAATGAAATGAAGGCATACAGAGCGAAGGTTCTAACTCCAAAGAAAAACTAATACTCTGACAAAGGATTACATTCTCCCTGTAAGATATGACAAGTGTTACCTCTTCTCTCACTCACTTCTTGACATTGTACCAATATTTGGCATTCTCCTCGTAGGCCAAAATTTTATAATGGATGACTAACCAGTCAATCCTATTTTTAAAATGTTCAAGTATGCTATGATTAAGTAATCACGAAATGTGACTGGCCAAATCTAAAAGGGCCTATAAATGTAACATTTTAAGAAATAAATAAGATTGGAAATTTTTTTGATGTGGGAAAACCCCTATAGCTAGGACTACTATGTGAGACTCTGGGTCCATATTTTAATTCTATCATTCATTTAATTCTAGTGTTAGTTCTTGTGTGGTGCTTGAAATTAAATATGATGTTAATGAAATCTATGGGATTGCAAATAAACTAGGATTTTTTTTCGGTGGTTATAATTTTTATTTCCTTCATTCACAGTGTTATCTAATTTCCTCCATTCTATGCAAATTAGTGCATGTGCATTTTCATTGTTATGTGAGAAATTCTAGTTTTGGTTGATGTAAGCTACTGAGTAGGAAACAAATCATTGTTGTGAAATCTCAATAACTTTTCCAATTTGGATATTTCTTAGTTGATCATACTTTCTCTCCTTATACAGTATGCATTTTTAGTTAGTCTTGCATTGTTGCATCTTGTATTTAGTAGATTGGATAGACTGCATTTAGGTGTTAGAACTTAAAGTGACTCATGTGTCTTCAAAATTGTGAAATTCTATGAGTCATTATCAAAAACTTGTTTGGATTGTTTAAAGTTTTGGGCAATCTAGCCATACCTCTTATGCTCTCTGGTTAAGAGCACATGCTTAAATCTTGCTAATCTAATAAAAACAATATTCATTGCAAATCTTTTCATATAAGCGAGCTGTACTTTTTCAATTCAGGGGTCCTTGATAGAACACCTACATTGACACATTTTGTTGCTAACTACTTTTTACTTCACTACATTTGGCACTTTAAGAGTTAGGGAATAAACCAAATCAAAGAAGACAAATTGTTAACCAATAGTTTGTGGCGACTCTACTAGGGATGCAAAATCAGAATCTCTAATTTACATCTTTCCTAGTTTTGTCTTGAAAGTCACATGAAAGATGAAAATATCCTATGCATGTTACTCATTGCATAAGTTTTCTCAATGAGTGTTTCTATGGCTTCATTGGAACAATTCTAAACTGGGTAGTCACATATTTTTTGAGTCGTATCTATTGACCCATGAGGAAAAATGGTGCTACCTCATGAAGGCCAAATCCTAGTAATTCAGCCCAACCTTGGCTTTCAAGAAAAACAAGAAGACATAATTAGCCAGTTGTATATACTCACTTGGAGAAGTAGAAAATCCATAAATGAGTATAGAAGAATGAACTTTGTATTAGAAAAAGAAGAATCCAACATTGAGTATTGGGAAGGTGTGCTTCAATAGAGAAGGTTGAGGTAATCCTAAAGGTACCTATCTATGAACATGCTAATTCATCCTAGATCCTAAATATACCAGAAGTATTAATAATCATGGTCAAATCGATCCAGTATTCAAAGAACTCTAGAAAGATGATTTACCCATATTTTTCTCTATCTTTCCCTTCAGCCCTAAAGCCTACCTAATCCTAACATCCTAAACCATACAAACCTAAGGTCTAAAATATATATTATTATATAAATTTCCTTAACCCTATAACCATAATTTTTAAACCTTAAATCCTTTGTCCTTTCTCAATTTCCCTCTTTTACATTCTTATCCTCTCTCCTTCTTTCTCTCCCCTCTATATAATTTCCCCTATTTTTTCCCCTCTCTACCTCTCCCCCAACTCACCTAACTCTTCCCCATTAAGAGAAAGAGAGGGAAAAGGAGATATGTTTAAGCATTGTGGCTTAGTAGCTAGAACTCATACAACATTGTGAGTTTAAGTGCATTCTACTTAGTTGTGCTTAAGTTGGGGGTGTTGCCAGGGTAATTAATTATTCACCCATTACCAATTATTTAATCCTAATCAAGATAATTAATTGCATAGTATTTCGAATGTGATACACATAGGAGTTTATACCTATAGTAAGTACATGATGTACGAGAGTTCTAATTTAAGTGGGATAGTTGTTATCTATTTCACTTTATATGTGAGGTTCACCTTTAGTGAAAATATCAATCCATCATCCTCATCATATGAAACATATTTAATTATAGAATGAAGGATGATTGACACTAGGTGGACATCATTATTCCACATTAAAGAGAAGCATATAGAGACAAGGGAAAAGGGAAAAATGATTTAAAGTTTAGGGCCTATGGCTATATGGTTTAAGGTTTAGATAGTGAGAGAGAGTGAGGAAAGGAAGAAAGGGATAATGGATTTGGAATTTAGGGATTATGATTAACTAGGGATTTGGTATTAGGTTTTATATCTTGGAGATTGTGTGTGTATGTGTGTGTGAGAGAGAGAGAGAGAGGTGGGGGAGAGGGGGGGGAGGGGCGTGGGCTATATGACTCTTTGTTTCTTCCCTCCACCTTCAAGTGTCTCTCTATTCCCCTCACTTCCTTTCATCATCCATTGTTATGTACACAATCCTTTCTATATGCAAGAAATCCATTTTCATCTATTACACTCAAGTGATCCACATTTTCAAGCACATAAGTCATCATTTACAAAAAAACCTTTCAGGGTGCATTCAAGAAGTTCAAGTCAAGAAAGAAATAATTCATTGAAGGCCCTCATTTTATATCATTATTCCTGCATTTTCTTTTTAAGATATATCTTATTTCTTCATTAGGGGAGTTGTCTATCAAAGAACAATATCTTCACCAACCATGCATGAGCAATCAAGTATTCAACCCTTCAAGAAATCAAGAGCATAATTGCATCCATGGGTCTATGATTTGGCAATGGTAGATCTATTGTATTTGTGGAGACATCCTATAGAAAGAGATCCTTTGAGTGTACATCTTGGGAAATGACTTTGATTCAACATTGGCACCCCATGCATCTATCATGGGTATTGCTAATCTAATATGGACACTTTCGAAGATTATGCTTATCAGTTCCTCTTTCACCTTCCCTACTATTCATTTAAAATTAAGGGTTTAATGTATACATCAAAACCTCCAAAATTCTTATTTCTTATGTTACATAGATATATAATTATAGTTTTGTTATATTATAATACAAAATAAAAAGATTAAAATATAAAATAAATAATTTAATATTATGATACACATAATTAATCTACTATAATATTAATATAATGTTTATACATGTAGTGGTGTAGAAGCACCTAGGCTAACTCCTAGTCCTAATTTTACATTTTGTTTTTTGGCTTTTTGAACTTACCCAAGTCAGTTGGTTGTGTTTGGACCTTAGAAGGTCATGTGTGTTTTCTCCTAGATGGATTTGACTAGGCTCAATCCATTCTAGTTGTTTTTGAGTTGTTTTAGCTTACCTTGTGTTTTGGTTGTTAGGAAGATTAGGGGTATGGGTCTTATAACCTAGAATTCTGAGGAAGGTATGGTTTTGAACTTATTTTTTCCTCTATGATTTTGTTACATCATTTTTCATAGGTTGGAGGCCATACATTATCATTTGGCACAAAGATGGGAAAGATGTCAAAAAGATGTAATTGTTGCAAAAGTTTCCATTTACACAAAATTGGTTAAAAACATCTAAGTTGATGCTCTAAAGGCTAAAACATTCCTAGACATCATAAATGAATCATAATGGACCCATTTGGAAGTTTCCAAGTGATGGATGTCAAAATTTCTAGGAGACACAAAAAGTTTTCAGCAACTTTGACAAGTTGCTTGACAAGATTTTGACAAAATATTGCATTTTCGAGTGAATGAGGTTGATAGTTAGGATGAATGTCTAAAATTTCTCAAGGAACCTATAAAATCATGAAGGAGATCCATTCCAAGGGTTAGATTTTGTAATGAGTGAATTTTAAAACTAAAAACCAACATAATATTGTTCCAAAATTGACAGTTCAGGGGTTTTTGATTGCACAAACAGTTTAATGGATTAGTGGACTTCTATTTTCATTTTATCTTTTTAGTTCATTGATTTATAGTACTTTTTTTTATATATTTCAATGTGGTAGGATTTCTTTTGTATATAGTTTGAAAATCATTTGCAATTAGACAATCTATTGTTCTGTTCTAGCAATCTTTGTGAAAAATGGCTCCCCCATGAATCCTCACCATGGAATCATCATTGCCTTTAGGGACATGGAAGTGAAGTCTTTGTAAAACTAATATACAAAAGGAGAGGCCTAAACAAACTAATTTTCCATATTCCAAGTGATGTCCTAGGCAAGCTTTCAATGCATGGCCAGGTGATCACAATACTAACAAGTGGGATTTGGTGGATTGAATGTGCTAGATAGTTCAATTTGAAAGTTGTAGAAGAGGAGAGATGTATGAAGATGGTATGTGTGTGAGAAGTTTCTAAGACAATTTTTTCTATGCATTCCATTAGACCCTACCAAGTGTTGATTGAAAAAGCTTGAAACCCTTATTTTTTAGGCATAAAAATAGCAAGGGGTGTATGGACAGGTTGAGTACTTGAGAACTAAAAGATTTTGTAGTATTCCAAAAAGGGTATCCATATCTAAGATTGGTTTGCCACCTTGTTAAGACAAATTTGGAGTTGTAGCCCAAAAACTAACTTTGGAACCCTGATTCAACTAGGCCTAATTAGGATAGTTTTGCTATGTTTGAATGAATTGATAAGGAGAGCTATGGATTTTGAAGCCAAAAATTTGGTAGAAGTCCTAAACCCCTGAAATTGAATCCCTCACTCTTAGTTGAAAGTAGAATGTCCATTTTTGGTAAAGTTGTGAGTTTGGGAAACAAATTGGAATGTCCCTAGGATGGATGCAAGTTATAAAATCATTGGTTTAACTTGATAGTGAAGTGTGGAGGGTAGGATAGATATTCTCTTGAGGTTAGGGTGACAAAGGGGAGCCCTAGTAGGCTAGGAGAAAGCCTAGGTAAGTCCTTAGTGAAGTAAAGGGCTTGTAGCATCTAGTTTACATCATGTAGATTAGATCATTTATTATATTAGATTAACCCTAACCAATATTTGAACCATAATAATAGTCCCTAATCCTAATTCCATCCCTAACTGTAATCCTAACCTTAGAATCATTATGAAAACCATAAACCTAAGCATCAGTCTTACCATAACTTTAAGTCCTAATTCTAACCATAACTATCACCCTCACAATTGCATAAAATCTAGCCCCTCACAAAATCTCAACCATAATCTTGAATTTAATAACCCTAAATCTCAACCATAATCTTGAATCTAATAAACCTAAGTATATAACCTTATCTCTGGCCCTTAGGAAAATCCTAATTTTGAGGTTAAGTGCGCTTGAAAAAAAACTATATCATGTGCTGCTGTTGTAATCATTCCAATACAACTTCCTTTTGTTCATTCTTCTAGGTCTGCGCTTTGAAAAATGTCTGTTTCTATGACAAAGTTGTGAATTAGAACATATGAGGGAAACGCTTGAGGATACATTGACAAAGTTGTGAATTAGAGCATATGAGGGAAACGCTTGAGGATTCATTAATGGTATAAATTGCCCAGTTGTTTAATAACAGCCTTACTAAGTGTCGTGTGCATTATGTCTAATACCTTGTCTCGATCAGATGGCGGTTGATTCATTTCTGTTTGAGATAATGGGCTCAAAGGGAATTAAAGATTCGCATTAGGTTGCAGCAGGCACTGTAAAATTAAAATAAGCAAACTGCTTCAAGATCCCACAATTTCTCCCTGAACACATAACAAACGAATCCCTGTGTTTTCCTTCAGCTGGTTCCCACAAATATTTCACCGTACTACTGGAATCAATTTCCTGTGAAAAAAGAAAAGGTTCTACAAAACGGTTTACCTTTATTCCAAACTCTAAAGAAAAAACTTTTAAGCGGCAGAATGAATATGCACCTTACATATTTTGCCATCTATTAAGCCCTCATTTGCTAAACAATTTCGTATTCTTCTGCAGTGGGTTATACCGTTATTGAAGGATTAAAGTAATTTGCACAAGTAGTAGTATATGTTCAAAACAAATTATATAAAAGAAAGATGAAGATTCAGCTCAAATAATTTATATTTGGTAGTAATTATTAAAGATCCCTACATCAACAAACTGTAATAACTTTTAATTATTAAGTTACAGACCGAGAAACAAATTGAAAAAATATAGTAGCTTTCACCTAGTGAGCCACCAACCTAAGCGGCCAGGAGGCGAGCTTAACAATAACGAATGATAAACATGGACTACATTTATTCGGAAAGCACACAATTTCAGAAAGTGGACAGCAGAAATGGAAAGGAGTGAGAACGATGAACTTCAAGAAGACTTTGGGTTGCAAGTGATAAACAAACAAAGCACTTGCGCCATTGTCATCCAAAGTAGCAGCACGGCAGCAATAGAACCACAAACCAGCCATGGCTTGGAAAAGTAAGCAGATATGAACTCACTCCACAGGATCTTGTACTTTCTTCCCCTGTACTTATGCAACCCTCTTCGCACATCATATATTACTTTGCACGACTTATAAGGTATTATCCCTGAACATAGAGAGTTGAAGAGGTCTGCCACTTGCTGATTGCTTCCCAGAAAGTTGTTAATCACCTGAACCTTCCTTAACAAAGCAACATCCTCCTCGTTGTCAATCAACTCATCCATAAGTAGTATATATTGTGTCATTGGTCTTGGAAAGTACCTGCCTCTTGTGCTCACTTCCATTGCAATTAAATTGCTCAATACTGAATATAATTGTTGTGTTACCCTCATTTCTGGTAAATAGAGCGTCGTTGTTTTCTCATCAAATCTTATCCATTCAATGGCTGAACCCTTGTTTTCTGGTCGATTTTCAAAGGTCACTCTGTAAATGCTCACGCCTGCGCGTGTGAGCTCAGAAGCTGTAGGCAGCTTCACATAGTTTAGCTGAATATTTTCGTCCGGGCTTGTATTCGAGGAGAGAAAGCCCAAACAATGTTTACACCAACGTCCACAAAAGGTCTTCACTGAATCAGCTCCACTTTTAAACCAGCTCTGCACTGGATTGTGAGATGAAAAGAATCTTGGCTGAGTATTTCCGGGGCTTGTATTTGATGAAGGAAAGCAAGGACGCAGCTTACGCCAACGTCCACAAATGGCCAGCTTCATCGAATCAATGCCCTTCCTGAAGTAGATCTGCATGCTGTTGCGCAAAGGCGGCATTCGATACGCTTCCTCATTTTGGTAGTTGTTAACATAACTGCCAACCAAACCGAAGTGGAGCATTTCGAGGACATGAGAATATTTTTTATCATAAGGTGGAGGCATGTACCACGTAAATATTCTGTGTCTGGTCAGGCACCCGAGGACCATGTCCGCTAATTCATCCAACTTTTGACCGGCGACTTCTGGGGAACCCATCTTGATTTGAAGGATGTCCTTCAAAATCCAGAGAGGAATTTCATTTTCAAATAAGAGCAAATCACTCATTAATCCTTCCCTTATGGGACTTTGAAATTCGACATAAAAAACTGGATCATATCTCCATGTGAATTCTTTCCCTCCTCTTTCATAAATTCTTTTAGCAGAAGCACCACCTCTTAGATAATTGAGAAGAAATTCATAAATAAAGCATGCATCCCTGGTGACTGTCCACGCTAATTCTATAGAACTGCAGGAAATACGTTCACCATAGAACCTCCTAATCTGCTTGTCCTTCGGCAGCAGTTTGCCTTCAACAAATGACTTGATAGAAGCCTGCGGGTGATATTTCTTGATCCTGACATGCATCCTTCGAAGAGCCTCATTTTTAGATTTCTCCATGCCTTTCAGCTCCTCCTTCCCATGATGGAAAGGTCCGATGGAAACAAAACGTGGAGTATACATAAGATGAGAGCGTCGCCCAAATCGGGTATGTCCTCTTCTTTCATTGTCACCTCATGCCCGACTTCAATTATACAGCTGCTCAAATCGATCGCTTCTATTTCTTGACAGGCCATTCAGATATATTTACCAACTCCCTTCGATCCTTAATTTGAGAATGGGATAGTAGCAAGTATGCTTAACAAGAAGGCTGCCCGCAAATGCACATACTAGTCATCAACTTCAATGTTAAAGAAATCTTCCAACCTTAGGCAGGACCTACACCAGGAATCCTTCCGTAGCTTTGGCGAGAAAAATGGTATCTGAAGGGCTGCATTGACAAATGTAATAATCTATCGTCCAATTATATTACTTATTTAATTTAACATCTGCGGATTTTTTTTTCAAGGCTGTCGAATTATAATGGCATAAAATAATTTAGAGAGGACAAAGGTGTAATATTAAGTTGGAGAGGAAGGCCAACGTACTTTGGTGGAAAACAATATACTCGTCCATTTAACTGGGTAAGTAATATTTACTAAAGCCCATTTAAAGCGTGAACGAAGCTAGGAGTAAATTCTATTCTTATCCATCTCATTGGGTAACCAACATTTTAAATTATACGGTGAACAAAGTTAAGAATAAATTACCTCTTCATCTTTATTCAGCTAAACTTTATATTAAAAACTTAAAATAAGTTGAATCTGAAAATGAGTTAAACTGTGTAAAAGTTATTCTAGTATTATCAAGGTAAGATTTAAGTTCATTGTCAAACTAGTAACAATCTTAACTTAAGTTCATCGTCAAAATTATAATAATATTAGATCTTTTGTTAGAATTGTTCTTATGTCTTGCCTCAACTTTATAAAATTCCAATTTTTCATCAAAGAAAAATATAAATTGTATTATTATTTTTAAAATTAATATGTAAGTATTATATTTTTAAATTAAAAACTAACATTTAGTTACACATTATTTATATTTCATGTAAATTTAGTGAATTCAAAGATAATTATTTTGTAGGATTTATGTTAATTATGCACACAATTGATTTTATAAATAGATCGTGATGACATTTTCTATTTTTCTGAATTTTTTATAGACTTACTAGATATTTGTTCTAAAATTCAAATTTCTATTAACTTTTACTTTCATGAGATACAAGATTTAAGTATAATCTTTAATCATTTTTTCCAATTTTATTAGATTTAGAATATTTCACACTATTTTGAACAGATTTAACAATTGATTTTTTAGATTTTCTAGTCATTTTATAATAGATTATAATTAAATTGATGAGAGATCTAACAAGAAAATGATTTCCCAATATAATTATAATATAAAAATGCTTAGAAATCAAAATAATATAATTAAGTAAATGACATTTAACTTTACTATGTACGATTGGAATATCAAGCAAAACACGTCTATTGAATTTTCATTCTAGAGAAAAATCCAAAGCGCCGAGAAAAATTATGATTCGGGCTTTGAAAAAAGAAAATTATGATTCTTGCCTTGCAACAAGGGTTCCCACGTATTTCGTGGGAAAATCCAATTTGTCACGGCTCTTTAGGTCCCACATAGTAACATACTATTCAAATTAATTACCATTGTTCCTTCCGGGGAAAAGTAGTATACTTCAACTTTTTAATGGAAAGGATGCAATATTTAAATTCTCAAGAGTCATTGCTAGGGTCTCTGTTTATTTCAGTTACACAAGAGATATCAGTCTTTATAGAGGATTCTTTTATGACACATAATCTTATTAGTGTTAATATATAATTTTTATTATTAGCTTTAGTTTAGGTTAGTTTTATGCAATGTGTACATTAAATTGAAATTTGAATATTGAGTTATGAATTCATGTGTGAAATGTATAAAAGTAAAATTTGTTTTATTAATTAGGTAATTGACTATTAAAAATAATAGATAAAATATAAATTTAATAAATTGTAATATGAAGTGTAGTTAGTGGAAGGTTAATTTTCAAGTTAAAATTATTAGCTTCATATTAATATATTTATAAATTCACTAAATACCTTTGTGTCTGTGTGTGTGTGTAATTTAACAAAACTATTAGTGTCTTATTAACTAATCATTCTTTTTCTTTTTTTCTAACAAATTTTAAAAAATCAAACCTTATTGACTCCCTCATTTTAATTATGAATATCACATTTATGAGATGATAGTTGATAAATAAGAAGTGGTTTATCTACCTAAAGAACCCCAATTCCCACACATGTACTTGTTTTACCAAAATATGCAAAAATAGCTACCCATGGATATCAAATTTATATGCAATGATCTTTTCTCATTTTTGCACACTAAAACCGTGTGAGAGTATGGACTTTTGAAATCCTCCAAACATATTTTTACTAGTAGATAATCTCGTGAGATGTGAGTATAATATTTGTAGCTGAAGCATTTGAGCAATACAAATCCACAAAGCTTGAAGAATACTTGCATGAAAAAGATAAGAGGTAATGACAAAAGATCTACCCTTATAAAAGGAGATCGAAACCCGAAAAAGGGTCACCTAAAAGGTAAAAGTAATTTAATAATTTTTAATTAATTATTAAATGTGAATGCATAAGTGCATAGAGTGAAATCTTAAGAAGGGAATAAAGGTAATTCAATAAATGAGATTAAATTAATGCTTTACTCTAACACCCCCCCTTAAGATGAGCAACAATGTGGCTACAAATAATGCAAAAAGAGCAAGGAAACTACAATGCAATGTGGAAAGCAAACTTGGGTCCTAACAACAAGGCTTGATGAGGTACCCAATCACAACCAAATCTCTATGAAATGGAGAAATAGAGAAAATCTAGTGGGGAAAACTCTACTCCAAAAAGAGACAACAAGAAAAGAAGGAAGGCAAGAGTCATCACTGAGACCTCCCAAGGATAACTTCCTTCACCTTAAGCATAGAACATAGTTCAAGATACAATGAGGATGCAAAAGTTTTAGTGAAGATGTCTACAACCTACTGAGTAGTAGGAACGTATTTCAAGCTCAAACTACCATCCTGAATTGGATGCTTAATGAAGTGCATATCACACTCAATGTGCTTGGTCTACTGATACTTAACTAGGTTGTAGGAAATGTGTATAACATTTTGATTGTCACACCATAGAAAGGTGTTGGAAATAATCAAGACTATGCTAAGTTACTAAGAGGGGAGGGGTGAATTAGTAACTTCTAAAACTATACCAATTTCAATTCTTAATTCAATAAATCAATTGGCACTTAATTCATCACAACTGATGTAATTGCATGCATGAGAAACTAAAAATATGAAAGCATCCATAACACTTGAACTCAAAAATTTGGTGACCCAGAAACCTTCCAAATAGAAAGTAAAACTGGGGTGGGGATGATACCCACAAACATTAGTACTATAGCATAAAGTTTTCCAGTTAAGGATTACATTGATCACTTTTAATGATCTACCATGTTAGGAGCAATTAGGACTACTAGGTCAACCTTATTAGAGGTTTTACAAACATACAATGAAGTATGCACTCGATAAATAGATTTATGAAAGACTATTAAGTCTAACTTGTTAGAGAATTTTGACTTGTTCACCTATTAGGATGAAGTGGTAGATCTCTGACTTGCAACTGAGTTTCCTGATAGAGATTCCTTGGTGTACTGATCACCTTTCTGTGATAGATATATCTCTGCTACTCCTTATACTATTATGGCCTTTACAATTTGCTCTTCTTTTGTTGTATTACTTGCACATTCACTTTCACATTCATACACTACTTCATATATTTCATACCCTTATTCCTTGGATATGATAAAATACATTACATATATATACCAATCCAAATTACAAAATTACAAAGTTGGCTCACATGAAGACTGACTTGGTGAAGTTCTGATACATAGAATCTACCATCATTACTCAGCTTGTCGTGCACTTGGTAGATGTAGAAGCTTGATCCATACTAATCACTTTAAAGTAGTCTTGAACTCAGTCTGCAGTGGTGACTCAGTAGATACTATGCAACTCAGCATAAACTAAATCATTTGTTTACCATGACCGAACTTGGTAAACACTAGCACCATAAGCTTGGTTAACACTAGCTTTGCATTACATGAACTGTTAACTCAATAGACACTATAATGCTTGGTAACCACTAATAAACTTGGTGTATTCTAAAATGCTCAATTTGAACTGCTCGACTTTGTACTAATTGAATTTGCTCATTAACCATTGAGATGCTTGGCAAACATTGTAAACTATACAATTAGCTCGATAGTCATAAAAAATATGAATAATTGTGTGTCACTAATAAAAAACTTGACTAATATGTCAACACAAGTTGGAACTACTAGGAGAAAATCCAAACTTGTCATCAATAGTCAAAGCCACAAAACCTCTTGACTAGCCAATACAACTACCTTATATTCTGGCTCTATAGATGATAATGCATGAGCATGCTGCTTCTTGCAAGATCATGTGATAGGACAAGAACCAAGACAAAAGACAAAACTATAAGTAGAGTTGCAATCATCAATATCACCAACCCAATCTAAATTTTTGAAACCAACAATGTGAGGATCCCCTAATGCGTAGTGAAAATCATAACATGGTGTACCCTTAATGTACCTCAAGATACATTTGGAAGATTTCCAATAAATCAGATGCGGATAATGGGAGAATCAAGAAATAAGTCCAACTACAAAGGAAATATAAGGATGAGTGTGTGTCAGGTAGAACAAACTACCCACAAGCTATCTATATAGAGTGGAATCCACTGTAGGAGTAGAGAAATTGATAGATAAAACAACACCTGACTGAAAAGATGTGGGAGTAGGCTTGTAATCAAGCATGTGAAATCTCTAAAGAATATCAAGAGCATATTTTTGCTAGAGTATGGTTATCCCATCCAAAGATTGGAAAACCTGTAGGCCCAAAAAATAATGCAAAAGTTCAAGGTTTGTCATCTCAAATCACTTTCTCAATGCTTGTTGAACACTCTGGCACCAAACCAACTTTCTTCCTTTGAGAAGAGGAAAAAGATCCCATATATGGTTCTACATCAAAGAAGAGTACTCCTCATCCATAGCCCTATCCCACTCTAAGTGTCCTCTCTCCTATAAAAAACTTTGTGGATCTTCTAAAATGGCATGACTCAAGAGGCCACTACCCACAATCTAAGCATAGGTGTGATGAGCATTAGTAGGATCACTTGTGAAAGGTCTGACTGCATCAATAGTATCATGATCTCGCTTAGGCACTCATGAAACATCTAGTGGAGGTGGTGAAGGGGGATCAATGTCTAGATTTTCCTTAGATAATGTATAATATTGTAGAGGATTAGAGGAAGTACTAGATAGTGAGGAAGAAGCTGGAGAGGTAGGACCCAATCGAGGATAATGCTCATCAAACTAAACATCTCACTGAAATAAGATATCTCTAGAATTAGGATCAAACAACATGTATGCCTTCACATCCTAATAGTAGCCATAAAAAATGAGTGGTCAAATCTTCTTCTCCATGGATTTTCATTGAGCATTTGGAATAAATGCCCAAGCCTCACTACCAAAAATGTGGAAAGTAGAAACATGGAGCTTGACAGGAGTCCAAGCATCCCCAGGAGTCAAGTGTTGCAATATCTTTTGAGGAATCCAAATCTTAATACAGTTGGCAGAATTGATAGCTTTAGCATAAAATGGAGAACCCATAGCTTGAGACTAAATCATACAATTAGCCATTTCCTGTAATGTCCTTTTCTTTCTCTTTGTAATCCCATTCCACTGAGGGGTGTACGAAATTGAGAACTAATGTTGTAAACCATGCTTAGTGAAAAATTCTTTGAAAGATTGATTTACATATTAACCCTCATTGTCATTGCATATACACTCGATAGAAATACTAGATTGCTTCTCCAGAAATCTCTTAAAGGTTTGAAAGGAATCAAAGACATTGGACATGTACTTCAAAAAGTACACTCATGTGCATCTAGAGAAGTCATCTATGAAGTTGAGAACATATCAAGCACCTAAAAAATATGGAGTCAGAAATGATATAAGAGCATTGTGTATCAACTTCAATGGTGCCTTAGCATGTGTGGATCTACCTGCTAGAAAAAGATCTCTATGATGTTTGCCAAGTGCACAACCTTGACACACACCATTAGTACAAGAGATTTGATGAACCCAATGAATAGCTCCTATGTACTCATCTACTATAGATATTTGTAGTTGACATAGCCAAAACACTCATGCCAAATTTTTCTCATTGTGTTTGCATGGGAAATTAGAGAAACACCTGTAGAATTAGACTCTCAAATCCATCAAACTGATATAAGTAAGACTAAAGATCAACACTCCTTGCAACAATAACCAAGTTAGGATCATAGAGATCTCGAATAACCACATCATGTGGTGAGAACTCAACTATCTTTCTAGAGCCTGAATGACAGATCTGAAAGATAGACATGAGGTTCAAAGATATGGTTGGAACCAAGAGAACATCTTGTAATGAACCACCTTCTAAAGAGATAGTTCCTAAACTTGTGACTGAAAGTTGAGAAGAATCACCAACTACAATTTGTATAGTAACACTTTGACCAAGTGAGGTAACCAAATTAGGTGAATGTGCCTTATGATGTGAAGCACTGAAATCAAGAATCCAAGAAGTTGTAGAAGAAACTACTCATGTAGAAAAAACATGTCATTTCCCTATAGGAGGAGGTGGAGGATTTAGAGAAGTAATACTAGTATATTCCATGGCCTCCTCTAAAGCCTCAAGACATTTCCAACATCTAGAAATAGGATGTCATTCCTTTCTAGAAAAATAGTATGGATGACATGTATACTTCTTAGTCTTGGAGGAAAACAAACCAAATATAGAAGAATTGCCCTTCTGAGAGGGCTTCTGAACATTTTATTTGGGAGTAGGCTTGGAGGAACACTTTCTTCTTGTTGAATCTAGCTGATACTTCAAGTTTCTGCTTTAGCATTCTTCTAGATGTCTCAGTTACAAATGCCTTTGTCTTTGAACTAGTCATAGAATCCAACTGTGTAAGTTTCGAATGCTCTCTAGTCAAGAAATCACAAAAGACCTCAAAAGTAAGTATAAAAAATCTATTACCCAAAGCATCTTTGGTAGAATAGAACGTACAAGAAAAAATTTGAAAGTTCCCTCAAAGCTTAGAGAGAATTAGATAAATATGCGTAGTGTCATCCTTCGTCTTTCAACAACCTTGCAATAAGGATCTCTATTGATTAAACTTCATCAAGAAGTCATTAATGGTTAGAAAGAAATCTAGGACAAGAGAGGTAAGCTTTGCCTCAATTTGAATTTCCCTAAACTTATTCACAATACCAAACAAGCCTTGAATCCTCAACTACATAGCTAGAGGGGTATTGCACTCGTCAAGATGAAACTATAGACTATTAGATATTTGTAGAGAAATTAACCCCACTGCCTCTCATTCATATTGTTCTTATGTTGCATAACCTCATAAGGTCTCTGAAAAACTAGTTGTATGACATCTTAACAAGAAAACAACCCTTTTGGCTGAAGAACCTGAGTAATCAAGGTCTTCCAAGTGTGATTGTTATGTAGGATCATAAGTTCTAGACAAGAAGAGTTCTTGGCAATTTTTTTAGAAGGTGTTCAATTTTTTTTGATTGAATTTTTGGTTTACATAAATAAATAACAGTAACAATGTGACAAAACACCCCCTACAATGCAAAACACTGAACCCCTACTGCTAGTAGGAATGTGTAAATGAGACAAGAGAAAAAAACTTTTAGAAAAGAATCACAAATGGGTGTGTGCACGATCATGGTGTGCCAAAAAGTGGTGATCTAAAAAATTTGTAGTTATGAAATATCTCAAACAATTTCAAAATATATTCCAACCTTTTTCCTACCCACTGTGTTACTAAATGAAAAAAATTAATATCTTTATAAGGTCTACTATATCTTTTGATACCAAACCTATATGTTCAACTTTAAAAAGATCCTAAAAATGTGCTTTGGGCCTATTTTCATGTTATTTTTACTTCAAATATGTAGGCGATGACTTTTTTTCACCAAAATTTGATGAAATGAAAAAGGTTTCTTAAGAATGTTCTTATCTTTCCATAAATGTAATGTTTGTCAAATTATGAGTTTAGTAACTAATTATTACTTATTTTCTAATGGAGTTATGTATAAAGTGTTGATTGATGCACTACTTAAAAAATAGCTATAACTTCCAAATGGTACAATATTTTTTTAAATCTAAAAGATGCATCACATTCTATGTTTCTTCTACTATAAGGAAAAAAAAGAAAAAATGATTTTTTTAGAGTTTTGAATTAGTTAAGGTGGTCAAACATGAGAGTTTTTTATTCGAAAAATACTAAATTCAAAAAATAATTCTTAATTATTTATTTAGAATAAAAATACCCAAAAATATGTGTCAGATCCAGGCATGAGTTTTCTACTTATATCTAGAATATTATTAGAAAATATTTTCATTTGATTTTGATTAAGATGGTCAGACATACATCTACTTCTTATTTTTGTTCTAAAATTTTTGTAACATTGCTTTAAAATTCAAAGTTTTGACCGATCAATTTTTTTTTTTGAGATAAGTCCTAGTAGTTTAGAAACTAGATTCAATTTTCTAGAGATTCTTTTCTCTCAACTTTTTGATATAAAGTTAATAACAAGTAGAAAATTACACATCAAGTTGACATGACCCTAATTTTCTAATTTTTTATTGCCACTTAAGAGAATAGTTTGATTGACCATGGTCCTACACATACACAAATACTTGGTACAAAATATTGGCAAAATGATAGGGAATATGGAAATTTCTCGAGAACAGATTTCTAACAATTTTTCCAGATCAAAAAATGGAGCTATAGTGAAGAAGTTGCACTCCCTAGAAGATAGAAGTCATCAATGGACTTCAATAACAAAAATAGGTACCAAATAGAAAATAAAATTCCAAAAATTCCTAGTCCATCATCTCCATCTTAGAACCAACTTTTTGATACTTCTTTCAGATCAAAACAAGACCCCCGTATGTTCAAGATATTGTGAAAAAACTACAGGGCCCCTTGTAAAGCCTAAAAAAGAATTTTATTTTAAAAATAAAATAAAATAAATCCCACCACTTGGTGGAGTGGTAGCCTAGTAGAGGGTAGGCAGACAACGGCAGAGCCACTAGCACTATTTGCGCATAGGCTACATAGCAATACCGCATCGAGAGCTGACTAGCGATAACCACAATGGTTGAAAGCACCACCAATTTTTTAATATGAAAAATTTCCTTAGATTGTGTGTAGAGGTTGTATGGCCCTATTGTGAAAATTTTTTCCCACCCAAATCAATGTTATCTAAAATTGACAAATTTTATATGAAAATAGGGATTTTGATGCGTTCTGAATCCAACCTTGATGTCTGTTTGGCCTCAAGTGTGCTTTGAAAATTAGAGAACCAACGCCCCTCCCCACACACACATTTTCACAAAAAAAAAAACTAGAAAAAAATTAGACCTGTTCTATCAAACTTTTGTTCTCCTTTTTCTCTAAATACCAAACTAGCTACAATAGATTAGGATCTAATACCATAAAGGATTTGAGCAATACAAATCCATGAAGCTTGAAGAATACCTGCATGTAAAAACTTGTCGCAAAGAAGAAAAAGAACAGAAGAGGCAAGGGTTTTCTCTAGAGAATATGAAAATTGTATTCTTACAAATGAAAAATAAATAGATAATTACAAAAGTTCTATCCTGGTAGAAGAAGATCAAAACCCAAAAAAGGGTAACCTAAAAGATAAAATTCATTTAATAATTACTAATTAATTATTAAATGTGAAGCATAAGTGCATAAAGTGAAATCTTAAGAAGGGAATAAAGGTAATTTAATAAATTAAATCAAATGAATGCTTTGCTTTTACAGTAGCATATCTTCTTTTCATTGACTATGAAATAAGCTACAAAAACCCCCTCTTCATTGTACAATATATGATGAAATATTTGAGGTTTGGTTCTCTTTTTTAATTTTAAGGATTCTTAGTTTGATACTTTGCACTCTAGAATACTCTTAAATTATTCAGATGGGATACAATGGTTATGTCAATATTTTTATATTCTTTAAATTATGCTAATGTATTGTTGATGAAAACTTTTTGGTCATGGTATTTTTCATATAAAATAAATTTTTTGGTGGAATAATTACATCTTTACTTTCTTATATGCAAAAAAAATTACATTTGTTTTGAAGTGTCATTTCCTTTAGGTGAGATATAGGTTCAAATGCTCTAAGTATAATTGTATATGGGTAATATTTTATTTTGGACTACCCATTGAAGGTAAAGGAAGGTTTAATATTGTGACCATCTAATGATTTCACTCTAAATATAAATTTGAATATCATTCCTTTTCTCTCTATATTTTCAATGCCAATGATTTCCTTGTGTAGCATATGTCCTTAAGACTTGTCTATAGCAATAACAAATGACATGGCAAGTGACAAGCGCCTTCAATTTCCTAATGTTATAGGTGGGTCAATATAATTAGAAAAAAGTGCAACAACTTACATGGGGATATCTAGTGTCCTAAACCTTGCCCCAATATAATTAGAAAAATTAGCAACAACATACATGGGTACCCTATTCGACCCCTTTCAACCCATTTTATGAAAACATATGTTCCTAGTGGAATTAGGACCACTAAGGACATATGCCATGTGTTTGCATGGTTCAGAAGGGCTCATCGAGTATTCTATGACCCCTATTGACGCATTATATGACAACATATGTTCCTAGGGGTTCTACAACCCCTAAGAACCTACATCATGTGTTTGAATGACTCAAATAGGGTCACATGGTTCTCTATGATCCCTTTAGACCCATTAAATTAAAACATATATTCCAAGGGATTCTAGGACCCATAGGAACAAATATCATGAGTTTGAATGAATCTAAAGGGGCCATAGAGTATCCCATGAACCCTTTCAACCCATTATATGATAACACATGATCTTAGGCATTCTAGGACCTATGTTTAATGGGTTAAAAGAGGTCATATGGTACCATATGACCTCTTTTGACCCATTAAAGGATAACATATATTCCTGAACATATATCATGTGTTTGAATGAGTTGAAAGGGATTATAGAGTACCATATGACCCCTTTCGACCCATTATATGACAACATATGTTCATAGGGACATAAATCATGTGTTTTAATCAATTGAAAGGGGTCATACAAATTTTGACAAATTATATGACAACATATGTTCCTAGGGGTACTAGGGCTCCTAGGACTTACATCATGTGTTTGAATAGATTAAAATGGGCCATAGTGTATTCTATGACCCTTCTTAATCCATTATATGACAACACATATTCCTAGCAGCCCTAGGACTCTGAGAGACATATATTATGTGTTTTAATGGGTTGAATGTAGTCATAGGGTGCCCTATGACCCCTTTTCCCCCATGACCTCTACACAAACTTGATGTCATATAATGGGTTAAAAGGGGTTGTAGGGTATCCTATGACCCCTTTATACCTATTAGATAAAATTATCTGTGTGGTTAGGAGTTATAAGACTCTTTAGAACACTTAATATTATCAAATACATCAAAAGAGGCCATAACGTACCTAAGACCACTTTGGACCCTTTATATCAAATTATCTATTTTGTTACTAATCCTAAGATCCCTAAGCACACTTAATGTCATTGAATGGGTCAAAAGGGGTCATAGGGTATTCTAGGACTCCTTTCGAGGCATTATATGACATCATCTATGTAGTTATGGGTCTTAGGACCCTTAAGCACACATATTGTGATTAAATGGGTCAAAGAGTTTCAAAAGGCACCCTATGACCTATTTTGATCCTTTGGAACCATTATATGTATGTTTAAGGTTCCTAAGTCTTTTAAAAAAATTACTCTAAGGATCCTGGAAAAGGGTCACATAATATTATTAAAAAATATATTTTTTTAAGCAACACTAAAAATGTCCAAAAAATATGTTTTTGGCATATTATTGTGTGTTTTTGACTTTGACCATGTAGCAAGTGACACATTTTTCATCCAAATTTGATGAAACAAAAAGAGTTTATTGAGAATATTCCTAGATTACCATTGGTATATTGTCTCCCAAATTATGATGTAAGAAAGTAATTATTTCTTATTTTCTAATGGAGGTACCTACAAAGTATTAATTAACATACTGTTTGAGAATTAACTATAACTTTCAAATGTATAACTATTTTAATGAGAAGGTAGGCTTTATTTAAATGTATGTTAGATGTAGTATTTAAAATGTGTGTGTGTGTGTGTGTGTGTGTGTGTGTGTGTGTGTGTGTGTGTGTGTGTGTGTGTGTGTGTGTGTGTGTGTGTGCGCGGGTGTGTGTGTGTGTGTGTGTGTGTGTGTGTGTGTGTGTGTGTGTGTGTGTGTGTGCGTGTGTGTGTGTGCGTGTGTGTGTGTGTGTGTGTGTGTGTGTGTGTTTTATTCTTTCCAGGTTACCTTATTTTATATGTTCAAGAAGATAGTTTTTTTGTAATCTCTAACCACTTCAATGTATAGGCAGCAAGATAGGGATGAGTTTATTGTGTTGTAGGGATGGATGTAATATGTAATTGTTCTTTGGCTAGCCTTTGATTCACATTAGAGTCATTTGTGGATTCATATTAATTTAACTTGGATCCACTTTTTTGTAAAAAGTATTGTGATTATTTAACTGGGTTATGCCGCTTTTATGCTGTAATAATAAATGACCTTGGTCTTGGGCTAGACTAGAGGTTTTCTTCTCTGTTCTTTCCTACCAATGCCCGTTTCAATGGAGGTACTTTGATGCAATTATTTTTTGTTTATTAATCAATATAATCAAGGCTTAGGCCATTTACTGATAATAAAAAAAACCATAACTTTCAAATATTATACCATTTTTAAAATTGAAAAGATGTATCACATCCTATGGTTTTCCAACTTATAAGGAAAAGAAAGGAAAAAATTAATTTTGAATTTGTTAAGGTGGTCACACACATGAATATTCTGAAATTCTTATAGTAGAAAATTCATAATTAATTATCTGTTAAGATTAAAAATACCCAAAATATGTGTCGCATCTAGGCATGGGTGTACTTCTTATATCTAGAATCTTTTTTAAAAATACTATCATTTGATTTTGATTAAGGTGGTCACACATACATCTACTTCTTTTTTTTTTTCATGAAATATTTATACCACTATATTAAAATCCAAAAAATTGACCTATTTCTTCTTCTTTAGATAAGGCCTAGTAGTTTAGAGACTGTGTTCTATTTTCTATAGATTATTTTCTTACAAGTTGTTGATGTAAAGTCCATAACTACTTTAAAATTATACGTCATGTTAACATAATGATGATTTGTTGATTTTTCACTACCACTTAGTGACATAGTTTTGTTGACCATGACCCATATTATATGAGTAATTATTTTCATGAACTCCTCTCTCATGAGAATGAATAAAAAAATTAGCAATCATTGGATCTAGGTGATGCTCACAAAGGTGAAGCATGAGACTTTGTAGGAGATCACCCATCTTAGTATTACTCTAGTTTGAATGTACTTAACTATAAATGATTTTCCCCATAGTTAAATCTAATCTACAATTACTCTTTTTGATATATTTTCCTCTTTAATGGAATCATCTTCATCACCCCAAAATCTAAATATCATGCATTCTGAGCTTTTTGACAATTTCGTAAGAGTGCATGAAGACTTACACCTCTCTCTTCAGGTTTGAGGATGGTATATTTATCATCAACATGAAAAATATTAAGGCGTTAGATTCAAAAAATACGTAGGAAAATACATCAAGGAACTAGAAAAACCATTATAACAAGATTTTCTTCTTTGAACATAGAAGAAAAATATTTTTTCATGGACATGGCATGTTCTTTTAGTGACCAATTTAAGTGTATTACCATAAGAGTGTGAAAGGCATCAAGATGGAACTCTAACAACAAACTAAAAGCACTAAAGTACAAGTTCCTTGTTAAAGAAATATAAGGTCTTGTACCTTTATAAAAATACATGACCACCTATGGGACATGAGGAGAAAAATGGGAAATGAGCTCAAGCAACCTCATCATGTGTGGCATCCATGCTATCTTAAAAAATTGGTATTCTTATTTCTCCTACATATTTCTAATGTGGACCAGATTTATTTGATCTTTCAACCCTGACTTCTATGAATGCATCATATTTTAAATTAACATAAATCCCTTTTGTGAATGTAGGAATTAAAAGGACTTGAAACATCACCATGCAAACAAAAGGAAGGTGTTTCCATCCTCTTTTTGATATGACCCTAAATTGTAATGTTAAATTCTTCATAGGAGAATTGAATAATAGTGTAGAAATCTTGTCATGTTTGTCAATGCTTGACCTTTGGTATCCATATCTATACTCTGGACCATATTCTTCCAATTTCAAACATCTAACACATCTAAAACACAAGATTTTGAGCATTGAATCAAAAATTTCTTCAAATGTTTTATTTTCATCCTCTCTATATATTTTTGATGTTTTAGAATTTCTTGATATACATTGATATTAGAAAAGGTGTGTCTTTTCATTCAATTAATTGTACTATTTATTAATATTAGTATAATTAATAATCTAATCATTATATGTGTTTCGACTTCTATGTAGAGCCATAATTTAATAGAGTAATTAAATGGTTTTTGGTAGTTCATGTGTTTAATTAGAGGAGATAGCATTAAATAATTTTTCTTATTTTATTAAGCCATTTCAATGGACCATTCTTAAACATCAAAAAGTGAAAAAAAAGTAAGCTTGCAAAAAGTAACTAAACTATAACTATTTAATACTTTTAACTTAGGAATAAAGTCTTAGTCTATGATGTTTAAATTATCTTATTTTATAATCATATTTTATGATGTTATTTTGTTTATGTGTATTCTTTCCTAAAAGAATGGTAATTGAAATAAAAGATCCTACTAACACACTACCAATTGAATATATTTCCATGTTCAAATATTTGTAAATCTTATAAGTTGTGCTCATATCATATTTGTTTCACAAAACAACTTATGGTAACATTTGAATTTAAAATGCCAAAACAAATAATTCACACCACTATCCATACTATTTTTCTCACAACAAATTTTTTAAATTAAAATAATGATAGAATATGTTCAATTTAAGATTAATTTTTGAAATGAAAAACACAAAATTAAATAAACGTAAGAAGAAAAAATTAAGAATTAAAAAAATGAGCTTCAAAAAAAATTTTAAATAACTAAAATCAATTTTATGAATATCAAATATCAAATAACTCTAAGAAAATTATAATTTTAAATATAAAAAATAATTCCTAATCTAATTTTTTTCTAATTATATAACACCTAATGAATTTTTAATATTTTGATACTATACCATTCACAAGTTTTCTTGCTCCTTCTCTTCTTCCTCTTTTTCTTCCATTAGTGCATGTAGCTCTCCTATAGTAACTATGATGGATGGAGTGCTACCAAAATCATCACTATCACTATTGTCATCATCCTTGATTTCAATGGGATCATCACTGGGCTTTTGCAGATGATAGATGTTCTTCCACATATTTGTTGCATCACTTACAACATGCTCAATGTCCTTAATTAAAATTAAACATGTGTGAAATCTAATCACCATTTTACCTTCATTGTTCTTCATTTCTTCCTTTATTTATGCTCCAGTGAGACTGGGTAGAAGATTCTTCAGGAATTTCTCATATATGTCTTTAACCATTTGGGTGGCTGACTCCCATCTTGGTTGCAATCTCTCCAACAGCTCTTTGGAGATTTGAGGGGCAAGTTGGTCTAGGGAGTATTTCCGTTTTCCCATTTTGTTGAGTACCAGTTCCTCAATCTACATTTTCTCTGCATCAGTCCTTGTTTCAAATTTCAATGCCTTGAAATTTGTGATGCCAGCTTCCTCTTCCAATTGGTTTAGCCTTTCCTCAAATGTGAGTGGAGGCCTAACAAGTATAGGTTCTTGCTTGGTTTTTCTGGTTCTTCTAGAGAATATTGCAATAGGCTTCTTCATAGGTTTGGTGATAATCACCTTCCCTTTCTTCTTTGGCGGTTCCTCTTCTTTTTCAGATTCAAGTTCTTCACCTTCTTCTTCTTCTTCTTCTTTATCCTCACCTTTTCCTTCGATAAGCATAAGAGGGCCAGTTTTAGTTTTCAATTTGGCTATCTTCCTCTTTCCTTTTCTTATGGCTTGGGGTAGCTTGATTTCAAGCTCAATTCTGGCCTTTGCCTCATCATATGTTCCAAAAATTGGTTGCTTTGGGTCTACTACCTCATTCACCAGTGCTTCAATAATTTCCTTGGCCTCATCAATATTTACCTTGTAAGGAAGAGGTTTCACCTATGCAACTCAGGGTCTGACTGCCTAAATGTATACCTTATCATAGTCAACCATGAAGCATACATCATCTTTGTAATCTTCAACCAGTTTTGGTGGGATTCATAACCTATTATTCATCCTTTCCTTGAAATCTTCAAAATAGTTATCCATAACTTTTTCAAAGTTTTCACCCATGTCAGCAATAAACTCATTAATCTGATATAAAATTGGAACGTCTTTTCTCCATACAATTGTTCCTTTTAACAAGGAACCAAATTTGTAGGGATTATTCTTTGAAGTCCTTATGCTGTCCATATTTTCGTTTAATTGTTTCAACAACAATTCTAATAGGTCAAATTCAAGATTTTTCTTCACAATTTTGAATGCCAAATCAATAGCCTCATAGGGCACACTATTCAGACGACTGGAGCTATAAATTTTGTGGGAAATGACGTGAATTCCAAACCTTAATTCAACATCAAATACAGTGCTGACCTTTAAACCTCTACTGTCCCATTCAGCTAGGGTTTGCTTCTGCAACTCCTCTGGACCTAGGGTTTTGGTAGTTTTTGCTTTACTTAGCATGGGGAGACCAGTAATCTTATGAATCATCTTCTTGGTGATTAACATTGGCTGCTCTAACCATAGTTGCCCGTTATGAACACGATTGAGTATGTACCTGATGCACTTGATTAGGAAACTTCTTGGCAAGTGCGAGATATGGGTTAACCCTTTGGTCTCTAGATGCTTATGCTTGGGTTTCAGAGAGCCATCAACACTCATTTCTCCTAGGGCATTGTCCATCTCTAGGTTTTCAATATCTTGAATAGAACATTTGAAATGTGTACGAATGTCATTTATGAGAAGTACCTTAGGTGGAGTTTGTGATTGAGCTCCATTGGGGTCGAGTGACTTTGCAATTGCTAGAACTAGCTTGAAATTCGGCACCTTCCACTCTACTCCTTTAACTAGCATTTTTGAACCTCTTTTTGCCTTGGTGCTACTGCCACTCCTGGATGCCATCATTGCTCGATAGGTGTAAGAAAATTTTGAACAAATTCTCTACTTGAAAATCGCTTGAAATCGCTTAGAATTTACTTTGGAATTGCTAGAAATTTCTTAGCTCTATAATCATGGTGAAAAATGAAATCAAATTCTACCCTTTTGATGAAATTTTTTCTATAAATTCTTGGTATGAAGGTAGCTGAGATGACATAGTGTTTGATAGGCTATCATTCACTTGCTCAGTAGAAGCTTGCAACTCGGTGATCAAATAATTTTTTTTTTGCTCCTGACCTAGCTTGGCGAGGTCTTCAACCCACTTCCTAGTTAGATGCAATTCGGCGAAAGATACATTTTCTTTGATCCTTGTGTATCTAGAATACTAATTTGATCATTTTGCTTTCTTTCATTTTGAAACTGCTTGAGATATCACTAGAGGATGCAGTTCCATATCCTTGTTTATGGATCTAACTAGAGATGGTGGAGTCAACCAGTTCTTGAGTGACATTGCCATCATTTGAATTTATTTGCTTGGTAGATTTAGGAATCCACTGTTGCCTCACCTGCTTTCGAATGTTTTCAACTTTAGCTTTCTTTTCATCTTCAACTCTTCCTATGTTCATGCAATTTTTAGCTATATGATCGAGTTTTGTTCATGTATAACACCTTACAGTAGTATCCTTCTTCCTTAGGTGATGTATTGCACAATTTATACCAATATGTCCATATTCTCTACAATAATGACATTTGCACCAGATATTGTAGTCCCATCCAAATATTGCTTTAACAAGTTGTTCAGCTAGATTGAATGATTTGGATCTACATTGGAATGCCTTGTGACCATGCTTCTTGCATTTGTGACAATTTCCTTCAAATTTTGGTTTCTCCTTGCATTCATTAGCTTTATGACCATGTTGACTGCAACTGTAGCATTTACCATTGAATTTACTTTTTTCATTGCTCCAACACTTGTTTGATGTATGACCTAACTTACCACAGTGATTGCAAGTAGGTCTTTAATTCCTTTGGGCACCTTGTTTGGAGGTTTCACCTTCTTCCTTATAACCAAGTCTAGCTTTACCTTTTTTTCTATGAAGATTCTGCTCACTTTGTTGATTTAATTAAGTCATGTCTGCTTGAGATTTCATCATTCTTTCATTAACTTTCTTTTTAATGATTAAGTCATTTTCCAAAATTTCATTGATTTGTCTTTCAGATCTCTAGTCACTTTGTAAGATTTTATTGATTTGTCTTTCAGTGATTAGATCATTCCTCAGGGTTTCATTTTTCAGATCTTAGATTCATAATTTCTTCATTTGCATTAGATAGTTGATCCACAAGATCTTCATGCTGATTGGATTGATTATTTCTTGTCTCTAAGTCTTTAGTTGCCTTGTTCCTCTGTTCCAAAACTTCACATAGCCTGATTAATTGGATTTCCTATTCTCTTTTAAGCTTTCTTACTTCTTTCTGTAGAGAGCCATTCTTTGCTAGAAGTTCCTTGATTGCCTCATTAGCTTCATCTGAACTACTTGATGGTAAAAGGTCTTCAATATTTTCTTCAACATAATGATGGTCATTCATTTGTCTTGCAAGTTCCTTCCTTCTCTTCAAGGATTGAGAAAGATGCTCCTTTGCCTCTTTGAGTTGAGTCATGGCCATTTCCAGATCTAGCTTTTTCATTTTCAATAGCTTTGTCAAGTCTAAATATCTCCACTATCCTTGATCTTTGCTCAAGCTATCAAGGTTTATCCTGAGAACCAGAATGCTCTAATACCAATTGTTGGAAATATTCAAGATATGATGGGTTATTGAGAGGGGGTGGGTGAATCAGTAACTTCAAAACTTTAAACAATTCAGCACTTTAATCATATATACTATTCACCATTCATTCATCTAATTTAATGCATATATGAGAAATCAAATATCCATAACACATGCACACAGTGATTTGGTAACCCAGAAACTTTCAAAATAGAAAGTAAAACTTGGGTGGGGATGATACCCACAAAACTTCATTGCTGCAGTATGAAGTTGGCCTGTTAAGGCTTACATTGACCACTTCTGGTGATCTGCCCTATTAGGAGCACAAAGGACTACTAGGTCCACCTTGTTAGAGGATTTACAAACATACATTGAAGTATGCACTCTGTTAGGAGATTTATACAAAGACTATTAAGTCTACCCTGTTAAAGGATTTACAAAATTGATTCACTTGTTAGGAAGAAGTAGTGGATTTACTTACAAACTTGATTTGCTGATTAGATCCTTGAAGTATAGATCACCTCTTGTCACTGATGAATCTTTACTGCTCCTTGTAGACCTTGTTGAATACTATGCTCTTTTGCTAATTCACTTTCATTCTTCTCAAAACATTACATGTCTATCTTGATACATTCTTAAACATCTTGTAAATGATATAATACATTACATATATACCATTCCAATAATTACAATTGCAAGGTCGGTTAAAAAACAAGGGAACAAAATATTACTGAGTCAGCTAAATAGTAAATAACTCAAGTTCACTAAACAGATTCGGTGACCTTCTAATACTCGGCGTCCACTGCATTACTCGACATTGTCATGCACTCAGTAGAAGTGAAGGCTCGGTCCATACTAATCACTTGATGTAGTTCTGAACTCGGTAACCATTGGAGGCTTAGTAGATATAGTATCACTCAGTAAAAACTAAATCCTTCATTTACCTTGCTTTTACTCGGTAAACACTATACTTTTATTACTCAGTAAACATTGCACTCCATCACTTGGTAAACACTACACTTCCATCACTCAGTAAACATTGTGAAGCTCGGTGAACACTGTAAACTCGGTAGACACTGTTGGATTACACATTCACTCAATAGCTTTATGAATGCTTGGCATGAACTACTTAAGTGATGAACCTACAAGGTAACCATTGAATGCTCGGTATACATTGTAGATGCTCAGTGTAAACTGTGAAGCTCGGTGAGTGTAGGAAACTGAGTGCTTAGCTCTTAGCTATACTGATATAGATAAGTGTTGTCACTAATGGCAATAATAACTTAATGCCAACAATGTACACAATCCTTTCTATATCCAAGCTATCTGTTTTCATCTATTACACACAAGCGATCCACATTTTCAAGAACATAAGTCTTCATTCACAAGAAAGCTTTTAGGGTGCATTCAAGAAGTTCAAGTCAAGCAAGAAATAATTCATTCAAGGCCCTCATTTTATATCATTATTCATGCATTTTATTTTTAAGATATAACTTATTTCTTCATTAGGGGAGTTGTCCATCAAGTAACAAGATCTTCATCAACCATGCATGAGCAATCAAGTATTCAACCCTTCAAGAATTCAAGAGCATAATCATATCCATGGCTCTATGATGTAGAAATAGTAGATCTATTGTATTTGTGGAGGCATCCTATAGAAGAGATCCTTTGAGTATACATCTTGGGCAAGGACTTTGATTCAACGTTGGTACCCCATACATCTACCATGGGTATTGCTAATCTAATATGGGCCCTTTAGAAGATTATGCTTATCAGTTTCTCTTTCACCTCCCCTACTATTCATTTCAAATTAAGGGCTTAATATATACATAAAACCTCCAAAATTCTTATTTTTAATGTTATGTAGATAGATTATTATATTTTAAGTATATATAGTTATTATATTATATGATTTGCATACATAGATATATTATTATATTTTTATTATATTATAATACAAAATAAAGATATTAAAGTATAAAATAACTAATTTAATATTATGATATACATTTAAATAATATACTATAATATTGATATAATTTTTATACATGTAGTGGTGTAGGAGCACCTAGGCTAACTCCTAGTCCTAGTTTCACATTTTGGTTTTAGGCTTCTTGACCTTAGCCAAGTTAGTTGGCTGTGTTTGGACCTTAGACTTGGTCATGTGTGTTTTCTCCTAGATGGATTTGACTAGGCTTAATCCATTGTAGTTATTTTTGAGTTGTTTTTTCTTACCTTGTATTTTGGTTGTTATGAAGATTAGGAGTATGGGTCTTATACCCTAAAAATTTGAGGAAGGTATGGTTTTGAATTTATTTTCCCCTCTATGATGTTGTCACATCCTTATATATAGGTTGGAGATCATACATTGTCATTTGGCACAAAGATTGGAAAGATGTCAAAAAGATGTAAATTGTTGCAAAATTTGTCAGTTATGAAAAATTAGTCAAAATCATGTGAGTTGATGCTCTAAAGGCTAAACATGCTTGTACATCACAAATGGATAACAATGGACCCATTTGGAAGTTTCCAAGTGATGGATGTCAAAATGGTTAGGGGATGCAAAAAGTTGTCTGCAACTTTGACAAGTTGCTTGACAAGATTTTGACAGAATGTTGCATTTTCAGGTGAATGGGGTTGATAGTTAGGATAACTATCTAAAACCTCTTGAGGAACCTATAAACTCATAGGGGAGACCCATTCCAAGGGTTGGAGTTTGTAATGAGTGAATTTTGAAACTGAAAACGAATATAATATTGTTCCAAAATTGATAGTTTAGGGGTTTTTGATAGCATGAGAACTTTAATGGATTAGTGGACTTCTGTTTTTATTTTATCTTTGCCGTTCATTCTCTTATAGTACCTTTTGTTTCATATTTCAAGTTGGTAAGATTTCTTTTGTACACAATTTGAAAATCATTTCCAATTAGATAGTCTACTATTCTATTTTGGCAATCTTTGTGAAAAATGGCTCCCCCATGAATCCTCATCGTGGAATCATGGTCTTGAGGGACATGGAAGTGGAGTCTTTGTACAATGTATATACAAAAGGAGAGGCCTAGACAAACTATTTTTCCATAGTCCAAATGATGCCCTAGGCAAGCTTTCAGTGCATGGCTAGGCAATCAGAGTGCTAGCGAGTGGAATTTGGTGGATCAAATGTTCTAGATAGTTCAATTTGAAAGTTGTAGAAGGAGGAGGGATTTATGAAGACAATATGTGTGTAAGGAGAAGTTTACAAGACAAGTTTTTCTTAATCATTCCATTATACCCTAGCAAGTGCTGATTGGAAATGCTTGAAACCCTTATTTTTAGACATAAAAGTGGCAAGGACGTGTACGAACAAGTTGAGGACTTGAGACCCACAAAATATTTTAGTATTTCAAAAGGGGTATCCATATTTGAGATTGGGTTTCCACCTTGTTAAGAGAAATTTGGAGTTGTAGCCCAAAAACTAACTTTGGAGGCCTAATTCAACTAGGCCTAATTAGAACAATTTTGCTACATTTAAAGGAATCAATAAGGAGAGCTATGGATTTTGAAGCCAAAATTTTGGTAGAAGTCCAAACCCTTGAAGCTCGTGGCTAAACAGCCATGAAAACGCACTCCCTTTACATTGTTTTTTCTAACTTTTTGAAAAAAATTCTAAGTCCTCTCCTTCTTAAGGAAGTGCATTTTCGTGGCTGTATAGACATTGCCTAAATTGAACCCCTCACGCATTCAAATTATTTTTGTGAGTGGTAATAAGTAATATTTATGTCATGTCAGATGGTCTGTGACTGAACTGACATTGTACAGTTTTGTCCTTGCTGCTTTTACTCCCTTTTTACCTCTATTCACTTTTTCGTTATTTTTACTTCCCACTTCGACCATTTTACCTCCGTTACTGATATGGCATGCAATTTATGTATGTGCTATTTAATTTTTGATGCACAAATCATGCTCTTTATGCACAAAAATCATGTTTTTTATGCTATGAAATGCGGCATCCATGTCGCTTTTTGCGTCAAGATAGACGGCTCCGATAAAAACAAGTTCGCTGTGATTTTTTTGAAAGTGTGTGTCATATAATTATTAAAACACTACACAAATTGTTTATGAGCAACATAGCAACGACCATTTTTGAAGGAGAAATCGGTTTCGGCTGTTAAAATGCTAAACGCAGCTTTAAATGTCTATTTCTATGATATTATTACATCATTCAACAGCAAATGAGTCGTGTTACAGGAGATGAAATCACAATGCACAACTTTTTCCATTGCTCCAAAACTTGTTTGATGTGTGACCTAACTTACCACAGTGATTGCAACTAGGTCTTTAATTCCTTTGGGCACCTTTTTTGGAGGTTTCACCTTCTTCCTTATAACCAAGTCTAGCTTTACCTTTTTGTCTATGAAGATTCTGCTCACTTTGTTGATTTAATTGAGTCATGTCTGCTTGAGATTTCATCATTCTTTCATTAACTTACTTTTCAATGATTAAGTCATTTTCCAAAATTTCATTGATTTTTCTTTTAGATCTCTAGGCACTTTGTAAGATTTCATTGATTAGATCATTCCTCAGGCTTTCATTTTCAGATCTTAGATTCATAATTTCTTCATTTGCATTAGATAGTTGATCCACAAGATCTTCATGCTGATTGGATTGATTATTTCTTGTCTCTAAGTCTTTAGTTGCCTTGTTCCTATGTTCCAAAACTTCACATAGCCTGATAGATTGGATTGCTTTTTCTCTTTTAAGCTTTCTTACTTCTTCTTATAGAGAGCCATTCTTTGCTAGAAGTTCCTTGATTGCCTCATTAACTTCATCTGAACTACTTGATGGTAAAAGGTCTTCAATCTTTTCTTCAACATACTGATGGTCATTCATTTGTCTTGCAAGTTCCTTCCTTCTCTTTGGGGATTGAGAAAGATGCTCCTTTGCTTCTTTGAGTTGAGCCATGGCCATTTCGAAATCTAGCTTTTCATTTTTAATAGCTTTGTCAAGTCTGAATATCTCCACTGTCCTTGATCTTTGCTCAAGCTGTCAAGGTTTATCCTGAAAACCAGAATGCTCTAATACCAATTGTTGGAAATATTCAAGATATGATGGGTTACTGAGAGGGAAGGGGTGAATCAGTAACTTCAAAACTTTAAACAATTCAGCACTTTAACTATATATACTATTCACCATTCATTCATCTAATCTAATGCATATATGAGAAATCAAATATCCATAACACATGTACACAATGATTTGGTAACCCAAAAACTTTCAAAATAGAAAGTAAAACTTGGGTGGGGATGATACCCACAAAACTTCATTACTGCAATATGAAGTTGGCCTGTTAAGGCTTACATTGACTAGTTCTGGTGATCTGCCCTATTAGGAGCACAAAGGATTACTAGGTCCACCTTGTTAGAGGATTTACGAACATACATTGAAGTATGCACTCTGTTAGGAGATTTATACAAAGACTATTAAGTCTACCCTGTTAAAGGATTTACAAAACTGATTCACTTGTTAGGATGAAGCAATGGATCTACTTACAAACTTAATTTGCTGATTAGATCCTTGAAGTATAGATCACCTCTTGTGACTGATGAATCTTTACTGCTCCTTGTAGACCTTGCTGAATACTCTGCTCTTCTACTGATTCACTTTCATTCTTCTCAAAACATTACATGTCTATCTTGATACATTCTTACACATCTTGTAAATGATATAATACATTACATATATACCATTCCAATAATTACAATTGCAAGGTCGGCTAAAATACAAGGGAACAAAATATTACTGAGTCGGCTAAATAGTAAATAACTCGGGTTCACTAAACTGATTTGGTGACCTTCTAATACTCGATGTCCACTGCATTACTTGGCATCGTCATGCACTCGATAGAAGTGAAGGCTTGGTCCATACTAATCACTTGATGTAGTTCTGAACTCGGTAACCATTGGAAGCTCAGTAGATATAGTATCACTCGGTAAAAACTAAATCCTTCATTTACCTTGCTTTTACTCAATAAACACTATACTTTTATTACTCAGTAAACACTACACTTCCATCACTTGGTAAACACTACACTTCCATCACTCAGTAAACACTGTGAAGCTCGGTGAACACTGTAAACTCGGTAGACATTGTTGGATTGCACATTAACTCAATAGCTTCATGAATGCTTGGTATGAAGTACTTAAGTGATGAACCTACAAGTTAACCACTAAATGCTCGGTATACATTGTAGATGCTCGGTGTAAACTGTGAAGCTTGCTGAGTGTAGGAAACTGAGTGCTTAGCTCGGTAGCTATACTGATATAGATAAGTGTTGTCACTAATGGCAATAATAACTTAATGCGAAAAATCTACACAATCCTTTCTATATCCAAGCTATCTATTTCCATCTATTACATGCAAGCGATCCACATTTTCAAGAATATAAGTCTTAATTCATAAGAAAGCTTTTAGGGTGCATTCAAGAAGTTCAAGTCAAGCAAGAAATAATTCATTCAAGGCCCTCATTTTATATCATTATTCATGCATTTTCTTTTTAAGATATATCTTATTTCTTCATTAGGGGAGTTGCCCATCAAGTAACAAGATCTTCATCAACCATGCATGAGCAATCAAGTATTCAACCCTTCAAGAATTCAAGAGCATAATCATATCCATGGGTCTATGATGTAGAAATAGTAGATCTATTGTATTTGTGGAGACATCCTATAGAAGAGATCCTTTGAGTATACATCTTGGGCAAGGACTTTGATTCAACATTGGTACCCCATACATCTACCATGGGTATTGCTAATCTAATATGGGCCCTTTAGAAGATTATGCTTATCAGTTCCTCTTTCACCTCCCCTACTATTCATTTCAAATTAAGGGCTTAATATATACATAAAACCTCCAAAATTCTTATTTTTAATGTTACATAGATAGATTATTATATTTTAAGTATATATAGTTATTATATTATATGATTTGCATACATAGATATATTAGTATATTTTTATTATATTATAATACAAATTAAAGATATTAAACTATAAAATAACTAATTTAATATTATGATATACATTTAAATAATATGCTATAATATTGATATAATTTTTATATATGTAGTGGTGTAGGAGCACCTAGGCTAACTCCTAGTCCTAGTTTCACATTTTGGTTTTAGGCTTCTTGACCTTAGCCAAGTTAGTTGGCTGTGTTTGGACCTTAGACTTGGTTATGTGTGTTTTCTCCTAGATGGATTTGACTAGGCTTAATCCATTGTAGTTATTTTTGAGTTGTTTTTCCTTACCTTGTATTTTGGTTGTTATGAAGATTAGGAGTATGGGTCTTATACCCTAAAAATTTGAGGAAGGTATGGTTTTGAACTTATTTTTCCCTCTATGATGTTGTCACATCCTTCTATATAGGTTGGAGATCATACATTGTCATTTGGCACAAAGATTGGAAAGATGTCAAAAAGATGTAAATTGTTGCAAAATTTGTCAGTTATGCAAAATTAGTCAAAATCATGTGAGTTGATGCTCTAAAGGCTAAACATTCTTGTACCTCACAAATGGATAACAATGGACCCATTTGGAAGTTTCCAAGTGATGGATGTCAAAATTGCTAGGAGATGCAAAAAGTTGTCTGCAACTTTGACAAGTTGCTTGACAAGATTTTGACAAAATGTTGCATTTTCAGGTGAATGGGTTTGATAGTTAGGATAACTATCTAAAACCTCTCGAGGAACCTATAAACTCATGGGGGAGACCCATTCCAAGGGTTGGAGTTTGTAATGAGTGAATTTTGAAACTAAAAACCAATATAATATTGTTCCAAAATTGATAGTTTAGGGGTTTTTGATAGCATGAGAACTTTAATGGATTAGTGGACTTCTGTTTTCATTTTATCTTTCCAGTTAATTCTCTTATAGTACTTTTTGTTTCATATTTCAAATTGGTAAGATTTCTTTTGTACACAATTTGAAAATAATTTCCAATTAGATAGTCTACTATTCTATTTTGGCAATCTCTGTGAAAAATGGCTCCCCCATGAATCCTCACCGTGGAATCATGGTCTTGAGGGACATGGAAATGGAGTCTTTGTACAATGTATATACAAAAGCAGAGGCCTAGACAAACTATTTTTCCATAGTCCAAATGATGCCCTAGGCAAGCTTTCAGTGCATGGCTAGGCAATCAGAGTGCTAGCGAGTGGAATTTGGTGGATCAAATGTTCTAGATAGTTCAATTTGAAAGTTCTAGGAGGAGGGATTTATGAAGACAATATGTGTGTAAGGAGAAGTTTACAAGACAAGTTTTTCTTATGCATTCATTTATACCCTAGCAAGTGCTGATTGGAAATGCTTGAAACCCTTATTTTTAGGCATAAAAGTAGCAAGGAGGTGTACAAACAAGTTGAGGACTTGAGACCCACAAAATATTTTAGTATTTCGAAAGGAGTATCCATATTTGAGATTGGGTTGCCACCTTGTTAAGAGAAATTTGGAGTTGTAGCCCAAAAACTAACTTTGGAGGCCTATTCAACTAGGCCTAATTAGGACAATTTTGCTACGTTTAAAGGAATCAATAAGGAGAGCTATGGATTTTGAAGCCAAAAGTTTGGTAGAAGTCCAAACCCCTTAAATTGAACCCCTCATGCATTCAAATTTTTTTTGTGAGCGGTAATAAGTAATATTTATGTCATGTCAGATGGTCTGTGACTGAACTGATATTGTACAGTTTTGTTCTTGCCGCTTTTACTCCCTTTTTAGCTCTATTCACTTTTTCATTATTTTTACTTCCCACTTCGACCGTTTACCTCCGTTACTGATATGGCATGTAATTTATGTATGTGCTATTTAATTTTTGATGCACAAATCATGTTTTTTATGCACAAAAATCATGCTTTTTATGCTATGAAATGCGGCATCCATGTCGCTTTTTGCGTCAGGATAGACGGCTCCGATAAAAACAAGTTCACTGTGATTTTTTTGAAAGTGTCTGTCATATAATTATTAAAACACTACACAAATTGCTTACGAGCAACATAGCAACGACCATTTTTGAAGGAGAAACCGATTTCGGCCGTTAAAACGCTAAACGCAGCTTTAAATGTCTGTTTCTATGATATTATTACATCATTCAACAGCAAATGAGTCGTGTTACAGGAGATGAAATTACAATGCACAACTCATATTTTTAATCTTCAAATTGAGCTGTCTGATTTAAAATTGTTGCAACTTCATAAAATAATGTTTATTTTATTTCATATGTTGCTTGAAGTCGGTGAGCACTTAATACTAAGTCTAGAAAAGTCTTGAAATTCTGTACATGCTCCTTCCAGATTTTTTATCTCCCTCTAAGCAGCTGTTCAGAAGTCTGCTTCAGTTATAAATGCCAGTCCATTGGCAGATGGATGTGTGATGAAAAATTAGCGTAATACAAAATTAATTTTGTACAATTTGCTATGTTCTCTCTACTCTGCTTTACTATGTTTTATATTATGTGCTGCTGTTATAATCATTCCAATACAACTTTCTTTTGTTCATTCTTCTAGGTCTGCACTTCAAAAAAAAGTCTCTTTCGATGACAAGGTTATTAATTAGAGCATATGAGGGAAACGGTTATAAAGTGCCCAATCGTTTAATAACATCTTTATAATAACAATATAAAGATCAAAATAAAAATATTGTGAAGAGCAAAAGAGGGAAAATGTAAAGAGCAAACAAATTGTGAAGAAAAAGAATAACATTCTTTCCACTATAAATAGGTTGCCATGTACATGGCTAGACATGAGTGAGAAATGACAGAATTGAAGTTGGTCATTTTGGGAGTGGTTTGTGTAGAATGTATAATCCTGTCCGTATCGTTGAGGATTCCAATAATCTGGTGGACCATCCGATTATTTGATCAGCCTAGGTTTCGGATCAGGTATTGTGTATGATGTACTGTTCATTAATTAATTAATAAAAATGTTAAGGTGACTATAATTTATTTATATATTTATTTTTTATTGATTTCAGGGGCCAAAGGTGTTGCTCTCAAATGAGAGTATAAGCGTGGTGGGCAATGTTGCAGAAATATTCCGCTGTCCTTCATCTCACAGTCTAAATCTTTGTTTGGCGAGATATTCTCATACTGATGGAGTGTATTTGTAATAGTGTATTTCCAACATAAGGAAAGATGATGTCATCAACACCATAAAAAATGAATAAATGGAGCAGACATAGCCTTTGCAACTTCTTGAGCAATTAGTGTTGGCTGTCAAAGATTTGACGTTTAAACAGTCCACAGTGATGATTTTTGAGAGCTTCTGGAGTAAATCTTGTAATTTCTTATTATCAACATTTGAGGTCATGTTATATGATTAATTAGATCAATAACGATTCTCTCCATCCCGATATTTGCTCATATCGTATCTATTATCCAAAGACAATGTTAACAGAGAATTTAGTTTAGAAGCTCTTAGATTTGCTTGCAATTAAATTGCAAAACCTTGTCCTACTACACCATAAGTTTTATTTAGTATATTTCCCTTAACTTATCCGTTTAGTTCATTTCTTTTTAACTGATTAACAATATAATTGAGAAGCTCTCAGATTTGCTTGCAATTAAATTGCAAGAAATTGATATCAAACTCCTAATCACAATTTCCTTGTCCTACTATAATCAAGATTCATCTAGTCCATTACTCTTTATTGTTTAGTTTAGCTCATTTCTTTAACGGATCAACCCGTGGGATTAATTTGGGGACTTTTGAATGTCTCTTGCAATTTCAATATGCATATAATGTTCTCAATTCTCAACTATTTTGTAGTTAAAGCAACTGCTATTAGATAAATCCATGCCATGCATTTGAGTTAACTAGACAAATTTTTGAGAATATATCTCTCGGCCTGCTGTATAACCAGCTCACAAGTTAATAGCTAATATATCAAAAGAAGAAAGATAAATAGCATTTGCTAAAAAAATGGGTGTAAAATTCTTTTGACTCTAGTTTTTTTTTCTTTGAGATCTGATTAAGTGCCATCTTTGGTGAAGGCTGTAGATGTTAGTATTTTTAAAGAAATTAGCCAAGCAATCCAAGAGGCCCTTTACTGGACACTCGTTAATTTCCTTCCTTATTACTAATGTTAACTCGCGGTGGAAACATTGATCTAATAATTGGGACCAATTTAAAGGAAGCAATTGCTAGAGAAACATAGCAAGGAACACCCTGTATCCATTGTCCTCTTTGGATCTCTAACCTTATGGCACACAAAAAATCATATCAAACAATGGGTACTTGGATTCATAAATAACAATATTTATGAATCCCTCGTCTCGATCAGATGGTCGTTGATTCATTTCTGTTTGAGATAATGGGCTCAAAGGGAAATAAAGATTGCATTAGGTTGCAGCAGGCACTGTAAAATGAAAATAAGCAAACTGCTTCAAGATGCCACATTTTCTCTCTGAACACATAAGAAACGAATCCCTGTGTTTCCCGTAAGATGGCTCCCACGAAACGCTCTACGAAACTACTGGAATCGATTTTCTGTGAAAAAAGAAAAGGTTCTACGAAACGCTCTACCTGCACTCCAAACTCTACAGAATAAACTTTAAGCAACGGAATGATCTCTTGTTAGACTTATTCTTATGTCTTGCCTCAACTTTATAAAATTCTAATTTTTCATGAAAGCAAAATATAAATTGTATTATTATTTTTAAAATTAATATATAAATATTATATTTTTAAATTAAAAACTAACATTTAGTTACACATTATTTACATTTCATGTAAATTATGATTCGGGCTTTGGAAAAGAAAAAAAGGAACCCTGTCGAAATCATCGTAGACATTTATTCTTGCCTTGCAACAAGGGTTCCCACGTATTTCCTGGGAAAATCCAATTTGTTACGGCTCTTTTAGTCCCGCATAGTTCCTACCATTGTTCCTACCGGGGAAAGTAGTATACTTCAACTTTTTAATGGAAAGGATGCAATATTAAATAGTATGTTACTAGGGTCTCTGCTAGGGTCTTTATTTCTGTTGCTCAATAGATATCAGTCTTTATAGAGGATTCTTTTATGACACACAATCTTATTAGTGTTAATATATAATTTTTATTATTAGCTTTAGTTTAGGTGAGTTATATGCAATGTGTATATTAAATTGAAATTTGAATATTGAGTTATGAATTCATGTGTGAAAAGTATAAAAGTAAAATTTGTTTTATTAGTTAGGTAATTGAAGATTAAAAATAATAGATAAAATATAAATTTAATAAATTGTAATATGAAGTGTAGTTAGTGGATGGTTAATTTTCAAGTAAAAATTATTAGCTTCATAATAATATATTTACGAATTTACTCAATACCTTTTTGTATGTGTGTGTGTGTCTATATATATATATACAAAATTTAACAAAACTATTAGTGTCTTATTACCTAATCATTCTTTTTCTTTTTTTCAAACAAATTTTAAAAAATCAAATCTTATTGACTCCCTCATTTTAATTATGAATATCACATTTATGACATGATAGTTGATAAATAAGAAGTGGTTTATCTACCTACAGAGCCCCAATTCCCACACATGTACTTTTTTTACAAAAATATGCAAGAATAGCTACCCATGGATATCAAATTTATATGCAATGATCTTTTCTCATTTTTGCACACTAAAACCAAGTGAGACTACGCACTTTTGAAATCCTCCAAACTAAATTTTACTAGTGGATAATCTCATGAGATGTCAGTATAATGTTTGTAGTTGAAGGATTTGAGCAATACAAATCCACAAAGCTTGAAGAATACTTGCACGAAAAAGATAAGAGGTAATGACAAAAGATCTACCCTTATAAAAGGAGATCGAAAATCGAAAAAGGGTGACCTAAAAAGTAAAAGAAATTTAATAATTACTCATTGATTATTAAATGTGAATGCATAAGTGCATAAGTGCATAGAGTGAAATCTTAAGAAGGGAGTAAAGGTAATTCAATAAATGAGATTAAATTAACGCTTTACTCTAACACCCCCCCTTAAGATGAGCAACAATGTAGCTATAAATAATGTAAAAGGAGCAAGAAAACTACAATGCAATGCGGAAAGCAACCTTGGGTCTTCAGAACAAGGCTTGATGAGGTACCCAATCACAACCAAATCTCTATGAAATGGAGAAATAGAGAAAACCTAGTGGGGAAAACTCTACTCCAAAAAGAGACAACAAGAAAAGAAGGAAGGAAGGAGTCATCACTGAGACCTCCCAAGGATAATTTCCTTCACCTTAAGCATAGAACATAGTTCAAGATACAATGAGGATGCAAAAGTTTTAGTGAAGATGTCTACAACCTACTGAGCAGTAGGAATGTACTTCAAGCTCAAACTGCCATCCTGAATTGGATGTCTAATGAAGTGCATATGATGCTCAATGTGCTTGGTCTACTGATGCTGAACTGAGTTGTACGAAATGTGTATAACATTTTGATTTTCACACCATAGAAAGGTGTTGGAAATACTCAAGACTATGCTAAGTTACTAAGAGGGGAGGGGTGAATCGGTAACTTTTAAAACTTTACCAATTTCAATTCTTAATTCAATAAATCAATTGGCACTTAATTCATCACAATTGATGTAATTGCATGCATGAGAAACCAAAAATATGAAAGCATTCATAACACTTGAACTAATAAAATTTGGTGACCCAGAAACCTTCCAAATAGAAAGTAAAACTGGGGTGGGGATGATACCCACAAACTTAAGTACTGTAGCATAAAATTTGCTGGTTAAGGCTTACATTGATCACTTTTAATGATTTTCCATGTTAGGAGCAATTAGGACTACTAGGTCCACCTTATTAGAGGTTTTACAAAAATACAATGAAGTATGCACTCGGTAAATAGATTTATGAAAGACTATTAAGTCTAACTTGTTAGAGAATTTTGACTGGTTCACCTATTAGGATGAAGTGGTAGATCTTTGACTTGCAACTAAGTTTGCTGATAGAGATTCCTTGGTGCACTGATCACCTTTCTATGATAGATATATCTCTACTACTCCTTATACTATTATCGCCTCTAAAATTTTCTCTTCTTTTGCTATATTACGTGCACATTCACTTTCACATTCATACACTACTTCATATATTTCATACCCTTATTCCTTGGATATGATACAATATATTACATATATATACCAATCCAAATTACAAAATTACAAAGTCGGCCCACATGAAAACACTCAGGTTCTGAAGACTGACTTGGTGAAGTTTTGATACATAGAATCCACTATCATTACTCAGCTTTTCATGCACTTGGTAGACGTAGAATCTTAGTCCATATTGATCACTTCAAAGTAGTATTGAACTTAGTCTCTAGTGGTGACTCAGTAGATACTATGCAACTCGACATAAACTAAATTACTTGTTTACCATGACCAAACTCGATAAACACTAGCACCATAAGCTTGGTTAACAATAGCTTTGCATTACATGAACTGTGATCTCGGTAGACACTATAATGCTTGGTAACCACTAATAAACTTGGTGTATTCTGAACTGCTCAATTTGAACTACTAGACTTTATACTGACTGAATCTTCGCATTAACCACTGAGATGCTTGGCAAACATTGTAAACTGTACAATTAGCTTGATAGTCATAAAAAATATGAATAAGTGTGTGTCAATAATAAAAAACTTGACTAATATGTCAACACAAGTTGGGACTACCAGGAGAAAATCCAAACTTGTCATCAATAGTCAAAGCCACAAAACCTCCTAACTAGCCAATACAACTACCTTATATTCTGGCTCTATAGATGATAATGCATGAGCATGCTGCTTCTTGCAAGACCATGTGATAGGACAAGAACCAAGACAAAAGACAAAACTAGAAGTAGACTTGTGATCATCAATATCACCAACCCAATCTGAATTTGTGAAAACAACAATGTGAGGATCCCCTAATGTGTAGTGAATATCATAACATGTTGTACCCTTAATGTACCTCAAGATACATTTGAAAGATTTTCAATAAATCAGATGTGGATAATGGGAGAATCAAGAAATAAGTCCAACTACAAAGGAAATATCAGAATGAGTGCATGTTAGGTAGAACAAACTACCCACAAGCTATTTGTATAGAGTGGAATCCACTGTAGGAGTAGAGAAATTGATAGATAAAACAACACCTGACTAAAAAGATGTGGGAGTAGGCTTGTAATCAAGCATCTTGAATCTCTAAAGAATATCAAGAGCATATTTTTACTAGAGTATGGTTATCCCATCCAAAGATTGAAAAACCTATAGGCCCAAAAAATAATGCAAAAGTTCAAGGTTTGTCATCTCAAATCGCTCTCTTAATGCTTGCTGAACACTCTGGCACCAAACCAGCTTTCTTCCTTTTAGAAGAGGAAAAAGATCCCATATGTGGTTCTTCATCAAAGAAGAGTACTCCTCATCCATAGCCCTATCCCACTTTGAGTGTCCTCTCACCTATGAAAAACTTTGTGGATCTTCTAAAATGGCATGACTCAAGAGGCCACTACCCACAATCTGAGCATTAGTAGGATCACCTACCAAAGGTCTAACAACATCAATAGTATCATGATCTCGCTTGGGCACTCATGAAACATCTGGTGGAGGTGGTGAAGGGGGATCAATGTGTAGATTTTCCTTAGACAATGTATAATATTGTAGAGGATTCAAGGAAGTACTAGATAGTGAGGAAGAAGCTAGAGATGGAGGATCCAATCGAGGATAATGCTCATCAAACTAAACATCTCAATGAAATAAGATATCTCTAGAATTAGGATCAAACAAAATGTGTGCCTTCACATCCTAATAGTAGCCAACAAAAGTGAGTGGTCAAATCTTCTTCTCCATGGCTTTTCACTGAGCATTTGGAATAAATGCCCAAGCCTCACTACCAAAAATGTGGAAAGTAGAAACATCAAGCTTGACAGGAGTCCAAGAATCCCTAGGAGTCAAGTGCTGCAATATCTTTTGAGGCATCCAATTCTTAATATAGTTGGCATAATTGATAGCTTCAACCTAGAATGGAGAACTCATAGCTCAAGACTGAATCATACAATTAGCCATTTCCTGTAATGTCCTTTTATTTCTCTCTGTAACCCCATTCCACTGAAGGGTGTACAGAATTGAGAACTAATGTTGCAAACCATGCTTAGTGAAAAATTCTTTGAAAGATTCATTTACATACTAACCCTCATTGTCATTGCATATACCCTTGATAGAAAGACAAGATTGTTTCTCCAGAAATGTCTTAAAGGTTTGAAAGGAATCAAAGACATTGGACTTGTACCTCAAAAAGTACACTCATGTGCATCTAGAGAAGTCATCTATAAAGTTGAGAACATATCAAGCACCTAAAAAAATTGGAGTGAAAAATGATATAAGAGTATTGTGTATCAACCTCAATGGTGCCTTAGCATGTGTGGATCTACCTGCCAGAAAAAGATCTCTGTGATGTTTGCCAAGTGCACAACCTTGACACACACCATTAGTACAAGAGATTTGATGAACCCAATTAATAGCTCCTATGTACTCATCTACTATAGATATTTGTAGTTGACATAGCCAAAACACTCATGCCAAAGTTTTCCCATTGTCTCTACATGGGAAATGAGAGAAACACTTGTAGAATTAGACTCTCCAATCCATCAAACTGATATAAGTAAGACTAAAGATTAACACTCCTTGCAACAATAACCAAGTCAGGATCATGGAGATCTTGAATAACTACATCATGTGGTGAGAACTCAACTATCTTTCTAGTGCCTTAATGATAGATCTGAAAGATAGACATGAGATTCAAAGATATGGCTCGAACCAAGAGAACATCTTGTAATGAACCACCTTCTAGAGAGATAGTTCTTGAACTTGTGACTGAAAGTTGAGAAGAATCACCAACTGCAATATGTATAGTAACACTTTGACAAAATGAGGTAACCAAATTAGGTGAGTGTGTCTTATGATGTAAAGCTCCGAAATCAAGAATCCAAGAAGTTGTAGAAGACAATGCTCATGTAAAAAGAACATGTCATTTCCCTATAGGAGGAGGTGGAGGCTTTAGAGAAGTAATACTAGTATATTGCATAGCCTCCTCTAAAGCCTCAAGACATTTCCAACACCTAGAAATAGGATGTCCTTCCTTTCTAGAAAAATAGTATGGATGACATGTATATTTCTTAGTCTTGGAGGAAAACAAACCAAACATAGAAGAATTACCCTTTTGAGAGGGCTTCCAAACATTTTATTTGGGAGTAAGCTTGGAGGAACTCTTCCTTCTTGCTAAATCTGGCTTATACTTCAACGTTCTACTTCAACATTCTTCTAGATGTCTGAGCTACCAATGCCTTTGTCTTTGAACTAGTCATAGAATCCAACTGTGTAAGCTTTGAATGCACTCTAGTCAACCAATCACAAAAGACATCAAAAGTAAGAATAAAAAATCTAGACGGGTATTGCACTCGTCAAGATGAAACTATAGACTATCAGATATTTGTAGAGAAATTAACCCCATTGCCTCTTATTCATATTGTTCCCATGTTGCATAATCTCATAAGGTCTCTAAAAAACTAGTTGTATGACATCTTAACAAGACCACAACCCTTTTGGCCAAAGAACCTGAGTTATCAAGGTCTTCCAAGTGTGATAGTTATGAAGGGTCAGATGTTCTAAACAACAAGAGTTCTTGGCAATTTTTTTAGAAGGTGTTCAATTTTTTTTTATTGAATTCTTGGTTTACATATGTAAATAACAAAAATAATGTGACAAAACACTCCCTACAATGAAAAACACTCAACTCCTACTCCTAGTAGGAATGTGTAAATGAGAGAAGAGAAAAAAACCATTAGAAAAGAATCACAAATGCGTGTGTGCAGGATCATGGTGTGCCAAAAAGTGGTGATCTAAAAAATTTGTAGTTCTGAAATATCTCAAAAAAATTCAAAATATATTCCAACCTTTTTCCTACCCACCCTGATACTAAATGAAAAAAATTAATATTTTTATAAGGTCTACTATATCTTTTGATACCAAACCTATATGGTCAACTTTAAAAAGATCCTAAAAATGTGCTTTTGGCCTATTTTCATGTGATTTTTACTTCAAATATGGAGCCGATGACTTTTTTTTTCACCAAAATTTGATGAAATGAAAAGGGTTTCTTAAGAATGTTCTTATCTTTTCATAAATGTAATGTTTGTCAAATTATGAGTTTAGTAACTGATTATTACTTATTTTCTGATGGAGTTATGTATAAAGCATTGATTGACACACTACTTGAAAAAAAGCTATAACTTCCAAATGGTACAATATTTTTTAAATCCAAAAGATCATCACATTCTATGTTTCTTCTACTATAAGGAAAAAAATAAAAAAATAATTCTTTTTGAGTTTTGAATTAGTTAAGGTGGTCAGACATGAGAGTTTTTTATTCCAAAAATACTAAATTCAAAAAATAATTCTTAATTTTTTGTTTAGAATAAAAATACCCAAAAATATGTGTCAAATCCAAGCATGAGTCTGCTACTTATATCTAGAATATTATTAGAAAATATTATCATTTGATTTTGATTAAGGTGATTAGACATACGTCTGCTTCTTATTTTTGTTCTAAAATTTTTGTAACATTGCATTAAAATTCAAAATTTTGACCAATCATTTTTTTTTTTGAGATATGTCCTAGTAGTTTAGAAACTAGATTCAATTTTCTAGAGATTCTTTTCTCTCAGCTTTTTGATATAGAGTTAATAACAAGTAAAAAATTACACATCAAGTTGACATGACCCTAATTTTCTAATTTTTTATTGCCACTTAAGAGCATAGTTTTGTTGACCATGATCCTACACATACCCAAATACTTGATACAAAATATTTGTGAAATGATAGGGAATATGGAAATTTCTTGAGAAGAGATTTCTGCCACTTTTTCTAGATCAAAAAATGGAGCTATAGTGAAGAAGTTACACTCCCTAGAAGATAGAAGTCATCAATGGACTTCAAGAACAAAAATAGGTACCAAATAGAAAAGAAAATCGCAAAAATTCCTAATCCATCATCTCCATGTCGGAACCAACTTTTTGATGCTTCTTTCGGATCAAAACAAGACCCCTGTATGTTCAAGATATTGTTAAAAAACTATAAGGCCCCTTGTAAAGCCTAAAAAAGAATTTTATTTTAAAAATAAAATAAAATAAATCCCACCACTTGGTGCAATGGTAGCCTAGTAGAGGGTGGGTAGACAATGGTAGAGCCACTAGCACTGTTTGCGCATAGGCTGCACAGCAGTACCACATTGAGAGCCCACTAGCGATGACCGCAATTGTTTAAAGCACCACCAATTTTTTAATATGAAAAATTGCCTTAGATTTTGTGTAGAGGTTGTATGGCCCTATAGTACAATTCCCCCCCCCAAATCAATGTTATCTGAAATTAACAAATTTAATATGAAAATAGGGATTTTGATGTGTTCCGAATCCAACCATGATGTCCATTTGGACTCAAGTTTTCTTTGAAAATTAGAGAACCAACACCCCTCCCCACACACACATTTTCACAAAAATACTAGAAAAAAGGTAGATCTGTTCTATCAAACTGTTGTTCTCCTTTTTCTCTAAATACCAAACCAGCTACAATAGATTTGGATCTAATACTGTAAAGGATTTGACCATTACAAATCCATGAAGCCATAAGAATACTTGCATGTAAAAACTTGTCACAAAGAAGAAAAAGACAAGAAGAGGCAAGGGTTTTCTCTGGAAAATATGCAAATTGTATTCTTACAAATGAAAAATATATAGATAATTACAAAAGATCTATCCTGATAGAAGGAGATCGAAACCCAAAAAAGGGTAAACTAAAAGGTAAAATTCATTTAATAATTACTAATTAATTATTAAATGTGAAGCATAAGTGCATAAAGTGAAATCTTAAGAAGGGAATAAAGGTAATTTAATAAATTAAATCAAATGAATGCTTTGCTTTTACAGTAGCATATCTTCTTTTCTTTGACTATGAAATAAGCTACAAAAATGCCTTCTTCATTGTACATCATATGATGAAATATTTGAGGTTTGGTTCTCTTTTTTAATATTAAGGATTCTTAGTTTGATACTTTGCACTCTAAAATACTCTTAAATTATTCAGATGGGATGCAATGGTTATGTCAATATTTTTATATTCTTTAAATTATGCTAATGTATTCTTTAAATTAGGTTTGAGGATGGTCTATTTATAATCAAGATGAAAAATATTAGGGCGTGAGATTCAAAAAATATGAAGGACAATACATTAAGGAACTAGAAAAACCATTATAACAAGATTTTCTTCTTTGAACATAGAAGAAAAATATTTTTTCATGGACATGGCATGTTCTTTTGTTGACCAATTTAAGTGTATAACCATAAGAGTGTGAAAGGCATCAAGATGGAACTCTTAAAACAAAATACAAGCACTAAAGTACAATTTCCTTGTTAAAGAAATATAAGGTTCTGTACCTTTATTGAAATACATGACCACCTATGGGACCTAGGGAGAAAAATGGGAAATGAGCTCAAGCAACCTCATTGTGTGTGGCATCCATGCTATCTTAAACAATTGGTGTTCTTATTTCTCCTACATATTTCTAATGTGGACCAGATTTATTTGATCTTTCAACCCTGACTTCTATGAATGCGTCAAATTTTAAATTAAAATAAATCCCTTTTGTGAATGTAGGAATTAAAAGGACTTGAAACATAACTATGCAAACCAAAGGAATGTGTTTCCATCCTCTTTTTTATAAGACCCCGAATTGTAAAGTTAAATTCTTCATAGGGTAATTAAATAATAGTGTAGAAATCTCGTCATGTTTGTCAATGCTTGACCTTTGGTATCCATATCTATACTCTGGACCATATTCTTCCAATTTCAAACATCTAACACATCTAAAACACAAGATTTTGAGCATTCAATCAAAAATTCCTTCATAGGTTTTATTTGTAATAAAATGTTGAATCCTCTAGTAATGTGGAGAAATTGTATATAGATTATTTTCATCATATATATATATATATATATATATATATATATGATGTTTTAAAATTTCTTGATATACATTGATATTAGAAAAGCTATCTTTTCATTCAATTAATTGTACTATTGATTAATATTAGTATATTTAATAATCTAATCATTATATGTGTTTGGATTTCTATGTAAAGCCATAATTTAATAGAGTAATTAAATGGTTTTTGGTAGTTCATGTGTTTTATTAGAGGAGATAGCATTAAATAATTTTTCTTATTTTATTAAGCCATTCCAATGGGCCATTCTTAAACATCAAAAAGTGAAAGAAAAGTAAGCTTGCAAAAAGTAACTAAACTATAACTATTTATTAATTTTAACTTAGGAATAAAGTCTTTTAGTCTATGATGTTTAAATTATCTGATTTTATAATGATATTTTATGATGTTATTTTGTTTATGTGTATTCTTTCCTAAAAGAATGGTAATTGAAATAAAAGATCCTACTAACACACTAACAATTGAATATATTTCTATGTTCAAATATTTGTAAATCTTATAAGTTGTAGTGCTCATATCATATTTGTTTCACAATACAAATTATTGTAACATTTGAATTCGAAATGCCAAAACAAATAATTCACACCACTATCCATACTATTTTTCCCACAACTAATTTTTTAAATTAAAATAATGATAAAATATGTTCAATTTAAGATTAATTTTTGAAATGATAAACACAAAATTAAATAAACATAAGAAGAAAAAATTAAGAATTAAAAAAATGAGCTTCAAATAAAATTTTAAATAACTAAAATCAATTTTATGAATATCAAATATGAAAATAATTCTAAGAAAATTATAATTTCAAATTTTAAAAATAATTCCTAATCTATTTTTTTTCTAATTATACAACACCTAATGAATTTTTAATATTTTGATACTATACCATTCACAAGTTTTCTTCCTCCTTGTCTTCTTCCTCTTTTTCTTCCATTAGTGCATGCAGCTCTCCTAGAGTAACTGTGATGGATGGAGTGCTATCAAAATCATCACTGTCACTGTTGTCATCATCCTTGATTTCAATGGGATCATCACTGGGCTTTTGTAGATGATAGATGTTCTTCCACATATTTGTTGCATCACTTACAACATGCTCAATGTCCTTAATTAAAATTAAACATGTGTGAAATCTAATTATCATTTTACCTTCATTGTTCTTCATTTCTTCCTTTATTTATGCTCCAGTGAGACTGGGTAGAATATTCTTCAGGGATTTCTCATATATTTCTTTGACCATTTCGGTGGCTGACTCCCATCTTGGTTGCAATCTCTCCAACAGCTCTTTGGAGATTTGAGGGGCAAGCTGGTCTAGGGAGTATTTCCATTTTCCCATTTTGTTGAGTACCAGTTCCTCAATCTACATTTTCTTTGCATTAGTCCTTGTTTCAAATTTTAATGCCTTGAAATTTGTGATGCCAACTCCCTCTTCCAATTTTTTTAGCCTTTCCTCAAATGTGAGTGGAGGCGTAACAAGTATAGGTTCTTGCTTGCCTTTTCTAGTTCTTCTAGAGAATATTGCAGTAGGCTTCTTCTTAGGTTTGGTGATAATCACCTTCCCTTTCTTCTTTGGCAGTTCCTCTTCTTTTTCAGATTCAAGTTCTTCACCTTCTTCTTCTTCTTCTTCTTCTTCTTTATCCTCACCTTTTCCTTCGATAAGCATAAGAGGGCTAGTTTTAGTTTTCAATTTGGCTATCTTCCTCTTTCCTTTGCTTATGGCCTGGGGTAGCTTGATTTCAAGCTCAATTCTGGCCTTTGCCTCATCATATGTTCCAAAAATTGGTTGCTTTGGGTCTATTGGCTCATTCACCAGTGCTTCAATAATGTCCTTGGCCTCATCAATATTTACCTCGTAAGGAAGAGGTTTCACCTATGCAACTCAGGGTCTGACTGCTTGAATTAATACCTTATCATAGTCAACCATGAAGCATACATCATCTTTGTAATCTTCAACCAGTTTTGGTGGGATTCAGATCCTATTATTCATCCTTTCCTTAAAATCTTCAAAATAGTTATCCATAACTTTTACAAATTTTTCACCCATGTCGGCAATAAACTCATTAATCTGATATAAAATTGGAACATCTTTTCTCCATACAATTGTTCCTTTGGATGGAAAGAATTTTTGAACATAGAAAAATAAACAAATTAATAGGGAACCAAATTTGCAAGGATTATTCTTTGAAGTCCTTATGCTATCCATATTCTTGTTTGATTGTTTCAACAACAATTCTGATAGGTCAAATTCAAGATTTTTCTTCACAATTTTGAATGCCAAATCAATAGCCTCATAGGGCATACTATTCAGATGACTAGAGCTATAAATTTTGTGGGCAATGACATGAATTCCAAACCTTAATTCAACGTCAGATATAGTGCTAACCTTTAAACCTCTACTGTCCCATTCAGCTAGGGTTTGCTTTTGCAACTCCTCTTGACCTAGGGTTTTGGTAGTTTTTGCTTTACCTAGCATGGGGAGATCAGTAATCTTATGAATCATCTTCTTGGTGATTAACATTGGCTGCTCTAACCATAGTTTCCCATTATGAACACGATTGAGTATGTACCTGATGCACTTGATTAGGAAACTTCTTGGCAAGTGCGAGATATGGGTTAACCCTTTGGTCTCTAGATGCTTATGGTTGGGTTTTAGAGAGCCATCAACACTCATTTCTCCTAGGGCATTGTCCATCTCTAGGTTTTCAATCTCTTGAACAAAACATTTGAAATGTGTATGAATGTCATTTATGAGAAGTACCTTAGGTGGAGTTTGCGATTGAGCTCCATTAGGGTCGAGTGACTTTGCAATTGCTGGAACTAGCTTGGAATTTGGCACCTTCCACTCTACTCCTTTAACTAGCATTTTTGAACCTCTTTTTGCCTTGGTGCTACTGCCACTCCATGATGCCATCGTTGCTCAGTAGGTGTAAGACAATTTTGAACAAATTCTCTACTTGAAAATTGCTTGAAATCACTTGGAATTTAATTTTGGAATTGCTAGAAATTTCTTAGGTCTGTAATCATGGTGAAAAATGAAATCAAATTCTGCCCTTTTGACGAAATTTTTTCTATAAATTCTTGGTAGGAAGGTAGTTGAGATGACATAGTGTTTGACAGGCTATCATTCACTTGCTCGGTAGAAGCTTGCAACTCGGTGATCAAATAAATTTTTTTTTGCTCCCGACCTAGCTTGGCGAGGTCTTCAACTGACTTCCTAGTTAGATGCAATTGGGTATAAAGTAGATCTATAGTTCAAATGGCATGAATCGTTTATGGCTCCTTTTTTAATATTTGGCAACTAAACAAAAAAAAAACAAAATTACTTGTGTAGGTTATTATTAAATAAACAAGTGCCACATAGTGGCTTAGTACATGCCTTTATTTTTTATATGGATATAATTTTAATTTAATAAATTTTTTATAATTTATAAAATATATTAATTAATAAAACTATAATATATTTATAGTTTTCTATAATGATATTAATTATAATTTTAAATTAAATTTTATTTATTAATATAATTATTGATATATATTTTATTACATATATATCATGTAATACTATTCTATTATAAATAAATCATAATATCTTTATAATAATAATATATAATAATATTTCTTAAACAATTGTATAATATAAGAAATATTATTCTTGTATTTTTATTTGAATGAAAAAAATTATATTATAAAAATGCAATATTAAAATATTAAAATCTAAACCAACCCACTTACATTAAAAGAAAAATTCATAGTCACCTTAATAGAAATCAACTATACAATCTATCAAGCCTGGCCCATATAAGAGCTAAATGAATTCACCCAATCAAATCTCACAAATATATTTTCTAAAAATTGTAAAGTTAGATATCTTGCATCTATGCTTATCCAATATATTAATTTGATAACAAAAGTTAAAATTCTAAGTGTAGAAATTAAAATAAATAAATTAAACACTAGTTGAAGCCTAAAATTCAAAATGTGTCACAATCGTACTTAACCTATCGGAAGGTACTAGCAAGTACTAATCAGAAGTATTTAACACTCTAAATAATAAATATTTTATTAAATTAATCTTAAAAAATCTAATTAGAAAATACTCTTAAAGTTTATTGGATGGTGCAAGTAGATAAAGACATAACAAAATTGGATACTAAACTATAATGAAAGATAGAGACATAAGAAAAAAAAAACTATGAATGATTCAATGTATTTTATTTGTTTAATTTCTTTCTCCTATATAGAGCTACATGTGCCTTGTTCATTAAAAAAAGTTTTTTTTTCATCCATATAGAATAGTATATTTTTAAAAAATGAAATGTTTTGAGTTATGAAAAAGTTTTTAGAGTGTCCTAAATGAACCATGTAAGAGAAATTTATATCATAATTCAATGTAATTTTTTATTCATCTATAACTGACTAGAATCAAAATTAGTTCTTCGAACATATTTTCAAATACTCATTTAAAATGGTAACCAAGAAATTACAAAGTATGTATTGGTGAATTTTAAAATAATAAAATCTTATGTCAAAACCAATGAAGCAGTCTTGCTATGGAGATATCTAGCTACAATACCTTTAAACTAAGAGAATGAGGTGGATAAAACTATTGCAAGTCAAGCTAGTGAAGAAATGTAATAGAATCCCAATTGGAAAATAATCAGTTACAGAAGATACCTCTTCAACCATTTGTTTAAAGGAAATCCCTTCATTTAGTTCATTCTTAGCATAAGTGTTTCATGCTAGATAAAGGCGATCATGCCAGAGACTTCTTCCTCTCTCACAAATCCTTTTTCTTCAACATGAGAAACTCCACAATCTTCATCTCGATCATTTTCCCTTTCTAAAAATGTGACAATACTTTTGTTAAAGGCCTGCAATGAGACATGCAAAAGATTTGATCAAAGTTTCTAAATTGGTAAAAATATAAATAAATCATATAACTAATTGTTCAAAATGAAATGAATCATAAATTAATTGTTCAAAATGAAAAAAAAATTAGAAATAAATTTAAAGGAAATAAAAAATTTCTAAAATGATGACAAGTTAGTTCAAAATAATTCGAAATTCATTTTATGATGGGAGCTAACAAACTGTATTAGTGTAGACCAATATGCATTAGAATGTTTGTGTATGGTATATGGTTTATCAAATGAGTTTTTGCATGTTATTCGTTTGTATTGGAAATATTCTTATGATGAATTTCGTTACTAGTATATTCTTTTGTTCATTTCATATCACGAATAATATGGGTAGTAATTTATACTTTTGATTTCAATGATGATCATATATGCATGATGACTTTGTGATGATATAACATAATATCAATCAAATGAGTTTTTGCATGTTATTCTTTAGTATTGGAAATATTCTTATGATGAATTTCGTTACTAGTATATTCTTTTGTTCATTTCATATCATGAATAATATGGGTAGTAATTTATACTTTTGACTTCAATGATGATCATATATGTATGATGACTTTGTGATGATATAACATAATATTATATGATGATGTCAAGAAGCCTTTACATATAAAGACTTTATTTTGGCCTTTTGGAATTGTTTCTAATCTCATAATGTGTGCTAAGGTTATGCTATAAATTTGATAAGATGGTTTTACAGTTGATCATATATTATGAGTAATTAAGTTAATGGATCTTTTATATGTTCATTCCTTCCATTAAATGGTATCTTATGATATTTAATGGTAGTTGTTTCTATTTAATGTTACATAATAATCATTGTTTGTTAGCATGAATGTTGATGACATTCCTTTGGGAGAGTATCCTAAGCATTATAGAGTATTGACATGTTACGTCCATGACTGTGGTTTTCATTGATGTCAACATAGTAATTAATTTGTGACGACTACCAAAGTAGGAGAAAAAGATCTTTGTTGTACAGACAAGGTTTTGATTGTTAGATGATGTATGATCATGGACATGTGCTATAGTGTGTCCTAATGACATAATTCAATGTGCAACAAGTTGAAGACATATGGAAGTTGTACCTAATTTATAGAAAGTAGTACATAGACAAAGTACTTGGAAATAGGTTACTAATATTCGCATCATACCTTCTAACAAAGATATAATCTAGTGATTCATGGTCAATGAGTGACATATGACAGTCTAATAATGATGTCAATAAATGTGCAAGCCCTAGTGTCACACGTATGAGAAGTTGTATAGACTCTGAGTCAACAATGCTATTGTAATTGAGAATTAATTAATTATCTTATTATAATTAATTGGGAAAGCCTCAAAGCCAACTCAAGGAATTGTTTTGAAGATAGCGTACATAAAGGAAAGATGTTTTCCTTGTTTGTATGATAATTGAGTTTGTATCAAGTGTGAAAAGGAGAAGAGTGTTTAGTGAATGCATGTAAGAGCTCCAAGGGATTATCAGATGCAAGAGTTATGCTCTAGTTACAAGATCACAAGGAGTAGAAGTCAAGTTGATAGGATAGAGAAAGAAGAAGGATTGGTACTATTCATTTCTATTATTCTATGAGGAATAATATAGAGACCATTTGGACAGTGGATTCATTGGTCTTTCCCCTGAAGCTATTTGGATAGTGGGTCTAGCTATCTTTTATAACTCCTAACAGAGTTAGAATCTCCTATTATGGATTCAAAGCCTCCTAATAAGGATTGATATATCTTGAATGTTGTTATAGAGTCCTAACAGGGTCCATCATTTAACAATGAATATTTATATTAGTTCATCATCTTGTGGGTACCATCCCCACTAGGGTTTTCCCTTTGATCAAGGGTTTCCCTAGTTAACATATTTGGTGTTATTGTGCATGAGCATCTTCTTGTGGTTATTGATTATATTAATCACATGGTTAAAGTTTAATAAGGTTGGTAATTGTGATATTAGTTTTATAAATGATTCACCCCCCACCATCCCCCCCCACCCAATTATATTGGTGAACTATATATATTCTAACAATTGGTATAGGAGTGTTAGGTCCTTGAAGGATAAGCTTAATAGCCTTGGGAGATTAATGGAAAATCTTTTCAAAAAGGATAACCCTAAGTTAGATGGAGGAAATTCTATCTCACAGAAGATAAAGCTTCCTGGTGAGTTATCAAATATCTGTAAACATTTGAATATTGAGTTTCCTATTCCAAAATTATTTTTTTACATAAGAAAGAATAGAAGCAAAAGAAAAGTTAGATCCATATCCAAAGTAGACAAAAAGATCAAGGAAGGTATGAATTTTTTATTTGTTGGACATGTAAAGAGTTTGTTCATTTTTCATTTTGATGTCTAAGAGAGTAAGAAAAGAAAAAAATAATTCACTTTCTGATTAAGATGAAGAATTTAAATCAAGTATGGAAAGATTCTTGAATGACAATGATGGTAAAGATAATGAGCCTAAATTGGTTAAGAAAGAGGAAGTAGTAGAAGAGATAGCTTTGGCAAGTATTGTTAATCTCAAGAATAACCATGAAAATATGGAAGTTATCATTGAAATTTAACAATGATTTGAAAAATGGGAATCATATTGAAAAGAAGACATTTGATCCTAAAGCAAAAGAAAGAGTTGAATTGAAAAATCCTACTAGAAGTATATCAAAGAATCACCTTCCTAAACATATCATTGGGAGAAGAAATAGAAATCAAGTAAATGAAGAAGTATGTGAATTATGTTTTTTTTCTCTCGTTGAACATGATAGAGTAGATGAAGCATATAAAGATGGTCATTGGATTCAAGCAATGAAGGAAGAACTAGATCAAATTGTGAAGAATGAAACATGGGAATTAGTTCCTAGATTTAAAGATAAGAATGTGATTGGAACCAAATAGGTATTTAGAAACAAGATGAATGAACAAGTTGAAGTTGTGAGAAAAAAGGCTACACTTGTGTGCAAAGGTTATTCATAGAAAGAATGGATAGATTATGAGGAGACATGTACTGCTTTAGCTAGAATTGAAGTGGTAAGAATATTCTTGGCTTATGCAGAAAATAACAATTTCAAAGTATATAAGATGGATGTTAAATAAACTTTCCTAAATTGAGAACTTGAAGAAGAAGTATATATTGAGCAGCATGAAAGTTTCCCTCTAACAAAAGAAAAAGATATGGTATGCAGATTGAAGAAAGTTCTATATGGTCTGAAGCAAGCACCTAGAACCTGGTATGAAAGGCTGGATAAGTATTTGACAAAGCTTGGATTTGTTAATGGTATCATAGATAGTAATTTGTATTTGAGAGAAATTGAAAATGATTTTTTGATAATAGAAATATTTTTTAATGACATAATATTTAGAGGTAATGATGAAGCAAGTGATAAGTTTGCTGAAGATATGAAGGCTGAGTTTGAAATGAGTATGATGTTATTTTCATTTCACAAGCTATGTACTTGAAAGATTTGTGGAAGAGATTTGGAATGGAAAATTGTAAGCCTATTGGTGCACCTATGATAACAAGTCACAAGTTATCTAGCAAGGATGAGACACCTACAATTGAGCAGAAGAAGTACATATTGATGATTGGAGGTTTGCAATATCTGACTCACACCGGGCCCGATATAGAAAATGCAATTGGGATTGTAGCTAAATTTCAAGATGATCCTAAGGAGTATCAATATGCAATAGTAAAAGGGATATTTAGATATTTGAAAGGAATATCTAACTATGTAATATGGTATGATAGATCAAGTGATTTCACTTTGAGTGGTTATATTAATGCAGATTGTTGCATGCATTATGGATGATAGAAAGAGTACCAACAATGGAGAATTTTTTCTTAGAGGAAGATTGGTTTCTTGGCTGAGAAAGAGAAAATATTATATTTCATAGAGTATAGCTGAGGAAGAGTATGTGGCACTAGAAAATAATTGTAATTAGGTTATGTGGCTGAAACATATGGTAAATGATTTTGGAATCATGTATTGTATTCTAAGACTAAGCATATATCTATTAAGTATCATGTCTTAAGAAAGAAAGTAGTAGAAAGAAAGACTAGATTGGAATACGTGAGTACTAATGATCATATTGCACATATATTTACAAATCCCTTACCTAAAGATACATTTGAGTACTTGAGAGGTATGCTTGAGGTTATGCCCCCACCTACTTCTAAGTAGATGATGCATAGAGTGCACCAATCCTTTAGTACAGTGCACTATTTTTAGTCTAGATTGAATATTGATGCTTCCCAAATGGGGGAGTACCTATGATGACTTGAGTCATTGATGACTCTTGGTATTTGGTATTTGGTATTGAATAGTACCTTGGATACTTGAGCTAGTTGTAAATTGAAGTAGTAATATTGACATAATAAGGCCATCTTCATTGATTTCAATAGGGAAGAGAATACATGAAAAAAATCTCCTAAGTATGAATGAGAGAAGAATGCGTGAACTTTTCTAGGGAGATTTAGAAAGATTCATGTAAGAAGGAGGAATATCCCTATGAGGGAGATACACAACATGAAGAGATATTAATGTTAAAGGGGAAGATAAGTGTAGATTGATGTATGGGGGAGAGGCTAAGATATGTTTAGCATGTGAAAAAATGTTGCCAATCCTAAAGAAGGTGTTGAATAGAGTAGTAGTGTTTAGCTAGTGAGATATGATAGTGTGATGATGATGTCAGTAAATGTGCAAGTCCTAGTGTCACATGTGTGAGAATTTATATAGACTACGAGTTGATAGTGCTATTTTAATTGAGAATTAATTATTTATCTTAATATAATTAATAGGGAAAGCCACAAGGAAAAATCAAGAAATTATTTCAAAGATAAGGTATAAAGGAAAGATGTTTTCTTTGTTTGTATGATGATTGAATTTGTATCAAGTGGGAAAAGGAGAAGAGTGTTTAGTGAATGATGTAAGTGATCCAAGGGATTATTGGATGCAAGTATTGTGATCTAGTTACAAGATCAGAAGGAGAAGAATTTTGGTTGATAGGAAAAAGAAAAAGGAGTAGTACTATTCATTTATGTTATTTTACAAGGAATAATACATAGATCTCTTGGGTAGCGGGTTCATTGGTCTTGCCTTTGAAGATATTTGGATAGTGAGTCTAGTTGTCTTCTACAACTCCTAATTATAGGGTTGGTAGGAATCCTAACAAGGTTGGAATCTCCTAATAGGGATTCAAAGTCAACATAACTATCAACATAACTTTCATCATCCTCTTGAACTAGGAAGATAAGATTACAACATAACTGTCATCATCCTAATCCTAGTTCAAGCTCTGCACATCATATGAAGATCAGATTCTTATTGGATATGCAAGTAGAATTATTGAGAGAAGAAGCAAGGATCAAGTCTACACTCATAAACATCTAGAATATAATCCTTCCCATCATGGATACAATGCAGAAGCACATTTCTTATTCCAAAACATTGATCCATGACAATAATATCTCAATTATAGATAACATGATTGAGGTTTCTGCAAAAGTACAAGTTGCTCTTCAAACTTGCAAAGTTTTACAAGATAACTAGGATAAGACATTAACTCTTATTTTTAAGGTACATTTTGAATTTCTCTCACATTTTGGTGTCTCTATATAAGTAGATTGTGTATAAATCTATGGCATTATTGTCAAAAAGGGGGAGAGAGACATGTATATAATTAAGGAGGAGAGATATTTCTAAATATCATAACAAAAAGATACCACACCAAGAGATACACTTAGTATGTCAATATGCCTGATAGGTTATGTACATTGTATGGGGGAGATATAAGTAAAGAAAATGTATATATAACAAAGTTACAAAGATAAAATTTGAAAAATCTCAAAAAAAAATCAGCATGCCATGCCAAGCCAAGTATCAGTCTATGTTGTATATAAATTTTGGCTAATAACTATTTTTGTCACTAAAGCCAAAGGGGGAGATTGACATTAAGTCAAGTTTTTTATTAGTGATAAAACTTATTTAGACTCAAGTTGAGACTGAGTAGTTTAGTGTTTAACAAGAAGTACAGTGTTTAACAAGTACTACTGTTTAGACCGAGCAGTTTAGTGTTTGCCAAGCTTTGCAGTTTCTACTGAGTTGATAGCTTAAGTCAAGTGAAGCCAGTGTTAATCAAGTTGAATGAAAATAGTGTCTACTAAGCATAGTCGTGGTAAATAGAGAATGCAATTTACACCGAGTTACATAGTATCTACCGAGTCACTAGTGTACACCAAGTTTAAAACTACATTGAAGTGATTAGTATGAATTGAGCCTCTACTTCTACCGAGTGCATAACGATGCCGAGTAATGACAATGGATGCCATGTATCAAAAATTCACCAAGTCAATTTTCAGAACCTAAGTATCTACATTTGGGTTGAATTTCTAATATTGGTGTTAACTTGTGTATTGGTCAACCTTGCAATTATGTGAATTGGATTGGTATATATGTAATGAAATGTATCATATCCAAAGTAGTAACATAATATGAGAGAATTTGAATCAAATATAAGCATGCAAATGTGAATCAACAATAGAGTAAAGTGTAATGCAAGGCCATATTAGGAGTAGCAGATTTACATCTATCACATAGAGGTAATCAATATTTCAAGGATCTCAATCAGCAATTCAGTTGTAAGTAAGAGATCTACTATTTCATCCTAATAGGTGAATCAACTTCAAATCCTTTAACAAGGTAGACTTAATAGTCTTTTCCTTAAATCTCTTTACCAAGTGCATACTTCATTGTATGTTTGTAAAACCTCTAATAAGGTGGACCTAGCAGTCCTACTTACTCCTAACAGGGTAGATCATCAGAAGTGATCATTGTAAGCCTTAATAGGCCAACTTTATGTGGCAGTATTGAAGTTTTGTAGGTATCATCCCCACCCCAGTTTTACTTTCTATTTGGAAGGTTTATAGGTCACCAAATATTGTGTTCAAAGTGTTATATGCTTTCAGTTTCTCATGCATGCAATAGATTAGATCATTTAATGGTAATTGGATTATGCTATTAAGTTCTAAAATTGTTAAAATTTTTGAGGTTACCAAATCACCCCTCTCCTCTTAGTAACCTAGCTAGTCTTGATTATTACCAACAAGTAATGTTTTTAAAGAAAAAATCTCATGCATTTCAAATGTTTAAGTGGTAATTGGCTGGAGTAGAAAAGGAAACTAGAAAAATCTTGAAATGTCTGATATCTGATAAGGGTGGAAAATTTACATCAAATGAGTTTGAGATGTTCTGTAATGATAGAAGAATCAAAAGACATACTTCTATACCTAAAACCACTCCTTAAATGGGATTTTTGAAAGGAGAAATATATTTGTTATGGATTGTGGTAGAAAAATAATGATGAAGAAGAATATTGCTTTGAAATAATGGAGAGAGGCTATAAGTATAGCTATCTATACCTTGAACCATGTACAAGTCAAGAAAGGTACTCATTCAACACCTTTTGAATTATGGTATGGATATTAACCCAATGAAAAATATTTTAAGGTATTTGGAAGAAAGTTTTGTATTCTTAAGGACAATAGGAATGGAAATTTTAATGCTAAAAGTGAAGAACTTATATTACTAGGCTATTCAAGAAGGAGAAAAACTTATAAGTGTATAACTAATAATATTGAAAAAGTTATGGAAATCGCAAATGTGAAATTTGATGAATATATAGAAGTAAACAAAGTTGATCCTACAAAAGAACCTACAAATTATAAATCTTTATTTTTATTTTTACAATGATATGATTGAGGATGTTGCTATGAAGCAGGATGCAAATAAATAACAAGTCTCTGTGACTACCAAGTCATAGACAATGGATGTTGAGTTGCATTCAGGAATCGAGTTACACTTAGGAGCCAAGTTGCAGAATGAAGCAGGAATATATTCTGATGATGAGATGAATAGAAATGAAATAGATGTTGAATTACCCGATAGAGAAGCACACAACGATTCTAAAGTTGAAAGACATGTTGAAGAAAATAGGGTAGAACCAAGATTGTCAAAGTATGTCAAGAGACATCACCCTGCTACATAGATTATTAGAGATAAAGAGGCCAAACCTATGACAAGAAATAAGTTGATAAATGATACATTTTTACTGAGCATGAATGAACCTTAAATAGTTAGGGATCCACTAGAGAATGATGACTAGAGTAAAACTATTAGAGAAGAGATTGAGAAAATAGAGAAGAACAAAACTCAGTCACTTGTACCCATACTAGAGAAAAAGAATGTTATTGGTACTAAGTGGGTGTTCAAAAACAAGTTACATAAAAATGGTGAAGTTAAAGGAAGCAAAGAAAGACTAGTTTGTAAAGAGTATGATCAAGAAGAAGGAATAGATTATGGAGAAACATTTTTCACTATTGCAAGACTAGAAGGAGTAAGAACTCTACTTGCTTGCTCTACATACAAAGGTTTCAAAGTAAATCAAATGGATGTGATATCTACATTTCTGAATGGTATATTAGAGGAAGAAATTTACATTGAACAACTTTAAGGATATATTGATGCTCACAACAAGAACATGCTATGTAGATTACACAAAGGTTTATATGGTTTAAAAAGAGCATCTAGAACATGGTACGAGAGACTTCATAGTTATCTTGTGAAGATTGGTTTTGAGAGAACAAATGATAACAAAAATTTATACTTGAAGATTGGAGGTGGTAAATGTATTTTACTAGCTGAAATATTTGTTGATGATATCATAATTGAGGGAAAAAATGTACTTTGTAAGGCATTTTCTGATCAAATGAAGTAGGAACTTGAGATGTCCATGTTTTGAGAAATTAAATTCTTTGTTGGCTTGCAAGTGTATCAAATGCAATATGGTATTTACATCACTCAGTGTAAGTGTGTGAAGGAAATATTGAAAACCTTTTTATTATAAGATTTAGAACCTGTTAGCACACCTATGGTGATAGGACATAAAATTTCAATGAATGATGATTCTACTGATGTGAATCAAACTTTGTATAGGTATATGATTGGAAATTGCAATATCTAGTGCATAGTAGACATGACATTGCATTAATTTTTGGAATTGTGCAAGATTCTTTGAAAATCCTAAGGAGAATCATTTGATGGTTGTTAAAAGACTAATGAGATATCTAAAAGGAACACAAGACTTTGGTCTATTCTCCAAGAAAATTGAGAAATTTGAATTTAGAGCCTATATAGATGCTGATTGGGCTAAAAATATTGATGATAAAAGAAAAAACAAGAGGTGGCAATTTTTTCTTAGGAAGAGACTAGTTACATGGACTAGTAAGAAATAAAATTACATATCTCAATCTAGTACTAAACCTAAATATATTGTTGCTAGGGTAAATTGTATAAATATTGTATGGATCGAACAACTAGTTAAAGGAATGAAGAAGGAATGCACAAAACTTGTTATACTTTACTATGATAACATGAGTGAAATAAATATATCTATGAACCCTATGGTGCACACAAAGACAAAACATATAGCTATCAAGTATCATTAGTTGAGATACCTGGTTCAAGATAAAGAAGTAAAGATGGAATATGTGAACACCATAAAATAGATTACTGATATATTCACAAAAGTTTTACCTAAGGATGGTCATGAGTATGTAATAGGTAAAATCATGGTGATACCCCTATTCAAAGTTATTTAAGAAGCATGAGTTGTGACCTACATTAACTAAGATAAATTACATATGCTACAGATTGATGCAGTGGACTTTACTTTAGGAGCTACCTAAAGTAATCTAGAGTTGGAACAAAAGATTAGACAAAAGTTAGGTGACAAAGGGAGAACCTAAAATTGTTAAACATGTACATGTTGGGATGACAAGTCTTTGGCATTGTTGTCAAAGAGGGAGATAGTGAAGAATACCAAACAAAGAATGAAGGAGAAATACTTCAAGAGAGAAATTTGATATATCTAATTAGAGGGAGCTAGAGAGGCAAAGAGATAGATACTTGGATATTGGAAAGAGGGAGTGATAAAAAGAAGTTGGAAAGTTAGAAGGAGAAGCCCTACAAGATGATAGATGATAGGAGTCATAAGCAAGAGTTGATTTTTGTTGATCAAAATAGAGTTTTGTAGCCTATACAGAAGATTGAAGCTAATGATAGAGGGAGAGATTTCAATACAAGGAATTTTATTTAATTTGGTATTGTTGTTGGTATTGGTTTTCCATCAATGCCAAATAAGGAGATTGTTGAGAAAAGATTGATATAAGTATGAGAATGTATTTCAATCATTGTTTTGTCATTAATGTCAAACTCGCTACACAGTAGTAAGATAACAACTTAGTTTATTTGAGTACTATCATTTGTTTGATTGATGAAGAGTATTTGATCAAATGTGATAACAAGCGAACTTACAAGAAAGGTTGAGTTATGGTATCAAAAAGGAGTACAAAGATTATTGAAAGAGGGAGATTGTTGAATTAGAAAATGTGTTTCAACCATTATTTTTTAGTGATGTCAAACCTACTATTTTGCTGGTAAGACAAATGCATATAAGATTCAAGTAATATGACTTAATTGATTGATGAAGAGGATTTGATAAATAAGATGTAACAATAGAACCTAGAGGAAAGGTTGAGTTATGGTTATGTAATGAGGTACAAGGATCAGTTAAGACAATGATGAAATAATGTATTGATAATCTTGTTTAGATTACAAAAGCTTCTTACACTTAGAAACTTCAGAAGAATAAGTTACACAAAGACTATTTCCCAAGCTTGATCAAGTTTATAGAAGGTGCCAAGAAAATTTAGTGCAAGCCGAGTAGAAAATCTATTGGAGCCGAGTAACAGAAAATTCTAGTATATGCCAAGTAAAACAGTTGATGTTGAGTAGCGTAGTATGTGTCAAGAATTAGTAAACTTTAGTTGATGCTGAGTGAATTCACAGTTAATGTTGAGTATCAAAAGATTGATAATGCTAAGCTACTGCATTATTAGGAAGATCAAAGATTTTCCAAATTTGAGCTGACAAGTCTATTTTCTTGAAGTTTGTGAACTAGGTGGAAAATAAGGTTGATGGGCTGGTGGCACAAAATTTTAGGTAAACCATTTCTAGAAAAATTGAAATGGATTCTAGGAGAAATTTCTAGAAGAAAGATGGAATATGAGGTAGATACATTATATCCTACTTAATCCATCCAAACCATAAAATGGATGATGGAAAATGGTAAAGTACTTAATTTCCTATTTGTAGGAATGTCTAGTCATGAAGTAAGAGAGGAGAAGGTCAAATGATATAGAAAATAATAGAGAAAAGAAGGAAAATAGGAAGTCAAGGACTCTGCTTCATCAGGTGACCTAAAAGATGATTGCATTGGCATGCTAAGGAAGAAGGCTTAAGGAGATATATGCTTGAAGGGTGAACAAGCTATCAGAACTACAAAGTATGAAAACCAAACAAATTTGAGGACTTAACAGTGATCTATAATCTACAAGAGAAGTTGTAAGTTGTATCAGATCAAAGCTCTACTGTTAGTCTCTAACAATTGTATTAGTTTAGGGTAAATCCTTTGGATTGAGGTTGACCTAACAATCATTTGAAAATCCTTTAAAAAAATGGCATTCCAAGTGAATGGCCTAAAGTCCTCTAACAACGTTCATTTCTAATAAGGTGATTGAAATCCCTTAACTAGTCACATTTAAAAATGTGTGTTGCAACCTTTAATAGGGGTTGGCCTTTCATAGGGCATGATTTATAAGAGCGAGAAGGAGTAGCATGTTACTAGTGATTTTTCCCAAATTGGGTTTTTATGTTAAATCATTGTGTCAATTGTTTTGATGAATCTTTTATGTTTCATGTTCACATTTCTGCAAGTTGATTTAATAGTAACCTACAAGTTTTAATGATTTCTTGGATGCACCTTGTGAAGATTGGATTTGAAAGAACTAATGATAACAACAATCTATACATGAATATAGAAAAAGATAAAGCTATTATGTTATCTAAATTTTTTGTTGATAATATAATATTTGGAGGACAAGATGCTATATGTAAGGCTTTTGCAAGTCAGATGAAACATGAATTTGAAATGTCAATGTTTGGAGAGATCAAATTATTTGTGGGATTGTAAGTATAACAACTGAAGTATGGTATATTTATCACTCAGTCAAAGTACGTCAAAGAAATATTGAAAACTTTCAGACTGGAAGATTCAAAACTAGTAATTACACCTATGATAATAGGACATAAACTATCAAAGAATAATGATTTTGCTAAAGTTAATCAAACACTATATAGGTCTATGATTGGCAAGCTGCACTATGTTGTACATAACAGACTTGATATTGCATTATCTATAGGGATAGTTGCAAGATTCTTTGCAAATCCCAGGAAGAATCATTTAATGGCTATGAAAAGAACAATGAGATACTTGAAAGGAACATAAGAGTTTGGCCTATACTACAAGAAGAATGTGAAGTTTGACTTGAGAGCCTACACTAATGCTGACTTGGCTAGCAACATAGATGAGAAAAAGAGCACCAGTGAAGGAGCACTTTTCATAGGCAAGACAATAGTTACATGGACTAGTAAGAAATAACATTGTACTTCACAGTCTACTACTGAAGCTGAAAATGTTGTTGTTGCTATAAATTGCAAAAATATTATATAGATCAAGTAGCTACTCAAAGGAATGAGGGAAGAAATAACAGAACAAGTAATACTTTATTGTGATAACACAAGTGCTATCAGTATATCAAACAATCTAGTGATGCACACTAAGATAAAGAATAGTGCAATCAAGTATCATTACTTGATAGAGCTAGTTCAAGATAAATAGGTGAAGATGGAGTATGTTAAGACAAAGGAACTAATTGTTGATATCTTCACAAAACCATTACCTAAGGATGGACATGAATATCTAAGATGTAAATTAGGGGTGATACTCCTATCAAAGGCTATCTAAGTAACATGAGGACTATCCTACATCAAAAAAACTAATTTCCAAATGTCACAAATTGATATAGAGGATCTTACTTTAGGTGTTGCCTAAAGTAATCAAAATGTTGAAACTCCAAAAATAGTCACAGGCAAGGTGATAGAATGAGAAACTGGAGATACTACAAAATTCTATATCTAGTGTTAAGATGAATAGATGATATGTCTTTGGCATTATTGTCAAAGAGTGAGAAAGAGTAGTAAACTAATCATTATCAAAGCAAGTTACAAGAGATATTCCACTGATCAAAAGATGGAAAAAAGTATATCAGAGGAAGATATCAAGAGATTGCTATCTAAGAGGGAGTTAATTGCTAATATTGTTGAAGAGGGAGAACTCTTAATCCATCCAGCAAGAGGGAGTTACAAGAAGAAAATTAGAGGGAGTCATAAGAAAGAATTTTGTAACCTAATTAGAAAATGGAAGTCGTTGATAGAAAAAGAAATTCTGATACAAGTTTTTATTTTTTCTATTGTCTTACTATTTCAACTTAGTCAGTTTGGTCAAACAAAGTGTTTTACCACTCAAGTGACTTGGTTGATTAGTTTGGTTTGCCATCAATGCCAAAGAGAGAGATTGTTGAGATCTAATTGAAAAGATCATTGCTGAAAGAGATTATTGAAAGAGGCAGATTGTTGAAGCAAAAAATGTGTTTCAACCATCATTTTGTCACTGATGTCAAACCTACTATTTTGCTGGTAAGACAATTGCTTATAAAATTCAAGTACTATCACTTAGTTGATTGATGAAGAGGATTTGATCAATAAGATGTAACAATAGCACCTAGAGGAAAGGTTAAGTTATGGTTATGTAATGAAGTACAAGGAATAGTTAAGACAATGATGAAATCATGTATTGATAATCTACTTGAGGTTACAAAAGTTGGTCACGCTTAGAAACTTTAGAAGAAAAAGTTATAAAAAGATGATCTGCCAAGCTTGATCGAGTTGATAGAAGGTGCCAAGTAAAGTAGTGCAAGCCGAGCAGAAAATTTGTTGGAGTCGAGTAAAAGAAAATTCTAGTGTATGTCGAGTAAAAAATTTGATGCTAAGTAACACAATATGTGCCAAGAATTAGTAAACTTTAGTTGATACCAAGTGAATTCACATTTGATGCCAAGAAATGTAGTATGTGTCGAGCATCAAAAGATTGATAATGTTGAGCTACTACATTATTAGAAAGATCAAAGATTCACCAAATTTGAGCCAATGAGTCTATTTTGTTGAAGTCTATGAACTAGGTGGAAGATAAGGTTGATGAGTTGGTGCCACAGAATTTGAAGTAAACCATTTCCAGATGAATTCAAATGGATTCTAAGGGAATTTTCCAGAAGAAAGATAGAATATGAGTTAGATACATTGTATCCTACCTAATCCATCCAAACCCTAGAATGGATGACGGAAAATGGCAAAGTATCTTAATTTTCTATTTATAGGAATGTTTGGCCATGAAGTAAGAGAGCAAAAGGTTAGAAGATAAAGAAAATAACAGAGAAAAGAAGGAAGACAAGAAGTTAAGGACTCTACTTCATCAAGTGACCTAAAAGGTGACTACATTGGTGTGCTAAGCAAGAAGGCTTAAGGAGATATATGCTTGAAGGGTGAACAAGCTGTTAGAACTAAAAAGTGTGAAAGCTACGCAAAATTGAGTACTGAACAATGATCTTTAATCTGCAAGAGAAGCTATAAGTTGTATTAGATCAAAGATCTACTGTTACTCTCTAATAATTATATCAGTTTAGGGTAAATCCTTTGTATTAAAGTTGACTTAACAATGATTTGAAAATCCTTTAATTGAGTGGCATTCCAAGTGAATGTCCTAAAGTCCTCTAACAAGACTCACTTCTAACAAGGTGATTGAAATTCCTTAATTGGGTCACATTTAACAGTGTGTGTTATAAACTTTAACAAGGTTGGCCTTTCAGAAGGCATTACTCAAAAGAGTGAAAAGGAGTAGCATGTTACTAGTGGTTTTTCCCAAATTGGGTTTCCATGTTAAATCATTATGTCAAGTTTGTTGATCAATCTTTTATGTTTCATGTTTACATTGCTGCAAGTTGATTTAATAGTAACCTGTAAGTTTTAGTGATTGCTTGGATGCATGCACAGATATGAATGTTTTATTGGTTTAGTAAGCTAAGAGGAAAGCTTTATTTGTACACCTGGACCTTGAATAATTTATTCACCCCCTTCTTAGTTATTCTAAAAGAATTCTAACAAGTGCATAGTAGTTTTGGTGATTTAGAATTTAGGGATTATGATTAACAAGGGGTTTGGTATTAGGTTTTATATCTTGGAGATTTTGTGTGTGTGTGTGTGTGTGTGAGAGAGAGAGAGAGAGAGAGAGAGAGAGAGAGAGAGAGAGAGAGAGAGAGAGAGAGAGAGAGAATACATATATATTTCTTCCTTCTACCTTCATGTGTCTCTCTATTCCCCTCACTTCTGTTCATCATCCATTGTTATGTACGCAATCCTTTCTATATGCAAGAAATCCATTTTCATCTATTACACACAAGTGATCCACATTTTCAAGCATATAAGTCATCATTTACAAGTAAGCTTTTAGGGTGCATTCAAGAAGTTCAATTCAAGCAAGAAATAATTCATTGAAGACCCTCATTTTATATCATTATTCATTTATTTTCTTTCTAAGATATATCTTATTTCTTCATTAGGGGAGTTGTCTGTCAAAGAATGATATCTTCATCAACCATGCATGAGCAATCAAATATTCAACCCTTCAAGAAATCAAGAGCATAATTGTATCCATCTATGATTTGGCAATGGTAGATCTATTGTATTTGTGGAGACATCCTATAGAAAGAGATCCTTTGAGTATACATCTTGGGAAAGGACTTTGATTCAACATTGGCACCCCATGTGTCTACCATGTGTATTGCTAATCTAACATGGGCCCTTTTGAAGATTATGCTTATTGGTTCCTCTTTCACCTTCTGTATTATTCATTTAAAATTAAGGGTTTAGTATATACATCAAAACATCCAAAATTCTCATTTCTTATGTTACATAGATAGATTATCATATTTTAAGTATATATAGCTATTATATCATATTATTTGCATACATAGATATATTATTATAGTTTTGTTATATTATAATACAAAATAAATAGATTAAACTATAAAATAAATAATTTAATATTATGATATACATAATTAATATACTATAATATTAATATAATGGTTATACATGTAGTGGTGTAGAAGCACCTAGGCTATCTCCTAGTGATAGTTTCACATTTTGTTTTTCGGCTTTTCAAACTTAGTCAAGTTAGTTGGTTGTGTTTGGACCTTAGAAGGTCATGTGTGTTTTCTCCTAGATCGATTTGACTAGGCTCAATCCATTCTAGTTGTTTTTGAGTTGTTTTTTCTTACCTTGTGTTTTGGTTGTTAGTAAGATTAGGGGTATGGGTCTTATACCCTAGAAGTCTGAGGAAGGTATGGTTTTGAACTTATTTTGTCCTCTATGATTTTGTTACATCCTTTTTCATAGTTTGGAGTTCATACATTATCATTTGGCACAAAGATGGGAAAGATGTCAAAAAGATGTAAATTGTTGCAAATGTTGTCATTTATGCAAAATTGGTCAAAATAATGTGTGTTGATGCTATAAAGGCTAAAAAATGCCTAGAAATCATAAATGGATCATAATGGATCCATTTGGAAGTTTCCAAGTGATGGATGTCAAAATTGCTAGAAGACGCAAAAAAGTTATCAGCAACTTTGACAAGTTGCTTGACAAAATGTTACATTTTTGGGTGAATGAGGTTGGTAGTTAGGATAAATGTCTAAAAGTTCTCAAGGAACCTATAAACTCATGAAGGAAACCCATTCCAAGGGTTGGATTTTGTAATGAGTGAATTTTAAAACTGAAAACTAATATAATATTGTTACATAATTGACAATTTAGGGGTTTTTTATTGCACAAACACTTTAATGGATTAGTAGAATTCTATTTTTATTTTATCTTTATATTTATTTGATTTATAGTACTTTTTGTTATATATTTCAATTTATTAGGAGTTCTTTTGTATATAGTTTGAAAATCATTTGCAATTAAACAATCTATTGTTTTGTTATGGCAATCTTTGTGAAAAATGGCTCCCCCATGAATCCTCACCATGGAATCATCATGGCCTTGAGGGACATGCAAGTGAAGTCTTTGTACAATGTATATACAAAAGGAGAGGCTTGAACAAACTATTTTTCCATATTTCAAGTGATGCCCTAGGCAAGCTTTCAATGCATGGCTAGGCAATCACAGTGCTAACAAGTGGAATTTGGTGGATTGAATATGCTAGATAGTTCAATCTAAAAGTTATAGAAGAGAAGGGATGTATGAAGATGGTATGTGTGTGAGGAGAAGTTTCTAAGACAATTTTTTCTATGCATTCAATTAGACCCTAGCAAGTGTTGATTGGAAATGCTTGAAACACTTATTTTTAGGCATAAAAGTAGCAAGGGGTGTATGGACAAGTTGAGTACTTGAGACCTAAAATATCTTGTAGTATTCCAAAAAGGGGATCCATATCTGAGATTGGTTTGCCACCTTGTTAAGACAAATTTGGAGCTGTAGCCCAAAAACTAACTTTGGAGCCCTGATTCAACTAGGCCTAATTAGGATAGTTTTGCTATGTTTGAATGAATCGATAAGGAGAGCTATGGATTTTGAAGCCAAAAATTTGGCAGAAGTCCTAAACCCCTCAAATTGAATCCCTCACTCCTGGTTGAAAGTCCATTTTTGGTAAAGTTGTGAGTTTGGGGAACAAATTGGAATGTCCATAGGATGGATGCAAGTTATAAAATCATTGGTTTAACTGGATAGTGAAGTGTGGAGGGTAGGATAGATATCCTCTTGAGGTTAGGGTGACAAAGGGGAACCCTAGTAGGCTAGGACAAAGCCTAGGTAAGTTCTTAGTGAAGAAAAGGGCTTGTAGCATCCAATTTACATCATGTAGATTAGATCATTTATTATATTAGATTAACCCTAACCAATATTTGAACCATAATAATAATCCCTAATTGTAATTCCATCCCTAACCCTATTCTCAACCTTAGAATCATTATGAAAACCATAAACCTAAACATATATATTAGCGAGAGTGAACTTAAGACCTCCTATATGGAGGTCACCTAAATTCACCATGTGACCACATGTGGGCTCTTAGGAAAATCCTTATTTTGAGGTTAAGTGCGCTTGAAAAAAAATATTATATTATGTGCTGCAGTTGTAATCATTCCAATACAACTTCCTTTTGTTCATTCTTCTAGGTCTGCGCTTTAAAAAATGTCTGTTTCTATGATAAAGTTGTGAATTAGAGCATATGAGGGAAACGCTTGAGATACATTGACAAAGTTGTGAATTAGAGCATATGAGGGAAACGCTTCAGGATTCATTAATAGTATAAATTGCCCAGTTGTTTAATAACAGCCTTATAAGTGACGTGTGCATTACGTCTAATACCTTGTCTCGATCAGATAGCGGTTGATTCATTTCTGTTTGAGAAAATAGGCTCAAAGGGAATTAAAGATTTGCATTAGGTTGCAGCAGGCACTGTAAAATTAAAATAAGCGAACTGCTTCAAGATCCCACATTTTCTCCCGGAACACATAACAAACGAATCCCTGTGTTTTCCTTCAGCTGGCTCCCACAAATATTTCACCATACTACTGGAATCAATTTCCCGAGAAAAAAGAAAAGGTTCTACGAAACGCTTTACCTTACATATTTTGCCATCTAATAAGCCCTAATTTGCTAAACAATTTCGTATTCTTCTGCAGTGGGTTATACCGTTATTGAAGGATTAAAGCTTTTTGCACAAGTAGTAGTTTATGTTCAAACAAATTATATAAAAGAAAGATGAAGATTCAGCTCAAATAATTTATATTTGGTAGTAATTATTAAAGATCCCTATATAGACAAACTGTAATAACTTTTAATTATTAAGTTGCAGACCGAGAAACAAATTGAAAAAATATAGTAGCTTTCACCTAGTGAGCCACCGATCTAAGCGGCTAGGAGGCGAGCTTAACAATAACGAATGAAAAACATGGACTACATTTATTCGGAAACTACACAATTAAAGAAAGTGAACAGCAGAAAGGGAAAGGAGTAAGAACGATGAACTTCAAGAAGACTTTGGGTTGCAAGTGATAAACAAACAAAGCATTTGCGCCATTGTCATCCAAAGTAGCAGCACGGCAGCAATAGAACCACAAATCAGCCATGGCTTCGAAAAGTAAGCACTTCTGAACTCACTCCACAGGATCTTGTACTTTCTTCTCGTGTACTTATGCAACCCTCTTCGCACATCATGTATTACTTTGCACCACTGATAAGGTATCATTCCTGAACATAGAGAGTTGAAGAGGTCTGCCACTCGCTGATTGCTTCCCAGAAAGTTGTTAATCACCTGTGCCTTCCTTAACAAAGCAACATCCTCCTCGTTGTCAATCAACTCATCCATAAGTAGTATATATTGTGTCATTGGTCTTGGATAGTACCTGCCTCTTGTGTTCACTTCCATTGCAATTAAATTGCTCAATACTGAATATAACTGTTGTGTTACCATCATTTCTGGTAAATAGAGCGTCGCTGTTTTCTCATCAAACCTTATCCATCTAATGGCTGAACCTTTGTCTTGAACTCTGTGAATGCTCACGCCTGCCCGTGTGAGTTCAGAAGCTGTGGGCAGCTTCACCAAGTCTAGCTGAATTATTTCGTTCGGGCTTGTATTCCAGGAGAGAAAGCCCAAACAATGTTTACACCAACGTCCACAAATGGTCTTCACTGAATCAGTTCCACTTCTAAACCAGATCTGCACACGATTGCGAGATGAAAAGAATGTCGGCTTAGTATTTCCAGTGCTTGTATTTGATGAAGGAAAGCAAGGACACAGCTTACGCCAACGTCCACAAACGGCCAGTTTCATCGAATCAAAGCCTTTCCTTACGTAGATCTGCATGCTATTGCGCAAAGGCGGCAATCGAAATGCTTCATCTTTTCTGTAGCTGTTAACATTACTGCCAACCAAACCAAAGTGGAGCATTTCGAGGACATGAGAATAAGTTTTATCATAATGTGGAGGCATGTACCACGTAAATATTCTGTGTCTGGTCAGGCACCCGAGGACCATGTCCGCTAATTCATCCAACTTTTGACCGGCGACTTCTGGGGAACCCGTCTTGATTTGAAGGATGTCCTTCAAAATCCAGAGAGGAATCTGATTTTCAAATAAGAGCAAATCACTCATTAATCCTTCCCTTATGGGACTTTGTAATTCGACATCAAAAACTGGATCATATCTCCATGTGAATTCTTTCTCTTCTCTTTCATAAATTCTTGTAGCAGACGCACCACCTCTTAGATAATTGAGAAGAAATTCATAAATAAAGCATGCATCCCTGGTGACTATCCACGCTAATTCTATAGAACTGCAGGAAATACGTTCACCAGTAGAACTTCCTAATCTTCTTGTCCTTCGGCAGCAGTTTGCCTTCAACAAATGACTTGATAGAAGCCTGCGGGTGATATTTCATGATCCTGACATGCATCCTTCGAACAGCCTCATTTTTAGATTTCTCCATGCCTTTCAGCTCCTCCTTCCCATGATGGAAAGGTCCGATGGCAACAAAACGTGGAGTATACAAACGATCGGAGTCTGGCAGTGACCTAGACATTCGAAAGATGAGAGCGTCGCCTACATCGGGTATGTCCTCTTCTTTCATTGTCACCCCATGCCCGACTTCAATTATACAGCTGCTCAAATCGATCGCTTGTATTTCTTGGCATGCCATTCAGATATATTTACCAACTCCCTTCGATCCTTAATTTGAGAATGGGATAGTAGCAAGTATGCTTAACAAGAAGGCTGCCCGCAAATGCACTTACTAGTCATCAACTTCAAAGCTCAAGAAATCTTCCAACCTTATGCAGAACCTACACCAGGAATCCTTCTGTGCCTTTGGCGAGAAAAGTGGTATCTGAAGGGCTGCATTCAGAAATGCAATAATCTATCATCCAATTATATTCCTTATTTAATTTAACATCTGCGGATTTTTTTTCAAGGCTGTCGAATTATAATGGCAGAAAATAATTTAGAAAGGACAAAGGTGTAATGTTAAGTTGGAGAGGAAGGCCTACGTACTTTGGCTGGAAAACAATATTTTTGTCCATTTAACTGGGTAAGTAATATTCACTAAAGCCCATTTAAAGCATGAACGAAGCTAGGAATAAATTCTATTCTTATCCATTTCATTGGGTAACCAATATTTCAAATTATAAGGTGAACAAAGTTAAGAATAAATTACCTCTTCATCTATATTGAGCTAAACTTTATACTAAAAACTTGAAAATAAATTGAATCTGAAAATAAGTTAAACTGGGCAAAAGTTATTCTAGTATTATCAAGGTAACATTTAAGTTCATTGTCAAACTAATAACAATCTTAAGTTAAGTTCATCGTCAAAATAATAATAATATTAGATTTCTTGTTAGGTTATTCTTATGTCTTGCCTCAACTTAATAAAATTCTAATTTTTTATCAAAGAAAAATATAAATTATATTATTTTAAAAAAATTAATATGTAAATATTATATTTTTAAATTAAAAACTAACATTTAGTTACACATTATTTATATTTCATGTAAATTTAGAGAATTCAAAGATAATTATTTTGTAGGATTTATGTTAATTATGTATACAATTGATTTTATAAATAGATCATGATGATATTTTTGATTTTTCTGATTTTTTTATATACTCATTAGATACTGTGTGCTCTAAAATTCAAATTTCCATTAACTTTTACTTTTGTGAGATACAAGATTTAAGTATGATCTTTAATCATTTTTTACAATTTTATTAGATTGAGAATATTTCACACTATTTTGAACAGATTTAACCATTGATTTTTTAGATTTTCTAGTCATTTTATAATAGATTATAATTAAATTGATGAGAGATCTAACAAGAAAATGATTTCTCAATATAATTGTAATATAAAAATACTTAGAAATCAAAATAATATAATTAAGTAAATGACATTTAAGTCTACTATGTATGATTAGAATACCAGGCAAAACACGTCTATTGAATTTTGACTCTAGATAAAAATCCAAAGCACCGAGAAAAATTATGCTTTGGGCTTAAAAAAAAAAAGGGACCTGTCGAAATCATCATAGACATTTATTCTTGCCTTAAATTTACGTTTTCATGCAACAAGGGTTCCCACGTGAAGATGTATATAAATTATTTCGTTGGAAAATCCAATTTGTTACGGCTCTTTTGGTCCTAAATAGTAACATACTATTCAAATTAATTACCATTTTTCCTACCCGGGAAAAGTAGTATACTTCTACTTTTTAATGAAAAGGATGCAATGTTTATTTCTGTTACTCAATAGATATCAGTCTTTATAGAGGATTCTTTTATGAACACATAATCTTATCAGTGTTAGTATATAATTATTATTATTAGCTTTAGTTTAGGTTAGTTTTATGCAATGTGTATATTAAATTGAAATTTGAATATTGAGTTATGAATTCATGCTTGAAATGTATAAAAGTAAAATTAGTTTTATTAGTTAGGTAATTAAAGATTAAAAATAATAGACAAAATATAAATTTAATAAATTGTAATATGAAGTGTAGTTAATGGTCAGTTGATTTTGAAGTAAAAATTATTAGCTTCATAACAATATATTTACAAATTCACTAAATATCCTTTTGTATATATATTTTTAATATTCACTAAAAACTCAAATGTGATATATCAACAATTCATATCGATTAAGAAGGATCCAACAAAGACTATTTCACGCTTCAATCATCACTTTCATATGGCATATTGCAAGTTGGAAACCCCATACTCAATGAGGGTTGAAGCTACAGTTCAAATTTATCTGAATGCTATGGACCAGCTTACAACTATTTTCCTGAGAAGACTCCCTACAACAAATATTGATACATTGTAAAAAGTCTTCTCGGAAGTAGTCACTTTCACTAAACAAGCCATCCCAATGGAGGAGGACTAATGGTCCCCGATCAAGCTATTGCAATCGTTTCAACATATCCTACTAAAGTACCTATGATGCCTAGTCAATTCGTACCGATGAATCCAATCCTGATACAACAGATACCAGTCATACAAGCTTCAACCTTAACTTATCCAAGATATGAACCTCCAAAAGTTGTTTTCTTTGAACGAAAGACAGCAATATCCGTTGAAGCCAAAAATAGTGTAGCAACTAAGATGGGCCAAATGAAAAAAACCATATCTCAGCTCACCAATGTGTTAACACGTTTGAGGATGTCACAAGGACAAAATAAAAACATTCAAAGAAAAAATCCTAGTGCTTACAACAACAACCAGAATGACAACCAAAACTTCAGTGGGAGCAACAACACCGGTAATAACAATCCTGGAAAAAAATGTAATCCTCCTAATTTTAACAATGGTTTCCAAAGGAAAAATCGGCAATGAGACACTCCTCTTAAAAATCGAAGCATCTTTGCTGATAATTACAACAATGCTTAGTATGTGGATATCAATTAGTATGATAGTAATCAAAATAAGCCTAATGAGAATGGTTCATACTGCAATGGAAACTTAGAGATGAATCAAAATCCAAAAGGAAATAATAATGAGCAACCCATGCAATTCAATGCAAAATAGGAGAATATAGAAACCAGTTAATGAAGAATTTTCTTTTCCTTTCAGTCAAGAACCTAAAACTCAACCTGAAGAGATGTTTCCATTTTGAAATGATAATCAAAACACTTATAGTTTACGAAATTGAAAAGAACCCATGACCGATGGAATTCCTCCAGCATTGCAACCAACTCCTCCAAATACTAGAGCAAGCAATAATCTAATACCGACTAGAGAACCTTATGGAGGGCAAAAAAATCAAAATCAAGGAAATGTGCCTATGATTCTAAAGAACCCTACATGGACAATTGAAAAGTATAGTACAATGGAAGATATGAAACAAATGAAGGCCAACATGTCCCTTTTTGATGTGCTACAAAATTGTCCAAATCAGCGAGACGATCTGATAAAGACTCTAGATCATACGAAGGCAATGCCTAATGTGAATCTCATTCCTCAAAAAATAGCATCACAATAGCTTAATGCCTTAGAGGCCATGCCAACCATGTTCAAGGATAAAATTAAGGTGCCTAGTTTCTTGCTTAGTACCAGAATCTATGGAAAGAACCTTCACAATTGTCTAATTGATTCAGGTGCTTCTTCTAATGCCAGCCATTCTCAATAGTGCAAAGGTTGGGAGTCACTCCACAACCTTCTTATTAGATAGTGATACAACTAGACAAGATGGTAGTAAAATTCATCAAGATTTTGAAAGATGTTAGAATATAGTTAATAGTTGTTCCCTGAATTGAAGACATCATAGACATACATGTGGTTGAAATTCTTCAAAAGCATGGATTTTTGTTGAGTAGAGAGTGGATGAAGTGCTTAAGAGGATGGTATTCGACTAATTTTACTCAATTTTGGTTATCGTGGAAAGAATTAAATAATCAGATTAAGATTGATGCTGAGCCAAAGTTGAAGACGATGATCGCAGATTATAATGCACCAAATGAGGTAGCATTCTTACAATCAAATTTAGGTTCCTACAAAGTGATGGCATTTGACATAATTTCAGCCAAACCACCATATGATCAAAATGAGAGATCCATGATCTTCAACACGAAAGAAGAGATCGTGACTTAGTTCATAGATAATATGGTGGCAAATTTTCAATGCTTAGGTGAAGAAGTGGATCCATTTATTTTGCTCCTTCAAGGATTTTGTAGGCTATATAAAGTTAGTCATTTTGAATTTGAATGCACACATTGTCAGGAAGTTGGTTCTCAGGTGTTAACTCAAATAATGCAATCAAAAGGTGATTATATTTCAAACAAAGCACTCATGGAAATTTCAAGCCCCACTCACATATCTAAATATGCGCAAAGCCCTCCATTAGAAGATGAAGAAGAACTCAATGCATCGTATAGTTATACTTCTTCTGATGGAGGAGGTTTTTCTTCTGTTCCACCAAGGATGATAAAAATTCAAAGGAGAAGGTGATACATAAAAGGGAAAGGTTGGACTTGTGTGGTTATTCATCCTAAACCTAAAGTTGATATGATTATTGAATTGATCAAAGAGAATCAAGACCAACAAGAAAAATGAGCATCTCTCGTATCAAAGATAAATAAGGGTAACTCTCTGAGGCCATCTTGGGAGAGATTGCAATGGATCCCCAAGAAACAATCTTTCAAGGTTCAAGTAAAAGAAAAACTTCAAATGAATAAACACAAGTCTAGGAAGCCCAAGCAAGAACAATCAATTTGGACACTCAGGTTTGACAATTCCAAATTTAAATTAGGATTCGGTGTAGGTATTGAGTTAGTTAATCTGAAAGGTAGGTCTTTTCATGCAACATATAAATTACAATTCAAATATACTAACAAAGTTGTAGAATATGAAGCCTTGATTTGAGGACTTCTCTTTGTGTTAGAGAAAGGAGTTAAAGCTCTCATAATCAAAGGAGACTCCCAACTGGTGACTACACAAGTGAAATCGATATATTCTTGCAAAGATGGAAGGTTAAATGCTTAAACAAAAAGAGTGCAGGATCTAATGGAAGATTTTGAGGCTTTGAATATAAAGTCCATTCCAAGAAGGAGAAACATGGTAGCCAAATGCACTTGCAATTTCAGACATTGCATTACAACCTGTTGAAAGAATGAAATTGAGAAGATTCTTAGTAAAACTAGCTCCTACCTCATCTATCCCAGACAATATTACAAACTTCCAAGTTTTTCAGGATGACCAACATATTCTCAAATTTATCATGTGCAATGGCCTTTTTAAGGGGTAAGAAATCAATGATATCCCAAATGATAGACTTGAAAATTATGAACCTGAGGATGATGAACTTGGAGACGAAGATGGGATTATCAATTTGATAAAAAAAAACCATTCCTAAGGGGATGGCTGAGTTGGAACATAGATTTCAAAGAGATGAATCAACATGTAGCAAAAGAACTATCAAAGAGAAAGGGATCGAGGAATGTGATTCGTATAATCTGGGTACAAAAGAAGATCCAAAGATGGTAAGAATTGGGAAGGCGCGCATCTCTCAAGAACATGAAAGTATGCTCCAATTATATATGGAATTCAAAAATGTCATAGCTTGGAGTTATGAAGAACTTAAAACATATGACCCTGAGATTATCACTCATGACATTCCACTGAAACCAGACGCCAAGTCTTTCTATCAAAAGAAGAGACCAGTTAATCCCATCATTGAACCATTGCTCATGAATGAAGTTGAAAAGCTACTCGATGTCAAAATTATTTTTCTGATTCTACACTCTACATGGGTTGCCAATCTAGTTCTAGTAAGGAAAAGGACTAGAGAAATTTTCCTTTGTGTGGATTTTCGTAATTTGAACTTAGCATCCTAGAAGGATAATTACCCTTTACCCTTGCTTGATGAAGTTTTGCAAATAGTGAATGGATCCAAGATGATGTCATTCTTAGATGGTTATTCAAGATATAATTAGATGATGGTAGACAAAGAAGAAAGGATGAAGACTACTGTCACAACGAAATGGGGTACCTTTGCATATAGAAGAATTCCTTCTAGGTTTATTAATGCAGGGGCTACATTCCAAAGAGCGATGGATGAAGCATTTCAAGGGTTAATAAATAAGTGTATTGTGATCTATACAAATGACTTAACTATCTTTTATAAAGATCACAATACTCACATTGCTGATCTAAGACAAGTGTTCAATTGATGTTGAAGATATCGCATATCCCCTAATCCTCAAAAATGTTCATTCGAAGTCACAAAGGGAAAGTTTCTAGGTCATATCATTTCTGAAGTTGGAATCTCTATTGATCATGATAGAGTTGAAGCCATTCTAAAGTTATCCCCTCCACACAGTTGCAAGGAACTCAAGTTTTTCTTTGGGAAGATAAACTTTGTGTGCAAGTTTACTAGTGGTTTTGCTGAAATAATATGCCCCCTCAATGAGTTGTTGAAAAAGGGAGCAAAAATAGAATGGGTTCCTGAAATTAAGAAATCCTTTGAGTATATTAAAGTGGCTAGCTCTACAACTCCAGTGCTTGTGAGTCTGAATTGTGATTTCCCCTTCAAGATCTACTCTTTTGCTCCAGAACATTCATGTGTAGGGATTCTCACTCAGAAAAAGGATAAAGAAGATGAGAGATCCATTCCATTCATGAGTTCCCCTCTAAATAATGCTGAATTGAATTATTCTAACCTCAACAAATCGCCTTTTTCTTTGATAAAGATGGTCAAAAAAATCTGTCATTATATACTCGGGAGTAAGATATATGCAATTGTACTTGATCCTATAGTCATGACATTATTGATGCAAAACAAATTAGGCAAAAGGCAAGGAAAATGAATGGCTATCTTAGAAGAATTTGATTTGGAGATTTAGTCCATAAAATTAGTACAAGGTCAAGGATTAACCAAGATGATAGCTGGTAATAAAATCAATAATGATAACAACTTCAAATTTGATGAGGAAGTTAGCACCGAGAATCAACGAAAGATGATAGTGTCTCAAGTAGACATTAATCAAGGAATAATTACAAATGTATGGTATCAAGATATTGTTTACTATCTTTTGAAGAATCAATACATAGATTGGAATAATAGTTCTCAATGTAGAGGTCTTAAAATTAAATGTGAATCTTATATGTTTCAAGATAAGAATTTGTATAAAAGAAACTAAGAGGGAATTTATTTGAAATGTTTGGGACATGAAGAAGCAAAGGAAGTTCTAGAATAGTTTCACGATAAATATGGCATGGGACATGGGTCAACAGAGTCTACAGCTCATGATTCTAAGATCGGGTTACTTTTGGCCTATAATCTTCAAGGATACATTTCAACATGTTTGTTATTACCATGTTTGTTAGACAAGTGCTAATAGAGAAAGGAACCTAGCTATGCCTTTACAACCATTACTTAAGATACTCCATTTTCCTATGTGGGGGTTGGATTTCATAGGTCCAATAAACCCACCGTCATCCAGAGGACATTTGTATGTTCTTACATCTACTAACTTTGCACACACTGGACAGAAGTTGAAACCTTTAGAAATTGCACTACCAAGGTGGTTATTGATTTCTTAGAAGAACATATCGTCACTTGGCTCGAGATGCCACTCTTCCTTGTTTGTGATAATGGATCAACTTTTGCATCGATTTTCCTTACCCAATGGGAATTAGACAATATGGTCATAATCAAATTCTCTTCAAATCCAAAAACTTGATCATGGTGATAAGACAATTACTAAAGGAAAATCCAAAGGATTGACACACTCAACTCAAACATGCATTGTGGACAGGTCGAGTCAGAATCAAAAATGCCTTGGGGACATCCCCTTATTTTCTTGTCTATGGACAGGAGCTAGTATTCCCACTTAACTTTAAGATTTTGGTTTTGAAATTCACAAGTGTGTATGTTGAAGATGCTGATAGGGTTCAAATCAGATTAATAAATCTCTTGGAATTGGATGAGGGAAGGATAGTAGCACTAGAGAACGTATCAAAACATCACGCTATTATCAAACGATGATTCAAAAAGTGGGCCACAACCAAATCTTTTGGAATATCCGACCTTGTTCTCCTATGGGACAAAGAAAATGAAAATTCGGGTAGCCATACTAAGTTTCAACACTTGTGAATTGGCCCTTATCAAATTGCAAAGATTCTACGGGATAATTCTTTTAGGCTAGGCTCCTTACAATGATGATCAGTTCCATTTCATATTAATGACTAATTCTTGAAACATTAACTTTGAGGCCTAAAAGCGAAAAAAAAAAAAATTAAAAAAAATTCTATTCTACAAGTGTGTCTACTTTTCTGCAAGAGTGTTTCCCTTTTGCAAGTGTATTTACTTTCAGTTGTGTGTTTTCTTTATATGTTGTCTTTCTTTTTGTGTCAGTTCAAGGGCTAGGTGCAATCAATATTCTTTCTTGATGCATTTCACAAACCACACCTTGTGGTTTTGACTTTTAAGAAGAGGTATTTCTTTGTTAGAGCATTTACATGTTATGCATCTTGTACCAATTGAAGGAGGATGTTACTTACAATCGTAAAGGACTTACAGTCTTGAAGTCATAGTTGCAGGTTGATAGTTCTCAATACTTTTACAAATTTAAAGAATTGACTATCTTGGTGGTTTCAAATCAAGGTTGATGGTATCAAGGGACAATTTGAAGCTTACCGGTTTGAACAAAAGGTCTTTTCAAGGAATTGCTAAGGTCACTATTTGGCATGAGAGTCTCCATAAAGTTCACTAAAGAGGAACACTGTGATTATCAAACTAAAGAAGAATTTCAAAAATGACACCAATGCCTTGGCCACACAAACTAAAGAAGAATGCCTTGGCTTTGATCCCAGATGAGCTTTTCAAGAGAGAAATTCAAAAGGATTTTTGTCATTAAAGCATCATGCCAAACAATAGTTCAATAGGCCCCTGAACCTATGTTATGTTTTCTAGAGATATTGGATAAGTTACTACCAACTTTAGTACTTCATAACATTCTGGATTATATAGTGATGCCCAAATTATTAGCAGCAGTAGATACTTGGGATTCTTGCAGGGAGAGTGTGCCAATACATGCATGGTTACATCCTTGGCTTCCATTGTTGGGCCAATGTATGGAGCCTTTATATCCAACCATTTCCTATAAGTACCTATCATAAATTGAAGTATAAAAAGATTGGGCCTTGCAAAATCATCAAAAAGATTAATGATAATGCTTATGAAGTCAACTTACTAGCAAATATTGACATTTTCCTTGGTTTTAATGTTTTTGATTTATACACATTCCATGTAGATGTTCCCAATGCAAATGAGGACCAGAGAGTGGATTGGCAACATCACCTCCTCAATAAGAAGGAAAAGATTGCCAAAACTCTTAACAAGCAGATTGCCTCCAAACGGCATGGTCATTATAACAGATACCTCATATAGTGGGATGGGTTACCTGAAACAGAGAGTACATGGTTATCTGAGTGGGTAGTAATGTAGCTGGATCCAATAAAATTGCAGCAATTCACAAATAGTCACTTGCAAAAGTTGTGTTTCGTTCAAGAATGGGAGAATGATGTATCAACTTCCGAGAGTCATAATTTTTTACTTAGATATGGGTTTTGGCTGAAATTTTACAGGGAGTTGCTTGAGGAGTTATTTGGATTGTCGATCGAGCTCAGCTGGACAGGTGGCCATTTTTACATTTTTTCAGGAGCCTAAAATTTCATCTCGACCTCTGAAATTTAGTTTTTGTGTTTTTTCTAATTTTTTAGAAAGTTGTTTTCTAATAAATCTGAAATCATACTTTTGATTTCGTAGATTAATTGGCAATTCATCTTACTTTAATTAGGAGCTTTTCTTGAGAAACCTCGGAATTTGTAAAATAGATTTTGGAAATTACAAAAAATGAAAATGACATTGTACAGTTTTGTTCTTGCCGCTTTTACTCCCTTTTTACCTCTATTATCTTTTTTCGTTATTTTTACTTCCTACTTCGACTGTTTACCTCCGTTACTGATATGGCATGCAATTTATGTATGTGCTATTTAATTTTTGATGTACAAAGATCATGTTTTTTATGCTATGAAATGCGGCATCCATGTCGCTTTTTGCGTCACGATAGACGGCTCCGATAAAAACAAGTTCACTGTGATTTTTTTGAAAGTATCTGTCATATAATTATTAAAACACTACACAAATTGTTTACGAGCAACATAGCAACGACCATTTTTGAAGGAGAAACCGGTTTCGGCCGTTAAAACGCTAAACGCAGCTTTAAATGTCTGTTTCTATGATATTATTACATCATTCAACAGCAAATGAGTCGTGTTACAGGAGATGAAATCACAATGCACAACTCAGATTTTTAATCTTCAAATTGAGCTGTCTGATTTAAAATTGTTGCAACTTCATAAAATAATGTTTATTTTATTTCATATGTTGCTTGAAGTCGGTGAGCATTTAATACTAAGTCTAGAAAAGTCTTGAAATTCTGTACATGCTCCTTCCAGATTTTTTATCTCCCTCTAAGCAGCTGTTCAGAAGTCTGCTTCCGTTATAAATGACAGTCCATTGGCAGATGGATGTATGATGAAAAATTAGTGTAATACAAAATTAAATCTTGTATAATTTGCTATATTCTGTCTACTCTGCTTAACTCTGTTTTATATTATGTGCTGCTGTTATAATCATTCCAAAACAACTTTCTTTTATTCATTCTTCTAGGTCTGCGCTTTACAAAAAGTCTGTTTCGATGACAAAGTTGTTAATTAGAGCATACGAGGGAAACGGTTATAAAGTGCCCAATCATTTAATAACAACATTACTAAGTGACGTGTGCATTACTAGAATCCCTCGTCTCGATCAGATGGTCGTTGATTCATTTCTGTTTCAGATAATGGGCTCAAAGGGAAATAAAGATTGCATTAGGTTGCAGCAGGCACTGTAAAATTAAAATAAGCAAACTGCTTCAAGATGCCACATTTTCTCTCTGAACACATAAGAAACGAATCCCTGTGTTTTCCTTAAGATGGCTCCCACAAATGTTTCACCATACTACTGGAATCAATTTTCTGTGAAAAAAGAAAAGGTTCTACAAAACGCTCTACCTGCACTCCAAACACTACAGAATAAACTTTAAGCACCGGAATGAAGGATTAAAGTATTTTGCACAAGTAGTAGTATATGTTCAAAATAAATTATATAAAAGACAGAAGAAGATTCTGCTCAAATAATTTATATTTGCTAGTAATTATTAAAGATCCCTATATCCACAAACTGTACTAACTTTTAATTATTAAGTTGCAGACCGAGAAACGAATTGAAAAAATATATATATAGTAGCTTTCACCTAGCGAGCCACCGACCTAAGCCAGGAGGCCAGCTTAACAATAAGGAATGAAAAACATGGACTACATTTATTCGGAAATCACTCAATTAAAGAAAGTGGAGAGCAGAAATGGAAAGGAGGAAGAACGATGAACTTCAAGGAGACTTTGGGTTGCAAGTGATAAACAAACAGAGCACTTGCGCCATTGTCATCCAAAGTAGCAGCACGGCAGCAATAGAACCAGAAACCAGCCATGGCTTGGAAAAAGTAAGCACTTATGAACTCACTCCACAGGATCTTGACCTTCTTCCCATGTACTTATGCAACCCCATTCTCGCCTCATTTATTACTTTGCACCATTTATAAGGCATCATCCTTGAACATAAAGAGTTGAAGAGGTCTGCCACTTGTTGATTGCTTCCCAGAAAGTTGTTAATCACCTGAGCCTTCCTTAACAAAGCAACATCCTCCTCGTTGTCAATTAACTCATCCATAAGTAGTATTTATTGTGTCATTGGTCTTGGAAAGTACCTGACTCTTGTGCTCACTTCCATTGCAATTAAATTGCTCAATACTGAATATAACTGTTATGTTACCTTCATTTCTGGTAAGCAGAGCGTCGCTGTTTTCTCATCAAATCTTATCCATTCAATGGCTGAACCTTTCTTTTCTTGTAGATTTTCAAAGGTCACTCTGTAAATGCTCACGCCTGCGCGTGTGAGCTCAGAAGCTGTTGGCAGCTTCACAAAGTCTAGCTCATTTTTTTCCTCCGGGCTTGTATTCGAGGAGAGATCTGCATCCTATATTTGCGCAAAGGCGGCAGTCGATACGCTTCCTTATCGCAGCAGTTATTAACTTTACTGCCAATCAAACTGCGGTGGAGTATTTCGAGGACATGAGAACACTGTGTGTGAGAAGGTCGAATCCACCATTTAAATATATTGTGTCTGCTCATACACGAGGACAAACCTCGCTAAGTCAACCAACTTTTGACCGGCGACTTCTGGAGAACCCGTCTTGATTTGAAGGATGTCCTTCAAAATCCACCGAGGAATCTGATTTTCAAATAAAAGCAAATCACTCATTAATCCTTCCCTCAACGGACTTTGTAATTCGACATCAAAAACTGCTATCATATCTCCATGAGAACTCTTTCTGGTCTCTTTCATAGATTATATTAGCATCAACAACACCTCTTAGATAATTGAGAAGAAATTCATAAATAAAGCATGCATCCCTGGTGACCATCCATGCCAATTCTATAGGAGTGCAGGAAATATGTTCACCATAGAACCTCCTAATCTGCTTGTCCTTCGGCAGCAGTTCGCCTTCAACAAATGACTTGACAGAAGCCTGCGGGTGATATTTCTTGATCCCGACTTGCATCCTTCGAACAGCCTCATTTTTAGATTTCTCCATGCCTTTCAGCTCCTCCTTCCCATAATGGAAAGGTCCGATGGAAACAAAACGTGGAGTTACAAACGATCGGAGTCTGGCAGTGACCTAGACATTCGAAAGATGAGAGCATCGCCTACATCGGGTATGTCCTCTTCTTTCATTGTCACCCCATGCCCGACTTCAATTATACAGCTGCTCAAATCGATCGCTTCTATTTCTTGACAGGCCCTTCACATATATTTACCAGCTCCCTTCGATCCTTAATTTGAGAATGGGATAGTAGCAAGTATGCTTAACAAGAAGGGTGCCCGCAAATGCACTTACTAGTCATCAACTTCAAAGTTAGAGAAATCTTCCAACCTTATGCAGGACCTACACCAGGAATCCTTCTGTGGCTTTGGCGAGAAAAATGGTATCTGAAGGCCTGCATTGAGAAATGCAATAATCTATCATCCAATTATATTCCTTATTTAATTTAACATCTGCGGATTTTTTTTTCAAGGCTGTCGAATTATAAAGGCATAAAATAATCTAGAGAGGACAAAGGTGTAATGTTAAGTTGGAGAGGAAGGCCTACGTACTTTGTGTGGAAAACAATATTCTTGTCCATTTAACTGGGTAAGTAATATTCACTAAAGCCCATTTAAAGCGTGAACGAAGCTAGGAATGAATTCTATTCTTATCCATTTCATTGGGTAACCAACATTTCAAATTATAAGGTGAACAAAGTTAAGAATAAATTACCTTTTCATCTTTATTCAGCTAAACTTTATATTAAAAACATGAAAATAAGTTAAATGTGTAAAAGTTATTCTAGTATTATCAAGGTAAGATATAAGTTCATTATCAAACTAATAACAATTTTAATTTAAGTTCATCGTCAAAATAATAATAATATTAGATTTCTTGTTATGCTTATTCGTATGTCTTGCCTCAGCTTTATAAAATTCTAATTTTTCATCAAAGCAAAGAATAAATTGAATTATTTTTAAAATTAATATGTAAATATTATATTTTTAAATTAAAAACTAACATTTAGTTACACATCATTTATATTTCATGTAAATTTAGTGAATTCAAAGATAATTAGTTTGTAGGATTTATGTTAATTATGCAAACAATTGATTTTATAAATAGATCATGATGACATTTTCTATTTTTCTGATTTTTTTATAGACTTATTAGATACTATGTGCTCTAAAATTAAAATTTCCATTAACTTTGACATTGGTGAGATACAAGATTTAAGTATGATCTTTAATCATCTTTTCCAATTTTATTAGATTGAGAATATTGCACACTATTTTGAACAGATTTAACCATTGATTTTTTAGATTTTCTAGTCATTTTATAATAGATTATAATTAAATTGATGAGAGATCTAACAAGAAAATGGTTTCCCAATATAATTGTAATATTAAAATACTAAGAAATCAAGCATTGAAAGAATAAATAATATAATTAAGTAAATGACATTTAATTCTACTACGTATGAAAGGATGCCAGTTGTTTGTGGTCTATGTTGCCTAGAAAGTATTACACTTGATGGATTGAGTGAGTGCAGTTATCTTCAGGTGACTAATTGTGTGATTTTGAAAGTAGTTAGGGCCTCTCTCTTTTTTCTTAAAACTATTAGCTTCCTATTGACTTACTTTACCATTCTAGTTCATGATTACTTATTCCAAGGGTTTTGTTATAGTTGTTCATTTTATCAGTAATTTGAAATGCATTAAGTGGATAAATGATCCTTTATGCCAATGTTGATACCTACATAACTGAGAGAACAATTTTTTTAAGGTAAAACAAAAACATTGAACTGAGTTTTTATATATCTAAGATTTAGCTTGATACCTACATTACTGAGAGAACAATTTTTCTAAGGTAAAACAAAAACATTGAATTGAGTTTTTATATATCTAAGATTTAGCTTGATTATACAAGTAGGTATAAACTCATCACTTAGTGAACATACCTTCATCTTTGGTTAAAACATATTATAAACTACCTATCTCTAGGATATGAAAATAATGACATCAATGCGAATTTTACTATGATTAAAACATTGATCATTAAGATCCAATAAAAATATGTTATTCCATTGAAACTCTAGTTATAAAATAAACTAGGGCTTTCATTTTGTATCAAAATTGCTGATAATTAAAATTTCAAAGTATGTTCACCCAGAATAGACATTTAGAAGACATATAGCTAAATCAAAAGGAGGTTTCTAAGCCTGGGAGAAACAAAGAGGAAGCCATATGACCTAAGTTGAGAAAGAGGGACATATACATATACTAGCACTTGCACCTTTGATAGTGCAATGGGTTACGCCGATAGTCTTATGTAATTTTGAGTATTTGCTTGAGTATGCCTTCTATGTAATATGTTTGATTCAGTTGTATCATTTTGATTTCTTCTCACACTCAAAATACAAACACTTTGTCTGAAGAGCTATCTGATATAGGCGGTCCTCCTCTTTTTTAACATATCATTGTATATGCATTGTTTTCATTTTTAAGTATCTTTTAAATGTGGAAGCATGTCGAATATGAAGACCATCTATTGTTTTTACTCTAGATCTAGTTATAAAAGTTAGTCCTTGTCTTTCAATTCAACCAATATTAACTGTTTCATTATGTAGTGTGAGTCCCTAGGATTTGTGTATTGTGATAGCCCACAACACAGTGAGTTGTAGTTGTCTTCGACTTCCTAATGTGAATGGCACCATTGAAACACATTTTGGCTCATCTTGATTCCATGGTGGTCCATTGCAGTTTTCAAAATGTATAACATACATGGGCATGTCTGGTGGCTTAGTACCCATTTTGTCGATAATATTTTTGATTCCACCAATTTCTCCATCCTACTTCTATGCAATTTTTTTTTTGTAAGCATTACCCACTGTTCTATATAGAGGAGTACATTTTTTTTCAATTTTTGCCATACATCTCACTCTTATATTTGCATCCAGTTTATTGTTGTGTTTGTGGCAATTGGGCGATTTAATGATTTTAGCATTTTCTTATTATGTAGTTTCACTACATTATTTGTAGAGTGTAGATGTATAGACTTATTAAATTATTCATTGTCATCTATGCTTAAGTGGATGTCTATACGACTCATTAGGATCCCCCAATCATGTTGTGTAGCAGTTGCTTCTTGTATATTGTGTAAAAGTTGCTGAAATTATGCTGGTGTGGTAGTTTCACCCTTTTGTTGGAAGATGGTTCACAAGGTAACAACTATAGTGAATAGCTCCCAAATCAACTTAGGACTTAAATGCAATGTATATTGGTTTGTCCATAACAAGGGGTAGCTATGCAAGGTCACCGAACAAAATAACTGATGCTCCACCAAAGTGGACATATTTTCGATGAGGAAAGGCCTCTCATAATTGACTATCAATTTTAAGTAGGAACTTTGAACCTAAGAAGCTTATTTCATCAATAATAATGTACTTGCTATATTTTAGTTCTTGGAATGCTATTAATGCTTGGCCTTATAGCGGTTGCATATCCTGAATTTTAATCCTAAGCTTTGAATGTATTGCTGTAGCATGTATATTTAATGCAACAATACCTATGGGAGCTAGTAGTAGTAATTGTAACTTTTGTTGGTATGCCTTCTTAAAACTCTCCCTATCTACTTTCCTATTCTAATAATATATCTATCTTATTCACACATATGGACACTCCTTTTTCCATCCTTATCTCTATTTTATCTTACCCTTCTTTAATGTTTTTCTTTGTATATCCCCTAATAACTATCCTTCACTTTGATATTTGATTATGATCCAACTATCTATACATTGACTCTCCCAATATTTTCCTATTTCCTCTAACTATTATTTCATATGTGAAAGGGTTCTTTTTTTCTATTTCTCTTTGATCTTCTATTGTAAATATATCTATATACTATCTATAAACTCAAACATCTTTATTGTATCTCTTCATCTCCCCACTCTCCTCTTGCATATTCCACTCCCTCCCACATCCTCCTTTTTTGTGTTTCCCTTCATATTTATCTCCTTGATACATACTCTTACTCTCTCTCTCTCTCTCTCTCTCTCTCTCTCTCTCTCTCTCTCTCTCTCTCTCTCTCTCTCTCTCTCTCTCTATATATATATATATATATATATATATATATATATATATATATATATATATATATATATATATATATATATATATTTTCCCTTCCCTATTTTTATCAATATCAATCTTTTCACCTCTCTATCCCTTTGTATTTATCTCCTTGATTCTCTCTCTCTCTCTCTCTCTCTCTCTCTCTCAATATTTTCCCTTCACTATTTTTATCAATATCAAATTGTTTACCTCTCTATCTCTCTTCACTCTTTATATCATTCATCTTATTGAGTACCCTAGTTTAATCATTTTTATGTTAAAGAGAGTTCGAACCCAAGAGCTCCCACATGAGAGGCTCACAAGTTATCATTGTGTTGTAGGCTCTTGCCTTTTATTATAAATATTTTATTATATATAATAGATATCTTTATTTGTTTTACATATAATATTTTTCTCTCGAATAGGGTAGTTTGTTTTTTGGGAAATATATTTTAATACTATAAATTAACAATGAAAGTCTATTAGTCAAAATAATAATAAAAGGATTACGTATCTTTTTATTTCTCTATTTCAAAAGTCTGTCTAAACAAATATCATGGTTATTACATAATATTATTGAAAAATATATTCATAATCTTGAATAGTAATGGAAATAATCTATTTTGTATTGGAAATAGGAGAGAAGCACTCTAATAAATCATATCAAGCACTAAATGAATAGTTAATTTTTATTTTTATTTTAAAACTCCTTATCAAATAAATAAGATGTAAGAAGAGATAATATTAATAAAAAATAATTGAAAATGTCTAATTTGTATATTTCTTTTTGTGTATTATTAAATATATTACTAATTATT